>CM031874.1:9783795-9906848 GCA_018697195.1 Certhia americana | reverse complement strand
GTGCTGGGGTGAGGTCTCACTGCAATGGTTTTAATGACTTTGTCAAAAAATAATGCATAACATCTTTAATGCGAAGTGGGACAAACTTATCTGTCACGGGTGCATGAAGAATTAAAGTTTAATGATACTTGCCAAGATAAAAAATAACAAAGTCCATTTGTAATGCAGGCACTCCTTTTTCTAGCTGATGTTTTTATCTCTTTTTGTTTCTCAAATTCCCCAAACCAGTCATTCTCGGTAAATGTCCAAACCACTGCGGTTTTATTATATTTACAAATACATAAATTCTCAAATACACAGACAAAAAAAGTTGTCCTGTACAATAACAATAGAGAGAAAGAAATAATTTTGCAAGGAGTTTTCTTTACAAAGCAGTGCTTACTCTTTTCAGGCATAGCCAACTTAAATGAGAAGAATAATGGAACAGGTAATCTTCTACCACTAACAAACTTTTATTTTGGCTACACACCTCTCATATGACACTTCCAGCCTCTAACACTAATTTCCTTCATTTTTTTTAGGATCATTTTAAAAGCAGATTTTGGGGAGAAGGAATAATACCAAAGCAGAGTTTTCACGCAGGAGTCTGAAAATTTTAATAATCATATATAAACCGTCGTGAGCTTTTATCACAAATCAGACCCACAGGGCATAGCGATAGATTTCATTCATCTGGCCTCTTTCATCCCTCTGGCTCCCAAGGGACCTTATCAAAGTAACCGAGCCGTGAGCACTTCAGTTTTTTGGGAAGAATTCCTCCCGCCACCCCGGTGCTGCGGAGCTGCCCGAGCGCGGCGATGCAGCTGTTCGGCCGCACAGTGCCCCGGGAGGATGAGAAGAGTGCCACAGCCTGTTGGAAATACCAGGGGGATTTAGACAGGCGATGGAGTCTTCCAGCCTGGAAGTCTGCCAGGACATCAGGCTTGCATTCTCAGCTCGAGTAAAAATTGCTGGGTAATCTTCGGCTCCTGCAGAGGACCAGCAATGTAAAAATGCCTATAATTTTTATTATCAAATAATTACAGGCTACCTGCTGGGCAAAGCACGTGGAGGGAGACAAATGAGTGCAAATAGCCTGTAATTCCAGCAGAACTATGTGGCTTGATTTATGCATTCAAAGAGAATAAAAGCTGTTCCTATTCTGATTCAGGGGCACTTTACTCACGGTGCTGTAAATACTAACACAGCTGCAGGGTAACTGGGAACCAGACCAAGGTGTTTTTACATTAGCTATGCTTCACTTGCCTGGCACCTTGTATAATATTCATTCCTGTGCAAAACAGGTACAGAATATTTGAACTCAGGATCATGCACTCTTGTTAGCTATACAGGGCATTGAGTTGTCCAGTTCCCAAAGGCCAAATATTTTCTCTTCCCCTTGCCAGAACAGCAAGGATAGGCAACCACACGTGAAGGCAGCAGGCCAAGAAACCAAAGACTGGTCAGCCAGAAGCTCTGAAAATAGTGTTGTCTGAAAAGAGGGATCCTCTGAGTAGAGGCTCAGGTCCCCAAAAACCCTCTCCATAAGCCATAGCAATGCTGCTTCTGGAGTCCTGTCTCTAAGAGGGAATACCAAGGGATGTACTGGGTGACCTGGAAGTGCAGAGTATCTGCATGTACAACTGATAAATACCCTGCAGAACCACTTGTTCAGTGGAAACTGTCTCAGTTTCAGTGGTGTATATTATGGAGGTGGAAATCAGTGTGCCCTAGCAGCTTTCCAGGATAGCCTTTAGGTTTAAGTGCAGAAGTACTACAAAATATCAGTGAAGGTACAATATCAAAGATCTTTCTTGAAATTCAGACTGTTTTCACCCAGGTGATTTCAGCTGCTGTGGATGGTCAACTGTAAAATGTTGTTTTGCTTCAGAACAGACTTTAAAGGCACAGCCAGCATCTTTCTTAATGCTTGTGAATGATTTCTAATCTACAGCTTCTTGTGTCAGGTCTTGGCTAAGAATTGATGGAATTGAATAATATATCCCTCTTTTGGGACACTTGTGGGAGAAGAAATAGGTGTCCCTCATGGAACATCATTGAATCTCATTGGGAAACTCTGGAGGGAGCTGTATACATTTAGCACTCAAACTCACCAACCGATGGACCGTGAGGCACAGTTGGAAGGTGGGGAAAAAGTTATAGAAAAGATACAGAAATAAACAAGCCTGGAAAAGATTCTTGAATTTCTCAGGGGGGAAAAAATAAGGTGGGAATGCCATTCCTTTCACTCCTAAGTAAAAAAAGTTAATATGTGCAGAGGATTCTTCATGAGAGATACAATGTAAAGAGTCTTTTTTAATAAACTCAGAACATTTAGAAGAAGATAGTAGCATCTTCCCCACAGGGACACTGTAGCCATGGAGCTCCAGGACATGGATATGTCCTGCTCAAAGATATGAAAGGTGCCATCAGGGTCTGCCTCAGGGTCTTTCCCAGCTGGAATGGGCAGTAATGAGCAGAAATGAGTACCCTGTTTCTCTCAACTCGGCACAGAGCAATACTCCTATGCTGTATTATTGCTATACTCCTCACCATTAGTAAAGAAAGCATAACATTGGCCTTTTTGATCACCCATCATTTCTTACACCAGCCTGATTTTGAGCAGGTAATTCCATCTCACTTTTTCATGATTGGCAGCAGCCTGTTTGGACTTGGCCATTTGAGGTTTGGTGGATAAAGACAGAGTTTTGGTTGTCTTTACCAGCCACCTGAGATGAGCAGTGAAGGAAGTAGCACCTTTCTTTAGCCTGTTACTTTGCACTATTCGCTAAGAAATAGTATTTTAAAAAAATATTGCAGAGTCATGCGTTGCATACCCAGTGCATTTTATACAGCAACAATAGGAAAATGTGAATAAACCTTGCTGAGCACCTGGCTCAGTGTATGTATTTATATATTAAAAAGCACTGGAGTATTATTTACATGCTTAGCTGGAGTTTGTCCTTTCTAGAGAAGTCTGGGCTGCTACCTGTTATACTTGGCTCACGATGATTTAAATAAGAATTTATAGACCCTAAACCATCTGCAAAATGTCCCAGCTCTTCAAGGCCAATGTAAATGCAATGGAGGGGGGGGAAACCGCAGAAAGAAAAGGTTAACAAGGTTTCTCCTTGCCTCCCCCTTGGCACATTTTATAATTAACTTTTTAATGTCTGAGAGCAAAAGGTTGAAACAGATAAAGTTCCCACATCCTTGGAGATAATTGCAACAGTTTGTGTAGCACATGACAGCGGCAGCAGCTTTGTTTGGTGTCACTGCACTACACGTTGCTGAGAGTGTGTGCAGTGCAGGGCACTCTGGAGCCTGGCTTCACATCTCCACATGAAAGCAGCTTGCTGTGATTTATATCAACATGCTAATCAGGAATACGCATTAATTCAAGGTCCCTTTTGGGGCCTTGGGAAGAAGGAAGAATCAAAAATGAGCCAGATTTCTATTTTGTGCAAGGTGCCACTGTTTTCCAAAGTGTGAAGGAATTAAACGTGTCATTAGTGTTTGCAGACACGTCAAAAGGCAACTTAGAGGAGAGAGCTCGCTGCATGCAGCAGTGAGAGCCACGGGCAAGGAACCTTCTTCTGCCCCCCAACTCTATCAGCATTAAGGAAATTTAAAATTTAAATAAATCTTGAAATTCTAGCCCACATTTTCTTTTGAATGACAGATCCTTCCTGCCCTCAGTCCACCACATTTCTCCAAGCCTGAAAACTGACGCTTCCTTCTTAACAGCAAAAAGTAGGAAAGACGTTTGTGGTCTGGTGGTTACACCATGGGGTTGGAAAGCAGAAGAAGTGGTGCTTCAAATCTGAGCCAAGATTCTTGTTCACCATGGACTTGATCCTGCCAGATACTGAGCACCCACTGATTATCCAAGGCCAGGCCCTCACGCAATTCATGTGAGTCCAAGTTCTTGTTCCAAAGTAAAAACTGGGCCTGTGTTCAAAAAAATTGGTGCTGATTCTGTGGTTATGCTGCTTCCTTCACAACCCCAGCAGTCCGGCATTAATTTCCATTTTCCCTTCTAGTAGCGTGAGGGCTGGGACAGTCATATTCCAACACCTGATACCTCCAAAGCTCTGATTCTTTATGAAAATCTCATTTTACTTCTCTCTAGCATTTAGTTTTTTCACATTAGTAGGAGGTCCTGTTCTTTTATGTTTCTGCTCCTACCCAGGAAGGGAGAAGAATAACAAATCTGGAAAGAAATTGCTTTTATTCTGATGAATTGCAAAATCACCACTACCTCTCTCTTTGGCTAGAGGAGAATCTACTATAGGTAAAGACACAGTCTGTACTGAAACCAGTTTTTTAGGGCAACGTGTGGCTTAGAAATAACAAGGAAGCATAATCATATATCTTGTCTGATTGTTGGGTAAGTAATAAAATCTCCTCAAGGTTTTTTAATGCTCACCCATTAGGACTGTAGGAATTTAGGTGCTAGTGTCTTATAAATACCTTAGATGTGTGATTTTATATATGTTTTCCATGGACCTCATGGTGACTCTGAACTAATTCTGCAAAAGGTTCTGCAAAATACATAACGAAGAAAAGCAGGTCTATTGTCAGAGACTCCATGGGGGTCCATGAATCCAAAAAGACTGGAAACCACCACCAAGGTCAATGGATGGATTATTTAGATTGGATATGGCCCCTTTTTTTCACATTCTTTCATGTAATGCAATTTTCAGGGTGAGATTTCAGCGTGCCAGTTGCACCACTACAGTCAGAAAACTACACAGACCTGTCTGACTTCAGCAGCTCCAAGCATGGCCTGTGCCATTCTGCAAAGACAGAGAAAGTAAGAGGGAACCTGGGCCATCAGTGAGGAAAGGTAAAATAACCATATCTTTGTTCTGTGGCTATAGTAACCATAAGGAGTTGTTAAAACACATTTTGCAGCGTGTAAAAAACCTGAGCCTTTCAGTGGTCCCCAGTCCAGGGCCGTTGTAATAAGGCGTGTTTTCTCCTTGTTAGAACAATCATTTACTCTTTACTTTGAGGAAGATAAATGTTCTGGAGGCACATAATGATATCAGCAGAGATAAATTACAAAGGCCACTAGCCAAACTCAAGCTGCTGTGAGGACTGCACCATAAATTGCTGCAGCAGACACGCGTCTGCTCTGGCAGCAGGGTTACCAGGCACCTGCTCACGCCTCAGGCCAGCCCCTTGCATGGCATATTCCTGCAAGGCATGAGGAAAGCACTTCATCACTTATTAAATTCTTGCTCTATCTAAAAAATATTTAAGGATATGAACTATGGTTCAAGCCTTGCATGTGTAATACCCTTATATGTCCAAAACGTAATTCCACTGTGTGCATTTTTTCTGGTTTATATATACGTGCATTTTCCCTAACACTGTACAAACCTATCAAAAAATGTTTTAAAATATTTTTTTAAAAATATACAAGGAAGCTGTGGAATGAGGGATGTCTTTTCAGTACTTTGGATTATATAGAACACGTTCATCTGAGGGTGCCCCATGGGTACCTGGGGGTTCAGTGTTCTTGCCTTGCATGTCTTATTGCACAAACCCTCCTTGCTGCCCCATAACAACCACCAACAGTCCCAAACTGCTGACCTATTAACCAGACAAACTCTGCTAAATATTGCCATGTGTAAGTGTACTATTATTTTTCTAATTGCTAAAAACATGTCCTTCCTGCCTTCAATAGCCTCTAGAAGAGATTGTTAACAGCTGGGTATTTAGCACAACAGAGGCTTTAGACTTAAAGGAACATTGTCCAGGTTAGCCAGTGAATTTGGCCATCTGCACTTTTTTTATAGATTATTCTTTTCATGTTATCCGTGTTACATTTGAAACTGTGAATCAATGGCTCTCATGAGGATTAAGTCAGCAGAGAGCAGGGTTCATTATTAAAAGAAAATACCTGAGAGAAGATAGATGTAACCTTGGATAGTTGATGATGGATTGGGACTGCTTTTTGACTGGGTGTACAAACTTTGGCTGTGGGAATGAGGATTGGGGGGGTGAAGGGGAGCACATGGAGAAAATATTTTCTGGTATTTTCTGATGTGGTTGTATGGGATAACTTGGACCCAAAACGTCCCAATCACTCCCAGCTATTTAGGGATCATGTATAAAGAGATCTCCAAACTGTGCTTTGCCTGTGGTTTCAGTGGTGAGGGAGTCCATCTTACATATGACTGCAATAATTTTGAAAACCTAATTTTATTTTCCACTACTAATTGCAAGAGGTTTTTTCCTCCTGCTTTTTGTTTGCTGTGGAGGACCAGTCATTTTTATTCTCGTTTCTAGACAGCTTCAATTCCTGCAGTTGTGAACTGGTTTGCTGTTATGGCATTTGTATTTTAGGCATGAAAAACAGATGTCTAGACCCATTAGTGTTGGGAAGAGAGATTCCTTTGGTATTTGAACTATAAATATGGCAAATTTCCCCTCATCTTATATTTTGAAATGCTTTGTTTTTGCAAAAGTATCTAATCTTAAATCAAACTGTGTCTGTTTGGTTATACCAGTCCTTTGGAGCCAATATAGTCTATCACGTCAGCAACAGTTTAGGTATTCCAAAAATAAGATGGTTATAAATCTGTGCTCTGTACCCCTGTCCCAAAATCTTAGGGATAAAGCAGGGATACTCTGCATTTACACAAGCAGGATTTAAACCTCAGTATCTCAGTGAGTTGCATGTGTGCTGCAGCAAGAATGATGATCTTGAGTTGGGCTCAAGAGTGAAGTGTTCACAAAAAGAGGTGAATTCTGTGACTTTCAGACCAGCCTCTCCCTTTTTCTACATCACCACTGCAACATCACAGAACACAGCTGCCCGATTTCAGGGATGCTGAGGAGTCACAGCTCCACCATGCCTGGAACCACCTCGTGATGCCCTGAATGTGCTGTAGGACTGAGGGGAGACAGGGACCTGCACCCAGCCCCTGAGTGACTGCCCAGCCTGAAATCAGAGCTGCCAGGGGACCTTTGATCCTCTGCAAACAGAAAGTGCAATTCATTCTCTTCACTTAAAAGCATGACTGGTGTTACATTTCCTGAGCTGGTCAAGGGTGGTCCAGATGTCCATGACAGATTTTTGCATAAGCACTTTACATTTTTTTGTTTTTCTAGCTGTTTGCTCTTCTTCTCTGATTTAAAAAAAAGCTCTTCATACACTCTTGTTGAAATCACTTCCCTAAAAAAGGACTTACATCAGCCTTTAGCCTTCAATGGTTTATTGGATCTCTGGTTGCTAGTGGGGAAAATAGACAAAATTAGGCAGACAGGAAAAACTATGGGACAGTTATTTATGTGAATTTTGGGTCATTTTTTTCATTCAAACAAGTTAGTGCAACCATATGGTGGAAAAAATATGCCAAGTTTTACCCAATCTACTCACAAGTCAAATAATTGGACATATAAACTGATTATTCAACCGCATATGCATTTTGAACAATCTGGAATATTATTTTTTATGGACCAGATTCCAAATTAGTCAGACATTCTGCAAAGAGTCAAAATGCCATAAAAATGTCATGATTCTGTCTCCATCTTTATGTGTCCACTCTGTAATCACTGTGTACACAGAGGTCCCAGTCCTTCATGCAGGGAGCTGGTCAAGGTGCCTACAAAGGAGAAACACAGAGCAGTTGCACACCTCTGAGTTTCTGTAGAGATGGGCAGGTCTAAACCATAGATCCACTCACTCTCCAGTGAGATAATCACAGTAATAAATAATATATTAATACAGATCATCGTAAGTTGCCACAGGTTATCACTTTTGAATTCCTTTAACATCCAAGGAAATAGAAAATACCGGCTGTGCAAATATTAGTCCATCTTCCTGAGCGTGCCAAATCACTGGGTTCAGTGAAAAACCTGCTCTTCTGCTTCACTGGGCTGTGGTCACCTCTGTGAGCCTGCAAGACACTTATTTCCCTGATAATAAAAATAAACTTAGCCAGTTTCCAAGCCACTTCCAAGTCTGCTTCTGGAATATCAAACATAAGTTTTCATTCTCTTATTTCTTGATTATTGCATTGAGCATCAACTTTTCTCAGTCACTTCTAAACTTTAATCAAGGATAAATCACCCCCAATGGGCATTTTAATCTTGTTTCTGTGTTTTTAAAGGAAATTAAATGTTAATTACTGCTAGGTAAATTTATCTAAAACACTGCTTTTCAATTCATCCCACAAACAGTAAGAAAATAAAGATAATTGTGAGGCATTTCCTGTTGAATAAAGGGAGCAAGGACTTTTTTCCCCAAATAATATTTCTAAAATAAAGTATTTTTAAAGATTACTGTTATTGTATATTTTTAAATGTCTGTTACTTTCAAATGCCCAGCTAAGCTGACTGCAGTAATTGTTAGGAAAATATTTCTCTCCCTGTCTCCAACTGTGGAAGAACTATGACTTTGTTTAAGAAGAGATTAAAAAGTAGAGAGAAATTGCCATTGCATATTCAACAGCAATCAGAATATATAAAGCCCAGCTGCTTTAGTGGGCTCGAGTGTGACATCCCTGCTGCTGCTGTGTGTGCAGCTTGAATCCTTTGGGAGAAATCATCACTGGTTAGAGCTCAGCCTGTGTTCAACTTCCAAGTCAAGGCCATTGATTTGGGGCTCTCACCACTTGTACTCACCCTTTCATTATGTCTTGGGACTGCTCCTCAAACGTCCTGACTACACCAGCCCAGGAAGTTGGGAGTTTCAAACGATGTTACAGCCTGGCTACCCTGAAATCAAGACATCCCAAAACACACGCAAATTGGGACCCACACATCTGCATTTCCAACAACGTTACCCACAACCATCTAAATTTTAGGATTGAGCTCTTGCATTGCCAAAGATTTAAACCTAAAAAATGGCTTTGGACTAAAGTTTTTGTAAGATTTACCACTAAAATCATCTCTGTAAGCAGCAAGCAAAATCTTTATGGTTTCAAATCCTACTTTTTGATCTTTTTCACAAAGGCATTGGCATAATTCTGTGAAGCAAAGAAGAAGCTGTGGAGGTCAAATTTTCTACATCATTGCAACCATAAGAAGAAAAAAATAAATTGAAAAATTTCTCTATTATATAATCTGCACATTAACAGGTGGAAAAACAGCAACATAATTTACCTTTCGACACAGAAATGTCTTCCTTGGAGCCAAGCAAATTCACTCTGGTGTTTAATCTGAATTGTTGCCAATTCTCTGTCTGTAATGGAAACCCAGTGGAAAATAGGGAAGGAGAAAGAATTAAAGATGAATGCCACTTTGAGTGCAGGAGCTTTGTCTAAGGATATTTGGTGGGGCTGGCAGAGCACAGGCTAAAGGACCAGTCTCAGGTCAGCAGCAGAGTGTGCTGGTTTGCTTTTGGGAGCCTCAAAAAGTACCAGAGTACTAGGGTGACATTCTAAAGTGTAAAATTATCATTATCAGTTAAGACTTTAGTGAAAATATGGGTCAGGCTCTCCAGGCTCACTCACTCTCATACACACATGCACAGACACCACTTGGCCACGTTCTGGACCAGACATTTCAGGGATGTTCTGCATCTGCTCTCTCATCTAGTCCATGACCAGAGCTGCTGCTCTCTGCCTCAAGAAATCCTTAGAGAATAAGCTCATTAGAGCCCTGAAGGTTCCCTACTTTGAAGAAACATTGTATTCTTATAAAAATTGCTGGAACTAAAAACTGCTCCCGGGAAACCTGCAGGAAGGGCTTGCAGGAGGGAAGGATCTCCTTGCATTGGGTTAATAGACCCATTAAAAATCCAGAGAGGGTCAAAATTAATATTATTTTTTAAATTTCACAGATGTTACTTTATTAAAAGGAAACTCCTAGATGTTCAAAGGAGGAAAAGAGCTAAGCTGCCTGTGTCATTGAATTTTAATGATGAATGTGTTCCTTAGGCTCTTTTCAAATCCCAGCTTTAATGTGTTGCTTCACACAAAGCTAGAAAGCTTGATTGCAAGCAATAATTAAGTCTTCTAATCCCAAGAAAACTAGATTAAACCAGAGACCCCTTTTGTAGTGATTAAACTAAAACGGAAGTTTTTTCAGAGACATTGCTTTCAATTTTTTATTCTTAGTGCCTCCCTTTGAATCAAAAGCTGCTAAAAGAGGTAAATATAATGTTAAACAGACTAACAATAAAGTTTTCAGTCTAATCAATCTCTCTGGTACTACAGCAAGTGCAATTATTTTAATGGAGTGCCAAGATAAGTAAGAAACTGAAAGTAATCTGAAAATTTCTCTAACTGCCTGTTAATAGTGTTAACTTTCCTTCATTTTCTCCTTTGAAAACATTCCAAGGGTGTTCAGAACTTGAGTGAAATATCTCCCTAAATGTTGCCTAAGAATGACTTTTGTGTTGTCTGGTTCAAAAGCAAAGAAAGAAAATCTCAAAAATCCAGCAAAAAAAAAAACCCTTTCTGTAAGTTACTGAAGTCTTGCCTTTTGCCAGGACGGTGAAAAAAAATCTAGAACTTACTTCTCCTTTGTTTGCATTGATAGGTATTTTATTCTGGTACTGGAGACTAAGCAGACATTCAGCTTTTCACCTTCAGTATAAAACCAGTTTAAAAAAAAATAGGAAAATTAATAAAAATGCAGAAGGCAAACCTGGTAAGACAAAGTAGATGCTCAGATATAATAATAAAACAAAATGCTTCTGATACCAAAGATACGTGGCCATAGCAAGGCCTCAGCAGTAACAGAGCCATGTTGGAAATGTCGACACAAATTATCCATAAATATTTTTAAAGGTTCTTACATGAAGGGTAAGAGATGAGGCATATATAAAGATGCATACATAAGAGTTATGTCCCAGTTGGCAACTGGAATCCCACTTTTCTTTTGAGCTGGCTGCAGCTGGGGCAGGCTGTACCTTGCTCTGCTACTCAGGTGTCCCAGGATCCATCCTCTGGGCACAGGGATTCGGGGATCGTGTGCCAGGCGTGGTTTGATGGGCACTTTGTGCTTCAGCACTTCCACACTCACCTGCCTCGGCAGGCATAGAGACCACACAGTCTGAGCTTGGAAATTCTCCCCCGGTGCCATCCGCGGCTCCCACCTGGGAGCCAGGTCCTGCGGGATGTGCCCCGTCCTGGGCGGGGGACACGCACCCAAGCGCAGGCAGTTTTGGCACAGCCTCCCTGCACCACGGCCAGCAAAACATTTCATTTTTCTCTCCTCACCCCCAGTGCTCCCCTCCGGTTGTGGTTTGCTGCCTGAATACCCTCAGAGAGGCGTTTGCAGCAGGAGAGTCAGGGCAGAGAGGTTTTCCACTAGATTTAAATGGCTTGGAAATGCTCCATCCTGTTTGGAAATGGACCTCGGGGTTTGTGCTATGTCACGGGGCGAACAGCAAGGAATCCTCTCGCACCATTTGTGCTTCTAAATGCCAGCCACGCTGCGCTGCTGCCGGAAGATCCCGGTGCCAGGCTCCGCTGGAAAACCCCTCGGCAATTCCCAGGGGGATCGCTGGAATCCATCAGCGACCAGGATTTACCGGGCAGTAGGCATCGCTGCCAGAGCCGCTATTCCGGGGCTCGCTCCGGGCAGGAAGCTCGCAGCCATCCTGCCTTTCCCTGCACCGCCTGGGACACGCTGTTATTGCAGCCTGCCGTGCGTTTTTCAAGTCATTCCTGCCATCAGCTCTCAGAAGCAGGCTCCCTCCTGAGCCCCTCGCTGTCATGCCTGAAATCATCATCTGCCATCATTCCAGGGCTGTTCCAGCTTCTAAGACATATTGGCAGTGACAATAATGGCTCTCAGAGCAAAGCTTGCACAACGTGCCCATTTGTGTAAGTTTCCAATATGCAACACTCTAAAATGTGGCCATTTCTGTGGTTTCCTCTGAGTGAGAAACTGAGTTTCAGCAGTCAGAGGAAAATGGGCCGGGGTAATTCTCCTCTATCCTGGTTGCTCTTACCTGTCATGTCACTCACAGATGTTTCAGCACACCAGTCCTAGGACAGCTGTAGCCGTGTGAATAGTTCCCAGAGCTTCATTTCACAAAGCTTCTTCCTTTCAGTTTGTTCTATAAAGAGGAAGAATTTCTCTGTGGAGAGGAATTTCATTGCATTTTTTTGTGCTTTTCAGTAAATTGAGAGGCCAGGAAAAAAAAACAAACCCAATACACCTGGTGTGGGGATATTCAGTGCAGCCTAAGTGGGAAAACAACTGAGGCCCATGAAGCAGTGGAGAGGGGTTCAGCTGTGTGCTGTGTTCATGGAAAAACTGAATGTGTACAATCAAGCTGTACAACAGCATCTGAAGAAGAAAAAGGTAAAAACACAGAAGTACCCAACTGTGGGGCGAGAGGAATCCAGCCTTTGCTTTGGTGTTGGGAAAAGTCAGGCTCAAATCTCCAGTTGCCTTAGTGTGCATGGCTGCAATATAGACACCAGCAGCCATGCTCACGTGGGAGCAGACACTCAGAGATTGTCCTAATTTGCTTGCCCGCTGTTTCTCAGTGCTTTTCTTGCTTAAACTTTTTAAAGTCCAGTCTCAGTTCAGGCAGAACTCCTCTGCCTAAGGAGTACTTCATGCTGTGTAGAAACACAAGCAATGCCTTCTGCACAATATCCCAGACACTAACCCAGGACTTTTAATCTTAACACAGCAAATCTGTTTTTCTCTAAAGATAGCTTAATCTAGCAAATGGCCCTGCTTATTGGAAACCTCCTCTGGCTTTTTAATAAGGTTTCTGTTCCAATGTATGTGCACAGAACAAAGTGCACTTTTTGCTGCACTAGAAGAATTTGAATAATCAATCAATAGTTTGAAATAAAACTCAAATTACTCAGTCTGAATTGAGTTGAAGTAGTCTTTGTTTTCCTGCAAAAGTATTTCCTGTAAAATCATTTTGGCCTCTTTTATCTGTTTATTGAGGTGTATTGATGCTCAATGCAATGAACTCAGGTCTATGGAGACACAGGGTGTATCAGGCAGGATTTGGGCTTGGGAGAGTTTCTGTGTCCAACACCCACTGAACATTTACACAGATCACTATTCCACACCTTTGCAATCTGAACATCAGTGAGTGATGCTGTGACCTGCACTGCTTTAATACAGAATGTAAAACAACAAAAACACAAAACTAGTTCAATCTGCTGGCCTGAGCAGGAGGCAGATGCCCTGAAGGAGTGCAAAGACATTCCTGTGGGCTGTTGAAAATAGTGCAAAGGACTTGGATGCAGCTCTCTGGCTCTTTGCAAAGCCTCTCTTTTTATCTACTGCTTACGGAGATGCAGTTTTCAAGAATAAGATTTTAAGCCCTCCCTGAAGAGCCAATACCATTAAAGGGCACTGGGAATCCCTGCCTCTGTCAAGTTCAGACCAGTCTTGATAACAAAGGTCTGCTCCTGCTTTGCATCCCTAACTGCCTGTGCCTCCCTCCCTGCCTTTGTTGTCTTGTCTATAGACATATAAGGATCCCTGGCACAGGAATGGCCCATATTTGGGGGTTTCTTGTAAGGTAAGAATTATGAACAGAGAAAATACTAACATTGGTGCTGACCTGGCTGATTGTGGTCAGGTCTGTACCTGGTTTTCCCAGCTGCACACTCAGCTTCCCTGTCTGGTTCCATCTCTGATGCACACATATATCTTAAAGATTCAGAAAACCAGTGTGAACCTAATAAAATATTTTTACAGGCCCTTTGAATTGAAATTGAAAAGGAAGCCATTCCAGTCACCCTAAGTACTTACTTTTCCTTTCTGGCATACTTAAGTAGGTGAGAATTTGAGGCAGGTGCCCTCCAGTGTCTGCTACTATTATTTGCTGAATTTTGTAATGTAAAAGTCATTCTTTTGCATTAATGTCTAGTGTGTGTTTGTATACACATCTATGGAAGCTGAAAATAAAAATGGATTCCAATAATGAAATCTTAACCCAAATTGCTGCAGTACTCTCACATTATCTAATTCCTAAAAAAAAAAAAAAAAAAAAAAAAAAAAAAAAAAAGCACTGTTTAATTTGGAAAGAGATGTTTCCAGTTATAGAATGAGTTATGTGGATTTGATTAATTGGTATTACATAATGTGTGAGTGAGAGTTCTTTGGGTTTAATAACCTGGTTCTCCTGCATTTTTCAGTTTGCGTATTTATTGAGAAAAGTGATCTCTTTACTTCATGGACAAGAGACCAGTGTGAGAGATTTAGAAACTGGAAGTAAAAAGGAGAGACAATCAAATGAAATGCTGTCCTCCTAAATAAACGACAGCCAAGAAAAATGCAACTGCACTCTTCTTGCTCTATTTTAAAGAATGCACTTTATTCCTAGAAACTTTTCATTCCTGTATTAGTTAATCTACTGAGAAAAACACTTGACAATAAAGAATACAGCTTTTGTGGCACAAATATTTGGGACAAAATTTTCTCTGTTAGAACAGGCTGACTTTTTCCCTGCTGCTGCTGGCCTGGGTGATGGAGCCAGAAAAGGGCAGCACTTCAGTGCCAGTCCCCTGTCCTCAGCTGTGCCAGCACCATCAGGATCAGCATAGGCTGTACATTTGTAATTTTCTTTTCATGCACAAGTATGAATGACTCTGACTTGAAATGTGTCCCCTGATATTTCTGAAGTTTGGAAAAATTCGATTCAAAATCTGGGCTTTGGAGTGGTTCCCTCCAGCTCGAGGTGGTTTGTCCCCATACGTCAGACACAGGGACCCAGTGGCACATGCTGGTGCATGCAGAGATTTGGGGGGCACACAGGGAGCCTGCACACAGCATGGGCCACAGACAGGGTGAACCATAAACTCCAACTGCTGGGAAGGATTAAATCCTCTTTTTCAAGCGCTGCCCTGGCCGCTCTGTGTGAGGGAGAGTGGAGAAGACAGTGCAGTGCAGTTTGTGTCAGCTATCACAGGAGGGTGATAAATGTGCTGTCAGAGTCCTACAGCTCTATCTGTTTGCTGTCTGGTGGTTGCATGATTCAGGATCAGTTTATGAGTTTCTTCTGGAACCAGATGGTTGCAAGGCAACAAAACGAATGCCAGCCACATATAAATGTCAAATGTTCAAACCATTACATGTCAACATAGCCAGGGTGTGCAGCCAGCACTGCTGCAGAGTACAGAGCCACAGACAGGCAGCAGGGCTTGTTTAGCCAAAGAAATACAGAATTCAGGAAAACTCTGATTCTAAAAGAGATACTTGGTGAAAATAAATCAACTCCTTATAACAAAAATATGACCAGGTCTGTGTGTCATGAGATAGCCTGCAATATATGTCATGAAAGCGAGTCCTGTCAGATTTAATTACTTTTTTCTTGCAGCTTTAAACAGAGCTGGCTTCAGCATGAAGGCAGCTCCTTATTAAAAGCAAAATATAAAAGATGAGATTACTAACCACGAGGAATTTACCAACAGAGACAGTATCTAATCCTGTGCAATATCCTGTGCAATCGTGAAATATCTGAGATATCTGCAGCATTCCAGAGAATTATATTTGGGCATTAATTATTCTTCTTAATTAGCGTAGTCAGACAGAACCTAACTACAAGGTCTTCTCAGGTTGGCGAGCACACTTCAGTGGGTTCCATTAGGACATAAGATGTACTACTTTAATCCAGAACAAAGTATTCTTCCCAGTAGTTCTGCCAGTTTATGCCAAATCCCATGGACTTGAGTGGGGCCAGATTTTGTACTTCGGCTGCATCTATATATTCTGGCAGAGATTAATGCATTTTTATAATGAACTATTCAAAATCTTTCCAAACAAACTCGGTTCTAAAAGGATTTCCCCGCTGTCAGAAATGAGGTATTTAGCTGATTTGTGATGAGTACAACCTTTTCTAATAAGGCCTGCATATATTTCCTTTTGAGCTGCACTTCATTCATTTGCTGGAAATCCAGGAAACATTTGAATCAAGTTAGGACCAAATGGTACAGAGGCTGCAATGTGGTTATCATCATGTCAGGCACAAGGAAAAGACTCAGGCAGAATCCACTCCCTCCAGAATGTTCCCATCAATATTATGGGTGTGAGAAGGAGCCTGCAGCCATCTGGCCTTCATTAGCTCTGTTTCAAGCTTTATACATAAGGAAGGAGTCTGAGAGACAGTTTGTTACAGTCAAAGAACTGCATCAAATGCCCAGTCCCTGTGTGAGTGATCCCAGGAGCTACCTGCTAATGAATAGAACATGGCATTTGGCACCAAGGATGATGTTGAGTGATAAGTTTAAAAATGGAGTTTATTATGGTCTTCCTTTATAAAATTAAACTGGATGCACCATCCATTTCAGAGCCTTTATAACCATTCATTTAGCTCTGCATTATTTAGCAAGAATGAGTCTTTTGGTAAAATCTCTGTCATTCTAAAACTGATTTTTCATGGGCAGTTGCAAAGTTGTTTGTCCTCCCAATACAGCAAGTTTTATTGCCATCAGTTGTAGCTGCACTACAGAGTAATGTGATTATATTCCATAAAAGAGTCAGCAGCAAATCACTGTGGGTGCATCTATGAACATTTTGGGGTAAAGTGGTGTCTTGTACCTGTGTGTTCAATAGTCCAGACAGTGAATTAGTGCTGGACTCCTCCATCCTGAAAACTTGGGCCAGGATGGATCAAAATCCATGTAAGGCTTGACCTTAAAAGAACTCTGCATTCTAAATTTCTACTGACTCCAGTGGGCAGCTGAGTGTAGGAGGTTGGCAGGACAAAGCTGGGGTTTTGCTGCAGGAACCATTAAGGGACATCTCACTGTATACCCCAAGAAGGCTTCCAAGGCCTAAATTAGAGCTGGGCACCATCTGGGTCAGTGGTTACCAGGGCTGCAGAGATTTATATGGAGTCCTCAAAGGACAGGCAGTCACTCCATCACAGTTGTTCCCCGTGTTTATTTTCTGCAGCGGTTTGCACAGAATGTGGGGAAATGTCTCCCAAATCTATCAGCACATTCTGCAAAACCCCATTCCAGCTCCAGCCAGGACGGTAGTGGGGCCATAATTACTAATGTGGTCCTGGCTCCTCCCTGGACAAAGCAGGAGCTTGCAAAGTCCTGGGTCAAAATTGACATTTTTCTCCTCATATTGAAAACTGCAGTTCTTCCTAAAAAAACCCCAACAAACCACCTATTCTAAGATTGATGTGCAACATAAATCAGAAGTAATCCAACCGAGACTGTTAAAACAAAGCTGCTTTTTCTTACCAAACTAAAATATTTGGAAGTGACAAAAAAGAAATGGCAGAGGCAGAACTGCTGCTTTTAACAATTTTAAATGAGATTCCACTTTAATCAGGGAGATTCTGCAAAGTGTTTCTGACTTGTTTTCCCTGACTATTTTCAGAGCCTTGCTCTATTAATATTTATTACCCATATTTTCACACCTGAAGGACTAAGTTGCTCCCTACTGTTAGTGAGCTACTATAACTTTGAATTTCCTATCATGGTTAGCACAGGAATGGGAATAACCAGACTTTAGTTTCCCATGTGATTTGGATTCATCATCTTCAGGTTCAGATTCTTGGCTGTGAAGTGGAAGCCAATGTGTGCCATTTTACTCATCCACAAGAGAAATGTCCTTTGAGATGCTCAGATGTAAAGTCAAGAAATTAGGATTACTTTGGTATATTTGCCCTGGTACAACAAGAGGTTTGTAAAGGACAGAGTCCACTTGGCTGTGCATCCTGCTGGTGTGGCATTGACATCTGGGTGCACTGGATTGTCTTTACCATGGTTCTCCAGCTGTTCCTGAGCAGCAGGGTGAGAGCCAGCATGAAAACACAGCATTTTCTACAGACAGAACTGTTGGGACACTGAAAGCAAAAAGAACTTCCTGTGCTCTCCTGAAGGGAAACTCTGGTTTTGGTAGCTGTCCATCTCTTCCTTCCTCCTCCAGGGACAAGCAGATGAAAGCAGATAAAGCCAGAAAAACCAGTGATTTTCAAGGAATATTTTTGCAGAGAACTTTGGTTCTCAAAAATGAAGAAGCACAACTCAAGATCTTCCAGATCTCGAAAAGGTGGGACTCTGTTGAGAAGAGAGCTTTTCTCCTTAAGATTATTCTACTAACTGAAAATTTCTCCACTGAAAACCAATGCCAAGAGGATCCCTTCCAAACCACCCACATCCTGGGTCAGCACCTCCTTTTTCCTGGCTTGGGGAGACCCCAGGTGAAGGCACAGGTCTTGCCACAGGTGGTGGCAAGACCAGGCTGTGCTGGGGAGAAGGAGCTCCTCCTCATCCCCTTCAGTCATTGCAAAAACACAGAGCTGGGACACATGCAAGGAGGCTGCTCTGGGGCGCAAAGAGATGCTCTGTCACTCTGCTGTCTCTCCTGACTTGCTGCCTTCCACTTGATATGCCCTCACTTTGTCCTTGTGCTCAGCAAAAGGCTTTTCAGGTTGCCTGCACAGGTAATTTTACCTCCTCACTTCTCTCCCCACACCAAAGGAGCAGCCTGACAGCAGCAGCTCGTCAGGAGCAGCGGTGCGTGCAAACAGCACCACCTGAACTGGGTCACAACACCTCCACTCACTGCAGGGCACATCTTTTGATGCCCCAGACAGATACCTGAGACAAGACAGCACTTATACACTTCATTATCTGTCAGACAGAGATGGAAAAGGAGTGATAAGGAAAAGAGGTGGGGTGGGAAGCACTCTGTTGACATTGGTAGGGAAGAAGTGAGTGTGGAGGCTCCTGGGTGGCCTTGGGGGAGCCGGGGTGGCAGGTCCAGACTCTCTGAGAGGGACAAGGCTTGTGCCTCCTCCTCAGCCCAGCAGCACATACAGAAGTGACCCAGAGCACTGCTGAGCACGAGCTGTTGTGCAGCCAGGGTAGAAGGATTACTTTGTTTACCAAAGTGAGAGAAGTCATTTAATACAGAGACCCAGCCCAGTTCAGTCTGCCAGGAAAAAAGAGAAAAGAGCCGGGATTGGGATAAGGACTGTTGCCCTGGCCTGCAGGCTATGGACATGGTGTCTGCTCCCTGCTGTGATGGTCCAAAAGGCTTGTCCATTAGTTTGGTCTCCTCAGGCCTTAGCCACTGTCCTCACTGAAGAAGCACGGGTCAAACTGTCTTTTCATCATAGGACCAGGTCACCCTACGGAGGAGCCTGGGAAGTGCTGCTTTATCCCATTCTCCTGAAGCTGGTAGTTGCCCATCAGCACTCCAGGTTTGATGGAGTCAGCACTGCCAGGCAGACACTGCCATGAGTCACGGACTGACTGACACGGTGCCAGCCCAGTGCCATGCCCAGGTGTCTCCAGCACAGGTTCCCATGGGAGAAACCCCTGGATGGGATCCCTGAGCAGGGCCTTGCTTAGCAGACACTTGCTGACAGTAATTGTATTCCCCAGAGGGGACTGGGCTGACTCATGCTCAGAATTTTCGTACAGCATTTGGGATGGGCAGTGTTTCTGCTCTGAGTCACACTAAGCCGTTCTTCTTTACGGCTGGGAGGATGCTACTGCAGGGTCCCAGCCCAGAGCTGCAGTGCAGAGGATTTCATGCAGTTGTCACAGGGCCTTTATGGAGGTCACATTGTTCTCAGGAGTATCAAAGTCCCTTCTCTGCCTCGGCCAATCCTACAGCATGCTACAGGGGCTCAGCTTTGCACAGGAAACACTCAAAGCAGTCACTTAGCAATTGCAAGTAAATATGTAATTGGAGCTCAACACTCAAAAGTGTCAGGAGCCAACATCACCACCCTCCCAAGTCATGCCTGCATTTAAAGATCCCAGGGAGGCCCTTGCTGTCCCTATTGTAGTCCCAGATGAAGAATGAGCCTCTATTTCTCTCTCTGAAGACAGCAGCTGCTCTACGGATGCTCAGCCGCTGTGGAGGACCCCAGCAGGCTGCCTCAAACTCCAGCCAAGAATAACATCAGAGCACAATGTAGTGAGTTTGTTTTTCACAAGGTTCTCCCAACTTCCATGGGCTGGGTGCATGACTCAAAATTAATGGAATGCAATAATTAATTTCACTTGTCAGGCCAGCATTACCCTATCTGCTGTGCTGAAAGTGCTGTTGCATCACACTGGGTCTTGGGATAGGCTGGAATCCTGGAGGAAATTGTACATGGAGAAGTCATGAGCAGGCCTAACCTGGGACTGGATGCAGCATATCTAAGAGGGACTCTTATGCCTGATAGTTTCCTTTTAATTTAATGTAAGCCTGCCTAAGAAAATAGAACTCGAGGTCAGGGTTTTTGGATGGAAAATCGAATGGCCGGGGCATGTGTTGTGTTTCACAGAGGGAAGCAGTGTGAGGATTTTTATTCAGGGTGTAGAGATTAGCTGTTTTCCATGGTGTTTCCAATAAATCCTTTAAGTGCAAATGCCCAAAGGATAAAAGAAATAGTGTCCCTGCTTCAACAACACCTTATCTGAACCACTGCTGTCCTGCAGGGAGTCCTCAGAGCTGTGGGGAGTGTGACTTGCTGAATGAATCTGACCAAGGCAAAGCATGGGGTCAATCCCCTGCACTTCCATTTCCTTCCTCTCCCTCTTGCAGACCCCAGTCAGCTCTCCATGGAGAGAACTTGGGCTCAGATATGAGCTGAACACCTGAGCTCACAAAAAAACAAAGACTTAATTTAATACCCATGTCTCAGTGACTGTGCTGCCAGGTTTCTCAGCCAGGTGAAGAGGAGCACTTGTAACACTGTGGAGAGCCACAGACTCCAGGGAAATATCACTTCCTTGTGTGTAGCAGCAGGGCTGGAAGGATTGGAGTTGTATGAGCCACTATTGCAATTACTGATGTTTCTGGATGGATGTTTTCCCTCATGCTGTGCAAAGTTGTATTCTTTGGGAAAAAGAAAACAACCCAAACCTCCTCAGAAACCACTTAAGACATGAGATCTAGAGAAAGATTAATGAGAGGAATGGAGAGAGTGCAGTTTCTCAGACTGAGGACATGGTTTGGTTCAGCTGCACTGAAGCTCAGGCTCAGAGGTGTTCTGGAGGGCTCTGGGAACCACCGTGTGTAGGGTGGGCTCTCGGCATGTCTGCAGTTTCTCTCTGCACAGCACATGCACACGCTGCCAGAGAGCAGGTGGGGCACTGGCTTGTGTCACTTGCACACTTTCCTCCCACCTTCAGGACAGATTTAATCTTTCTTTTGGCCAAGACCATCCTTCACTCCTAGGAATGAAAATTATATTCCAGATCCGCTGGGTTTTCCCCTCCTTTATTGCTGAATGTTGTTTGCTCCAGGAGTGAAGAATCATGATACCCAGACCCAGAAAAGTTATTTTCTTTGAAGGAAACAATCTTACACCAGTGGGTTTTCTGCATGAATATTTGTTTGCGTCCCACATTTGTTGCTTTCTGAGTCAAGCCAGGCAAACTGGAGACAAGGAGACCAGGGTGATCTCTGGTGTCCTGGGAATCATGGGCAACACCGCCTTACTGCAAGGATTCTAGTTTGTATTTGATCAATTTTAATGATTTCTCTTTTTTTCAATAAAAGATTTATACTTGGGAAGACCTGTTCCAAATCACCTCAGCAAAGAGCAATTCCATTATGAGAAACTGATCCCTTTATTCTCAGTTCCTCTGGGAAAAAAAACATTCTTCAGTAGATTTGGTCCAACACAAATGGAAGTTACTAAACTGATCATATAAAGTTGTGTGATCACTAAGTTTCTGCTTGGCTTTATGAATTCCCTGTTTTTTAACCACCTCTGCCTTAGTGTGGCATGCAATTTGTTTCAGGGAAATGCTGTGATCCACTTCATTAATATTTCTGCAAACCTAGGGAATTCAGCTTCCTTCAGATAATTTATCAAGCAAATGTACTTTTTTTTTTATTCTCCTTTTAAATTTTTTGCTAATTTTGACCCTGATTTAAGATTATTAACATTGAGATTTGCCCTCTACGGACCTTAAAATTCCAGGTCCATGAAAACTCTTTGATCTCTAGGAACTGATTTCAGTCCTTGAAAGGCTAGCACACGCCATGGGGTCATATTTATTTTATGAGATGATTTTTTCCTAGTGAGATCAGTTGATGGAGGAGCCAGTATTGCAAAATGTGGAATAAATTTCCAATACTGTACTGCAGTACCCAGAAAAGATCTCACCTGCAATTTAGCAGTCAGTTATAGGTGCATTTGAATAGTTTGCATTTTAGGTACCTCTGTTTTCATAACTTCCCTTCCCTTCTATATCTAATATATATATTTATTTATATGTATGAAATAGAATATATATATATATTTATATAGATATAGATATAAATGGTTTCCTGCTTTCTTACTGAACACTGGGGAATTAAAAGTCAACTCTGCTTCCTTGAGCTGCTGAAAGATTGCTTTCAGGTGCTGTAGGAGTTCTTCCCAAAGTTTACTATAAATCAAGACAGCATCCACACAGGCCACTGCATACCCCAAATGTTTGCATAGCAGCAGGCTGGTTACTTGAAAGACACTAAGGAGCAACCCACACAAACCACAGTTTTATGCTGAAAAAAATCCAGTAAGCACTGAAAATTTTGTTGTGGTCTTGGAAGATTCTGCTCCAAGGTGTTGCCAATATCTGTTCCAGAAATCCAGAAAGCTGTTTTTTCCCTTGGCCCTCAAGGGAAAAGACATCAGCTGGTACCCAAGAATGGAATTGTTATTTAGTCTCAGTGCTGCAGCATTAAATGATTTAGTGCCAACCCCCCACACGGCCACCATACCAAGATCTGAAATGCTGCTTTCTGCCACCAGCACTCTCCTGATTCCAGCTGAGTTATCCAGTCTCTGAACACACCAGAATTTGAGGAAAAGGAGCATGATAACTTAAGGGCTGGTGTTAAATGTGGGCTGCAGGAGAGCTGTTCAAAGCTGTGCACTTGGTGCATATCCCACTGGAAATGTTCAGTGTGTTCACCAGCAGCACCAAGAACCCCTTTCCCTGCTCCATCCCAGCAGGACACCCCAGCTCCCACCCGGGCAGGAAAGCTCTCTGCATGCTGGATGCAGGCAGAGCCAAACGCTGCTCTTGTTCACACATTTCTCACTAACTTGACGTTCCAAAAATGGTATTTTTTTCCCGCAATAAAGTTTGAAAAATGCCAGGACGCTCCCAGGCAAGTGATTCATGTGCATATTGAGGGGTTGGGGGGAGGATGGAGGAGTGTGGATGTTCACACTGTCTAATTTTAGATGTCTAATTCAATTAAGGTCTGGCCCAGTTACACAGTCAAAAAGACTCACCTTCCAACAGGGGTTACTCAGAACTCCTAAACTGGGAGCCTGCTGCTGGCCATGAGCTGTGCAGCAGAGTGAGCCTGGAGTCAGACGGGGTTTGTATGTCCTGGACACATTACTTTGTTCAGCTCTCCCCTCAGTGGCATATAAAATACACCCTTCTTATTTTGTCTCGGAAAAGGCTTTATTGGCTTAGCCTTATGCCCCATTTTAACCTCTCCTTCCCATTTGTTATTTGTGAAGACTCAGCCCTGATTAAAACCAGCCACATCTTTTATACTGTGTGATGGCTGTTGCTTCCTCTCCATGGATTTCTTCCCCAGGATTCAGAGTTTCCTCAGCCCAGCACGTAGGAAGCCAGCATGCAGAGCAGGCCAGAGAACGAGAACTCCTTTGTAGCTTTACTTTACTTTTCCTTCTGTTTGATTTCCAGGAGAGGGATTTTATGTTGCCTGATTTAAAAAAATTACTCAGGGTGCCCGACAGTCCTGCAAGGCATTTCTTAACCCTTAGAGCTCTTGCACCACTGTCAGAGAATTTAGCAGAAGTTTTTTTGTCCTTTATCTTTCCTCACCTTTCCTATCTAATGTAAAGTGATCATGGATTAACTGATTATGGATTAATGATGCTCATTTTCTCTATTATTCACATCAGAGAAGCTACGTTCTTGGTA
Source organism: Certhia americana (assembly GCA_018697195.1). NCBI lineage: Eukaryota > Metazoa > Chordata > Aves > Passeriformes > Certhiidae > Certhia > Certhia americana. The sequence continues at coordinate 9,883,056 of CM031874.1, read as the reverse complement.
CATTCACCACATTCTGAGCTCTGTGGTGCCAGAGATTAAAATGGCCAAACCCAAAGTGCATTTCTGGCCCCTCATCTCTTTACCAGTAACTATAACCCCCACACACTCTTGTGGAGCTGAGATTAGACTGGAGGTGTCCCAGACACCAGTTCAGTGCTGTGCTCGTGGCCAGGAGATGATGGGAACCCACTGTGACCCCAAAAGAGGAACTAAATGAAACCCTGTTGACCAACTCTTGATTTTCAACTGGCTCTACATTCTTAAAGTAGCATGTACAGGGGTGTGGGCTTGTCAGATAAAGAAATAAACATCTGCCTCTTGACTCCACTGTTCATTCCACTGAAAAAGTCCTCTCTGGCTGTGGCAACCTTCCATGAGTCTGAAGAGAATTGTACACTGGGCATAGTTTCCTGATACTTTGAGCAATTCCTTTTAAAATTATGCATAGGAAACCCAGGCTGTAACCCTAAGTCATGCCAAAACAATCTCCCCCTTCTAGATTTATAAAGTTTGCCCAGCTTTCTACCACTGCCACCCAGGTGGTACTTCACCTTACTACAGAAAAACACCTATAATTTTATTTCTTTGAAAAACATGTGAAACTTTTGGCTCAAAGGCTGGGTGGGAAAAAAGTACATTTCTTAGTGGTTTATTGCCCTTAGGAAAACATACTTCAGTTATGAAGTATTCCCCCCTGAAAACTTACTTGACATTTTGTCGAGAAAATAGTAACATTTCTACAAAGTTAGCCAAACTACTTAATATCAGAGCTGTAAAGCGAAGACCTATGGAAATGTCAGAGTGTGGATGAGACTGGTGACCTGGCTTTATTCCACTGTTACGAGCCTGCACTTCTTCTAAGGGACCATCCTGGGAAGCTTTGCCCACAGCAGCAGGAGTTGCTCCCATGGGAGAAGCTGGAGATGTTTCCCTGCAACAGCACCATTGCCAAGGGGCTGCTTCATGCTCTGCATGAGGCTGGAGGGTGGGAGGTAGGGGAAAGACAGATTTGGGCATCATGATGAAGCTCCTGAGGGGCTGGATCAGGTCCCTGGAGGTTTAGATGGGTTCTGGATCCTTTCCATCAGGGAGATCTGAGTGCAGAACAGTTTTCTCTGCATCCTGGGAGCCTCAAGCCACTCCCAATCCTCTGTCCTTCCCAGACATGTGCCATAAGGAGCTCAGGATGGGAACAATGACACACTTCTGTCAGAGCTCACTGGCAGAGAAATAAGCTTAGCTTAGCTCAAATGAGCTAATTAATTAATATCTGTCTGTCACCCATCTCTTCAGCTGGAGGGAAATTCTGGCTCTGCTGAAATCAATGGATGTTTTGATGTTCACATATGGGAGCACAATTTCACTCCTCATCTCTCTGCTTTTCAGTCTGACACACCAGAAGGGTAAAACCCTGTCTCAGCTGCCGCCACTCCAGGCATCTCTCAGGTGTTCTGCTCATCTAAACTCTGCAGTTTTGCTCCCATCTTTCAGGAGCAAGAGAGTTAAATGCTGTGTCTGAGCAAATATGAACTGCAAGAAAGTTCAGGCCCATGCTGGGATGTGAACTTTCTGTCTCAAGCCCATTTCTAGCTTTGCTGTAAACAATTTCAGAATGTGATTAGATTTTAAGGGAAACTTGTAATAGAGCTGTAATAAGATATGATGTAATAGGTAATAATAATAATATATAGCAGCTGTTAAGGAAAGCTTTTTCTGCGTTTATCCCAGAAGGATACAAGGAGTCAGCTGCAACTTCATATTTTGAAAAAGGGAATATTAAACACTAGGACTGTGATGCAATGATGTTATTGTAAACGCTAACAGGAAAGCCCAACGTGTGAGGGTTAAGACCAGCAGAAGATGCACGCAAACAGCTGCCCTGACACAAATTCCCTCACATTTGCTTCATTTTCTTTTATTTAACTTAACACTGGACTTCCAGATATTGCTTTCAATAGGTTCTGGGCTGCTGAGAAGAGTGGGATTTTTGCTCTTGCTTCCCACCATGGCTCTAATGAACCCTCAGAGTGCACCTAGAGAGCTTAATGTGAGGTGTGTCTCCAAACACCCGTCTGCAGCAGCGTCACTCAGCTTCCAGCAACACCCTACCCTCAGTTCATGCCTCTGGGAGAAAAGAAATATAAAATCAACAGAAGTTCAGGCTGGAACGTCAACTTCAAAATGGAATTTCCTGGTGTTTTTCACAGCATGGCATTACTTAAGTGTTAACTAATATTGCTCCGTGTGTTTAATCTCCATGTGTTGAAGGAAAAAGATCTTTTATGGAAAGACTAGAACAGATAAACCTATATTTAGCCTTCTATAAACACCTCACAGGGTCACATTTCTGAAATGCAGAGGCCAAAGACTGCATGGAGAAAGTGGATGAACACGGGCAGGGTTGTATTTGACTCAAAAAATGGGCATTTCTGTGTATGATGGACAGAACCCATTATAAATTAGGCTGTGTATTAAAATAAGACTTTTAATTGTTGACTGTAACAAGAAATGATCCAATGGGGGAGAAAAGGAAACACTTTTTTTGGATCGTTAACCTGTCAGAATGTTTCCAGGGTGAAGTTACTGTGCAGAAACACCAAACAGGGAGAGGGGCTGATTCTGCTGTACACAGCTCTTCTTCTCCACCTGCCCTTGGCAGACAACAGTGCCAAAAACCTGCCCTGGGCTCTGCCAACTCATTTCTGACATCAGTTTTGCTCTCCACATAACTCACTTGGCTTGTGCAGCCCAGGGGAGAGCTCTGGGTCCTCTCCTTCCTGCCAGGAAGGGGCAGTTGGGACTTCTTGGTAAGATGAGGACCCCGGTTCAGCATCTGCAGACGCAGTGAAATGGAGAGGTTTTTTCCTTTCAGACCTAAGGACATGTCGGGATACTTGTGGTGTCAGTGTTAGGGAAGAGAAACAGAACTGAGTGTCCCATTACACCGGCATTCAGCTGTATTTGGGAACAACCATTACATGAGAGGCACTGCCTACTGCCTGTTCTAAGTAATCCAGGCCTGATCCAAAGCCCCAAACCATCCGCCCTGCCAACAAAAGCATGTTAAATAACTTACCAGAAAGTACATTAAAACAGTCTCCTGTCCTTGGTGTTATTTTGGTATTTTGCTGCCTGTGCAATGTTACCACATTGTGCTTGCTGCTCAACAGTGCTTTTAGTATAATAAAGCTAGGAAAAAAGTCGTCCTTTCACCTAAATTGCAGAAACTAATTCAGTTTCAATATTTAAAGCTGTTCTGGATTCAGACTGGCGTTTGAGTTTTCTGCAGATTTGTCTCTAAAGTTGAGGGGGATTTTCAATATGATTTGCCATATTTTTTACTGTCTTTTAAGAACTGAAGGCCTTTGTGTCTGGTTGCATTTCCAACTTCAGGGAGAAAAACCAGGTACTGGTAGTTGTGCTGATGAGTCCAGAAGAATCAGAGAGTGATTAACTTGAAACAAAGAAGTTAGGTTGTTCTAATGGTGAGATCCTTATCAGAGTTGAATGCATTTAAATGTGTATTTTACAGTCCACCGATCAAGTCATAAAAGTACAATTAAATCTTAAAGGAAAAACTGAAGGTTACTAGGTCAGAAATCAACCACAGGATTTTACAGGTCAGGGAACAGCAGATTTTATTCTTTTCAAGGTGCCCTGCAAGACAAGGTGGATGGAGGTCAGAGAGTTTCACACTCTGAAGCGTGGGGATGGCTCTTGGGCAGTCACTATGCAGGAAAGGGAGGAAGATCACATCCCAAAATCTGGGCTGTCGTATTGAAGAGAACAACGATGCCAGCAACAACTGCCTGGTGTCCTTTCACAGGGACACAGCTCCTGGTTGGTGCTGGCTCGATAGCACTTCACCCTTAGAAATCCCTGCAGAATGCCAGCATGGTCACGGAGAAAAGGCCACAGCACTGCCCTGCTTGTTCCTGAGGAAGATCTAACCAAGCACATTTCCCATCTGCAGCAGAGCAGCTACGTTTTCTCTTTTGAAACAGGGAATGCTGTTGTCCTGCGATTGTTGTATTTATTTTATGAGTTGCACTAGGAATGCTGTGTGGCACTCGCTTGGCCCTTCTTGCCTGTGATTTACAGTAGTTATAAACATTCCAAAGTATACATGTAAGTTAAATGATACATTAATATCATAAAGTTACAATTCTGGTATAAATGTGTCATCAGTTTGAAAATTCAGTCTTTCCTTTGCCCGGCTTTGTGATTAGGCTGACTGGAATCAGCTCTGTGCATTCACAGACATGAATTCAGTGTGCCTGTGTGTCCCCAAAGTAAAATGGTGTGAAAACAAGAAGAGAAGGGTATTCTGCCAAGCTGAAACTGTTCTGAATATTTGACTGCTTACATACATTTTCATCATATTCTTCAATAAATAGAACGAGAGGGGAAAAGGTAATTGAACCTCATGCCCATGACAGGAAGACAAATTAGACTCCCTGCAATATTCTCCAAGGTCCAGCTCTTCCCGTGGGTTCGTGCCATTGAAGTCATTCCTGCAGCGCCAGAAACCGCAGAGCTGGACTCGCTGTTCGGGAGGGCAGAGCTGCCCCAGCGGCCCTTCCAGAGCCGGCCACACGCTGCTGCAGCTCCCAGCCACTCGGATCCCCGCCAGGCCCGCTCGCCAATGCCTGCCCGGGGCTGGCCCGAGTGGGAAGTGCCCCTGGGACACTCTCTGGGACACGATCCCTCCTTCTCCTGTGCCTGCCGGGGCATCTCAGCCCCGCCGCTCGCAGCAGCTGCGGCACCGCTGGACTGTCTCCCACTTGTCACTTGATGAAAGGAAGCATTTATATCTGCTGGGAGGAGTGACCCGGCCTAGCATTTCCACAGGAGGATTTTCACAAAATTCAGAGGCAGCTGTGTCTCCTGCATTTGCAGATTAACTGCAGCAGCAGCGGTGAAACACAGCAAAATCAGATGATTCATTCAAGATCACGCAGGAAACCAACATCACTGGGAGGAATAAAATGCAGCACCTGAGACCTCTACAGCTAGACTCTAACACTAACATACAGCAACAATGTACAGCTGGCAGGTACTCTGTAAAATATCTCCTGGCTTTGCAAATAAGGCTGAGAATAATCACTTACATAATCAATACAATGTAATAAATTAAGATGAAAGAGGCTATCAAAGGAAAAGGAAATTTGTGGCATTAAGATTTTAGGGGATCAGATTCCAAGTTGTCTGAAGACTTGTTATTTGTAAAAAGATGAAGTTATTTGAAGCATTTGTTATGTCAGTCCAGCTATGTACCACTAGCCTGAAAACCCCTTAAGAATGCTAATTTTCAGATAAAATATATTAATTAATTTAATGAAATTTAATTTAATAAAAGGAGGTGAGATAATTCTTTACATTCTTATCACAACCCTCATATGGGAGATTAGTTTAGCTGATTCATGTGCAGGTTGGAATGTCCCTAAGTCCCTGAAAATGTTACCTGTGTTATATTAATATTCAGCTCCTCATCAGTCATTCAACAAGAAATTTATTTTTTCTTTGTAAAAATCTATGAGAGAACAGTTTGGCATTCAGAAGTTCAGCTCTTGGAAAACATTTCTGCCTCTTCCTAGACCCCGGTGAGGGGAACCGGGTGAACTATCAGATGAAACAAGCCTACCACAGAGCAGCTTCAGCTTTCATTGTTGCAATATGAAAGTATTTTATGATGCCTCATAAGTCATGTGTGAGGCTCTGATAATGGTCACGTCAGCCCCCACATTTCACACTGCGTTTAAAAATACAGCTTGTTTATCTACCCCACGGGCTGCAGCCTGCCATCAGATTTACATTTGAAAACACTCAGCACTCGCACACAGCCTCAGACTGCCTTATGAAAATCACCCTAACACACAACAAAGCTGTCACCCTCTCTTTGTAATTAATGTTTTAGAATTTCACCTTTTTTTTAATCTCTGGGCTTGGAATCAAACCGAGTCAAATCCATACTTTCAGGAAATGCATTTAAGGTGTTTTTCTCACCCCTTTCTCCCTGTGTCCCTGCATCCTGTGGGTGAGCAGGGTAGGTGGGTGGCCAGATGGCACAGAACCACAGCGTGTCTGTGCTAAGGCTTCCCATGTCCTCTTTGTTTTATTGTGTTTTGTGCATTTAGTATTTCACTTACAGTCCAAATCTTGCAGACAATTGTGAGAGGATCTCTGCTCTCAGCCATAAACAACAGCCTCATAACCCATACAATTACACTGAAAATCCTCAATATGTAACTGAGATGAACCTTTGGGTCATAATGAACCTCAAGCATGCATTTAGACATACAAACAGATAAAAATAAAACAACGTGATGAGCTCTAAGCCAATTTCACAATTATGCTGCCTGAGTCACAAAATTAAATTGCTTGGAGTTGGCAGTAATATATGAACTTTTATTTGAGCCTGTGCTCTATTCCATTCCTGTATTAGTTCCTTAAATAGCAAAATGAAGTATGACTTAGCATTCAGCAGTAAATCCTCTCCTTTTTTTGTGCCCTGTGCTGCAGTAGCATGGATTAAAGGAAAACATTTTTTGACAGTGACAATAAGTGCAAGATATTGCCCGACTGCAAAAGTGAGTTGGTGTTTCAGTTAACTATTTCTACCTCAAGCCAGAGTATTAAATGTCGAGCAGGGGCATTAAAGGAGCCTGTTGATGATTTTAAATATTCAGCTGGTGTTTTTCTGCCGTGTTTGTACAGTGCTGGGCAGCTGACAAGGAGTCCTGCAGAGCATAACGGCTGCACTGTATCACCCCAGAGCAGAGAGGGAGCCAGGCCCTGCGATAGGAGGGACAGGGGCTTCCAGCAGGCCAGCACTTCTTGCTCCGAGTGTGGAGGCTGAGCATTTATCACTAATCCATGTGTATTCTGGACGTGGAACCTCCCCCCTGTCCCTGGCTGGCCCATTCCCCCAGCACCCCCGTGCACACCGTGCCCATTCCGCCTCCAATGCCGCCTTTATCTGCCGGCTTGCCGGGGCTCGCTGCCCACCACACAGCGTCTCTTTAATCTCTGCAAACCTAAATCCCGGCCAGAACAAACTCTGCCTGCCAGAACACATATGGGAGGGATGGCAGGGATGAGAGGCAGAGCAACGGGCAAAGGGCTCCATGGGTTAATTTGTGCTCGGGCACCTTCTTTTACCAGGCAGACCAGGTGGTTGAGAATTGTTAAACCCCTTGGAGGTTTTTCCATTGTTTTCAGCACTCCTCCAACCTGTATTCTGAGGCTTAAATCACACAGAAACCACCTCAATGTGACCTGAATGTCAGCCCTGAAATGTCTTTTTGTGCAGAGTTTCCAGCCGAGGATTGGGTTTGAGTGTTATTTCAGGCAGGAGGGCAGGTTGCTCTCCAAAAGCTCTGCCTGGATGCAGGGAAAAACAGGCTTTTATGAAAAGTTTATTCTGAAAAAAAAACTAACCTGTATTTGGAAGCATATAGGGGGTTATCTACACAAGCAAAGTGTTATGTTTTCCAATTGTCCAATAAAATAGATTTACATAGAAGCGAGGAAGAAATAAGGCATTTTATAAGACTGTTCCTAACCTCCATGAACTAAGACATCTTGATTTAAAACTGCTCTGTGCCCAGAAAAAGGAAATAGTTTAGATTATATGTGAGAAGAGAATAATGGCTCCATCAGGTAGTCTGTCAGCTCATGTAAATAGGGCCAGACTGGAGATCAGGGAGAATGATCTACTCTCCCAGGAAAGGGCATCAGTGAGGCATTTAATGAAACTGGAACAGATGGATTATTCCATGGGACTTGTACAGCAATTCCACTGGGTCCCTTTGAAAACTACAGGAAACGCAACAGGAAAAATTGAGACTGTATTTACAGGGGAAAAGCTGAGTCTCAAAGCATTTACAAACTCAGTCTAAAGTCCTTCAGAAGTACAGGCTGAATCTGTATTCCTTAAATTCTGTCACCTTCTCTGCAGGAACTTCTCCTCATTCAGTAGAAGCAGCACAAAATGTACCATTTGACAGTAATGCTGCTCCCCTCACAAAACCTGACCGAATTTATATCTCAGGATGTCTCTTTCCTGCTTTATTTAAGGCAAAACTTCACATTGCCAAAAGACTTCAATGCAGAACAAAGTTTTATGAACCTAAAGACCAAGGTCGATTGAAAATCAGGAATCATTCATGGAAAATTAGCAAATGTGACACACGCAGAGTGAAATCTACATTAAGAACTGCCTCCAACTGGCAAGGCCCTAACCTGTGGGACAGTTTTATTGGATCTCCCAGGATTACAGCATAATTTTCTTTAACAACTCGTTCACAATCCAAACTGAGCAGAAACACTTTCTGGGGGCAGCTCTGAGGCTGCCTGCTGTGTCGGGATCTGTGAAAAAGATCAAACCAGAACAAGCAAGAGGGATTTTTTTTTTTTTTGCTTTGTAGTGTGTGAGGAAGAACCAGGTGTGAAATGGTGAGAGCACCGTGGCTCTGCTTCAGGCTCTGCAGCTCTTCTGTCCAGACACACATGGGACTCCTGTCACCATCAGCTGGAGCTGCACATGCCAGGCAGGGGGAGCAGATGCTAACAGAGGCCCAGGCCCATGTGTTTCCAGACTCCGTCATGCCTCAGGTACATCCGAGGCACTGTGTCAAGGCTGAACTCTTCCCACACCTCCACCATCTCTCCAGCACTCCTTACTTCGTTTGACTGTTTAGCCAAAATCCTGGCCAGAATTGATCCTCAGAGCTGGCTCAGAGCCAGTGAAAGCGCCTGGGAGAGTTCATTCACACTGTGGAAAAATTGGAGCTCTTGGGCATCGCCTCTCGCCCTTTGTGACCCCCTCCCCACAGCTGCTGAGTGGAGAAGCTGATGGAGACTACCAACACCACAGTTTAGCAAAATCTCTGTAGCTTTTGGTGGGGGTTGGAACCATTCCCCAGTGACTGAACATCCCCAGGATTCCTATCCCCACTCTAGGTGCCAGTGGGGCCACACACATTTTGGGCTACTGGGCAGGAGTGGTCACCAGGTAAATGAGAGGTGTTTTCTGAAGGGAAAGCACAGAGTGGCTCATTGCAGGGCTGTGGCAGCAGGAGTGTGGAAGGAAGGGTCTGGGGCAGCTGCATGGTGTGCAGGACAGAGCCTGGAGAGGATGCTGAGGCTTGTGAAACATGGGATGGGGATGGGATGTGACCTGGAACATCGTCAGCGATGCGTGGAAGGTGTGGCATGGGAAGCTGCTGCAGCCTGCACGCCCCACTGAGATCAGCATATGGATTTAATGTCAGGAGATGAAAGGCCACATGTCTGGGGACGACCAATAAAAATGCAAAATATACTTTGGATGGAAATGTTCATGAGGAAACCAAAGGGGAAACAGTCCTGCTGGCAGCAGTAGCTGCAAAGCAATCAGCCAGGGCTGGGGATGGTGAGGGCTGGGGTTCCAAAGCAAAGGAGATAACTGCTCCTCTCATCTGGCCACATCAGGAATTCTGTAATCAATGTGATGCAGTTTGGTTCAAAAATCACATTGGGAAGGATATTCCAAAGGAAAGAACCTGGTATTTTCAGGGGCTGCAGTCTCAGCAAGGACCATCTCCTGCCTTTTTTCCTTCACATAAGCAGCAAATGGGTCAGGGAATGGAAGTGCCAAAAGTAATCTTTCAATCTCTTGTTTTGTTAATATGAAAAATGTATTGCATTTTTCTAAAAGGAAAAAAGAAAATTTACTTTGTCTGGAACCAAAAAGTAAAAACCCCAAAGCCTTTCTTGGGAAGTGAGCTAGGAGTGACTTGGGCAAACGCATCTATTGACTTTGGAACGTAATAATTTTCTTCACTGGAAGGACATGAAGGGTGTGTGTATATCAGAAAGCTATTTACATTGCCTTAACCTGCATTCACCTTTCTTTTTCTCTATGGTATTTATTTTCTTTGCTAAATCTTCTTCATGTTAGCCCTTCTGCCATAATTGCATAAAAGGGTTTGTAAGAACTTACATTTCATTGAGTGCAGTTCTGCTTTAACCTCTATGCAACTTTTGTTTCCAGAAGATTCTTTCTAATTTTCTGCATTATTTTTCATTTCATCTTCTTTTCTTGATGACTTCTCTGCCCTTGTTAAATCCTTTTTCCTGTTAGTTTTCAATAGATAAAACCACTAGGACCAATTAGCAAAGCAATGCTGGCTTTTGCTCAGTATGAGCCAAAGCTTGTACTCCAGAAGACTAAATTTATGTCTTCTCTGTTTGTAAAACTTTAGTAATACAGCTTCTCACCATAAGAACAAAGATCCACTTTGAAGAACCACATGGTGTTAATGTTCATGCATTTGATTTATTGATACACCCATTGGAGGAGGCTTTGCTGTTACCGGGAGGCTGCAAATATTCAGTAATAACTACAAGGCTGTTCCTCTCCCTCCAGCCTCAGCATGAGGGGGGATTGTTACTCCTTTACAGTGTTTTCCTTCACTTCCCCAGGTTAAGGAGATGTGTGGGATGTGTGAAATGGCCTCATCACTCTGCAGAGGAACTTGCTGAAACACATGATGGAGAAGAGCTCAAAGTGTATGGGCTTAGTTTGTAACCCCAAGGATGGCTGCAAAGAGACTTGAGCACAGCTCTGCAATCCAGGGGAGGCTTGGGAAGGATTGTAAGGACAAAAGCAGGCTCAGAACCAGTGCTTTTACACCAACATGAACCTGGAGCTGAGGAGCTCTGTGTGTGATGTCTCACACTGGGAAAACAAAGTCCTGCTGCATCTAGCCATAGCAAAAGGGAGTGCGGTCAGAACTGACCCAAGGATGGTTTTTTCCCATGTGAAACTCGATCAAGAGTACCAGAGGAAGCCTTTGTGGTTGAGAATTAAGCTTGTTCAGCAACCATATAGGATAATAAACTTGTCCAGAGCTATAATGGTTACTGTTAAACCCTAGAAGTACTTTTAAATCTAATGCTTCTGAGCTGAAACCAACTTTCACTCGTTACAGATTAAGAAGTGTCTAAAGCAGGCAAACCTCCCACACCAGCATTGTAGGCATTTCATACCAGCACAGGCTGGAGACTGCTTAGGGACCAGGATAGGTTTTTATCAGGAATGAGCATCTTGAAATGGAGATGCTTACATGAGAGCTAAACTCCTTTAAAGAACTTGGCCCAGGCCAGGGAGAAAAAGGAAGGGTTCTCGGAGGTACGGTTGTTTCTTCGGGCTGTATTGGACAGCTGCCAGCTTAATTCACAAAACTGCTGTTTTCCTCCTTCCATAATTGCAGTGGGCACAGAGCCACCTCACAGAAAAGAACTGGCACATCCTTAAGCTCCTTCCTCCTGCTTCAGCAGAGTTCTTAGGATGAACTGGCAGGTGCAGCCACTGTCATCCCACAAAAAAAATACATGTGACCTCTCTTTGCTCCTTCAAGCACAGTGCCCACTCTCAGAGTCGAATTTTCCAGAGCCATGAACATCAGCATTTGATTGTTCAGGTGCTTTTTCACATCAAAAGCTTTCGGTTTTGCTCCTCCAGCATGTGAAAATTGATTATTTATCCTTGCGCTGCAGAGGCTGATCCTGCCTTGTGTCAGGAGCACCATCAAACCAGTGGCAGCTCTATCCAAGTCACCAGAAAGTTTTCAGTGAATTGGGGTTTGCGTTGTTGGAAAATGACAGTTAATTAGAACCAAGATTTTCTGTGCAAATGTATTTGTTCTGCTAAATTTAACTGCAGACAAGGTGTGAAACTGCTGAGCGAGGAGGCAGAGCAGGAGCGTACCCCTTTCTGTCTCTCCTGCCCTCATCATCCAGGAGAGTATCTGGTGTCCAGGCCCCTCACCTGCACTGTGGAAAGTTCTTTTCAAGACATTTTTGGAATGGTGCAAAATGTTTCACCTGGTACCCCAACCAATGGGTGAGGGAGCAGAGAAATCACTGGTTTCTGCCTCGTGTGAGATAGATGCTCTACCCTGGTGCCTCAGGCATTCATCCAGAATAAAACAATTACCTTATTTTTTCTGTGGGGAAAAAAAAAACAAAAAAACCAGAAGTTTTAAATTTAATTCATTTGCGGAACAAAGCAAATCTCGACACCTACCCAATTTACAAGAGGGAACTGTTGGTGTTTCAGTTATCCCTGGCATTTGAATGGTGTGGTGACCCTTTGGTGACCCACATTTGTACCCACCAACTTCTCAGCCCCCTGACACCAGCACTCCCTCTCCACCAGTCCTGGCACATCTGAAACTCCTAAGGTCATTTGCAAGGACAAGCCAAAAGTTTTCTTTTAATAAACTGTTTCTCAATGTTAATTAATAACAGTTCAAGTGATTGGGAAATCTGGGTGAGGAGGGAAGATCAGCCTAAATGTGTTATCCTGACTTCCCTGAGCTTTTACTCCTCCAAATCCAAGTGTGGACCACAGAGGAAAAAGCAGAACAGTGAGTTGCAAAATCACATTTTTTCCCTAAAACATGTGAAGACTTGTTTGCCGCAGCACATTTGGTTTGGTAGTGATGGGGTGTAAGCAGGTTAGGGAAATAAACCTGTTTTTTTGTGTGTGCCCATGGCTATCAGCTGTCTTTGTTCCTGCATTACTGTAACTGTAGCAGAGAGCTGCTACCTGCCTGTGAGCTGCCAGCAAAGAGCCTTCAAGAGGCCAAAGTCTTTGCTCCCCTCTTGCCCAGGCTGTGTGGCTCGTTTGGAAGTGTGGAAGAAAGTTTGACACCTTTTTGTTTCTCAAGGAGTGGATGTGGGAGCAAGGGGAGAGGAAAGGTGAGGCAGGAAATCTGGCTCCCTTTAAAGGTGCTTTGATAATCTCCTGCACAAAAAGCAAAAGCCCTCAGGTTTTTCACATTGTAACGTGGAACATGGGCTGCTTGAGACCTACAGTTATAGCTCAGTTACCAGGAGTGAAATGCTTTACTTGCCTCAGGGGACACGTGAAAGGAGAGCTGCCCCCAGTGCACTGCTAGAAGCCATGCCAGCAGTTCAAATAATTTTTTTCCAAAATTTTATGATCTGATGCTTGGATTACATTTGTTTAGCTGTAGAAGTGTGAGGTCTGAAAAATTTGTCAGAGGAAAGAATAGCCCCAGCTTTAGACATTTGGAGTTCAGCTGCAACCAGGACATTGTAGAAATGCTTGAGGAGGATGAAGTCACAGATGTCTTGTCTGAGACTCAAAGTGCAGGAGACAGGAGACACATCTGGTGGCAGAGAGTGGGAGAAGTGGCCGTGAGCCAGCTGGGGTGAATGCAGAACCAGGTGAAGCCACCGAAGGCTCACCTGGACATCTCCCACTGTGCTGCGGATGTGTTCCACCCCAGCCAGATATCCTGAGGAGCAGGAGGGGCTGGACATGAACCATCACTGCCTCAGCCACCTGCACTGCTGTGAAAAGAAAAACCTTCACTTCCAAATATAATTTCACTAAGCTATTTTATGCCCACAACTTTTTCCTAAAATTTAAGGCTTTAGACGTTTATTCTGTTGTTCCAAAGGACCAGTTTAATTACCAAGCATGGCTTCCTCCCTAAACCTTCACAGACAGGATCTAACCCTCTCAGCTCTCCAGACTGGAAGGTGACTGTGGCACTCACCCTGCCATGCAGGAGGGGCATTGAAGCAGGGAAGTTTGTGGCATTTCCAAGGCCACCATCTCCCCCAGCCCAGGCAGGCACTGGCAGCACACAGGGGCAGAGGAGCTGACGTGACAGCTTGGACAAGTCTGTGGGAATTCACCCTCAAAATCGCAATTAAGAGTTAAATGGCAAGGCAGTGACCCCAGGACCCCCACCCTGTATCCTTCTGGGCATCCCAGAACCTCCTATGCCAAAGCAATCTTTTCTCACTTATCCCTCCCTGACTGCCTTTTTCCTTCCTCATTTCATCACTCCAAAATCCCCTTTTTTCCCCATCATCAGCCTTCCCAGCATAGGTATTTCTGCCAGTCCATGATATTCTGACCCTCCATCATCTCCCCATTCATCGACTGACATCCAACATCTGCCCACTGTGACAAACCAAATCCACACCTGCACACACACATGAGCACTTCAGGGTTTGGGAACACCTGGGTATGAGCTGTACCTTTCAGAAACCCAGTGAAAAAGACCTTGGGGGCAGAAAAAGATGACAAATGTAAGAAAAAAAGTGGACATATGGTAGCCCTAATAAAGAGTGATAAAGTCCTCTGATAGGGCTGGAATTACTCCCACTTAATTACCAGAGTTTTGGACCAGACTCCAAAGCAGCTCACTCTCCAAAACTGAGATAAGTCCCTGGCTCCTCTTTCCAGCTCTTGTGCTCAAACTGCTCGACAGGGCCCATCCTCCTGCTTTTATTTATATTAGGGAGTCACTCATTCGTAATTCATCTGGGACTGAAGCTCACTTCCCGTGTCAGGATACAGATAGTTTATAAAGCGATAAAGAACTACATTAACATTATAGTCCCGTGCTTGGAGATGCTCACATTCTCTCTCGAGATGTTTATCACCAATAAACACGGCAGAAAATCTGACTTCATTGACCTTTGCTTCACAGATAATTCTCTTTCACACTGTACATAAAATGTGACATTTATTTAATGTAGTGCTGTGCTAGGTCCAGTGGAGTTCAGCACATAACACTGCAGACAACAGAAGCTGTAGGTGCTCAGAATGTTTGAAAATACTCCTCTTACAGACCTAATTAGGGGTTTTCATTGCACATGTGCCTTTAGTATATTTTTTACTTGATCATTAGGAAATTCCCCTACCACCCCAAACCCAAATTAATTTGTTTTCATTTGAAAAACAACAAAAAATATAATCAGCAGACACATGACAAGACTTCATGATGCATTTACAGCATTTCCCAGTTGAAAAGAGACCTGTAGATAAAAGGCCAATGTTAACAGATATTCACACAGTGAGCTCAAAATTTCCACCCAATCTCTAATTGTGTTTACATCATTTTTGCATGCTGCATTTATGGAAAGGGGTAAGGAGTGTTCATCTTTTATCATTGAAATATATTTAAATGTCTTATCCTCTTCATGACCTGTTTAAAAAAATGCCTTAATGTACTAGGCAGGTAAATATCAGAACAGTTTTTCATGTAAGATTGAAAGAACTAGCACAGGTGCATTCAACAAAGACTGGAAGAATAGGAAATGCCATGGGGACACCCTTTGGTTCCTATTTTTAGGAGTCTCCTTTGAAGGTGACAGGTTTGACTCTACCAACTGACAGTGAAGGGTGGAGAGAAAATTCAAATGGCATTGGGTGCATTCACAGTGAACAGCACTGGTGGGTCAGGGGTTCCATGGTCAGGGGCTCAATGGGTCAGCCCTGTGCACAGCAACATTGGGGAGATTCTCCTGGGCTGGGATAACAGAACAAGGCCCAGGGTGGTGATTCCATCACAGCCCTGATGCTCATAACCTGCTACTTTGGAAATAACAGAGCAAGACTTGGGTGCCCAGCTCTGCAAGCTTGAAGGAATGTGACTTCCAGTAAGTGGTCAGCACTCACCTCTAAAAATAGAGGCACTGAAAATCAACGATGACTTTTGATAGTCTTGGCCAAAATCAACTATTTTTGGCCCATCTGTTCCCTCTGAGCTCAGTGCTCTCAAGCAGAATGTATATTTTGGGGGAAGGGGAGGAGGCAGAGGTTCTTGTCACTTTCATAGGGTGAAAGTTGAAACACTTTCATATCAAGAGTACTAAAAAATGACAGAACCACTTAATTTCTTTAAATGGATTTGAGAATGTTGCCAAGTTTTGCGAGCAATTAAATTTAATGCAGGATAAGATGGCAGAGAGGAAGGATAATTATATGCTCTCAAAAGCTTGGTCTTTTTGTAAATGAAATGGCCTTAGGGAGTTTTCCAGAAAAGTTTGGGCTCAGCCTTTTAGTTCCAGCAAAGCCAATTGCCAGTCGTGGCACTGCACTAGGTGAATGTGACCTGATTTTTAATGAATTCCCTCAGATTCCCATTGAGCTGCCCAGCAAACTTGACAGTAGTTTGTTTTTTCTTTGGCAGCTTTGTGCAATCAAACCTTGTCTGATGTGTTCACTTCCCCACATCCCTGCACTCTTAGCAAGCAAAGAATTCAATATACTGGGCACTGGGAAGTTTACCTGGCAGGTAAACACTGGAAGGTTTTTTGGGGGTGATAGTGTGACAAATACGTCAATGGAAGCACTAAATGCAGGTCCTGCTAAAGATCCCAGACCTGTGAGTGGTTTGATAGCTCCTAAAAGGCGCTCAGTGCCACCATTCCCTTTGCTGAAAGCCAAGAGAATTTATTAGTTCTGAAGAAACAGGGTCTGATCTGTTGGGCACATCGGTGTGTCCAGACAGCATCTCGTGGCAGTCTGAGAAAGGAATCTTTAAGATTAGAGGCTCTGCCACAAGGCTATATCCTACAGAATTTGAGCACTGACTCATTTTCGTTTGAACTTAATTGTGGGTGTTACATGAAATTATTAATTTATCACTCTTCAGACAATGTTAGATGATCTATTCATGAAAACTTTTTCACTATTCAGAAGTGCTGTAAACCCATTACTACTAATTCTCCAAGAGCAGTTGTTTAAGAAACTGGGGAAGGTGATACAATATTCTCTGTGTGATGCTCATTACTGTCCTGATTGGAAAGCCTCACTTAGCCAGACACGTAACAGAGACAAGACAACATGATTTAGACAGTTTATTCAATATATCTGATAGTTAATCTGAACAAGTTCCCAGCAATGGAAATTTTAGGAGGGGGTGGATATGATAAAGGTCATGAATGATTAAAACATCTTAAGAATGAAGGATTAGCCATTAAAAATGAGTAAATCCCTTGGATCACTCATCTGATGTTCGCTAGCCACTCTTACAGGTTGCAGTCTGACAGGTTACAAAACACAACCTTAGGCCAGAAACCAACTCCTTAATTCTAAGAGAAGGAAAGAATATTTATGAGTGACTTGTCTAAACATGTGAAAATGTTTTTTCCTTTTTTTTTAATTTAATCTTTTTTTCCATTTACATCTTATATTTAATAAATCTATTTTGTGTTATTTTGGCAACACTGTCTCCATGTAAAACATATTTGATTTGCAACCAGCTACAAAAATATTTCCCAAGCACATTCCAACCAGCTGCAAGGATGATAATCTTACAGACATTTTTCTTTTTATGGGTTAATTATATTTATTTTTAGTTGAATTGCTGGCTTATCCTTGGGAGCCTGTTGGATCCTGAAGATGCTTGCATTTGCTGTTGGGAATATGGCACAAACAGCATCACTGGATAACATTTATCAAGGCTCTAATAGCTTTGTTGTTGGCTAAGAGCTGGGAATGCCATTTTCCCAACCCCACCTACACATTTCAGGACCTAACAAGCTCTGGAACAAATTTTGCATTTCAGTTTTGTGCAAATGATTTTATCTGTTTCTGGAAACCCCTACAGCACTTTAGAATAAAAAGAGGGAGAAAAAAGAGATAAATATGGTTTTATCTGATACATGCATTTGTTTCTCCAAATATGGATGAGCATAAATCATCCTGACTGGTCCATGGCATTGCCCAACATTGTATCTGTGCCCCTACAATGCCACAGAGCTGCTGTGGCCGTGCCACCCTCAGCCAGGACAGAACCAGCTCGTATAAATCAGGCGTCCATGTGAGCCTGCCTGCTCCAGGGAGATGCTCTGGTGGCTCAGTCCAGCTGGAGAATCCTTTCTTCCAGGACATGGATGGTGCCAATGGATCCTGATCCATGCAGATGGAAGTGTCTCCTGTGATGGTTGTGCTGGGTGGGACTTCTGTGGCACTGTAATGTGGGTGACAGAGAACAGTTAATGGGAATTTCATCTTTCATGATTAAAGGCACCATGTTCTTTTCCGTAGGAAACACTTAACTTCAGATTGTGTAATTGCAATTTCCTCTCTAGTTTTCTGCTCTCTTTGATCATTTCCTATCCTTCTTTCTTGAGAGGAGATTCTGAAAGTTGTTAAGCAGCTTTTGTTTCAGATATTTACATTCAGTAACTGATACCCAGTGCAGTCTGCTAATGGCTCATTCAGGAAGGAATATGCTGAGTGTGAGGTACAGTGAGGTTTACATTAATCTTACGTGTTCACAGCTAAAATTGATTTGATATTTTCAAAGATTTGGATGAATAGTGCCACATTTTAGAAAACAGAAAACTAAATAAAGCCTGAGTAAAGATTCCCTGATTAAATATTTTTCACAGAAACTAAACCTGAACTGAAAGCTGGCTCCAGGGATGTGCTCAACTCACCAGTAGCATGTTGCAGGCAGGTGAGGTTTCCTGTTTGCCCATTTTTTATGATTATGGTGCTTTGAAAACCTAATAATAACAGCTTAATGTTTTAATATTTCATCAATGTCCCATCCCTGAGCCTACCCCTGCAGCCTCTGTGGCTTGAGAGCTCCAGAGCTAGATGGGGTTCTCACCCTATGCCTTGAGTGCAGCAATGTGTGTGAATCAAATGAGTTTGTACTCATTGCCTGGAGGTGTCCTGTGTGCTTCTATTGGCCTAAGTCACACCAGAATCCTGTTCTCTAAATCTTGCAAACAAATACTTTGGCTTCAGGAAAGAAAATGGATCCACAACAAATGGTGTAGCATTGCTTAATGGTTTCCTGACAAATCCCTGTCTCTGCTTTGGAGCTGTGAAAACAGACGTGGAGACTGCTCTCATTTCAGTCTCGGGAGGATCCTGACAGGTGCAGAGAGAGAGCTGGTCTGGATAATAAAGCCAGAGGTTCAAGTACTGCTAAAAAAGGCTTTCTGCACACTTAGCTCAGCTGAGGGCTGTTTGAGTGTCTCACTGCCATGAGAGGAGAGTCCTGCACTGCTGCAGTGTGCAGGGCTCACATGTGCTCAGCTCCCTGGAAAAGGGAAGAACGGGAAAAGAACAGGGAAGGAAGGCAGGTTCTCCACCACCTGTGACTCCCCAAGATCACAGGAACACAGAACAGGGGCAAGTGAGATCAGAAGATGATATTGGTTCACTGAAAAGTCTGAGAGAACTAAACAGACTTGTTTAAAAATTGGTGGATCCCTGTTTGCTCCAGCAGAATGACAGAGCTGAAAGGGAGTTTCTAAAGTAATAATCCTTCTTTTCCTCTTCAACGAGACCACCTAGGTCCCTTTTCACAATTTTTCTAGCCTGCTCCTGGAGAGAGCAGGCTGCATAGTCTGCAGCTGTACTTCCCGACCCTCACCCCTGGGAAGCCTTTTCTGATGTTTTGCCTAAAACTCTCCAGCTTTAGTTTAAGCCTCTTGCTTTTTGCCCAATGCACTTGGGTGCAGAGGAAGGTTTTATTTGTAAAATACTTCATAAATCGATAGGAGGTAAGATGGGGTTTTTCTGCCTCCATTGTTACTTATTTACTTTTAACCAGAAATTCAGAGGATTTATTAACTTCCTTGGAGTGATTCAAATAAACCACACAGAAGAGCAATGGGTTTCTATGAAATGCTTCAGGGAAAAGTTTCATGCACTAGTTAAACCTGGTGTGCTGAAGTCATGGGAAGTTTTGCCATGGAGTAAAACAGAGCCTGGATTTCAGCCAGTGAGTGGCAGATCTCATATTCATGTATTTGTGAGGCTCCACTGGCTCATCCATCCTGAGAGAGACTCAGTGTCTTCCAGGTAAATACCCAAAACAACTGTGGAGCCTCCAATAGCTCTCATTGAGCTGTGGCCCCTTCACCTCCCTCCAGGGGAGAGACAAGAGATCTCCTCAAAGCAGGATTATTTGGGGCTTGATTGATTTGCCTGATCTTGACTTTAAATAGAGAAGAAAGAGCTGAGAGTGTAACTCTCTTACAACAAGAATACAGGCTTGGAGGAAGAAACGAAGAAATACAGATTGTGGAAGAGGTGAAGACTCGTGGCAGAGCACCAAAAGCCTCAGCCCCATCCATCCTTCACCCCAGGCACAGACCAAAAGTCCATCAGTCACAGCAGTTTATTCCTGTCAAATGATTCCTGCTCCCAGCAGGAACCATGGGACCAGCACCAAGCAGAGGAGGTTTGAATCATCTGAGCTTATCACACAGAGGTTTCAGAAAGGTCACATTACAGAGCCCCAATGCATTTTACAGCTTACTTGAAGGAAAGGGACCGAAACATCCAATATATCTCCCATAGCTTGACAACCCAGTAAACACTCCAGCAGGATAACCATGATCCTTAGAACAATGGAAACATTTTAGTTAGAAACTGTAGAAGTTACAAGGCAAAGATTTATGTGCTGTGGGGCAAATAAATATTCAATTCCCATTAATGTTAATGGGAGTTAAGTGGCTAATTCCCCACACATTATGCTGAAGATTTACTTCTTTGTGTTTTATAGAATAAATGAATTTATAGTCTTCCTGGAGGTTAGACCTGAGAAAAACAAAGAGCTCAGAGTTTACTCCATTTTTATGAGGTCATTTTTTTAAAGCAGGTTTATTCCCTGAACAGAAGGAAAGGTTAGAAGAGCACCAAAGTTAAAGCAATCCCCTCCATGGGATGCCAGGGAGATTTGTGGCAGGCATTTAATCCAAACTCACAGACGGAGAGACACGCAAAGATCCATATAAAATATCTTAATAACAGAAGCCGGAAATTTGTAACAATAATAAAGGCTGACATTTATACAGAGCCTTTCATCCACACATCCACAGTCTGGATTTTGCATTCAAAGGCACTCACAAAATTCTGCTGCAAACCACATGTGATTTCACACTAAGAGGGCAAAATTCATCAAATAGGCTGACTTTGACATTGGTGACACAGACAACATTGGGGTGGCTGTTTAATGCCCCAGGAAGGTACTTCAGCATGTTTCCATTTCGAAGCTTAGAGTATTCTCATTAAATTAAATTGATTTTTTCATATGGTATAGACAGAAATGAGCACCCGCACCTTGATGAACTCATACCCACGCCTGCACTTAGCAGTCATTCCCTGCATCTCTATGAAAAAAATCCCACAGCATTTGTTCTCTTTTTCTAATGCTCCAGACTCGAAGATGACCCCATACATTTTCATTTCTGGCTAAAACCCATTTAAAGTCAGCTTTATGAACAAGTTAAAAGTCAGAAGGTTCCTTTGCCCAAGATGTGAACAGTCTGTCACAGTGTCTGTGCTCAGAGACAACCAAACATTCATTCCAAACAAGCACATTTTTCTCTTCCTCTGTTAAGGGCTGCTACACATTTGCACCAAAACTGAGATTAGAGATTATGTATGAGACAATTACACATTTGTTTCCCTTTTGCCCGATCTGAACAAGAACAGCTTCAGAAAGAGGGAGAGAAAAATTCAGGGCAGTGTTTTCAATAGGGCACAGTAATCTGTCACAGATAAGAAGCAGTCTTTTTTCCTTATTCAAATGTTAAGCTTTCCCAGGAAAATAATATTTTCCCCTGACTGGTCATTCACTCATCTATAACTCCATGCAAACAATTTCTTTTCATTAGCAGGGTCACTCTCACAGCTTCATTTTGGTCAGACATTGCTCTTGTGTTGTGTATATTGGTTTGGGATTTTTCTCTCTTGGCAGCCTCTCTCAAGACCTTTGACAGTAAGTCCACACACTCATCTTTCATTAGAAGTAAGCTCTCAGATCATTTGGTGTGTATCAAGCCAAAAGCTGAGGAGGTACAGCAGGATCACGTGGACTGGGCACCACAGCCAGGCTCTCTGTCCCATTTTCTGTGAGTGCACAGAGGACAACAGCAAGCACTGGGCCAGAGCATGGCACGAGGGACTGGATGCTCCCCCTGCTTCTCAGGACACTGCTGCTCTTTGGGGGTTTCTGTGCTCAGTGACAGCTTCCTGACAAGGCTGATGGGAAACCTGAGTCAGGTTTTGGAGGGTCCCTCTCTTCCCATCTCCTGTGAAAGCCTTGCAGTGACACCTAAATTACATCTCATATGGAGTGGACTTCCCACAGCTAGAACAGATCCTGGAGGGAAAGAAAGCAGCAGAGACAAAACTGGGCTGGAATGTGATTTCCTTGCATATTTTAAATGTTATTTACTATCTAGTAAAGCTGTCTTATTGCACCCTGCATTTTATTTTCAAACACTTCTATCGGCACTCACTGTATATCAGTCACTATCTGATTATAGAAGTTTTCACAATGGTTTCCGGGCAGTTTCAAAAAGCTGCCAAAGAATTCAGTGCAGCAGAGGTTTGAACTTCATTGCTGCTTTTCTCCAAAAAAAAAAAAAAAAAAAAAGTCTGAAGAACAAACAACAAAGATGGAAAAAAATGTACTTCAATGACCTTTGTGAATGCAGTAAAGCCCAAATCATGAAAAAACCTGACCTTTTTGGGGCTGTAGAGTTCAGACAACCTGCTCACATCTCTCTGCCAGGAAATCATGAGATCTATAGCCCCTCTGGCTTCTTTATTAATTCTTGATGAAGAGCAATAAATAAATGTCCTCTCATTACCAAAAAAGCACGCATGAGACACAGTACAAATATTAATTGTACTTAAAGTAGCCCAGTCAGATGGTACGTGAGCATCCTAGAGAGATGATGGACAGGTAAAGAACAAAATATCTTCATTTAAAAGAGACAACTGACTCGGCCCATTTGTTTTTGCTGGCCACACGAGAATAGCATTGTGCCTGTACAGATTACTTTTACATTCTCTGCCTCTCCTCGGGGACAATACCTTGTCTTTTTAAGCCATTTAGTTGTGTTGATAATTTTTATTCTTTGCACTAGGCTGTTAGCCAAGGCAAATGTTTGTGTTGTTTTAAAAACTTGAAGTGTATCACTGTGGGAAACTTAAAATATACAGATAACTTCAGAAAGCATTTTTGAAAAAAATTGTGATAATATCCCATGTTATTTCACTTTCCTTCTGTTAGCTTTGCATGCAGCAGTGTTAGTGCCTTCGCTGCCTGTTTTTCTGTCCTCCTCCCTTCCCATTCCAAATATATGAAAATACTGATATGGTGATAATTGAACCAAACCTTCAACATTTCTGTAGCTACAAAAGCTACAGAAAAAATCAAAACTCTAAAACCAAATGTTATTTTTGTCTTTGAAAGAATGTGTGAGATATGCAGATGAAATAAATAAAACACTTAGAAATGAGTGTATATTCAACATTAGGGCTAAACAAGGCTTAGAACAGTAATGGAGGGAGAAGCAAAACTTAATTGAAAATGACAAAACTAAATAAGGCACAGGCTCTGAGTTCACATAGAGAACATTGGTCTTAGTCAAATGCTACCAGTGCTCTGCTGGGGCTGCCGAGTACACAGGGGCTCAAATTGGAAAGATTACAATTCTGTCTTGTGAAGGCTGCTGAGACTGAGTAAAACAAAATTAGATGGATGAAAACATTCAAGTACTGCTTAGCACACACTGGGAAACTTGGAGGAAGGAGCAGAGTGAGGAGGATGGTGTCAGGAATGAAAGCAGAGGAGGATCTTCTGCCCTGGGGTTAATTTCTGCTGCCTGCTCTGTCCTAGAAATGGATCCTGGGAGGATCCTCTGGCCAGCAGGATACAGCCCACTGTGACAGCAGATATTGATTAAGGGGGAACCTGATTGCAGAGCCTGGGGGGCAGATCTGAACCAGCTTCACCCCCAGCTCCAGCATGAGGAACCACTCAAGCACCCCCTACCAGACCTGGATGGTTGGACCAGAGCAAGTGGCCCGAGGATGAGCAAGGGGAGGTTTAGATCAGTTATTAGGAAAAATATCTTCACTGGAAGGGTGGCCAGGCATTGGAACCTGCTGCCCAGGGAAGCAGTGCAGTCACCATCCCTGCAAGCGTTGGATGTCGCACTTGGGACTATGGTTTAGTGGTGAACATGATGCTGCTGGGTTAGCAGTTGGACTCAGTGGTCTTATAGGTATTTTCCAAACTTATTGATTCTCTGACAGTCTGCTTCTGCCTCAGTTTTCATGGTGAGGATGTTGTGTGTTTAGACAAGCCAGGGGCAGTCCTGTCACATGAAAAAACTACTTATGTGTCTGTAAATCAGGTGGTGATCGAGCCCCCAGGTCCTCAAGTTAATGGTGGTCCTGTGTGGACCCGAATCTCTCCACCAACTTGTCCTCACAAGTCACCAAAACCTCAGCCCTACCTCCCTTTTCCAAGACACACACGGAGGCACAAGTCCCCACAGGTTTGTTGTTTTAGGGATGGATGACACTGAACTGGGACTGAGTTGTGTAACATGGATTTACCAAGCATGTGCTTTCTATTTGTCCCTGCTTAAGCTGTACTTTCATACACCCAGCCCAGGAGTCCTGCTGAAATCTGCAAAACATTTCCAGCAGTGCAGATGAAGGTCCCGAACCCTCCGCAGGCCGGGAGAGCATCTGGCTGAGGAGGTTGTGCTGGGAAGAAGTCATTTTGATGGAATTAAAGGAAATAGTAATCAGGGTTGTAGTGAGAGCTCTCTTCCTCCCGTTAATGTATTTTGGTGAACAAAGCACAGGAAGCTCTAACAGAAAGCTCCTCTGTGCTCCAGAGGCTCACGGCGCCTGGCATCCTTCGGCTTAGCACAAATCCCCTTTGACTGGGGGCAAAGTGGAGATCCTCCCTCAGCAGCACACAATCCTGACCGTGCCCCATTCCATCCCACCCCCCTTTTCCCACTCCAGGGATGCTTTTCCTTTTCTGTACATCTCCTTGAACAGATGATCTGTTGGTGGAATAAAAAGAGAAATGTCAGCTTTAGCTCCTTTTCACTGAATTCCATCAATCCAGCTCTCCTGTTGTCTGTAAGGGTGCTTGGAGTGTCTGTTTTTCAGAAATAAGCATTCCCTAACCAAGGTCACACACACTAAGTGCCAGCAACCAGAAACTTTAAATAAAGTCTTGCTGAAATAACTGTACAAATAGCTTTTTCACAATAATCTGCTCGTTGTCTTTCATGTGTTTGCTAATGAGCTTTACCTCCTGTGGAAACTCAATGGGCTCTAGCTGCACAATTTTCCAGGATTTGAAAAATGTATCAGTTTTGCTGGAAGGGGAGCTGGTGTTTGTTTTTCTGTGGTGAATTTTGTTTTTATTGCTCTAACTGCAGCTTCACAAAATGAAATGTCTGTCAAAACAAATCAGGAGTAGGAATGCACCAGACTTACATTTTTGGCACAGTTCTGCAACATCGAGTGTTCATCGTCTCGATTCTTAAATGCTGAACATGGCTAAAATGAACTTCAAGATCAAGACTGAGTAGATGTCCCATTAATTATATTTCAATGTGTAGCAAGCTTCCAAAGTGGAACCTGGGGCCATACGGAGCTTTCCTGATGCCAAAGCCTGAGGGCTTCTCCAGCTCTGCTCTTGCTGCTTTAGTCACTCTCCACACATTCCATCCACACAACTCACTAAGAGCATAGGGGGCTGGAGGAATCCCAGTTTTGCAAACATGTGCCACATTAATCATATTCTCAGTGCCAGTGCTTACAGTACTTACACAGGGAAGGAAAGCGCTCATTACTGTGGGGTTTTTAGGTGTGCAGTGCAAGCAGGAGTATTTGCAGGTCCCAACAAATGCTCTCAAAACAACACAGTGCAGTGAATGGAAGTAGCTTGGATTATGAGCTGAAAACAAAAGCACAAAAGCAGGGATGTGAAAACGGAGTAATTTTTGCCTTTGGAAATGAAATTATGTCAACTTTTAATTGAGCACAAGCAATTGGTGCGCATATGAGTTGGTATGGTACGTGTGTCCTTGACACAGCCCATGATTTGGGGCTAGAGCCTGCATTGGACATGATCTCTGTGGTAATGTCAAATATTATGAGTGTAGAAATTCTTCAGGTAATTAGTAAAGAAATCCTGAAATGAGTGAAAACTTTAAGATGAATACCATTGTCATGATATTAGGGTTCAATGCTGATAATGCTGAAAGCTGATCATATTTTTGGTGTTACTTAATAATAACTAATTTCCTAGTGCATAATGGCAATAATAAGAAGAATATTAATATCAATCAAATATCAACTATGAGCTACTAGTTGTGGAAAACCATGTGTGCCTAGCCTTGTGTGCCTCAGGACAGCCTGTACAAATTTCAATGTGCAATTTCTGTGTCCACAGCTGAACAGGTGCCTTCAGAGAAATGTTAGTAAATGCTTTCCTAAACAAAAAGTAAATAGAAGAAAGCACAGGTGGGCTGCCTTGTTTAATGTTTTCCATATGTAGAATCCCAAAGTCCAGAGATTAATAAGAGGAAAATTATTCTGTGTCAACACTGCTGCAAGCTTTAAAGGCCAAAATCCTCTTGAGTCTGAGCTCAGCCATGAGAATATTCCCTCCATGGAGAACTACAGTACTCTGGTAATAAAATAATGGAGAGGATAATGCCCAGGGTTTCATGGGAAGTGGCAAACGAGGACAATGGTTGCATCTACAGGGGAAAAAAACCCCAGGCTGGGCTCCAAGCCAGCTCTGCTGCTCACCTGCATCTGAAAGCAAGCACAAGCATTTTCTAAGAAACATTTTATTGCAGCATGAAGAATTGAAATATGAAGATTCCAGAATGATTTTTTTTTTAATTTGTAATTTTAATTCATCCCCACAGTGCACATGCATTCTGATGCATTATTACCAGTACATCTTGCTTTTCCTCCATGCATTCCACATGTCAGTGTGGTGGTAGTTTATCCTTTTTACCCTGGTGCATTGCTGGGTCACAGCCAGAGCCAGCTCTGGCAGGAGCCACCTGGCAGCTCCAGAGGGACACTTTGAGCCAGGGCCCAGAGCTCCAGTGATTTTGGGACCACAGCTCCATCCCGGCTCCACAGCCTCCCTGGGCCCACTCTGCTGGGTGCTGAGGCCACATCATCAGCACCATTCTGGGATTTAGGGGATATCCTAGACCAGACAGTTAAATTTTGAGGTGGCCACAGACACCAGCTCTGTCTAAATCTGCAGGATGGATCATGGTGGCCACTCTGGCCAGGTCCTGCCCTCCAGCAGCACAAGGAAGAGGGTGTTAGCACAAAGGTTTGCACATCAGCATTCCCAAACACCATCCAGGCAGCTTGGCTGGGCACATGGAAGGAGAAGGGTGGCCAAGAGAGGCTCTGCTGGCCATGCTTCACCTCTGGCCACCATCCCTGTGAGTTCTCAGTCCCACTAGGGGTAAAATGGTCATCCTGAAAAATCAAGAGTAAAATCAACCTATTTACTGGTCCCTCCCCTCTCTGCACTGTGCTGAGCAAGTGTTTTGGGCTGATAGAATATGCTTAATCTTAGGAAGAGAAGTTATCTTTATTGGCTTGTGGCAACATTTTTCTTTCAACTTCCATTCACCAGGTTTTGTGTGCCTTTAGATGGTGTTTTATTATGATTTTTAGATGTTAACATAAATCCTGTCGTTCAGCATTATGGCTTCACTGATCTTATTTCATTAATTCCTATCTTCGCTCCTGTGGATTTTATTAATTTCTATCAATATATAATTAGATTTTTAAAAGCCATCATTAAATTTCTAGCATTTGAAATAGTCCTCAGAGGTTTGCCCTGTAGATGTGACCATCTTCAAGCACTTTTTCCCCTTAATAAGGAGTGCTGTAAGATCTTCTGTTTTATTCATGAAATGTCACATTGCCTAATATCACAGCACTACATCACATAACACATCCAGCTCTGCAGTAGTAAATCCCTTTATGTTTCTACAACGGATTGCAATTTGCAATATTAATGCTGCAAGTAATGTATAGTGACAACTGAAACTTTCAAAAGAACATGCAATTTCCATTCCAGACACCCACTATCATTCCCAGTAATGGGAATCCAGTCTGAATGTATATCTACAGCAGATTTAACAGCACGACTGTCAAAGCACCAGTGGTACTTGTGAAACCCCAGCTATGCAGGTAATCTGTGAATAGTGAAACATTTCCAGGAATTTTCACTTTTCCATTCCAAACCTTAATTTCTTGATATTCCTCCAAAGCACATCATAACAACAACAATCATAATTATAATAATTAATTAGTAACGGTCAATGGCAGAGTAGCTGTGAAGTGTCTTTCAGTAATGCAGCAGTGCCCAACTACATTTCTGCATGTGTCACAGCAACTCATCCTGTCTAAAAATACCAAAGATTTGGTGACTAAACCATGGATGCCCTCAAAAGGCAATTTTGATTTTTGCTCTGGAAGGTCTCAGAGGTTTTCACCCTTCTTTCTGTGACACCAGGTTGCTGCCTTCCCAAGTGACCCATCCAGGAACGGGTACCCTTGGTAGAAATCCTTGCCTTTGGGGTTTCAAATCAGGCTTATCAGTCTCCTTTTACCTCACCAGAAATAGCTCATGCATCTGCATATAAGCTGCCTCAGCAGAGAAACAAACCTAGTACCTGGCCCAAAGTCCAAGGATTTAGCCCACAAATCTCAAGGCTTTGATTAATCTCTTCCTTTGATTTTTTTTTCCTTCACAGATGTTAACATTTTCCAAGCAGTTACATGTTACCTTGGTGAAGTGCTAAGAAAATAGAAACCATGTCTTCAGTGACACAAAGGATAAAGTAGAATAGCAGACATCGGTTTAATGCAGCAGAGATTAGATAAGGAGCATATGCCCAAGGCTGGATCTGAGAAATTAGCAGGAATGCAAAAGACATCTTTAGCACGTGTTTCTGATATAAAGTCACTTTCACTCAGAGGGGAAATCTGTTGTGTGCTAATACTGATATTTTCTTCTCTGATCCATCAGTTTAAAACATATTGGAAGAGGCAGGATAATAGCATTTCACCAGCAGCACAGTTCTCTTCTTGCTAGAAATAGATTTATTGTGCCTTCTCAGTCAAAAATGATAGCATCCAGCATCCTCCCATTTACCTCTCACTGCTCCTGTCATCTGGCATTTTTCTATAAACAGACAATGATTTAAGATTTCAGCAGAAATTAAATCATTTTGCCTGGTAGAGGATGGTAAGCTTTGAGACTGTGCAATCTTGATTATACAGATTTAACTTGAAAATACACACACAGCTAAAACTTGCTTCCTTATTTTCCCAAAATTTAGCAATTCAGGAACACAGTTCTTTTCACCATTCATTATCACAATAATGATGGTCAGGAAAAGACATATTAGCCATGCTTAAATTATTTATTTGGAAAAGTATGTTTTAATATGGAAGTCCTACAATCAAATTTGGGAACACATAAATGAAAGTTTTCACATTAAACTCTGCAGCTGACATGTGGCAGTACAGATGTACCTGAATAGTTCAGAGAAAGCTGGAATTCTTAATGAGACCAGCAATCCCAGTCCCTGTTGCACTCAAATAAACAGTTTTCACTGGGAATCTTATGGGTTTGCCACTAGAAATGAGAATAGGTTTATTTCCATTTTTGAGGGGCTTTACAGAAGGGATGGGGGCTGTTCATAACACACTGTGGATCCAACAGGCAGGGACTGCTCTGTCCTCCTGACTCAGCCTGGGGAGGAGCCCTAGCTTCCCTCCGTGGGAGTCTGGCATGATGAGCTGTCTATTTTAGGGACACAAATTAAAGCTAAACAGGAGAGAATACTCCTACAGACACAGAAATTTCTTGCGAAAGAGCGGCTGAACAACTGGATCATTTCTGCAATTATGACTGCATGTTTTTCAGTCAGATCTTGTAGAGCCTCAGTTGTTTTGTAGTGTGGTTAAACAAATACATGAGGTATCCGTCCCACCTGGTCAGCCCTGAGCACTGCTCTCAGACCACTCCTATCTCTAAATTCTCAGTTTTATGTCTGTATTATTCTTTTATGCAAGAATCAAATTCCATAGCACACCAATTTCCACAAGGCAGTCATTAACCTCTGATATCTGGTACTCACCTGATGCTGCTTCCAACATTATCAAAATCCCAGGGCTGGAATACTCTCTTCTCCCTTCTCCCTTCCCACTAAAGGGCATCACAATCCACTTTTTAAAAGTTTGTATACTCCCACACAGCCAGGGCAAACGTGGTGCTGCTCTGGTGTGTGTGTATCTCATAAAAGAAATTCTTTTGCCAAAGAAGCCCCACAAATTACAGCCTGAGGCATAAAAAAGAGATCTAGATCCCAACTCAGATTTAGATGTGAACACACTGTGATCAAAGATCTTGGAACTAAAGATAATTACACCCTACTGCAACCATCATTGCTGCTTTAAAAATAAATCAGGCTGGTTAGAAGCTTTTCACTGAAAGCATTTCCAAATCAAAAATGGGAGTTGGATCCAATACAATTTTGGGAAAATGCTGGGGATTTAATATTAAAAAAGATACTAGAAATTTGCAGATTTTGTTATTAATGACATTTTCACTTGAAACAGAGATAATGTTGACATTTGGCTACCTTTAGAAATCACCCACCAAACATTTCAAGTGAAAAAAATGCAAGCAGAAAATGTTCAGTTAAAAATTTTAGAAGGAAAAAAAACACAGCTTTAAAAAAAAAAAAAAAGAGAGAGAAAAAGAGCACGATTGGAGAAAAATAAGCTTATAAGTTAATAATAACAGGATTACCTCTTATTTATAAAATCACAGATTTTATATAGGCATCAGCCTTTAAATGTGGGAGCCCATCATGTTGTCACCTGTATGACTGTAGCTCCATCATTGGTGACACTGTCTGGTGGCACACTGGGGTTCTCAAGTGTGAATGTCTCACCATATGAGTTAAGGAAATTATTCCTGTCATGCACAATACCTGCATTTTGTAAATTACATGGATGAAAATTGAAATTCCTGATTGCTCTAAGCACAAAATTACGGGGATAAATTTAGCAACTCTTCAGATTTTCAGGGTTCCTACGCCATCAATCCCTCTCTCTCCTCCTGTTATTACCACATTAAGTTAATAATACCATAGCCAGGAGAACCATCACAAACAGAGTCAGCTCATAACTAATATAAATAATTTATTTCAGTTCTGAGATTAATCAATATATGACCTAATTTTTCTCGCTGTATTTTCTTCTATGTGCAGAAACTGGAGAGAATCTCAATGGCCACTTCAAAATCCTATTTAAAAATTGAACACTAGAGATCATATTTTCCAAACCTGCCCAGTCTGTCTCTCTTAATTAATGATGTGGTGCACTAAAATAGATTGCTGCGTATTCTGCAGAGTGTTGCTTGAAGTTTGACTTGTATGAGTGCCATTGGCTTTCACAGCTGTTGCCATGAAAACTCCAAATCATTGTAAAAAAAAAAATAAAAATAGATGCCTGTGCAGCAGAATAAAGGCAGAAGTAGCAAGTAGCACACTGAGAAATGGATCTGCCTAAGTGTGCCATCACTGCTGTGCACCAAAGGCTGCTCCTCCCAACTGGGCTCCAGCCAACAAGAGAAGTGACAGTGATGGAGTTTTGTGCCATTTAATCCTCAGCCCTGAGCTCGGCAGCAGAATTAGCACCAGCACCTTTCAAATCAATTCAGCAGAAAGGAGAGGGATGAGTCATTTTGCAGAAGTCAAAAGCGATCAGCTGAGAACGCTTGTGATCACAACCCCTTCTGAGGCCCTTCCATGGCCACCCCAGGGTCCCCATGAGGAGACCAGTGGCCCACAGGAGCCGGCAGCTTGCCCAAGAGCAACATGGGACCACAGATTGTTTTTCTGGTGGATCTTTTCATATCTGAGTTCTGTTTAAAACCGTCCAGCTGCAAAATCTTGGCAAGGGGGCTGCTGCAGAGCACAGGCACTAACTCAGCTGTCACTCTGGACACAGGGCTTTTACACAGTGTGACATTTGCACTGATGGATGATGTACCCAAACATCGTGTCCATGTAACAAATGCATATGAATGAGTAAGCACATTTCATTCCCAAACAAAAATCATGCCTAGGAGGACAAGAAATCCACAAGCACATTGAGGGAGAGAGGTCAGGGGAGGGAGCTTTTCTCATTAACCCCTTAACTTCCGAGGAGCTGTAAAAGTAGTCACTTAGTCAATGCACAGAGAGCTAAAGATCTCCTTTGCCTCTTCTCCTTCCCATCCATACCAGCACCTAACAATGCTGTTCTTGCAAAACATGTTACTTCAGGTAGGCAAGAATCACTGCAGTCAGTGCTCACAGATTCGGGCATATTCTGACCTGCTGGTCACAGTTTTGGCTCCTGCCCCTGAGCCATACTGTGCAGCAGAGCTGTGGTAGCATTGCACCTCTCAGTCCATGCATGATTTAATTCAGATGATGCCTTAATTTGTGACCCACACAGATGAGTGGGTGGTGAAACAACACAGTCAGCAGATCTGCCAGATCCCACCGGTCCCTCCAGATCCCTTGGGTTTGTTCCACCAACAAACTGTGCTGTGTGCCACAGCTTAGCCACTACTGCTTGGAAATCTTGGTGTACTTTGTTCTTGGGTTACAAGGCACAGCTCCATGTACAGCCAATGCCTCTCTTTTCAGATCCAAATGCCTCAGAGAGGTGAGTTATCTCCTTCTAAAACAATCTGCCATATTCACTTCACCACTGCTTATCCTGGCAATGCTTCTTCCTGCAGACCACAAGGAGAAGCCTGGCTTCCACAGCTATCATAAATTCCCAGTACCTGCAGGTCACCTATCCTTTCCCTGCCCTATTTTCTGTGTTTCATTTCAATGGATTCTTAGGGAGGGGCAAATTCTCTCCCTTCTCTCCATCATCACATCGTTGTCTTCTTCTTCCCCATCCCACTGGCCGAGGCAGGAAGGGAGCAGGGCACCAAGGGCAAAGTGAGCCCTGAGGCATGTCTGGCACAGGAGCAGCCCTTTCCTCTGTGTGCTGTGCCCAGAAAGCTCTCTCCAGCCATCGGGTGGTGCAGGATCCATAACTTGAGAAACACGGACAGGGAGAAACAGGCTTTCTGTGTTCCACTCCAACACCATTTGGTGTTTTCTCTTACAGGCTGTTCTCTTCACCTCACTGCACAGAGAAAACACCCCAGAGTATCCTGTTCAGAGCCACTTCCTTGCCCTACATCCCAGTGGATGCAGCTTCTGAAAGGAAGCAGAGTCGGCAGGGATGGAGTACTTTTGGGAATCATTCCCAGCATATGGAGACTGCATTCTGCAGCAAGCAAGGGCAGTTCCCTCAGCAAATGGAAAATGGGCTTCACCTCCCTGTGGTCTCCCTGTGGTTTGCTTCCCTTGCGATATTATTTTTGAACAGCAGGCAGGAGCTCTGTGCTTCTTGTTCTGTTTAGTAAATCCAATAACCAAACCTGGCCCACTTCTGGGTGGTCCTCCCAAAATACCAAAAATCCACGCCAAGGCCATGTGATATAATAATCATTAGAAATACAGGGATTGCTTTGACAGATACCTCAAAATCAATTTTTCAGGAAACGAGATGTTTCAACCAATGTGTCCATTCCATATGGATTTTTTTGCCCCCTATTTCTTTTACTTATTCAGTGCCTTTGTCCTTCATTCCAGTAAAGCCAGAATTACCAGCCTGGAAAACGAAGATCACTGGTGCATGGTGCTTGACTCGGTCTTAGGCTGGTAGACGTTAGACTGCACAAAATGCCTCCCAGGTTAAAGAATTCGAATCTGGATTGCTGGGCAGCCTGACTGCTTTCATGACCAAGAAAAAGAAAGAGAGATGTAAAAAGCCAGCCATAAAAAGCCAGCCATGAAAAGCCAAACGTAAGCACGGTTTCCTTTTATTTTCCTGAATACTTTGTGGGTACAGTCGGCTCTGATGCCGTGCTCGGGGCAGACAGGGGTGAGGAGCACGGAGCCCTGCCCGGCTGCCGGGGCTGTGCCAGCCGCCGGCTCCGTCCCCCCGCGGGGCCCCCAAAACGCTCCAACCCCATCCCGGTGCCTGAGCTCCAGCTCGGCCCCGCTCACCCACACCTGCCCCAGCCCCAGCAGCATCCCTGCCTCTGCAGCCGATCAGCCCCGGGTGGTGTGAGATAAGGGAAAGCAAAATAATCCTCCTGAGCTGAGCTGTGGGACCACGCTGACAAACTCTCTGTGCTGCCTGACCCTTTGCAGAAGCAGGGTCAGATCATCAGCCAGCTCATCTCCCTGCATATTGGGGATGTCCCGAAAAGTGCTTGGCTCTGAGGGAGAATAAACATTATATTGCATCACTTACAAACTCCTTCCCAGCTATCAACTATTAATGATGGAGTAACAGTTTTTCATTCACAGCTTTTTGCCAGTGTATTGTATATATGCAGTTTTTTTCTGGGAGGATGAGAACTCAAGCCTCTTTAGATGGAGAGGACAGGCTGGCCAGAGACACTGTAGTAAATTCCTGTTCTGATAGCAATCAAATGAATAATTATTTGGAACAGAAAGTCTATTCCTTCTTAAGACCCTGATCCAAACCACATTACATCAGAAAAAATTCTTTATTTTCTCCATACGCCAGTGCAACAGCCCCTAACTGGATGTCTGCGCTCTTATTTGTCACTGCCCTGATTTAATTAATTGCCATAGAATTAAAAATACTGGTTTAATTCATGCTCACATAAATATCAGTCATTCTTGTCTCTTTTCATAAACACAGGCCCTAATTCAAATAACATAATTTTGCACTGCAAACATAGCCAAAAAGGTGATAAAGGAGAATTTCATGATCTGTATGTTGGCTGATACAGAAAGAGCAGAGCACAGGATCAAAGCAGAGCAGTGTGATTGATTTACTCCCAGCTGCTGCAATTTTTGTGAAATGTGTCTCAGGACATGGGATCCCATGAAGGGAGCAATTGGTGCCAGGAAGGAACAGTCAGCATTGCAGGAGCTACACATCCTTCCACTGCTTCTGGCATAGATATCCATGTGGAAAGACAATCTCTGGATGCACTGTCATCTCCTCCTGGCCTGGGAACCAGCTGTTAAATGGTGCTTACTGAGGAGCTCGGGGTTCAGCAGGTACACCCCAACCCCACAAAACCTTCCTCCCACTGTCACCTGGCACTTCACAACCCTTCTGCCCTTTCTTTGCCACATTACATTCTCACAGAGCTGCCCCTGCTCTCCCAGCATGTAAATAATGTAAAAGAGACTGTTCTTGTTGTACTCAGCTACCGAGGGAAATGGGTTTCTGGTTAATGGACCAGGTGGGATTCAGGAGATGTGACTTGAGTTCCCAGCGCTGCCACACAAATCCTGCACAACCCCAGCTTCCCACACAGCCTTGTCACATTCCCCCAGGCTCAAAGGAGAGGATTAGAGCCACAAGCATGATTTCAAACCAGCCCAGGGTGCCAAAATCCCCGGCACAGGGGACACCAACACACCACTGCCCATACACAGCCCCTGCAAGCGGGGTCACAGCCCAAGCTGAGACACTGCAATCCCTCTTTGTCCTCAGCAAAGAAACTGCTCCTCAGAATTCCCGACTGCTCCCCAGAATTCCTGACTGCAGGGACTCAGTGTCTGCCCCCTTGCACCGCCTCGGGCCGAGCCAGCCTGGCCACAGGGAAGCCAAGGACAAACTGCGATGGAGGGAGCAGGGGCGTGAGGACAGAGAAGGGCTTGTGCAACTGCACAGGCAAAAGGTCAAAGCCTTTATTAAAAAAGCCTGTAAACAATTAAAGTAGCCACGAATATGGGAGGTAAGAGTGCAGCATTAATATTAAGGGGAGTGGAGGAAGGAAGACAGAGAGATGAAAGCTGAACACCTTTTTGAACCTCAGCCAAAGCTTTATCAACCATATAAATAAGAGAACATATCCTGCTCAGTGAGACACGTATTCACCCTGTTTCATTACATTCTGTTCTGTCCTCAGTCATGATGGATCCTGCTGAGACTCGTGTTTAACAGTTCCTTCCTGGAGTGGCTCGAGCAACAACAAGAAAAAAAATACTGTGAAAGTCACACCCCATTGAAATTGCATCCTAAAGGGACCTGGTGAACACGGTAATTACCAGGATGACTGTGAGCACCAGGGCCATGCTTGGCTCAGAGGCTGCTGTACGTGTTAAAATTAAAAAGGACTTTAAGCAGATGCAAGGAAAGTGGAAATTAGGGACCAAAGTATAGGCTCAAGAGCGATTCATCATTCCTGATAAGGAGCCATTAGGCTGGATTGTGATGGGAGCAGAACCCGGGGAAGCTGGCAATTTTAAGCTTACAAATGCAGAGTAATCCCCCTGTTTTCAGATAATGGAAAACTGCATTAACCTTGTGATGTTTCCCTGGTGGCTCCAGCACATTCCCCCTCTTACCAGCCTCTCTCTGCTACTTTTTTTTGCGCCCTCTGATTTGTACAGGTTCTGATTTCCACCCTCCGTGGCCAATCCCAGAAGGTTTGGTAGGCGAGATCAGAATCCCTCCTGGTGTTATTTCAGCCGGAACAAGATTTCTGGATTGTTTTAGCCATCAGGATAGCCTTGACATGCTTTGACTTGCTTGCACCAAAAATGTAAACAGCAGCCCTAAGTAGAACAATTAACATTGTGTCTCTGCAGATGTTTGTTTCCCTTGAAGGAGCTTGGAATTTGAGTGGGGAAAAGCAGGGTAGGCAGCGAACAGAGGCTAATGCAGTCTGGGGCAAACTTCCCAACTGGAGTTTTATAAACAGCTCAAGCTGCTTCCCTTTCTATCAGTGATGTCACTGGTAACCTTAGTTTGGGCTGCAGCATTGCTATCCATCATCTGCCAGCTGCTATTCCTTCCCCACTGTATAGCAGCAGGAATACGTGAGGGCCTGAAGAGTTTCAGTTTCGTGTGAATGGAAGCCAATAAGCTCCAGATTCCCTGGATTTTTCATACAAATTATCTCACCCAAGTCTGCAGATAATGCTGTCTAACAGTTGTAGGTTATAATTTCCAAACAGGGAGATAACCTTCATCATGAAGCAAAAGCAAAAATGCCATTAGCAGATAGAGAGGTGATTTAACTCAACCTAGCCATTTGCTCACAAGTCTGAATTTATGTCACCAGTTGTGATGAAATGAGTGTTTTCTTAGATAGATATGGACGACTAACACAGCACAGAACTCAGCAATCTTCAAAGAACTCTGAATTTTAAATTCCCTGGCTAAAGTCAAACATTTGTCTTTCTTATCACTTTCACTCAAAGGATGTGTTTTTGCAATATTACATCAGGTTCATTTGCCAGCAGAAGAGGCCAAAAGGTGATGTCCAAGAGATGAATGCTGCCTTCACTTACACGACAGTAACCCATCAGCTGCACTGGAGATACTCTGGGATTCCAGTGAAGGACTTGACAGCAGGACTATAACACCCTGCTAGAACATTTCTTATATCACCATTGCAAGAGCTACATAAATCCAGCACTTTCCAGCGGAGATATTTCAGAGGAGAGCTCGAAGTTGAGGTGATCAAACATCCAGCAAAGGGGTGGCCGAACAATGAACAGCAGTAGGACACTTGCTTTGCTTCCTCTGCCAAAAAATCCCATTAGGTCAGAGTAATACTAAATGCAGAGTTATTCTGTGTCTAAATCTATTTTGTCTGCAATTATACCCCTTTGCAGCATGAGACCTGGAGGCTTTGTGAGCAGGACATATTCTTTAACAGGTCACTTGCATTTTCTCTTTCCCCTCTCAAATGCCAGCACCTTGGATGCTTTTGTATCCTCCTTCAACTGTTCCTGAGCCAATCCTGTATGATTCCTTGCAGTGCTGCTCTCATCCCTCAACAGGCCATGAAAATCAAAGCAGATTTCATTTGCTTTGGAGGCAGATGTCTTGTGAAAAAGCTTCTGTCTGTTTAGCAGCATGGCAGATTCATTCCTCCAACAGTCAAAAGGCTTTAATTTAGTGAGGTCACACAGTCAGAAATTGTCCAATTGAATACTCACCAGAGAACCTCTGCATAAGCCTGATGTGATTCCACAGGACAGAGAAGTTCCTGCAGCATCAGGTAGAATATTAGAGCATCTCTCATTACTCAGACACAGCGAGGTGGTCTCACTGCTGAACACTGTTATTATTAAATACAGCAAATGTTGCTGCATCAGTTTGACTTTCCTGCAGCCTCCTGTGGGGCTCACAGCGAAGGCAAATGAAGAGAGCAAAGAGGGATCGTGGGTCCAGACTGCCTCAGGCACAGGAAGGGCTGAAGGTGAGTGACTGCCTTATGCAATTCATGACTGAAAATCCTGCTCTGGTCGTTTGCCACTTGCCTACCAAGATAAACAAAACATGTCCCTACTCAGTTTGTGCAATTTTCCACAATGCCCTGAACTCTGCAGGTGACAGCCTGGGTGAGGGAACAGAGACAGCTCTGCACACACTCTGAGGGGATTGCAATACACGATTGTGACAGGTGGGGATATTTTTCTAAACTATCTCACTACCAGAGGATTTGAAATGTTTCTTACCTGAGGCTACCTGCCAATAACTACTGCTATTCTTTGCAGCTGCAAACACCTTCAAAATAAAGGCAAAGTTCCAGCTGAGTGTGATGTTCAGACTCCAGCTCCAGCATAAAGGTATGTGAAGAATTCATTCAACCTACTCCTGCATTTTGTTGGACAAAGATGAGTTGTTTTCATGCGTATAGTTTCTGGACAGTTGTGTCAAACCTTTGGCTATACCTAACCAAAGACCTGCCTAAACCCAGATGCATCACTGGGTAAGTTTAAGACAAGCCAGTGTCTGCTCAGTGATTTAAAGAAGGCAACACTCTGCATCATGAGCAGCCAGCTTTGTGGCTTGAGACAGATGGATCAACAGGGAATACCCAGGCAAGGACGACCAGAAAGCTTCTGCATGGAAGAAGGCAAAGGAAGGCACTCTAACACAGTGAATTTAGCCATCACTCACATTTATCAAGTGCATCATTAGAAAAAAACTCAAAGGTAGCTGTAATTCCAGTCCCTGCGCTCCCTGCCTTCAAAGAGCTTCCAAAGGCAGCTTGAATTCTTCACCCTGATGCTGGCATGCTCGGAGTGACATTGGAAGCCACTGCTGGCAGTCGCTGTTATCACAGCCCCAGCTCCCCACGCTGGCAGCAGCAGGAACGCGGCTGTAACTGGATCTGTCCCAGGCCGGGAGAGGCTGGGCAGCCCCACACCCAGCTCCACTGCACAGCGGATATCTGCCCTGCACACTAACTATAGACTTGATGAAACATTATCATACATGAAGGACTAATTAGGTGTGCTGGGCCATTAGCCATCTCTGAACATTGACTGATGAAAAACGTAATTAATGGCAGCTTTCATAAACAGACTGCAGAATGGAGAATTGAATTAAAAGGAAAACAGCTGTTGCTAATGGAAATAAGGGCCATTTCTTGATTAAAATATCTGCCTGTCTTTCCGTGGGAGTTTTTCCAGAGTGGTGGGATGGAAGAGTGTAATGAGATCTGGGAGCAGAGAATCTGCAAAGCTTCCTGCTGAAGAAAGTACAACTTCTCTGGCTGGTGAGTCACAATGTTTTCTTTTTGCAGATTGGAGCTAGGGAAAGAACCATACAATTGCCTTGTTCATCTTGCTGCCAGTCTGAACAGCTCTATAAACCTTGGGGATCAACCCTGACATGTAGGAATCCAGCTCAGCTTTAACATAATGTGATATTTCATTCTACATGAACCCACAGATATAGAAGGGTCTAGAATTCAAAAGCTACTTGCTAAGGCCCTACACATGAGCACCGAGCTCTGAATCCAGGAGGCATCTCCACGAATCCCACTTAAGCACAATGATTGATTCTGACACCAAACTGCAGCAGGAATACACAGCTAAGAACATCTATCAAAGAGGGACTTTCACCCAGAGACAGCCACTAGGGACTCAGAAAAAGTTTGGCGACATGAGTGAAAGGGTATGAATGATGCAAAATGTCAGAATCAAGATTTTTTCAGGTCATGAAGCCTTTCCTTCATGCAGTGATGGCTCTGATTCCTTCTGACAAGAAACACTGCGGGATAAACCTACAGCATGGAAGAGTTAACATCCAAATTTTCATAGAGATTGAGCAACACAGCTCCATCGCTGCCTCCTGTGGCAGAAATCACACAGCAGTGGTGTGAAAGGCTCCTTTCTGAGTTTCTGAAGCCATTTACTTCTACATTTACTTCATTTAGCATAAAAATGTTCATGGTGGTTCCAAGTGCCACTGGAACCTGCCTGTCAGTGGATGCAGCCATCTCAGTTTTACCCTGTGTGTTTGAGTGTGTCCTCTCCAAGGCTCAAGGATGTTTCAGTGTCTCTTCATCTAAAGTCTTGAATGATGGGGTTGGTTCTCTGGGAGGGCACATGCTGCAGATGAATTTTGGTGCTTTGCTGTCGAGCTGCTCTCTGTAGATCTGCACCCCACTGTGTACCTGGGGTACACAGAGCTCTGCTCTGCTGCTCCAACTCCATCAGTCTTACCCTGCCTTGCTCAAAGTGATAGATCTTTTCCATCAGTGATGCCTGAGAGCTAAGCCCTGGAAATCCCAAGCCCCACAGAGCCTGCTGACAAGGGAACACACACTCCATCCCACCTGTGCCCTGAGGAATGGAGGCACATGAAAGGCTGCGTTCAGGCCACGTTATCAGATTCAAAGTGGAAACTAAAGAGAGAGAAAGGTCTGAAAGATGAGCCAGAAGGGAATGCCTGTTGCTTTCACGTTTGATCCACGTAGTGCTTTGATGTGGTATTTCAGTCCTTCAGACAAGGTAACTTATCCCAGCCTGCAGCTCATGGCACCTCTGATGGATATAAATGAGGCAGCAAGTCGAGCTCCTGGGCTCTGGCTGAGGCACTGCCAGTCAGAGGCATAATTCAGTCCCAGCTCCCTTCCCATGCCCATTTTTTTCTCTCCCTGCAGAGTCCAAAAGGAAATTCCCTCAAATAAATACAAAAGTACTTGATGTTCATCTAATGGCATTTCAGGGAAAGGAAGCATGAAACCACACAAGTTATTCATCTCCATAAAATGGTTTTATCAGGACCCAGAACACAATTCCTTAGCCTGAGGAGGCCTGATCTTCTTTGTGAGATGTAAATGCATGACATTATGTGCAGAATGGGTGCTGCTTAAGAACCCAGATAGATACAAAGCAGGCATGTGGGAATGATCAGCATAAAAGATTTCCTTTTAATGATGTGCACGCTTCTGCTCCTTTGAGGGAGAACAGTATGTGCAGTGAATACTTCAGCACATTTTTCTGGTGATATGGAGGTCTTGATCTGCTGATGAGGGCTCAGACTTAAGTGTTATTTGTGTCACTCTCAGCCAAAGGTTTGCCTCTCCATTGCTCTGTGCATGGAAAACCCTGTACCCAGGTTTTCCCAACAGCAAAACAGAAACAAAAGTCCATATCCACGTGCTCACCATTTGGGCCTGACCTGGAAAAACAGGCTCCAAACTTCCTGGGGTTTGCTCCTCTCTGAAGTCAACACCACAAATCTGTCCCAAAGAACAGAAAAAGAGGTATTAGTTTAAACAAGCACTCCTCAATGTGCATATGAAACAAATCCTGGGAAGGGAGCAAAGCTGGAGCTGTTCATACTTGCTACCTCCTGTACAGCTTTAATTGCACATTATTCATTAATCCCTTGCTCTTCTGAGCAAACAGATCTGTTTCAAGACACTTGTATTACATAAAAAGCCAGAAACTCTTCTGGATGAGTGTGTATTCACATTCACCCAAGGGAGCACTGCTGGTCCTCATTTCCCCGTGCAAGTGCTGTGCTAGAACTGACAGAAAACAGCATCTGTTGTGTGGCTTTGTTGGGATGGTTTTGACATTGGTTTTACAAAATCCACAAGGGAACCCCAAGATAATTGCCTGGAACACTCTCAGGACTGGGACTTGGAGGGAGATGGGTGGGTATCTGCAGGACTGCTTGGAACTACAGGAGGCATCTCACTAAGGAGATTCTTCCTCTCACCCCCCAGCATTTTGTGCCTGCTGTCACCCTCTGTGTTTGCTCTGCTGTCAGACCACATGAAGATTAGATATGCGGTTCTGGCTGTACAACTGCACTCACCCTGTTTCATGATCATTAATGGACAGCATCATTCTATCCCTGGGCCATGAAAACAGGAGACTAACAACTGTGCTGCAGGAGAGGGAAAATTCTCCATGTTCAGGGGTTTGATCTCTGTAACACAGCTGCCATGGTGTTTAAAATAGGAGAAAAGTTATCCAGAAAGAGAAATGAGGGAGAGAAAGGTGAAGAAGCAAATGCAGGGAGCACAGAAAAGAGTTCATGTGTCCCTGTCACTCTCAGACTGCAAGTTCAGGAGAATTAAACACAACTGTTGCTCTGTTGTTCTTCAGCAGCTCTGTTGTTTTCAATTCAACAGGAGTGAATTCTGGGAGGAGAACAGGGTAACTGGTGCAGCAGGGAGACCTTTTGAGCTGGATCTGGAGCCAGACTAGCAACTGGCCAAAGTCGTCTCTGATAGAACAGTGCCAAAACCAGCTCAGCATTCTTCACCTCCCCTGAGCTTCAGCAGGGGCAAACCTGGCTGGGCTGTGCTCAGCCTGGATAACCCAGTTGTGGCATGGCTCAAGCCCAGCAAACCCACCAGCCTGGTGGGCACTTGCCAACCTGACACGTCTGAGTTCGTGAACTGCAGCTGGTGCTGGCCCCGGGTCCCATTTTCCCTCGACATCCCGAGCAAAGCGATTCCGGCCTCACCACAGCGCCTGGGAGACCGCGGGCAGGAAGGGATCAAATTTTCCAGTTTTGCCTCAAGTGTGTCACCACATCAGCACACAACTGCTTCACCTCATGCCAGTGTGTTGTGTCACACCTCATATTTCACACGATAGAACACAGCCCAGTGATGCGAGTCCCTTCTCTGGTATTTATGGAGATAGCAATTACCAGGAAGGCAGGATTTAGGGCACGCAAGGGCTGGTGGTGGCACAGAGCCCTTGCTACTGGTGGGTGGGATTGCTTTACCTCTCCCTGAACTCCAGCCAGGCCACTCAGCACATCTCCAGCCACAAGAAGTTTCCAGCTGTTTTGGTTTGAAGCACCAGAGGAGGGGGAGAAGCGGGGGAGGCTCTATCAGCTCTTCCCAGGGAATGTGGTTCAGTTCCTCGCACCTCATCTTTGGTCAGGAAACTGAGATGGGGATAGGCAAAGCTGCTGAGCCTACTTAGACAGAATACCTCGAGAAAACATGCGGAGCCAAATTATGTCTCGCTAACGTCTCCCGGCCCAACACCTTCCACAGCTCTGCTGCAGGGAAGGCAGGGCAGCTCTGGGACCTTTTCCTTGGCCCCTGCTATGGAACAGCTCCTGGACTCTCATGCTCTCGTTCTCAATGGTGGGGAAAGCCACTGCTGTGAGCTGGGACATTGAAGCACCAAGAACAGCAGATTCAGGCAGATCCCAGATTCCACAGTCCTTGTGCCCAGTGTCTCCTGCTGCTGCATTATTCTGATAGACTCTTCCATGGATTTTAAGTGGGACACAGTGAAGAGAAGCCAGGGTGAACATTCCCATGCAAGGAAAATGAGGTGGCTGTGTCAGAGTAACTGGCACAGACTGGATCCAGCCCTCCCTTGGGTGCAACAACTCAGCCACGGGTCTCTGTTTTTTTCCTGCAACTCAGCTCATGGTTTCAGTAACCCTGAGCCCTCTGTGGTCAATGGTGGATGTACTCCAAGCATGGAAAGATGTGGCCACCCCCAAAAAGCACAGCCAACAGGCCCTTGACTACCTTTCCCAGCAGGGATGCAACAAGGGCAGCACAGCACAGAGATGGAGCCACATGCCCTGGAGAGCACAGAGCCTCCCAGATCAGCATACACACAGCAGCAAGGAGATGTGAGGTCAAAATAACCCTCTGCTCACTCTGCCCACTGCTGATTTCACTCACATCTTGACATCATTCACATCCTGAGCCTCTCCCAGCAATGGGCATCATTGGGGAGTCCAGGACATGGGTCATTGAAGGAAGTTTGCTCTGTCACTGTAGAGCAGCTGGAGCCCACAGACAACAGCTGAGGGGTCCTGGCCTAAAGCCAGGCACAGGGACATCAGAGGGAGGTGAATTAGAGGAGTCTGGGCTGTGTGAGTCATCCAAGATCAGGCATCCATGACTCCAGAGGGATGAAATGAGGGTAGCTTGGAGAAAAACCAATTGTGTTTAAACCCAGCAGGCAGCAAAACACCACCCAGCCCTCACTCAATCCCCTGTGGTGGGATGGGGAAGATGATTGGAAAAAAGACAAAACCTGTGGGTTGAGACAAACACAGTTTATTAGGACAGAAAACAAAGAGAAAATAATAATAACAACGATAAAAGAATACACAAAACAAGTGATGCACAAAGCAATTGCTTTCCACTCACTGAGAGATGTCCAGTCAGTCCCTAAGCAGCAGTTATCGCCCCCTGGCTAACTCTCCCCATTTTGTTTGTCCAGCATGCTATCACATGGTCTGGAATATCCCTCTGGTCTGTGGGATCAGCTATCCTGGCTGTGTCCCCTCACAATTTCTTGTGCTCCCCTCCAGCCTCCTTGCTGGCAGGGCAGAATGAGAGGATGAAAAGTGTTTGGTCACTGCTAAGCAATAACTAAAACTCAACATTATTCCCATCCCAAATCCAAAATACAGCACTGTATCAGCTACTAGGCAGAAAAAAAAAAAAAACAAACCTTCTTCCAGCTGAAACCAGGACATTGTCAGCATCACAACTCAGTATCACAATCCCTTGCCTCAGTTTTTTCAAACTGGGGACAATAGGATGTGTTCCCATGAAGCTCTGGGGAGTGGAAGTTCTCAGATGGTGGAGACACTGTAATTCTTTT
Organism: Certhia americana; assembly: GCA_018697195.1. Lineage (NCBI taxonomy): Eukaryota > Metazoa > Chordata > Aves > Passeriformes > Certhiidae > Certhia > Certhia americana. Next base: position 9,838,413 of record CM031874.1, on the reverse strand, counting down.
ATCTGGGCAACAGGAAGAGAAAGAAATAAAAACAGTTCATTTCTTGGAGCTGGTGTCCTTTCAATCCCTCTGTTTTGATTTCAGATGGATGGTCTGCTCTGGGTTTTTTGGTCATTTCCCTACTGTGATGCTATTTATGGCAGAAAGGGGATTTCGTCATCTCCCCATGACCATTCTCAGCAGCCACTCTTGCCCCTCTCCCTGCCTTGCTCCCCTTGGTGTAATAAACTTTTTTTGATTGGTCCAGTTTCCTTCCTTGCACATCATCTCTTACATCATCTCTGTACTTATCTCAGGTTCTATCATTTCCTATTTCCAAGCACCTCTGAGAACAGCAATAACCCCCACGTACAGCAGTATGTGGGCATAACACATCGGCTGCAGGCAGTGGTTCTAAGTTACAGAAAACCAGCCTAGAAATCCAAGATTTCTTCACCACAGGACACTCACTTGGTAATAACTGGGCAGCAGTTCATTAAGAAAATCAGTATTTACAGTTCCTTGCCCTACAGAATGATCTAGGCCAAAGAAAGTGAAGATTTGTTAAGTAGGACCCCACTCTTACATGCCCTCTGCTGCTCCCAACTGGCATTGAAATTCCCCCATTTCAGAATGATTTATGGATAAGTGCTATCATTATAAAGCAGAACCAGACCACTTCTGTGCAAGATAATACTCATTAGGCAGACTTTCTGACTAGATTTTTTTTGCTGTCTCATTGATTATTTTTACATTGTAATGTGCAAAAACCTATTCATGTCTTTATTAGCCTGACTTGTTTCCTACATTTATGGAAAAGATCTTCCTTTGATAACAGTTGTTATTGCTGGAATGAATGTCAGACCATGATCTACTGTAATACATCTTTCTGAATTGCCTTCTCTAATTTTATTAGTTGGAAAAAAAAAAACCCAACAAAAAACCCCACCTAATTTAAAGAGATAAAACCTTCTGGAAGTGGAACACTGCCACTAATTAGGATAACAAGAACATAGGTATGAGTTGCTGGGGATACTGGAGTCTAAGCTTCTTTTTCTAGCACAAGAATGAGGCATATTTTTCTGGAATAGTCCTTCTTCTCTTACAGAAATTCTGCTGCTTTGAGGGAAATTATTGACATTAATCTCTTTATCCATGATTCTCTTAGGAAAACTGCTGACCAGGATTCAGCAGCTCCAGATTCAGGTTCTGGGTTTGCTATAAATACCCTGTACGACCTTGAGCAAGCCACTGTTGTTCTGTGACTTAGTTTTTCCATCTGTAAAATGGCAGTAACGATGAATCCTGTGTTTTATTGCCAGCTCTTACATTACACATATCTGCAGGAGAACTGCTCACTGAATCTCCTCACGCCTTGGCGCCTCATCTCCAAGAAGGGAATAACAATACTTCTCTTGTCTACTTATTTTGACTACATTTTGTTCATGTTTGGATGTACTTGAAGTACTGTGGGAGTCTGCCCCAGGATGCAAACAACACATTTCTCTCCTCTCTTACTGCAGGCACGGTACTGTTTGACCCTTGAATGTCTGCTGTGTTGTCTGTGGTGGTTTGACCTGCCAGGGAAAGCTGCTCTGTCAGTGACTGAACTGACTGACTTGCACTGAAGCATGAGGGAAGCACTCACAGAGTGCACTGTGGTAGATAAATTGCAGGGTAACATCATCACTATGGTCAGCAGTAAACATTTAAGGGACAGAACATCTTGAGTTCACACTATCTCTGCCCATCAACATCTAATTACTGCCATTCCTCCAGCCCCACAACTTTTGCTCAGCTAAGAACCACATCCATGATGCTAGGAGTTCCACCTGGATCTAAAATTAAATACAAGGAAGAGACAACTAACACATTTTTATATTTCATAGCTCAATTTAAAATCAGAACACTCTCATGTGACTACTGAAGAGAGAATTAGGGTAAGCAGAGATATAAATGCCTACAACGACCAACCTTTTATCTTTGCTGCAGAGGTGACCTACACTATGGTGACACAGAAGATTTAATATAGTGCCCAGCTGAGGGAAGGAATTTTACACAATATTAGATGACAGAGTTGTTCCATTGTTCAAGTACCACAGGCATTATTAGTCTGTCACGAGACTGGGGTACAAACTCATAGACTGTGCCTCTCACATCTGCCTTTGAACAAGGTTGCCTGTGTAATTATGTATGTGAAGTATGTCTGCCTGTAAACACCAAATTCATGCAGCTGAATTTTGATTAAAAAATTCCTCCCAGCCCTCCAAGCAGACACATCAGTCTTCACTGCCTGCCCAGCTTAAAGTAAGACCTGATTCCACCTGGATTGATTGCATTTCAGTAGCAGGGGAGGGGTACAGACACATTTGCAGGATCCATTCTAGCATTTTTTAGTGTGCAGAAGAGCAGCTGAACTCAAGGCAACACTTGACATTGAGCAAAAAAGGACTGAGCCCCTTTAGAGAAGTGAATTTCTTTCTCTTTATTAATTAAACATCCATTATTTAGTGTCTCTGCATGACCAAATTATTATTCTTTTTCAGATATTTTTCTGGAATTTGCTAGATTCCACGATCTGCTGTTAAAATGCTGAACAGTTAGATCAATATGAAAAGCCAGTTTGTTCAAAGCCGTTTTCCAAGCAGTTACAGAATGTCAGCTGTTTGAACCCAGAGAAAATAACAGTTCTCCTCTGTTTATGTTTCCAATGGATGCATTCAGATTATAGTTCATCAAAATGAAGACATTATGGGCAACTATGTCTCATTTTCTTGTAAGGAAGCTGGAATACCAAGAGCTGGTTGAGAAACCAAGGGTCTGAATTTTAAAAGCAGCACAGGCAGTTCTTGTTCCCATCTCCCTGCCTTGCAGCACCATCTACAGAGATGCTATCAGAATCACATCCACTGCAAACCTCGGGAAGCTCCGGTTCTCTGGACAAACAATCCCTGGCTCAGTGATTTACCTGCTCAGGAAATTGTGAGTTTGACAGCCCTAAAACCTGAAATCCTTCTGCAAGAAGATAAAGGCAAGAATATGATCAATTTTCCCAGGAGCTCCTCAATTCCCGTGCAGAGAATGCACCTCTGTCAATGACAGAGGTAACCCAGACACTTTGCTGGCTTTTTCTCTAGAAACTTTCCTGCAGAAGAACTTGTCTGGCAGAGAAGTGTTCCATCTGCAAAAGGATGGTGGGATTTTTCAGGGAAAAACGCACTTCATGGTCCATTAATCCTGAATTTGGCACAAGCTGATTGCTCAGGCTTCAAAAGAGTGCAATATTTCACCTCCTCCGTGTATCTACTCAATTACACAAGATAAAACATGGTGGGGATTGACCTTCATCTGATCACTGGAGTGTAAGGTCTGCTTGCCCTTCACATGGCCTGTGTACCCAAACAGTGATACAAGGGCTGGACCACAATGAAGGAGATTTTAAGCACAATCAAAGGAATCTACAGTTTAAAAGCTGGAGTTTGAAATATGTCTCTGATTAACTTGCCATTTAAAAAGAAAAAATAAAAAATTATGCTTATCTATTCACCTCGAAATAGAATGTTCTTCTGAATATGGAGTGGTTTTTTCCATCAGAAGACAGATCCAAATGCCACAGTAGTAACTGGAAAGTTCCCCACCAGGCCCTGGCAGTGGGAGGAGGTGGGTGCAGGAATGTGCCAGTGCAGGCAGCATTGCTATCTCGTGGCTCACTGAGAGCAGCAGGGGAGAACAGGCATTTATAAAATAGATAAAAGGGCAAAGGAAGACACGGGCTCCAAACCTACAGCTGTGGGCTTAGGCACAGACATGCAACAGCCCTGAGTATTACCAGTACACACTTTGGAAGATGTATTTAGGGATGTGTGCTGTCTTAGGAGGGAAACTATGATCTGGGCTTTTTATGATCAGATCAAGTGCAACATTCTAATGTAGTTGTTTGCCCTTTCCATGCCTGCAGAGATGACATACCAGGACCAAATTCCTCTGATGGCTGAACATATTCTTCTCATTTCCAGCCTACATTTATTCATTACCAGGCAGAACAGAACTATCAGATCTTATCTATTATGAAAACCAGCTACCTTACAAAGTCATCAGGTTAGTCCAGCACTGTCCAGCTTCAGTAAATAAATCCATGTTGCCTTTTAGCCCACTTCTCTCTGCCATCATGTCTGCTATTATTCTTTCTTGCTAATTTATCCCAAAGACTCGTATTTTATTTGGATCAGACTTCAATCATTTTTCCTGTTTTTAAAAGCTGGAAGAATTTTTCCTGTTCCCAAACTGTGTTGTGTTGCTCATGCAGGGATGTTGTTACTCAGCCAGATATAAAGTGCTCTTGGATGTCTGAGTCAGAAATTAGAATATTCCAGCTGAAAGGTGTCTATAACGATCATTTAGCCCAAATCATTGTCGCATTATGATCCTGATGATTTGTTCCACTTGGATGAGGTAATTTCTGTCTCCATGCATTCATTTCCTCTGTGTACATTTCCACTACATATTATACATTCATTTGTGTCCTGCCTCTCCCCCTTTCACCACCTCTCCCCCTCCTCTCCTTCCTCTCCTGCTATGTATGCCTGAAGAACATTTTGCTATTTGTTTTAATTTCCTTTGCAAGATCTACCTTAGCTTTACTTCTGGCACATTTCCCTTTATGCCTACACTTCCTAAGACGTAGTTTTCTTTGATTAATCCTTTTTTCCATTCCTTCCACTCCCTTTGCTTATTCCTAACACCCACTTTGAAGTGGTTATTCACCAAGCCTGGACCTATTCCTTGCAGAGTGTTATCCCTCCACGTATAAGTCCCAAATATTTTTTATAGCCCCTGCATAAACTCCAAGCCTGCCCAACATCCAAAACTTTTTAAGTTGGCAAAAATCAGAAAGCAAAATATGTTAATTGCTGCTGTGTACCAACTTCCAGCACACTGGGTTTCCTACTGGGTTCACGTTCTCCATCCAAATGAGATATTCCAACAGGTTTTTTCTAAGAGATCCTGGTGAGACCACTGATGGCTGGAGAAATTTCTCTTGACCCCCAGCCACAGCTGCAGTGCCAAGAGAAGGCAGGAAGGTCATTAGCTGTTCTCATAGTATAAAAATTGTTACAGAAGATTAAAAATTAGCATGAAGAAATGAAGCACACACATACATTTTTAAAGCCTTTGTCAGGCAGCCAAAGTGAAAGCAGATTTCACCAGACCACGAAGAATGAAATGCGTGCAATAGGCCTTGTATGGCTCGAGCTTATATCCGTGCTAAATTCCAAGTTTCAGGTCTCTCCCGCTGAGGCAGAAGGGCTGTTTAAGCAAACTCCCCAAATATCTCATAATAGCAGAGAGAATATTTTCCCCTTATTTTTCACGGTACAAGTTTGCCCAGGCAGTTAAATAAAACAAGATAACATTTCCAGAAAATGTGGCTGTGATTACAGTCCCTGTTCCTACCACATGTGTAAATACTGGTTGGTTTGGGAGGGTGCTTTGGGGGTTTAAGTGAGGGATGTCCTGATGACCCGTGGGCAGCAGCTCCCTGGCTGTGCTGGGCAGTGGCCACTGCTGTTTCCATGAGGGGATTTGTCAGATGTCCCTTGGAATAAGGGCATGGGATGAACCAGAGGGAGCCCAAGTGTCACATCTGCCCCACACTGAGACTGACAGAGCAGCTGGGAAAAGTCATTTTAGTCACCATGTTGAAAAGTCTCTTCTGAAAAGACAAACTCCACGTTGTCGTTTTAAATGGCTTGTTCACTTTCAGGGAACATCCTGGGTTTTGAATGGTTGGGATCAGGAAAAAAAAAACAAAACAAAAACAAAAACATGTGGTGTTGTTTTGAGAAACGGAAAATTGACTTGAGAGCAAAGGAAATGGTGCAAAGAAGGATGGGGAGGGATTCAGACAGAAAAAAAAAAAAAAGTGTGAATTTGGGCATGGACATGAAGGGTGGACCTAGGGATAGACCTGATATAGACCTGGGGGATGGATGGTGGGATTGGGTGGGACAGGGACAGGGACAGGGACAGGGACAGGGACAGGGACAGGGACAGGGACATGGACAGGGACAAGGGCGCTGCTGCCCCGGCGCCCCGGAACTCTGTTGTCGCGGCCGCGGTGCCGGGCGGAGCGGTGCGGTGCGTGCGGCCGGAAGGCGGCGGTTGCTGCACAACGCGGAAGTGCCGGTGCGGGCCGGGGCGATGGCGGCGCCCGGCGGCCGCGGGGGCCCGGGCTGGGGGGTCCCGGTCCCGCCCAGGGCCGGCCCGGCCCCGGCCCTCTGAGGGGACCCGCTCACGGCCCTCTGACCCTGTGAGGGGCGGCTGCCGCGGGCCCCGGGCCGGGCTCGGGCCCGGCGGGGCGGGGGGGGGCCATGGCCACCCGGCGTCTCACGGACGCGTTCTTGTTGTTGCGGAACAACGCGGTGCAGAGCCGGCAGCTGCTGGCCGAGCAAGTGAGTAGTTTCGGCTCCTCCAGCCCTCTGAATTCACGTAGCATGGCCGCTGCGGTGAGTCTCCTCCCTTCATCGTTGTGTACTCGCCGCGCCCCGGGCGGCCGTGCCCTGCCCCTGAACCCTCTCCTCAACACCCATCCCTCCCTCCCCACCCTCCGGAATCCTCTGTTCCCACTCTTTCACGTTAAACGGATAGAAGAGATCTGTGTGTGCTGCTCGCTTCGTGCAGAATGAATCATAATAAAGTCACCGTTCTAACAGCTTGGTGTAAACGTTGACAACAAAACCCTCCTGGGTTTTGATGCCTCCTTACCTCCAAAAAGGAAATAAATTCATAAAGCAGAACTCTTCTATTCACCTCACGGTGGGCACTGTTAAATACACTGGTGTAGTTTATTCCCATTGCTGAAATTTCTCCATGACTTGCTCTGATGTTCATTGCCCTTTTTATTTATCCCTAAATACAAAAAATATTCAAACACATCTCTTCGAGAGGGGAGTCAATAGATTCTAGTGTAACTCCTCTTTACAGAAACTCCCAAAAATTACTGGTCCAGAAGGCAGTTTCTGTAACTTTTTCTAGGTTTTGAGCTAGTCAGGCTGTGATGGGCTGCTTGGCAGTGCAGCTCTGCTCAGATTTTCACACTTTCTGTTTAAACTCATCATTTATTTGTCACAGCCACCAATAAATATCTGCTGGCAGTTTCCTCACTCTAAATAACTTTACATTAATGCATTTTTGTTAGGAAAAGCAGTGCTTCCTGTGGCTGTCAATGGTCTTTGTTCATTGCTAACTTTATTACAGCTGTGCCTAATAAGCTGTGTATAAAATTGCATTTGCAGAACAGGAAATGTCAATAGTAATTTGTACTTTACACGTGTACTTTGGCTCTGCATTTACTCCTTGTTCATTTTTTTTTTTTATGTCACTTCTGTAGATCCTTGGGTTTTTTAAAATGGCACCTAGAAAAAGCAGTGATATTTAGAACTCACTACTGAACAATTAAACTGCACTTTACTCAGCAGCCAGTGCAATAACATTTAGCACCTGCATCAAATATTTATTTGCAGTGTTTGTTAACATTAATTGAAGGTTTTTGCTGGGCTGCTCACTCCAATGCAGTGGAGGCTGTCAGCAACTGGAAATTATCCATCTGTGCAGTGGGTGAAAGGAGTCATTTTTGTCCCTGGTGGGCAGTTGAGAGTCCCACAGTCCTACCAGTGAACTGTTTCAGCAAGAAGTGTGAAGCTGTCAGAGCTGTTTGTCTTTCATGGGTTCAGGTGCCTGTCTCTGTCAGAGTTGCAGGTGTCCCTTGGGTGGTGCCCCCAGGCAGAGCTGCTGTGTGCCAGCAGGGCAGGGTGGCAAATTCCAGCCCAGAGTAATTCAGCTTCCCTTAGTTCATCTCCAGCTTCCTCCTCCAGAAATCCCTTGCTGTGAGAACTCTCTGTCAAGAATTGCATTCCTCAAGTCAGACAATCGAAGCAGCATCTTTAACAGTAGATTCCTTTTCCAAAAGCTTGGGGAATCTCTTAAGAGGTCATCAGCTGATGCTGCTTTGTTAAACCACAAGGATTTTGTCCAGTTTTAGGTCTGACTTTGTTAATCTTGGAGTGAAATATCCTTTTGCTCACACATACCCTCCCCAGTGCAAGGACTGATGAACAGGGAAGGTGCAGATGCCTGTCCTTGTGTATTTTTTCAGATGCCTGCAGGGTTAATGTTCCCTGAAAGCAGAGCACAGCTCAAGTGTGTACAGAAGTGACTGAACATTTGCTTTTGCATTTTGTCTTTTGCTGTCTGTTTGATCCTGTGAGAACTGGGGTACTTGTCAATAAATGTCCTACAAAAGCCCCTCTGTGCCCCCTCCAATCATAATCAAACCCAGTGGATGCTGAATGCTGCAGTCAGACTGCCCTCGCTGTCATTCTTCACTCTATTCTATTGCAGCTTTTCTGCCTGACATTTCAGTATTTAGAAACTTCACTGTATAATTACTTTGTAAAACAAATCAAGCTCTGCACTTGATCTCTTATGTTCTTGCTGTTTACCAAGGAACTGAAATATTTCTTTTGAAAGTTGGTGCATTAAGCAAAATGCTGACTTACAATGCAATATCATGATGTATTTATTGATTAACCATGTCTTAAAAGCCAGTTTGTTTGTTCTTGGTAAACCATCATGCTTTAAAAATAAATCAGTATTTTCTCAACTGACCATGCCCTATATCTGTCCTATGTCTCTTTTTTCCCTTTTATCTTTTGCTGTCTCTAACTGGATGGGGCTGATGGGATCCACAAATCACTTCAGGAGCTGGATGAGGTATTGTTTTTCACATTTTATTCTGCCATGGTGCATCAAGCCTACATCACTAGGCTAAAATATTCTTTCTTTATTCTGCTAGTTTATAAAATTTCGTTGTCTAAGATGAAGTGTCTGTGCACAGTAGGACAGGCTGCATAGAGAAATAAAGCATTTTGTGATGTTATATTGTGAATAGATTAATGTATGAACCAGTCTGACTTACTGTGCACATGTGGGGTAGAGTGACTTTGCACAGTGAAGCCATTAACTAATTCTTCATGCTGTGCATAAATTATGCAAACTTTATTGATCAGAAAATAAGGTCGGAGATAAAGAAATTGCTTTCAAGAAAGAGATGCTCAGAAAGGAAGGGAGATTGTTCTTAAAATGGGATGGGGTAGGCACAAAACTTACTAGGTCTGATAAAGGAAAATTACAAATTTGGGAGAAACTAGGAAGGGGAGTGTTTGTATGAAAGCTTTCCCAAGTAATTAGTTAATGTTGTCAGTGGTATCATTGATGGTCATCTGCAGTACTGCCTTGGCTATTTGTGTTTAGCACAATTCAATTATCACTTACTAAGTAATTTAACCATTTGAGTTGCATGTCAGTTTGCAAGAGTGTTTGTTCTTCAAAATAACATTGTTTGAGAACAAGCAGTTATAATAAATCTTTTTTCTGAGATTTTCCTGAATGCAGTTTTCAAACTTGCCAGGCCCAGTGTGAACTGTGCTGCAACACTGGCTGTGAATTGTTATCTGATAGAAATGTACCAACATGAGAATTAATTGAATTCTCACTGCAATACCATCCTTCCTCATGGAAAATTTGCTAAGAATTTATTCTAAGAGTAACTCTGAGCTTTCAGATGCTGTAGGAGGTGGGAGGGTGTAGGTCATTAGCACAGAGGGACAAACAAGATGTCTGATCACGAGCGAATGCATCTCTGAGGTTAATTTCCACAGAAAGGCATATTTATGCACTTTTTCTGATGCTCAAGGATTTGGATCTAATTAGAATGAAGCTGATTTTCTGTCTTTGTGCCCTCTGCAGCTGGCTGATGATCGCATGGCCCTGGTGTCAGGGATAAGCCTGGATCCCGAGGCAGCCATCGGCGTGACCAAGCGCCTGCCTCCCAAATGGGTCGATGGGGCAGACGAAGTGAGTGCTGTGCTCTGGCACGTCCAGCACACAGCTGGGCTTCCCGTGGAGGGATTTGTTAATGCTGTCACTCACATTCTCTCAGTCCTGTAGCAGAACAATATTGGAGGAAAGATTCAAATAATAATTTTAGTTCGAATTTTTGTTTGAAGCTGGTGAGGAGTCCAGTTGAATAGATCCTAAAATGGTGGAGATGAGCAGTTCAGTGTTTGAAAACAGGAAACATCAGTGTCTTCTAGCAGGAGAACTTTCCTACCTCTGTGGTGCCTTGCAAGTTATGGAAATATTTGGACAAGCACAAGAGAATTATTCTGGAAGCATCCAGTTAAAAACCTTTTCCAGTATTTGGAGTGTGAAGCTAATCTTGACTTTCAGAAAATCCTTTTTTTAAATGTACACTTGGAATGCATGTTGGCTCATCAGTTTTTGTTGACAGAACCCATTGTTGCAGTAAGATGCTTAGTCTCCTTTTTACTGCTATCATAATCATCCTTACAGATTTATTTTTAATTACTTGGTTGAAAGCATGGCATTTAACTTCTGCTGCTAAGTTGAGGCTATTCAATTTCTGACAGAGTTGAAGGTGTAACCTGAATTTTCGTTTATTTTTTTGGAAGTTGGCTAAATCTTCCTGCTGTGATGCTGTATAATTATAAAAATATTATTCCAGCTTGATGAAGCATATTTTAAAGCAGCAGTCTTGTCTAAGATTAATGAGTAGGTTTAAAAAAAGTAGCAAGCTCAAAGTCTATGAAGAGTGTTCAGTTTCTTAGTCATTTTTTTATGTGGCTTTTAATAATATTTGGTCTGCCTTCTATGTTATAGATTTCTCTCAATGATTTTTGTCTAACATTTGTCAGAACCTTTTCCCCTGAAGCATGAATTAATTCTCTTTCTTCCTGTTGGGCTTTCTGTTTTAGATTCAATATGATATTGCCAGGGTTAAACAGAAGATGAAAGAATTAGCCAGTCTTCATGATAAACATCTAAACAGACCCACACTGGATGACAGCAGTGAAGAGGAACGGGCAATAGAAATAACAACCCAGGAGATCACACAGGTACAGAGTGTTTGGGTCCTAAACCTCCAGTTTGGCAGAACTTTAATGCATTAGGATGAGGCAGTGGTTTGCTCTGAGGAAAGCATTTATTTTGTGATCAGTGTTGGAGTGAGCCAGAAGTCCTGGGCTCTGCTCTGAACTTCCCAATGAGTCACTTAAACCTCCCTGTTCTTTCCCTTACCTGTTTGATTGTCTACTTGGAACAGGATTGGGAGTTTAATCAGATTTGCAGTTACCTCAGAGAAATCTATATTTGCAGGTATCTATTCTGAGGCTTACAGTCCAGCTAATTAAAATGGAGCAGATGTTTTTGGTCAGAGGGAGTTGTGTTACTCTGCTACCTTGTTAGCTTGAAGTTGCTTGTTCATTTATGTTCTGTTTCCCTATCTTTTTAAACATTGCATGGGACAAATTAAAAAAATACTTTAAAAATGTAGAAATCAAAAATATTAGTCTCCGATGCAGCACTTTTGCAGTGTGCTGTTTAAGGTGTGTGCTGCTGTCTGTTTTCCCACTAACGGAATTGTTTTCTCAGTTATTCCACAGATGCCAGAGAGCAGTCCAGGTGTTGCAGAGCAGGTCACGCACTTGTACAGAACAAGAAGCACGTGTTCTCAGGAATGTAGTGTCTTCCTTAGCACAGTCCCTTCAGGACCTCTCCACCAACTTTAGGCATGCACAGTCTGACTATCTCAAACGTAAGCATAAGAGATGTAACAGTAATGCAGGGGCCCCTTCTGTGGAAAGCACTCACTGAGGTGTGCTTATTTTCTTGGTTGGGAAAACTGAAGCACAGAAGGGTTAAGTGATGCACACAGCACTAGCTAGAGGTTAGAATTGGAGGGTTTGTGTTTCACAGCACATGTTCAAACTGCTTTTTTCTGCTTATTTTTCTTGTTGCTAAGGAAGAAATGTCATAGTTGAGGGTATCAACACGACAGTATTTCATCCATCCATATTTTTAATGCATTTTGTTCTCAATTTGTAGTTTGCAAAGCTGCTTCTGTTACACTGGTGAAGCAGCCTCTGGTCCTCATCATGATACCTGCTGCAGATGGCAGGCTGTGATAGATAAAGCTTAAGAGCTAGTCTGTGATAAATTAAAATTCTGTGTCCATAAACAGATTGGAAGTGGAACCATTTCTGTTTAAAAGTAAAATTTTGTTCGATTCTGTTTTAAACTAAGTCAGATTATTTTAATCTTGAAAAAAACCCACAAAAACTTTATTTTCAAATTTAACGTTGATATTTCTTCCTCTTGTGGTGTAAATGGCACAGGTGGAACTGAAGATCACAGTCCAGACAAGGAGTGTTCCTAAGAGAATTTGTTATAAAATAGCCTGGAGTCATCACACTCTAAGGCTCTTAACTTTCCTTAATTTTTTTAACTTCATGGAACATAACAACTTAAAAATCACTGATTTAATCAGCCTTGCAAATCTAGTTGAATTTGTTATGCTTTTGTTAAATAGTAAGCCTGACAGTTAAAATTTAAATATTGTGATTTATGTCATTTACTCACCAGATTTTCTTTTTTGTGCTTTTCTGTCTGGTGCTTCAGACCTTACCCTGATTACAGTGTGCCTAAATATCATGCTCAAACATAGTTTGTCTTTTACAGGTATGAAGAACAGAGAAGAAAGGTCCAAACACTTCTTTGACACTTCAGTCCCACTGATGGATGACAGGGAGGATGATACACTTTATGACAGAGTAAGTTAAGATGTCATTACACAAATTCAATATGAAGTGCATTTTCTCTTCTCAGATTATAAATATCTGTCTGAGTTACAAAAACTTTTTATCCTTCTAATTATTTCTAGAGTTTCCATGTTGTTAATAGTAGTTCAACATGTAAATCTTGTGTTTCAACAGGGTTTTACAGATGACCAGCTGGCATTGGTGGAGCAAAACACACTGATGGTGGAAGAGAGAGAACGAGAAATCCGCCAGATTGTGCAGTCAATCTCTGATCTCAACGAAATATTTAGGGACCTGGGAGCAATGATAGTAGAACAGGTACATTGACAGCACAGTGTTAGTAAGAATTCATTCATGGGACATTCTGTGTAGTGTGAAGGCTTCCAGACTCATTTTTCCTAATTTACTTCTTCATGCTCAGGTTTCCTCTGCTTGAAATCTGCCACAAGTTGAGTTAATGAAAATAAATGAGTAAAAATTCAACTGGTAATGTGGGTTAGACTAAAAAAAAAAAAAAGAAACAAAACACAGAAAGCCAAAGTTTGCTTGGTTATTGCACCCAGAGGTCAGTTTATGTTAAGTTTGTCAGCCAGAAGAACCTGGTCTGGAATTAAGGTGATTATAAGGGATGTGATGTGAGATGGTGACAAAGCTGCTATTAGGAACTGAGCAAGGAATTTGTTTAGTAAAGTCACAACTAATTGTGTAAAAGTTCATTGTTTACATAGTTCAGGAGCTGTTTGCTGTGAGTGTTGTTAATTACTCTGCTGCTTATGATAACGTTTGCTTCATGAAGTTCATTTAGGTTCAATTTGGTGCTTATTTTCTCCATTTTATTTAGGGAACAGTTCTAGATAGAATTGACTATAATATTGAACAGTCATGTATGAAAACTGAAGAGGGTCTAAAACAGCTGCATAAGGTAAGCTGATGGAATATTTAACCCATTTTGCATATCTAATACTCTTTTATAATTAAATAGCTATTAAGTTATTCAGTCAATTTTCAACTGGACATTGTCCCTTTTAGTGATTCCTTCTGTACAGTATGAAATGTCCAGCTGCACTGCAGGAGGAGTTCCATATAATTTCTGTTAATGTCATGCTTGATGCCTCGAGTTAATTTCTTAAATGACTTTCTGGGCATCCAACCAATGTGCTTTGATATTTATATTGCTGACCTGGTGGGACCTGTCTGCAGTTCCTTCTCTGTTTGAAACGCCAGGCACTTGGAATAGGGCTGCTTACTGGGTTCCTCACTGCAGATTTTAGTTTGAAAACATTATCTCGATCATGTGAGCAGAAGGAATAATTATTAATATTTTCTCTTACCATCTGACACCTGTTCAATGTCAAGTCCAACCTCTTGCTTTAATGTGAAGCTTTCGCTATGAACACCAGAAAAGTTTTTAAAACATTGATCTCAGCAGATCAGAGTTTTGTGGTCATTTTGTTTTGGTTTTATTTTGGTTTATTAATTAAAAACAAAACACAAGCTTTGTTTTGTTTAGCTTTTATTAGTAGACTTCCATTTGGCTTTTGGAGAGTTTTCTCTATGCTGTGTCCTATAAATTCCCCTGGGAAAAGGAGGAGAGGGATGAGAAAATGTGGTTAGGAGAAAGAAAGAATGAAGCAGAAAACTTGAGAACCAACTCAAAAATAAAGCTTTCAGTTCTAATTGAAATTAAATGAAAATGCACATCTGACCAGGTACAGCAAATGTGCCTATTAAAAAAGGAAGTTTTTTTGTGAATTTTAATGTCCTTCAAATATGATACAGGAATCTTATCTGAGCAAACTGAGTCTTTAACATGGGTGGATGTGACTTCAGTGCACATTTACCATCCCTGGAGCTTCTGGTGCTTCTTTTATTGTGTGGGAATTGCCTGCAATATACATTGTATGAGATGTCAGGTTACCAAAGAACAATTTGAAACACATGGACTTCACTTACACTAAACAAGATTCTGTACTTCAGCCTTGCAGAAATCTAATTATTAACTCTTTCCTCTCTGTTTTATAGGCAGAGCAATATCAAAAGAAGAATCGGAAGATGCTCGTTATTTTAATTTTGTTTGTTATAGTAATTGTCCTTATTGTTGTTCTTATTGGTGTAAAGTCACACTAGTTTTCGCTTCATTTTCTTATTTTTGGAATTTCTGTGAACTTTTTTCCCAATGTGAATGGATGGACCTGCACTCCAGAAAGCTGCCTTTGAATGTACGAGCCCTTGTGGTGCAACGTCTGTGCAATGTTTCTGTAGAATTCTTCAAAGTACAAGTTTGGTGATCTGTGAGGTGTTTGTAAGAATTATATGGAAAATGTCAGGAAATTTGATGCTCCCACACAAAAATATTTGGTGCTCTATGCAGAGGTATTTTGAAACACCGTACTTAAGAATAATTAAAAATTGAAGTTTACCAGTGACTACAGTAATTAGTGTGTTACTGTGAACAAAAATGTGTTGTCTTCTATATTCTTATGTCATAATTGTTACAGGCTTCAAATTTAAACCATGTTACTGAGTCAATGGGACTGGATATCAAAAATTGATCTTGATGTAAAATTTGTTGAGACACAAAATTGTTTGATTGAATGCCCTTTCTTCCAGACTCAAAAATTCCAAAGAACTGGATAGACAGCTAAAAAGGAAAGCTTTTAGCAACCAGAACGTAATCTAACCCCTGTGATCTTAATTTAGATACTGCACCATTACTAAGAATCAGTGGTACTTGATCTTGTAAATAACAAGATATAATCACTGGCATAATTTAACATGTTTAGTTAATTAAAAAATTTTCTGAGCTTGAGTAATCATGGGAATGCTTTTCCTTCATTGGAATGATCATATTTTTTCATTATTTTTTTTAAGTACAGATTTTAAAGTACAGATATTACATTAAGGCAGTGAAGTTAAGCTGAAAAAATGTGGTAGAAAACCAAAAAGAGCATCTCTCTGGCCTGCTGCAGTGGGTCTTGGATGTTTCAAACTGTAGCTGCTGTATAAGTTGTTTATTTTACAGTGCACTTGTCCATATGGGTTATGTTTTTTGTATAAGAAGTGGCTTCACTACAGTAGATATTACATCCATTTTCCCTGACAGAAAATTCTCTTTCAGATGTCTGCCTGGGAGAGGATGTGTTCGTGGTCTTTTACTGACCATGAGAGATGTCATGCATAAGTGACATGTTACAAGGCCTCCAGTGGAGAATTTGGGGGTTTCACTGCTTTATTCAGTGGAAAACTTCACTGCAGGCCGTACAACAGAAATTAAGGCAACATAAAAGTAATAGAATACTCTTAATTTAATTCAGGCCTGAAGTGTGTGCAATTGTAGAGGCCTTGTCTTAATATTTTTAATATTGCTTTTTTATATGTTTGGGTTTTGGGTTTTTTTCCCCAAAGGGACTTTAGCTTCCTTCATTTTTTTGACTGATACAAGTGCTCCCCACAGACCTGCAGAGATGCTCTGCTCCAAGCCCCAGAAGTGCAGTTTCAAACACTATGAGATTGAAGTTGCATCTGTTGCCTGCCCCGAGTTTCTTTGTGCTAAAGAGGACTTGAAAATGCGGCTTTTAACTGAGCATTTTCAGGGATGGGCCTGAAAGCAAAGACTGCAAAAACATGAAAGCCTTGGCTTTTTGTGGGGCTTATGAAAAGCTTTGTACCACTCTTGTTACCTCTAGAGAAAGGGGATGTTGAACCACCAAAACTGCCAGTTCAAACATTGAATTCAGGAAGTAAATCGGTGAAAGGAAGAATGAGGCTTGTGTTGGGTGTGCAGCTCCCCTGTTCTGGTGATAGATCTTTCAATGATCGTGAGTAAAACTACTGTCTCCCTCGTGCTGGCTGCATCACTTGGTGTGAAGCAGAAAATTGCTATAATTTAATATACTGTATTTGCAATTTTTCTCTAACATGAGATCGTGTTATTTATTTCTGTCTTGACCGGTGCTTTTGGCATTTTATCATGGCAGATGGTTTCAAAGAAGTAATAAAACACTTCCAACCTAATTGGGCAATTATTCTTTTTTTTTATTTAAATTATAAACTGAAACATACTTCTGTGATGTTAACCTGTTTCTGTTCTTCGTAATAAATGAAAGTGGCAGTGAGGTGAAATACCTTCTTTTTAAAAAAGTAACTTTCTGTAGCACAATGTCATTTGCATTGTCAAGAGTTATTTCCCATGAGTTATGCCCACTGTCTATTTTCTACCCAAATTCTGTACGAGAAAATGCATTTTTAATGAGGTTAAACTCAGATGTCGAGTGTCCTATGTAACTTGAGCTGGAATTTATTGAAGCTTGATTCTATAGAGAAAACTCGGGACAGGCTGGATCCTAAAATCATTGCTGGTGTGTGGCTTATTCTGAGTCAGTCCAAATAACTGTCAGCAGTTCAATCAAACCTGATGCTGTGCTTTGTGGGAGTATCCCCACAAAAGGGGATCTGTCTGTGCCTTTGGGCAATGAAAGCCCAGAAAAGCCACAGCAGCTGCTGCCTCCTCAGGTATTCCAGGAGCTGCCTGAGCCTCCTGCCTTGGCTTCTGCCAGCCCTGGAAATCTCTGAGTGCTGCCCTCTCTCAGCCTGGGGCTTCTTCATGGCTGCTGGATTCTCCTCAGCCTGTATGGAAGCTCAAATTCCTTACAAAACAACAGAATAGTATTGCTGAAACATCTCCCAAGGATTTGTATCTCCTCACCTGGTGGGAATGGCCTATAAAGCTGTTGGCTTTACAGTTTCTCCATTAAAATGCATGTGAGCATGCAAAAACTGAGCTGCGACTTGTTAACAGAAATCACGTGCTGAAAGGACAGTATTAAAAGCACTGTAAGAGCAAATTTATTTTTACTGCAAGTTTTCTCTAGAAACTGAAAAGCAATGTGGAAGAATTGGTTTTTCGCTTGCTGATTTTTGGAAAGTGCTAAAAATTGGAATATCTCTACGTAATGCCACGTGCACTGCCTAGATTGCATTGATTTAAGGTTTGCTTTTATGAACCACAACACAAAGGAGTCTTAACTCTTGTGCTTAAATGTTTGGAAAGTGCTTTTGGTACAGCCTTGCAAAATTTAAGTTCTTGGATAGGTGACAGTGAAACTGATTTTGTTGGAAAAAAATATGCTTACTATAAAAAAACCCAAACCAAACAGCTGCCTTAAGCAAAAGTCATTAAAACAGGGAATTCATTATAGTTTTGCATATTAATTACGATGGATTGTGTACGATTATATTTTACTGGCTTAATTCCATGAATACTTGTAGAGGATCAATAACTGGAAGACAGGTCCTTGCTGCAGCTTTTGCTGAAGCTCAGACAAATAGAAACGTTCACAGCTACTGGTGGCAGGACATTCACAGGGAGTTTCTGTACATAAAATTGATTTCCTCAGTCCATTCCCTTCACGAGGACCCTCCTCCGCTGCCCTTAACTGCAACAAATGGATCGTGGGTTAGGTGAGTGTTTCCTACTGTTATATTTGCTTTTCACATGCTGTGGATTCAGGGAATGTGCTGGTTTTGGACTCTTAGAGCAGCAGGAACAGCAGATTTGAAACTCAATGATTGGGAGCTTACTGCCTGGAGGAATCTTTGGAATGTCTCAATCCTGAAGTAATTGCTGTATGTCCTCTCACTCCCACGTTGATCTTATGTGTTGGGATAACAGGGGACCCCTGAGCAGTGTATTTTCTGTGGCTCAGTAAAGAGGCTCGGTAAAGTTGGACCCTGTGTATTGAGTTACAGTCCCGCCTGTCAGGATGCAAACCCGACCTCTGCAACAGATGTTCCTACAACTTTTTTTTTCAATAAAGTTTCTGTGATGTCCCTTCAAAGACCTTACTCGAAGGAAGTTGTTTTTTTCTGGAATTCAGCCTGGGTTTGGGGTAGTGGAGTTATTTTGGGTTTGTTTTTAGGTATATTTCCATTCTATGCATCAGAATTCACTTTTCCCGCGTAGGTGGAGGGTTGCACAGACCTTCCCGGCTTTCCTGGCTGCAGATCAATGAGCATCAGCTTCCCCATGGAGCGGAGACAGCTCCAAACCTGTCTGAGCTCCGGGAGCGTTCGGACAACGCTCCCAGGGCCAGCCTGGGACCGCGACAGTTCGGTGTGTCTGTGCAGGGCAGGAGCTGGGACTCCATGATCTCCGAGGGGTCCTTCCAAACCAGCATATCCCGATAATTATCCGCTGACCAAACATTAATAGGAGGCGCTTGGCGACTACAAAAACATCAGAATAGCCACCCTATCCTACTCCAACCCTCCACAGAAGCGCACTATGAAAACAGGCACTCGCAAAGCCCCTCTCTGCCAGCGCCGTGCCCACAGCCTGCCCTGCTGTGGCCGCGACACCGGCGCGTCCCCGCCCCGCCGAGCCGGGGCCGGGCCCGGGGCGGGGCGGCGCGGCCGGGCCGGGCAGGAAGATGGCGAACGTGCAGCTGGAGTTCCAGGCCAGCGCGGGCGAGGCGGACCCGCAGAGCCGCCCGCTGCTCGTGTTGGGGCAGCTGCACAACCTGCACCGCCTGCCCTGGGCGCAGCTGCGGGGGAAGCTGCAGCCGCGGGTCACCGAGGAGGTGAGGCCGCGCCGCGGGTCCGCGCCCCCCTCAGAGCCCGGCAGCGCCCGCGGGGCCCCCGCGCCGTGTGTCCGCCCGGCCCGGCGGCCTCGTGGTGCGGCGGCCGGTCCGCCCCACAGCCCCCGGTCCGCCCCACAGCCCCCGGTCCGCCCCACAGCCCCCGGTCCGCCCCACAGCGCCGCTGTGCCCCGGGGAACCCCCCCGGGCCGAGCCTGTTGCTGCGGCCCCGCCGCTCCCGCAGCCCTTGTGCCCATCCCGGCGGGGGAAAGGCGCTTTGCCCTCTCTTGAGGGAACAGGGGACGGCTGCGATGAGCGCTGAGAGCCCCCTCCCTGCCCGCAGCCACTGCGGTGGGAGCTGCGGACCTGTTTGTTTAGCGGTGGTGAGGGCTTGTGGTAGAATGATAAACGTTTTGCATTGCGGCTTTTAGGTCGCTGGATGTTTGGCAGGGGTTTTTATACAGGGCTCCCCAGTCTCTTAAGACAATATTTACCTTTCTTGGTTTTATTTGTTTTTAATTAAATTGCTATGTGGAGTAATAATTCGGAGCTAGTAAATCAGATCTCCTATTTATCACTAGGAGAACTGTCTCAAGTTAAGAAAGCTCTGAACCAGCCTGTGCACTAAACAGTGTGGGTTTAGATTGTAATTCATATGGCTTAAAGGAGATGCTTGTAATGGAAAGTACGTTTATATTTTCTGGTTAATGAACAGGTTTGTCAAATTTCCTGTTTCTTTTCACTCCAGAGGTTGTTGTGCACAATTTCTTTGTTTCCAACACCTAAACCCCTGTCATTAAAAAGCGCCTTAAATACAGCAGGACTGAGGTGAGAAGGAAAGTCTGACACGGTTCTTTGTCTTGAAATGCTTCGTTTCTCCCCAGATCTGGCAGTCTGCTCTGAGCACTCTGAATCCCAACCCCACGGACAGCTGTCCCCTGTACCTGAACTATGCCACGGTGGCCGCTCTGCCATCCAGGGTCAGCCGGCACAACAGCCCGTCCGCAGCACAGTTCATCACCCGCCTGGTCAGGAACTGCCTGCCCGGGGGGGTCAACAGATGCATTGTTGTAAGTGCCTCTTGAAATGCTTCTGGAGAAATGTCTAGCGAGCGTTTTCTCGACTTTTCTGGGTTGTAGCTGTCTCCACGGAGACTGGAGGTGGACAAGGCTGACTGATATAATTACACGGACATGGGTGGTTTTGCACTGACATGTAGGCAAGACCTGACTGTAATGTAATGGCTTGTGCACGCTCAAGCGCATTTGGAGGAGGAAATCAAGGCTAGATTCGTAGGGAACATCTTCAGCCAGGATTGCCCATGCAAAATGAACCATTAGTGGCTTTTTCCAAACTAGGAAATGCACATGCATGTCAGCACATGCTTCAGGAGATTGATGGAGCCTGAGTAGAGGGTGTTATGTCTGTATCACAGAACCCATGAGAAGTTCCTTGCGTGTGCTGTTCAGCGAGTTCTAAAAGTCTTGATGCAAATAATGCTCCACTGTGAGTCCTTTGCAGCACTAGCTCTTGGATTTCTTTGGTCATCTTCTTTATGAGCCTAATGAATTTATTTATTTCTGTGGATTCTCCAATTAATATCAGATTTGTGTGTTGTTGGAGAAGACTAATACAGTCAGTGTCAGTGGCAAAATTTAATAGTATTCTTCACTTGGAAAACTTACTTGCAAGAGCAGTAACTCTACTTAATTTTTACCCTTTGAAAACGTTTAACTAAAACTGCTTTCCATTGGTAATTTCTATAATGAACTTCAGAAAAATAATCTACCTGTTAACAAACTTTTGGGTTAATATTAGTCACATACTCATACAATTTCTGCCTTCACATTCTCTTATCATTTCTGTCTTTGTTACAGTTTCTGCCTTTACGTTCTCTTATAATTTCTGTCTTTGTTACAGTTTCTGCCTTCACATTCTCTTATAATTCCTGTCTTCGTTACATTTTTTTTTTTGAGCACTTATTGGTGATTCCTGTGCCATTTTGGGTCCTGATCTCTAGGCTAACCTGTGTTAATTGCACTGATATAATTACAGCAGTCCAGCAGCTCCCTTATAAGGATGAACTAATTCCAGCAGTGTGTAATTCATTTCCATAGGGGAAATGAACTGGACCAGTTCACTGAGGTACTTTCACTCTCTGTCCATACAAAACATGGTGAATGAGCTTGTCTTGACTCTGTGCTCAGTCATTTCCCACCCACCTCCTTTTTCCCCCTCTCCCCCAGTAATACCCCAGGGTAACAGATCCTTTTTAAGTGCCTCCCTCCACACCTGGTGGTGTGTGATGTGTTTTGCTGCTGGCTGCTGTTGCAGATGGTGTGTGAGCGCTCCGAAGTCTTCGCCTCCGCCTGTGCCCTGGCCAGGGCCTTCCCCCTGTTCACACATCGGTCCAGCGCCTCCAGACGCACAGAGAAGAAAACTGTGACAGTGGAATTCTTCCTGGTTGGCCAAAACAACGGACCAATGGAACTGGCAACACTTAAAGTAAGATTTTGGGGGTGTTTCTGTCATCTTTTCCTTCAGTTCGTTGCATGCGCAAATGCTTCTGTCTCAGGCTGCCTCTGGAATTGGTGTTGTATCATTATTATCTTAGCTCAGGGTTCCTTGAAGTTGATCAGTTCACAGCATCTGTGAGCAGAAATGCTGAGCATACTACTGCAGCAGACACTGAGGATGTTATTCAGAATTTAGATTTCAGGGGTGGAAAACACCAAACAAACAGCACGAAGAAAGTGTCTCCTCTCTCACGTGTATCAGATGCAAACTCTGGTTTTAGCCTTTTATATTACAGTGCTTTTAGTGTGTGAGCTTCTCACTTTTTTCTACCCTGCATGTGACTGTGCAGGTGAGTATCACAGTGAAGTCACTAAAAGTCACTTAACAGGGATCACATATGGCTTCTGCTGTTTCTGTCTGATGTACCTCTTTGGCTGAGTTTTTCTGGCAGAAGTGTGGCCAGAAACAAGACCCTTAGAAACAAAACAGCTTGGAGATGAGCTGTATATGACACTGAAATATGTCCAAGTCATCTTTCAATGGCAGAAAATCAAAGACTACTTCCCTTTTTTGACTGTTACAGAGAGGAAACTCCACATCAGGTAACTGTTGGCATGCCAGGTCATTCCTCTTCGAGATCCATACATTTAAAAGCTATTCCAAGATTTGCAGTTAATCTGTTAGGGAACTCCCTGTTCAGTGATCCAGGTTCTGTGCTTCAGTACAGATGGAGACTTCCTTAGCTGATCAGTCAGTGAGGTTACAGAAATCCCTTTAGAGTTTTGGCAATGGATTGGACAAAGGATAAGGTGTTGCTGAATTTGAAATTCACAGAATTACAGCTTTAGGGTATTTTTTTCAGTATATTTTCCTCTGTGCTCTTTCCTTACTGTGTGAACTGATTTGGCCCCAGAAAATGGTGCCAGCCCAGTTTTCAGCAAAGTGGCAAAGACAGACGTGATGAGAGTACAACTCTTGATCACTCCATTTTTCCATGCCCCAAATCAGAAAAAGCATAGCTGGTGTCAAAAATAGTTCCTTCAGATAGGTAGATTCCAAACCACTTGGGTTATTTTTAACTTAAAAACAAAGCTGCAATTATTTCTACCTCCTGTTTTTCCCCTTGATGTCAATGCCAAAAATATTACTGGCTTCCTCTTAGCTGAGTTTGCACCCCTTAAATTCAACCAGCACCAGACAGCTAATGCAGAGCATGGAAGAGGCATGTGGTAAGACATTTTTATCTAAACCTCTCCCTTGGCATGTTGTATTTTACACCTACTGGATTGTACAGGGTATTTTATGGTGAGGACTTGCAGGGATTGTCAGAGCTTTGCAAGGCACTTATTAAAGGCTGCCATTATCCAGGTTCTCTGGAGCACTCTGGAAACACAAACACAGGCACAGCTTATTTCTGGAAGTCATGCTGCTCCCTTGGGGCTTGGCCTTGGGATTAGAGCACCTCCTTTTACCTGCATGGCCCTAACAGGGAATCACTCCAGACAGAGCTTGGCTTCTGAGGAGGTCCTTACCCCTTTAGGGACAGTAAAGCAATCAGAAGTAATTGCGGGGAATTGGGCACCATTCCAAGGAAAGCCAAGGTTTAGGAGTGTGCTGGGATACAAATGTATGGAGTCCTTAGGCTGGTCTGGCCAAGCCAAACTTCAGATACCTCAACAGGAGTGAGTGTCCAACACCTCAGATTCCTGTGAAACCCATCTTGACTCACCCTTGTGCTGTGTGTGGTCCTCAGTGTAGTGTGGCTGCTGGAAAGCTTGCACAAAGTTTCCTTCCCCTGGGTCTTAGGGCTTCAAATTGTTAGTTCATGGGAGTTAAAGGTTGAAGCTTGGTGTCTGGGGTGTTCATGGTCCTTTTTTTTTTGCCAGGAAGATCCATCTGTAAGGAGACAGCCTTGGCTGCTTGACCATTTTGATTCTGTCCACTCTTGTTTAGATAAGCTTTTGCTCAGTCCAGGTGAGGGTCAGTCCATTTTGCCACAGAAATCAGGAAGCAGTGCATGTTTTACACAAACATGAAATATCCCAGTTTCCCCATGGGCTTGCCATATAGAACATCTCACAGCAGTAATCTTTATTGCCCTCAGCCACTCTGCCTGCCCTGTACAAACTCTGCAGTTTCCCATTTTGCAGATTACACAATCTCTGCAGGTTTCCAACCCCAGCAGCCCATAATAAACTCATTGTGACTTCCTGAATCAGCTGCCTCTTATCTTTCTTTTCTCCACCTCACATTGCCTTCTTGGTCTCCCTTTGATAATGGAGAAATATCTTAATTTTGCAACACCAGTTTTCTGGGTAAAGGAATGCAGTTACTTAGAAATTAAAGCACATAGAAAATTAAGTTGGACACATAATGGTCAGCTCGGCTGACATTGTTTAACTGAGCAGTGCCTGTGGTGGTGGCAGTTAAGCATTACATGCTCCAGAGGAACCACACATCTAGTGTTGGCTGCAGAGGGAGAAATGCAAAGCTGTGCCAAAGCCCAGCCCCTTCTCAGGTGTCCTCCCTTGTGTTTGCAGTGCCTGGCCAGTGCCACCGAAGGG
Source organism: Certhia americana (assembly GCA_018697195.1). Lineage (NCBI taxonomy): Eukaryota > Metazoa > Chordata > Aves > Passeriformes > Certhiidae > Certhia > Certhia americana. The sequence goes on along the minus strand of CM031874.1, from coordinate 9,814,101 downwards.
GTCCGGCTGGCCGCACGCATCGTGGACACCCCGTGCAGTGAGATGAACACTGACAACTTCCTGGAGGTTGGTGATGCACCTGAGCAGTGAGAGTTGCTAATTGGGAGTCTAGACTGCAGTAATCAAACCCGAGTGTGGCTGTCTCTCAGTGAAAGCTGTGTGTCAGCACTGGGAAGAAGATCAAACCAGTGGTGCTCAGGCTCTTCCCCTGGCCTTTCACATTTTGTAGAACTGTGCAAAGTTGGAAGGAGGCAGAGTTTACAGCTTGGAGTAGGGCACTGGGAAGCTGAAAAAATGAGTTCATTTGGTCATAGCACTGGATTCTTTTCCGAAACCTGATGGTGACCAGAGTTACTGAAATTATGGAACAGTTGACGTATTTCCAAATGAGCTTTATCATAAAGATCTGGAAAGCTGTTGACAATGAAATTATCCCTGTCCTATTAAGTCATGATCCAATAGAGTGAGCAGTTTTCCTTTGCCTTAGAAGATTTCTTGTACTGGCAGAACCTAAAGGTCAAATTTATATTTCATGCCATAGTAAGTCAAGGAGGTGTCAATGGAATTCGGCAATTGGAAAAGCAGCACCACTCCCAAAATTGTGAATGTTTGTGTGTGTATGCATGCAAAAATCACAAAAACCCCTTAACTGGGTACCCATTTATGTGGCTAGGCACAAATATGTCCTGATGATTGACGGACAATGTCCTTTTTTCTGAATTATTAAGGAAATCAAAAAAGTTGGCAAGGATCTTAGGATTACTCCTACCATTATCCGAGATGAGGAGCTGAAAGAGAGAGGCTTTGGAGGTACGTCTTGTTGAGTATTCCACTTTTTTCCTAGCATGTGACTGGAGTGTTTTGCCATTTCCATTGTTATGTTTCATTTGCACATTTTTGAAAGTGTTTTATTGCCCATAGTATTCCAAGAAAATACCCACAGGGACTCCCTTTAGTCTTTCTTCCCCACAGGTTTAATTCTCTGTTTTCTAGGTATCTATGGAGTTGGAAAGGCAGCTCTGCATCCTCCAGCCCTGGCAGTTCTCAGTCACACTCCAGATGGTGCCACACAGACCATTGCCTGGGTGGGCAAAGGTATTGTGTATGACACTGGAGGACTCAGCATCAAGGGGAAGGTACAGAAACACTTGTTCTGCTGCTGCCTTTGCTTACACTGTTGTTTTCTGATGAAAGCAGTTCAGATAATGTCTGCAGGAAACAAAAGTACCCTTTTATTGAGTTAAATGCTTGGTCTATTGTCATCCATATGGACATAAAGAATCAGGGGAAAAGACCAAATGGGATTCAAGGATCACTACAGAACAATTCAATAGCAACATGATATTTTGCCCTTTAAATATTGCCTGCTGAAAGGCAGAAAGTAGGAACAAAGATGTTTAATTTCTGGATTCAAAGATAGAACCAAAACTCACTGGAGTTGACCTCAGTGTGAAACTTACAAACAACGTTTTTCTTTTTACTTTCCTAACAGTTTAGCAGCCCAGGTTTAGTATTTTTCAGTTCCAAGACCAGATCCACCAATAAGGAGAGGCACACATTCCTTGTTTGTGTTGTTGACAGCTGAGCACTGTCAAAACCAGAGTCTCAGAAGCATCAGAAGCACTGGTTCTAGCAGGCATTACTGTGAAATCCTCTTTCAAAGACAAAAAAAAATTTCTATGGTTCTGTTTAAACAGACTACTATGCCTGGAATGAAACGAGACTGTGGTGGAGCTGCTGCTATTTTGGGTGCCTTCAAAGCCACTGTAAAGCAAGTAAGTAAAATGTGTTAATTGATATCGTGTATCCCAGCACTGCCAAGGAGCTTGGATATGTTCCCAGAGACAGAGGCCTGTCTAATCCTGAAGTTCTGACCTGACACTGCTCTTAGTGAGCTTGAGCCACTCTACTCTTTCTGCTATTCCAGGAAAATATTTCACATCTTTACTGGGATCTTGAGAATTGTGAGAAATTCCTTGAGTGCTGATTTTTTTTAAGGGTCTTCCTTGAATTTCAGAGTTTGTTCTGTGGACTGAGTGGTTTCTGGTTCCTTGAATCAGGTCTATACTTGAGTTATCCAGTGCTGATTTTGTTTAAGCTGTGGGATTTGGGGCAGCTGTTGTCACCTTAGCAAAGAAGGGGATGAGTGACTCTGGGATGTGAAGTCTTTCAATATTCTAAATCCTGTGCCAGGTCTAATATTAACCTAGTGGGGAAATGGCAGCTTTAGTGTCATCAGGAGCTGCTTGTTGGTTTGCTTCTGTGGTCAGAAAGTAGTGGGGGAGCTGAGAAGAAGCCAGGTATTGAAATATGAAGAATTACAAATATTCCTATTGCACTTTAACAATGCAAACTGGGGAAAAGTGACTGCTGCCAATAAAACTCTGCCCTCTCCACAAATCCAATGACTGAGTCTTGCTGACAGAGCAGCTATTGCCTCCAAGGAGTATCCAAAGTTCAAAAAATATTTACTGCTGCAGATTAATGCATAGATCTGTTGGATGCTTTGTCCAGGGACTGATCAGTGCCAAATCCCCATTTCTCAATAGTCTAGCTCTGTGCCTTGGCCCTAACAGCATGTCTGATCTGGAAAGATTGTAAACTTCACAGTTATCTGCTGAGAACTAAAATTGAAAACAGATTTGTGAGCTGCATCTCAGGCAGAATAACTACCCTGCATAACTAAAGCCTTCAGAAAGTTATGTCAGAGGTCTGCAAGGGACAAGAGCTGGAATGTAGTGCTTTGGGAGACTTTGAGGTAGCCATGGATGGGGGACATCCTTTCAGTGGTTCAGTGCTTGTTTCCAGAGTAGTTTTGTGGGGGTTTGTTTGCACTGAGAGAAGTTCCATTCACAGTCACAGTAGATGTGAGCACAAGTGGTCTGTCAGTTCATACACAGTTGCTGCAACAGTGAATAAACTGCCAGTGATGTGTTTGGACAAACTGAGCCTGGAGAAATCTTTATATGCCTTTATATGTAAAAACAAAAGAATGAACTCACAGTTTCATTTTACAGTCTTGTGTGAGGAGACCTGTAAATGACATCCCTGCAGAAAATACGTTCAGAGGGACAGTGAGAAGAATTTGTTGTTACTGTTAAAATGCTTTTTTTTTTTCTTTTTTAAATGCTTTTAAAAATATAAGAAAGGTGGAAGAGGTTTCACTGAGCTATGCTTTGTCACAGACTGAAGTGGGAAATGTGTGTTGGATACAAAGCTCAGTGGGAAGAGGGGCAGAGGTTATTTTCTATCTTCATAAAATACCTGCCTGCATGCTGTTCAACAGTTACACAATGTGATTTTAAAAGGCTTTGGATGACAAAATTAAACAAGTGATTTTTCCTAGAAAGATGCATTTCCCCCACTGTGAGCTTATCAACACAAGGGAGAAGCAAAAAACATTGACTTAAATTTTTGATTTCTTTCTTGTTAACATGATCCTGCATTGTTAGCATAGTGAACCTGCTTTTGAAGAGCTGCAGTCAGAATGAGGTTCAGGAAAAGACAGCTGATACTGGAAACAGATTTTCACTTTTTGACAACAGATTAACAACAATTTTCTTGGAGGAGAAAAATCCAGCGCAGTTCAGTGAGAGTGTGAATAGTTGGGTCATGGAGGGAAGGTCCATCTCCAGCAATGCTGTTTGCCCACCAGCTGGGCTAGAAACTGGAATTACTTTCTGCCTTCTAAATGCTGCCTGTTATTTTGAAAGGTTTTGATTGATGCCTTTGCCCTTTAGGCTTCAGAACATGAGCTGATTCAGCAAGCCCAGATTTCTTCAGTCACAGACTTTTATCAAGAGATTAAGAGTAAAACTGGCCCAGGTTTTCCCCCAGAATTTAATGTTAAGGTTAACTATCCCAGTTAAGGAGGAATAATGTTTTCATTTGTTAAATGCTGCTGACTCCCTGTCTGTTCCTAGAATCCCTCCACACAATACAACTGCTGTATAAGTAACAGAATCATCATCCATTTTAAAATACCACCCATAACCACATAAGCACTTGACTTTAAACCAAAATTAAAACATTATGAGATAAACCAGAAGACAGAAGGGTAAGGGAAAAAAAAAAAAAGGGGAAGAAAAAAACAGGTTAAAAATGCTGTGTTCCTCCCAGCAAGAACAGCACATTTTTAAAAACCCAACTAACGCCCACCCACCTGTCCAAAAACCCCACCAGATTTCCTTTGAACATTGTAGCATTACTGTCTAGCATTACTGTCAAGAAGTCTTAATCCCTCACTGATTTCAGTCCCAGTAAGTCAGCTTGATGTGAATCACAATCCATTTCTCCCCTCTGTTTGTTAACAGGGGTTTAAGGACAACCTTCATGCTGTTTTTTGTCTGGCTGAGAACGCAGTGGGACCACGTGCAACAAGACCTGATGACATTCATGTTCTTTACTCTGGAAAGTAAGATTGTATCTATCCCTTTTCCACAAACAGAACAAACATCATTTTTCTGTTAATCTGAGAGCCATGCAGATTGTGAAGCTGTCCCTAAATCTGCTTCCCTAAATATTGATAATGGCATTTCAGACATCCATAGTAGTGAGTTTTAAGTGTGCTTAGATTTTCCTGTGGGGTATGTAAATATGCATCAAAATACATGTATATCATGAGCTGCATTTCTCTTAGAGCACTCAGACTTAGGTGGTTTTTGTAGTAGAACCAGTTTTTGTGTCCATCTGCAGCTCCACTGTGTGGCAACACAGCAAAGACAGGCCACCAATGGATCAGAACCTCTTTTAAGGACAGATGTTACTTCTTTGGCAGTAATTTGTAGAATCCCAGCAAAGCAGCATACAAGCTCAACAAGTAGAGCCTGCCATGAGGGCAGTACTGCCATTCCCTTTCCCTTGTGTGCTCTGTCTGGCTGCTTGGAGCCAGGGAACGGCAGCCCTACAGACTGGCAGAGTCAAATAAGAGAAGCACATGAGGTCTGAGGCTGCTCTCTGAAGTATTCTAGTCCAGACAGGTGAGTCCTGACTCCCAGCCTGAAGCACTCCAGTCTGACACGCTCTCTGTTTCTCCCAGAACTGTGGAAATCAACAACACTGATGCAGAAGGTCGCCTGATCCTGGCTGATGGAGTCGCTTACGCCTGCAAAGACCTTGGAGCTGATATCATTCTGGATATGGCCACTCTTACTGGAGCTCAGGTACAGCACTTTACATTCATAACTCAGTTTTTCTGCTCTTTATGCAACTTTTTTGCTTTCGCATGCTTAGATTAAAAGTGATATTCTGAATGACATCAGCAGCTGATGTAAGTGGGTACTGACCCATGAAACTCCATGATTGCAATTCAATGTATAGTTACCAGACTGATTTGTTAATAGTGATCAGGATTTTCTTGTCCATGAAATGGCATTCACTTCAAGCCATTCACAGAGTGGTACAAGGGCACAAATTTAACACCATTATTTTCTAGGATGTGTTCCTGTGTTATGCAAAGTTACAGTGATGAGCAGTGGTGGAAAGTGACTTCTTCCTGATTTTGTCCTTTACCTTACCAGGGAATTGCTACAGGAAAATACCATGCTGCTGTCCTTACCAATAATGAAGAGTGGGAAAAGGCTTGTGTTAAAGCTGGCAGGAACTGTGGAGACTTGGTCCATCCTCTGGTGTACTGTCCTGAGCTCCACTTCAGTGAATTTACCTCTGCTGTAGCTGATATGAAGAACTCTGTAGCAGTAAGATTTATTTTTGGTTTTAAATTTCTCTATTACATAAAAATGTGTGTTTTCTTGCTGAAAGCTCTTCATGGGCACATCTTTTAAAAATGGCCCATATTGTCCTGGTCTTCAGGGTCTTTCACCTGGGGCTCTGCAGGCTGTCTTTAGTATCAGTTTTAAACAGGGTGACCTGCTGCAAAGGTATCTTTGGGCTGCTTGCCTTTTAAACATGGCCCTAAATGAATGCTGAATTCCTGAATGGAGACCTTTTCGGAATTCAAAATGGGCATTCCTCAGATCATACATCACCAGCAGAGAAAGTAGCTGGGAGGGCAGAAACCAGGAAACTGAGAACAGAGGCCTTGCAATTGCTGCAGAGGCTTTTGCTGCATTTGAGAGTTCCAGTGTGCATTGAGGTTCCAAAAGCACTGCAGAAAGGAGTGTGGGCAGAAGAGGAATTGAGCAGGGCCACTTTGCTGCTAAGGACTAAGTCAAGGATGTACAGTAGAGTTGGTTTGTAAGACTGTTTTAGGGCCATTCATTAAGCTCTGAACAAGATTTGTGTAACTGTCTTTCCTCTAGGCAGAATGAACCATTTGCATTTTCTTTGCTTGAGAGACCAACTCTATTTTTATTTATCTATTTTATTTTATTATCTATTTTATCCCACAGGACCGAGACAATACCCCAAGCTCCTGTGCTGGGCTCTTCATTGCCTCTCACATCGGTTTTGACTGGCCCGGGGTGTGGGTGCACATTGACATCGCTGCTCCCGTGCATGCTGTGAGTGTTCCTGCCCCTCCCTGGGCACACAGGCTGGGGAAACACACCTGCTGCTGCCTGCAGCAGCTCTGCATTGTGTCCATCCAGTTCAGAGTGACAGAAAGAGGTGGAGAAGGGTCCTTTAGAAAAGCCCTGACTCGTCTCTGTTGTGGGTTTCTTGGTTTGGTAGTTTCATCTGGTCGTATTTTTCATTTTGGTTTTAAAATATTTTAACAGCCACTTTAATCAGTGACATCTTTATCATTGGGAGCTTTGACAACTTGCCTGGTCTCTGTTCATGGCAATAATCCCAACCTTCCATTTCCAACTGTGTTGTTTTAAATGATTGACCAGAATTGTTCATCCTTTCAAAAATACGTTCCCTCTTGGAGATTTTCTCTCCTCCCTTTGGTGGAACTTGTGTATATTCTTTTTTTTTTTTTTTTTCCCCCTAAAAACCAAGTCAATTCACTCCATTTGCTCCCTTTTTTTTTTTTTTTAAACCCAGTTTATTCAGCTCATATTCCAAATCCATGCACAGGCTGGGTGGGAGATCCCCTGCCCTGAACAATGCTGGCCTCTCTCCACCCACAAGTCAGTGGGAGCTCTGTTCTCATGTGTTGTTTTAATCCAGCTGGGACAGATTCCAGTAGCAGTGAGGATACAGCAGCTCAGAGCAGGGGTTGGCTGTGGCTGCTGACCACCACAGCTCTTGTTGGATGAGTAGCCAAATTAAACCCAATCCAAATCCTACAAGTGTGGACTGTGTGGTGTTGGTTTTGTTCTAGGGTGAGAGAGCTACTGGCTATGGTGTGGCTTTGTTGCTGTCCCTGTTTGGAGGGGCCTCTGAAGATCCTTTGCTAAACCTGGTGTCTCCCCTGGGGTGCAATGGGGACTCTCCCCCTGAAGAGATGGAGAGGGACTCCAAGAGACGGCGCCTGGTTTGACACGGCCCAGCCCTGCCAGGGTGTGGGGTTACCTCACTTTGCACTGATCTGTTCTCAAGCAATGAAATGTCACATGTCAGAAATTGCCATTTTATTTTTTTTTTTTTTTTTACTATCATGATAAGATTTATTACTTGTTTCTGATAAAAACAGCCTGATGTATTGTTTAGTTGTTTTTTGGTTTTTTTAAATTATTGGTGCACACAGTTGCTGAACAATATCAGTGGTGCAGAGTCCAGGCTCAACTAACTATATCAGGAAGAGGCCACGTCCTCCTCTGAGCTCCTCACAAAACCTAACTAAGTGCATTAATGCATGAGAAGCTCTCTAGTCTGAAGAAGCAACTGCAGCTATTGCTTACAAAGCCTTCTGAATTACTTATTATATGTGAGGTTTTATCAGACATTTCTTCAGGCCCCACTACATCTCAGAACACAGGGCAAGGAAAAAAACTCTGTAGACTTGGCTTATTCAGAGACAATTTAGCTTATCAGCAAATGAGATGTAATGAGAAAAGGCCTATAGTTTTAATAAGGTGCTGTTTTCGCATGTTTTAATGTTCTTCTGACCAGTAAAATCAACAAGAAGGGTTCAGAACATATCTCTGTGTAATTGTTTCACATACAAATTACAGAATGTATTCATGTTAAATGAGGAAAACCATAGAGGGACTGTGATTGAGTAAAATCGGTTTACAAAGCAGAGTGGCTTCTTGCCACTTAATAAATTTATTATTATTAAAGAAGCTTACATATCCCATGTGGTGTTTTGTGGTGTTGTTTACATTTCTGAGGACACTGAGTGCTCCCAAACTTTGTGTACACCGTCATTACCCTGTTCACATTCCTTTTCCCAGCACTCAGGCAGAGCTGACAGAGGAGCAGCTTGCAGGGAGTGCTTTGGGGCACTTCTGCAGAACTTTCTGATTCATTTCATTTGATTCAGCAGCAGTCAGGGATGCTCAGTGGGAGTTTCTGTACAAGCCACCGGGAGCTTCCAGACACTGGTTTGGCTGGGACCCCCACAGGAAGTGACTGGTCCCAGTTGATGTCATGGCAGTGACAGGGCTGGGAACAGAGAGACCAAGTCCCTGTCCTGGGGCTCCAGCATCAGCCTCTGGAAGCATTTCCTGGCTCCAGCAGCGTCAGTGGTGAGAAATCCCCCCCAGCACCCCCTTGGCTGCTTTGCTGATCAAGGCAAGCTGAGCTGTGAGGGATTGTCCCTTTCCCTATTGAGGGGTTCTCTGGAGAACTGGTGCTGGTTTTTGCTGGAGTTCCAACACTGGGGGACACCAAGAGTCTTTTGGATTAAAGACTTCTTGGAAAGCTTAATGCAGAAGGGAGAAAGAACACGTTTCATTCTGAGTGTGTGGCCCTATTTGATAGACAAAATGTACCTTTAAAAGAAAAATGCAACCCCATAACTTCACTTCTTCCTGTATTTGTTTCTCCCTTGCTATTCTGGCTGCTGGTCCAATTGAGTTTTAAGAAATCTGTTCTGGCTCCTGGTCCACTTGAGTTTTAAGAAATCTGTATCTGAATGAGTTCTGCCCTTGGTCATTCTTAACACTTGGTAGAAAGCAGTACCTGGTTCCCAAGAAACTGCTGTGGGAAATGTGTTGATGAAGTTATTTTTATTACAGACTCAGCACTGAAGCAAACATGTTCTACTTTCAGTGCTCAGATCATCTTCAATCTCCATCTTGTAGAAGTATTCTTCAAATCAATAGTTCTAATTTTGAAATGTAGTGTTTTGCCAGATTTTTACATAAAAAATAGCCTGTGGCTTTGTGGCACGAGGCTCAATTCTGATGTTATTCACTGAATGGTAACAGAGAAGTTTGATTTTGATGACTGATTATCATATTCTTCAATTTTGCTGTGTCTCAAGGCATATAATTCTGCTAGATTTAATTTGGAAAGCACTTAATAGAAGCCATTTTTAAAACTAAGTACCTCATATTAAAGAAATCCATTAAGAAAAGCCTGAAAAGCAAGTGAGATGTTTGGGAAATCAAAACCTGAAAACCAGCTGAAGTTTGCTAAAGGACAGTAAAATAAATTAATTCAACACCTAATAATAAAAAAGTCTGATGCTTCCTCTGTATCAGAGATACAAAATAAAAATCAAGGCTCTTTCTTTCGAAACTGTAATAAAATCTCTTGCTATTCCTCATGTACATTATTATTTCCTTCTGTTTTCATAAAAGGTCTATTCTCCAGAGCACAAGCTTTGGACCTACACAAGACAGTGATTTGTGAGCTGTATTTGCCAAATAAATGATTCTCTCTCCTCTGTGTTTCCCAGAGCTTGCACTGGGATCATTCTCATTAAGATCACAATGTTTCTTAACCCCTAATGAGCAGAATTTCAGTTCCTTTAGTTCATTCACCTGTTTCTGGGTGCTGGTGAATTTCCCTGGTGAATTTTCTGGTGAATTTTCCTTTCCAATTTTAACTCCTGTTTTTACCCTGAAGTATCGTGATGTGAGAGCTGGAAGCAATCTTCAAAAGGGAAGATAGAAATACATAGAAATTAAATGTGAGGTCAGTACCAAAATAAGAAATAAGCCCACGTTGAGAGCAGAGCTGGAATTTGTCCCTGCAGCTGCCACCACTGCCAATCCCTGAGGTGAGAAGGTTCCAGAAGCCACCCTGAGCTTGTGTGCCAGCATCACTGACACAGAAAACTCCCCAGGCCCTTCTGAGTGACAGAGCAGCAGTGATTTACAGGAAACACTTCCAGACACCAGAGCTTTGACCTCTGGGTTTAGGTCTGCACTTGAAGTGTATTCTGGCACCACTCAAGCAATTTTAAACACAAGCACTCCCACGCTGGGCAGGGAGCACCTGCAGGGCTTTGCACACCCTGGGTGCTCCTGGCTGTGTGGACCCTCAGTGTCAAGGTAGAGACCTGAACGTGGGGACCCCCAAACTTCAGGTTCCCAGATGTTCTCCCCCTCTTGAGCAAGCACAGGAGCCAGGGCAGGGTCACAGAGCCAGGAAGGTGCCTCTCTGTGTTGTTTTGTAGTTCTTAGAGCTTAAATTTCTGCAGCTGGGAGCCCAGGGCTTTAAGAGGAGGTTGGCAACCATGAGCTAATGCACCTCTTCAGGAGATCTCATTTTCCCTGTGGGGCTGTGCTGCCCTTTCCAGGCTGGCCCAGTGGAAGCTGACACAGGCAGCAGGTGAGTTAAGAAGCGTCTTTGCCATGGTCCAGACCATCCTCTTGCTCTTTAGCTTGTGACAGCAACATCCTCTGGGCAGCAGCTTGCTGTGAAAGTGTGACAGACTTGGGAGGACAAGGCTGATCTGCTGGTTTGCCTGTTAAAGTGAAGTTGGTGCTCAATCAGGGAAAAACCTGTCTGTGATGTGTTCAACTTGTTCAACCTTACTGCATGAAAGGCCTTTTCTGTCTTTGTTGTGTTTTGCCTGGAGGAAATTTAGCCAACAGTGTGTTTTATCCCAATTTGGCACTGCCAGGTGCTGTCTGAACTGGTCAGACGTGTCACCAGAGATTTACCTGGCGCTCCAGAAAGGTGGATTTGGGCAAAACAGTATTTAGGAATTAACTTCTGCTGGGCAGTTCTGACCCTGGGAAGGTGCAGTAGAGATTTGGGTTCCCTTTGGGTGTGTTGGACTTTACCTGTAGCCTCTGGTTTGGAACTGAGTGTGGAGGTGGGTGTGGAGAGATCAACACCCCCTGCCCTCCCTGGGACCAGTGTGAGAGAGGGAGGCACAGAAATCCCGTTTTGTTTGTAATGTGGACAAACTTTTGGACAAAGTGCTTTTTTGGAAAACAGTTTGGGACGTTAAGACAAGCACCTGTGTTCCAGGGTTGTTCCAGGTGAGGCAGGGCATGTTTTATTTTCTAGTTACCTGTGCACAAAGCTACTGCTAACCATGTTTGCTACAGCTGGAAAAGCATCCATACAGGCAGAAAGCCCTTTTGTGTTTCACTGCACTGACCCTGAAGCTGCACAAAGGCACACCAGGCAATTAAATTGATTTTTCTCCATTTGCATGTGTAAGGGTTGGAATTAGTACATCTCCCTCCTCTGTCCCCATTGTGGTTTGTGTCTTGGAAATTCTGTTGCCTTGGTATGTGATGTCTTCTGGGCTCTGGATGGGAAAGCAATAGTTTTCCAAAACTGCTGTGCAGGGATTTTTATTTTTCCCTTTCATGTTTTCTTTCAAACACTTCTCTTTCACAAAACCCACAGAGAGAGTTCCAGGCAGCGTCCACCCATATGAAACCAGACATTTTTTTCCATAATCTTTTTATAGATTTGATAATATTTAACTCGGCATATATTAAAAATGTATAGAGTACATAAAATTCATTATAAATGTCACCAAACGGGCCAATGGCTTTTTAATATCACTGCCACAAGACTGTATTTTAACCTATTTCCTGTCTGGATCCGTTCCAGTGGCAATTCCAGGAGGGGAATATATTTAGTCTATATTTACTTAGTCTGTTTAACTTTCAGTTAGTGTCTTTGGCTGATCCCGTGGCCGTGCTATTTTGGGATGATTTATACAATATTTACATTAAATTCTGCTAATATTTCCTTGCCTCTTGAAGTCGGATTACACTATTTACATCTCAAAGGCCCAAGTTGGAGGAATAAGCAGCTGTTCCAGGCACCAGAGAGAATTTAGTGTAGGGGAGGCTGCCAGCAATGAGACCAAGAGTCTGAAATACTCGTGGAGGAATTATTTAGGATTGGATCAGTCTTCCTTGAAGGAAGGTTGAGTTGAACCATGGAATGGTTTGAGTTGGAAGGGACTTTAAAGCCTGTCTAGTTCCAAACCTCCTGCCATGGGCAGGGACAACTTCCACTATCCCAGGCTGCTCCCAGCCCTGTCCAGCCTGGCCTTGGACACTCCAGGGATGGGGCAGCCACAGCTGCTCTGGGAAACCAACTCCAGGTGTGAGGTGCTTCCCCTCATAGGGAAGAATTTCTTCCCAATATCTAATCAGGTCTGCCCCTTTTCACCTTGATGCCATTTCCCCTTGTCCTGTCACTACACATTCTTGTCCCAAGTCCCTCTCCAGCTCTCTTGGAACCCCTGGGGACACTGGAAGGGACCCTTTGATCTCTCTGGAGCTTTTTCTTCTCCTGGCTGAACAACCCCAGCTCTTTCAGCCTGTCTTCAGAGCTCCAGCCCTCTGAGCATCTTTATGGCCTCCTCTGGACTTGCTCCAGCTGGTCCATGTTTGTGGACCAGAGGGAATTCCCTTCATGTCTGCAGTGGTGGAGCAAAGCCCTCAGCTGAAGGGAATGAAGTGTCTCCCTCACTCTGGTCTCTGTGTGGTGTGGCAGGAGAAGCAGGACAATGGCCTGAGCCTTTTACAAAGCTGAAAGAAACCTTCAAATCAGAGTTCGGAGGCTGAGGTCATGTCCCTTAATGCAAAAAACCCCCAAAAAAACCAACCAAAAAACTAAGTGAATTTTTGATTTATAGCAAAAATTGAGATAAAATAGATTCAGCATCACTTAATTTAACTGTGAGCATGCATCACAGCTGGAGGGGAAAACATTCCTCTCTGCATAAATGGAAATTTACCTTCAGGACTGACCTGTGCAGTAACAAAGCAGCAACTGGATGAGATCAAAGTGCACAGAGCCAACCACCCTCAATCCCAACAATATTTGGCAGAACAAATGATTCTCCTGCATTGAAGGCACAATGTAATTTGGTGGTCCAGGGAAAAAATCCAAACTGTGAAAATACTTGACAGCTACTGTTATCTAGAGGGGAGGAAGAAACCAAATTAGCTGTAATTTTGGTCTATAATTATTCTCAGAGGAATCTACAGATTTTTAAGTATAGGGGATAGTTCCAACAGACATTCTTAATGGCTTGAAATTCTGGAAGCAAATCTTGCTTTGAAAGCCAGTGAAACTTTAGGATGAATAAATATTTTTTTTCTTTTTACTCAATTTAGTTCTCATTTTCAAGTCCATGAATTGTCTATAGTTCACGAACAAAATGTTTCAAGTCTTATATCCTTGCTAATCCACTCTAACGTTGGACTGAAGGACATTCAATGTACTTTAAAAATGTCTCCTTTGTAAAGTTACTCACTTCAATACTAAGAAAAACATCAGCAGTAGTAAGAAAAACATACCTGTGGATAAATAATTTGTCATCCAGAAGGATTTTGTTGGCCTTGGAATTGATAAAATAACATACAAAAAAAAAGAATAAAGGGCAGAGCCAAAGGGAGAATTGAAGCAGAAATTCCTGTGATTCAGAATGTTCATGAAATAAAAAGTCTTTCTGGCGTGCACACCACAAAGCAAAGCACAAGGCAGACAGATAAAACACCTCTGACTCCTCCAGTTCATTGTCATGAAATATCCTGAACCACAGGAGAGGGAGGAAAAAACCAAAAGAGTTCAAATGAATCATTTCTGTTTTCTAGGAACAAGGGGGGAGATTGCTAAAGAGCATTTTTAGCTCAGATGAATAAATAAATCAGAGCAGGGCATGGGATAATGGAACTTTTAACCACTGCAGGTGTGAGGTGGTAACAGAATATTAACCAAGTCTGTCCTAAAAGCTTTTGCTGACTCAGTCACTGATAATCCCAGTCTGGGATATTTGGGCTGATTTATGGGCACTAAAAGGATGGTGTGAGTTAAATCACCTGAATTGCACCCATTCCATAACCCCTCTGAGTTACCAGGGTGTGTTTATGCTTACCCATCACTCAGGGCACAAAACTGTTGCCAGATTACTTTGTCAGAAGTTGAATTTTCCCTCAAAGGCCACAGAGATGATGTACAGTGTGAAAATGAGCATCAGCCCCCGAGTGTGACACAAGGACAGACAGACAGACAGACACACACACACACACACACACACACAGAGCCCTCTGCCAGGGCAGCAGTGCCCATTTAGGACAAGTGACACCACCTGCTTAGTCCACACAGGAGTCAAATCCTTCAAAACCTAGAAATTATTACGTGTTTTTATATTTCTTTTTTTTTTAGGGTTTTTTTTTTTTTTGCACTCTGATCACCTATCGTGACAGGTAGGTTGGCTTTTGGGTTTTTATTGCCTGTTCAGAAACAGACCACTGGGCAGTGATCATAATGAGAATTTAATTTAATATCCTGCCTGCTGCTTCACTCCTGGACTGATGGGGAAGGGATGTGATCTGCCACTGATCAATGATTCTTCAGGCTGAGGGACAGAGCAGGGAGGGACAGCTGAGGGATCCATCCCTGGCATCTCACCCTTGATGCTGCCTTTGCCTTTTCTGCTGCTCCACCACTGTGGCACAAATGTGTGGGTTTGAACATCTCTGAGCCTATCAGAAAAGAAAAAATAATAGACAATGATCATTTTGGGCACAGGTAACAGAAGCTTCTTGCCCAGTGGCAAATATTTCACCTGTGCTTTCCTGTCTGCCCAGGCCTTCCTCTTCATGTTCAGCCTCAGAGAAGGGAAAAGTAACCACCAGGTCAAATCACTAAAACAATCTAAAATTCAGTGGAGTCCAGAGTTTTGTGGATGATTTAGAAAGACAAAATCTGAGGGAGCTGTGCCTGAAAAATGCTGTGTGTGCTGGTCTCAGTGCATGTTTAGATTTTTAGCAGCAGTTAACCATAGCATAATGGAACACAAGTTCCTGTTTTTAGTCTCTTCATTAGTGTTTTCAATGTGATGCTCATAGAGTTGAAGGCAGTTATTGAGCTCTAAGTAGGAACGTCTGGAAGAAAATAATTTTCCATGTACATTGAAGTGTGCTGGGCAACAGCAGTGCTGGGGAGGGACAGGGTGGAAAATTGTACATGTCTGGCTAAAATGCACTCATTCCTTTTGGGAAAGAGCAGCTCTGGGTGCAGCTCCTGGAGGGCAGAGAGTTTCATCCCTGCAGGTCCTGGCTGCCTGTGGGACACATCTCCATCCTGCTGGGCTCTTTCCACCTCCCCACTTCATCTCTCCTGCTGGAAATGGCTCCTTGGCTTTTCCCTGCCCCGAGCTGGGGCTCAGTCAGGGCTGTCACCGGCTCCTTTTGCTGTCACCTTTCAGCACAGAGACACAAAGTGATGCTGCTGCTTCTCCTGCATATTGGAGATGCTGCTCTTCCTCCAGTAGGCTTTTGGATTGCTTCAAATTCTCACATTTCTTCTGTCTTACTTTGATTAGTTTCATCCAACTGGTTGAAAACAAAGTTAAGGCAGCCACTGCTCTAAATTAGATGTGCACTTTAGCTGAACTCAGTGTCTTACAAACACTGTCCTCGTGACATAAACCTGTAACTTCAGTGATATAGGAATTACCAGAAAACTCAGATTTGATTTAGGAAGTACTTAAGAAATGAGAAATGTTAATTTTTTAGTTTAAACTTTTTTTTCAACTAGTCACATACTTTTATTTTATTCTATTGTTTTGGGGTTTTTTTTTTAAATTTCCTGTCAGACCAGCCCTAATGAATAAATCCAGATTGCAAATCGGGAAATATTTTTCCTGAAGATGTAAGGTCAGACCAAAGCCAAGGAGACACTGGCTGTAGCCCTGGTGTTTAAAACACCAGTCATTTGTTTATTATGGGCTCCCATACTCACATATAACCTAATTTTCCATCTGGCTGTCGCATTCTTTCTCCTAAGACTGGGTATCCCACCAACCTTCTTCCTCCTGAATCATCCTTCTCAAGAAATTTCACAGCATTTCACCACTTTTCCCATCTGTCTGAAATCCTTCCATGATGTAAAACAGCATTTCCTTTGTCTTCAGCAGACTTAGCAGTGGGCGAGCCCACAAACCAAACCCAAAGCCCTTTGTATTAATATCAGAAGGGATGAGGATGGTTCTTAACGTGTATTTTGTTGGTTGTCACTTTGACATGTGAGATGTAAAGGCTGTGAGAGCAAGAGACTTTAATCTCTCAGGCCAGCAGGAATTGAGCATATGCATTTTAAAATTGCCCCCCTCCTAGAACACATGTAAGCTTGCAAATCAGGAAATAATAGAGAGACAATTATTCATCCGAGTATTAATACTTCTGATATTATTGTTTTTATTTTTGTGGAGCACAGCTTACTTTGGAGCTGGCCAGCATTTGGAAGCTCTCCATCCCCAGATCTGATATCCAAAACAGGAAGCGGATTTGACAGGCACATGCAACACTATAGGCAAACACAAAGCACCACCGTAAAGGGCTGGCTCTGCACCAGCTTTGTATGTGATGTTGAAACATTTGGTGTTCTGCTTAAGGTTTCTGCCAGGAAACATCTGTGAGATCCTGCTGCAGATAACATGAAATGTTTGATCAATCCTTGCTCACCTAGAGAGGCACTGGGCAAAGCTTCACTGCAGAATCAAAATGTACCCAGTGTTGGGACAGCCTGGGTGACCTGAGGCTTGCAGAGCTGTTTGCATCCCCTTGCTGGAGGTGCTCTCACCATTGCCTTCATCCATCTCCTCTCCACTGGCTGTCACAAATATCTAAATGGGATTTTTGTTTTAAAGAGCATTTTACACCCTGTTTATCCCATGCAGGTTAATGGCTTCTTTAGCCTACTGACCGAGCAGAAGTCATTGAAACCATTTCTGGGCAACTGGCAAATACATTCCAGCTCTCTTTAACAAAAAAAGCCAAATAAAAAGGATGAAAGTTACTGCAAAACCACTCAGTGCAAATCCTGCTCACACCAAAAGGTTTTTCTTCTCCTGGTAAACACCACAGCCTGAGCTTGGTAGTGCTTGGCCCTCCTGTGACATTGTTCCAGCAACCTCTCAGTGATTAAAATAAGGCTCCTACCTCGAGGCAGGGTCAAACAGCCCTGCTGCTCCTGGAGGCTCAGCACCAGCCTGGGATCAGCAGGAGTCCAGGCTGCCACACTGGTGTAAATGAAACTGAAGCTCACAAAACCTTTATTTTTTGTTTTCCCCAACGAAATTCAATAGAAAAGTGACAGCTTTTCCTCCCTCTGAAAATCTGTGCTGATGGACACTCTTGGTTTGGTTTTCCTGCTTCCCTGGTGCTGAGCCACACAGGACCAAAAGAGCAGAGTGTATTTATTACAAATGCCACCATGCTGCCATTGAAGCTGAGAATTGACAATGTGGCAGCACAGAAATATCTCCAGTATTTAACTAATGTTCCCTTAAGCAGAAGGCCAAGGATTTCCAAAAGAAGATGATGTGGTTTGTCCCCTCCTGCAACAAGAAGAAAACAAATCTGTTGGGTATGATGCTCTACCCATACTGATTTGACACCTTTTCTATAATTATCCCCATGTATGGCTGCAAACGCCCCTGGAGCAGGGGACTTATCTCTCCTTAAACACTGTCACTTAGCAACTGAGGTCAAAAATGCAGAGATTGGTGTCCTGAGCAGCAGTTGCTGCTCCTGAACACACGTAATGTGTTCTCTTCTACCTTCAATGGCATCACTTGTCTTTCTCAAATACTTTAAACAGCAACCAGTGAAAGCTGAACTAAAACCAAAGGAACATTTTAGGCAGCAGAAACTTCTGCTTCAGGAGTCAGGTATGGTCCTTGCAATACTCTGTGTTGCTTCCAGATAGGCTGGGAGGTCTGTGAACCCTTTCCATCACTATTTCATGTGCAGCTTTGTGATGCCCAAAAGCTTGTTCCCATTGCAGCCCCAAAGCCAAGCAGGGCTGAGGGGTTTGCAGGAGCACACGTGGAACTCCCCAGCCAAGGTGGGTACCTGTGTCCACAGATCAAATTCTCATCTTTGCACAACTGACATTTAGTAAAACTGACCTAAGGACACTTTGGTAACAGGTTACAGCTTAATTTAGCACAATATTTAACTGTGCTGCTAAAGAGAAGGTCAGAGCACCACACCAGGAGGAACTTGTGTTGTTCCCTTACTGTGCCCATTCCCTGTCACTTTTTGGAGAGATTCTTGTTTATCTTATGTCTCTCAATCACAAGTTGCCTTAGCAACAGTCAGACAGAGGAGCTGCAATTAAACCACATTTGCATCTTATTTTTCCCACAGAACTTGTAGAAGTACACAAGCAACACCTCTCCTGGTGTGGTATTGAGAGAGATTTAGAACGTTGCAAACTGTCAAAAAGGCAGCATGGTTTGGAGAGGATGTCTGTCCCAGTGGCCAAAGGTTTTATAGGTGTAAATCAGGGAGTCAGGTTGCAAAGGCTTTGGGGTGGGAGTTGCTTCGTGTGCGCATTGCTCAGCACACTGTGAGGTCTGAGCACTATCAGAAAATGGAGGTGAAGTCACTTTTCTTCAGTATCAGCAAATGGCTCTTTTCCCCAACAGTTAATTAAGTCAGTACAGGAAGAAGAAAGTTTCACTTGGCTCTAAAGAACCCTCCCCTTTGGATTCCACGTCCCACGTTGAATTGCTGTGGACAAACCAAATGGCAAGTGTTCCCAACACCAGTGTTCTCCTGTCCAGCCTCCAGCACTGGCCACTCACTGCTCCAGGCTCTCCTAAAAAGCCAAATTCTTGGGCTATGATAAACTTTTAGGGCTGGAACAAGCTCCCAGGATTTAATAATGAGAGTTAGACCTTGCATGTGGCCTGCCCTCAGAGACTGACAGTGAACACGCCAAACTGCAGGGATTTCGTGAATGCCCTTGCCAAGTAATTCTGGTTTGTCCCTCACATCATTCCTCACATGTTTCAGGTTGAGGGAGAGTACAATACAGTGCCAGAATGAAAACACGGATTTACTTTTCTCTGAGAGGCTGGCTCACCTGTGTAGGGAATGAGAAAACGTGGAATTCCTCTCTTTGTGCCAAGAAGCAAGCTGGGCAGTCACTGTGGTTTGAAGCCAAAGCTGATGAGAGCTGATTTGTGTGATTGGGGGAAGAATTCCTCTGGGGAGGTATTCAGCCCTGCAAAGAAACTTGGGACAAGCAGGATGTTCTTGTAAGCAGGAAGGAATGGGGAACTACGCAAGGCATGAACGCCCCTGGTCACGAGCCATCAAAGAGGAAGATGAGAGAGGAAACAAAGTGTATTGTATGGGGTGATGGAGCTCTGAAAAAGGAGCTGACTTTAACTGAGAACCACGATGGAACTAAAAGAAATCCCACTTTCTTTTTTTTTTTTTTTTTTTTGTTGTTGATATTGGGAAGAAGGTATTTTAATTCAAAGCCATCTCTCAATTGTTCCACGAGCTCTGCTGTGCCTTTGGGAGACAGCCTTGAGCACGAACTTGACTTCTCTGCTGCTTAGTTTTCATTGTGACTGCAGCATTTTATCTCTTTAAGAAAATTGTTGTAATCAGAGTGTCCTAGACCCCTTCCCTACAGTTTGAAGGCAAACTGGGAATGTGGGTTGTTGGTGCATTTTGAAGGGGAAATGCTCTGATAATAAGAGGTGAAAGGTTTGGAGGTAGCAAGAGGCTGATATGAATGCAAATAAAATCTAGTAAGAAGAAGCTTGGGGTAAACTTTGACTTCTAGATTATGAGAGAGGGATTGATTTGTTTTTTAAAGTAAAAAGAAGCAGATTTTCCTGATTTCTCTTCTTCCCCAAATGTAAAACATCTTTTATTGAAATCAGAATGGTTATTGCATAACCAATGAAAGTAGAATTGAGTTAATAACCTTTGATGAACAAAATCTCTATTTTAAATTAATCAATAGCACATGGAAAAACCCTGAAATACTGATTTTTGTTTCTTCAGACACAAAACTGACCAAATGCCAGTTTGAAATAAAAGAAAAACTGGCGTGTTTTGAAAGTCAACAATTTTATATTGCCAATTTATTCCATCAAGGTGTGGGGCTGTAAAATTTGGATTGTTAATGGGATGGAGAAGCACAGATTTCAGCTACCTCTTCATTGCAGTGGGTATTGCCAAGCTAATAATGCAGTTACAGGGTGCTGCTTTCAATGAGGGGTAAGTTGTGCCAAAAAAAGCAATACTCATAAATTAGGTCATATATTCATGTTGTCCAATTGTTTCATGTACCAAGCTTACTGAGTATTTTCTTTAAGGGTAAAGAATAACCAGGCATATATTGTACAGACTATTCTTCAAAACAAGTTTCCAAAAATAATAAACACAGGAAAGCAAGTTCATATCAGTTGTTAAAAACTCAGCTAATAGAATTTAAAGTAAGTAAAGTAAATTTTTTTTTGTAATAGAAGAGTGGAAAAAATTATCCTTCTTTTCCAGGAGAGGTTTCCATGCTAAATTGTACTCATGTACAAGAACTGTAAGAATGCTGCATTTCAGCAGGATAAATGGGGTTATATATGATAGACTACAATTTAAATAATGAATATTTTATGAGTAAGGAGAAATCATTTATGAAAACAGAAGTCCAACTGCTGGTGAGGGTGAGGTGCAAGCAGTGTCCCTGTGCAGCAGCAATTGTTGTCATTGCTTCAAAAAGGGGGAACAAGCTCGCAGGGAGCTGCTCCTGTTGCCCTTCAGTTCTCAGATGGGAAGCACAAACTGTGGCCATCGATTGCTTTGCAGGTACATTTACTGTATACATTTCCAATCATCAAACCAAAGACTGGGATTTGCTTTCTGTCCAATAATGCTCATTTTCTCTGAAATGGGAACTATTGATCCCCTATGTTTCACTTTAATCCAGACTCTTTATTGCTGAACAAGTACTTTGAAATCTGGCTGTAGGATCGTTTGTTCTAAATTAGAGTTTCTCTGCTTGGTTTCTTTCCTGATAGAAATAACTAGTCAGAGCAGAAGTGCTCTTCACATTGAAAACTATTTTTTTTTTTTATTAATGCTCAAAAGTCTAGTTCTTGAGTTTAAGATGAATGCACACACTCTCTATGCAATGTGTCCTTAAATGCTTAATAGGCCAAGTGAAGAGACTTTAAAGAACATTCTAATTAGCCAGCCAAGCATCACAGAGGCCTGCATGATACGCCTAAATTAACTCAAATGCTTTTGAGGAATGGCTACAGTGTTAAATATTCCAATTTCCACCTCTTCATCCTTCACCAACCCAGCCCGGAGCAAACTAGGCTGGAGTCTGAGGGACAGTAGAGATACAACAGCACAAGACTTCTGGTTTATATCCTTAGTAATACTCAGGGCAGGATTAACTAGCAAGGCAGAACACAATTAAGTTGATTTAGTAATATTGGTAATGTTGCCTTACTCAGCAAATCCTCTTTCTGTCATATTAATTATTTACTGAAGCCATTTGCTACTTAAACTGTGAAAGCTGAAATGCATTCTGTGACTTTTCCTTTTAATCTTTGGCTAAGGATTTTGTAGTAGATAATCCAGCGGAGAGTGTATGGTGGGTCTGTGATTTCTGTTGCCAAATCTATCTGTGAATGAACTTTGCAGCTCTGAAAACACAGAGCCCTTTACGATTATTTGCCAAAAAAGCAATTACAAGCTGTTTGGAGGCTGGTACTTGTGTGCAGTCTCCTTTTATGTTATTGTTAACTTTAAAGGGAATTAATCAGAGGGTGAAGCAGAGCTCCCATCCAGAGTTCAGCCAGAATGCTGAAATCTGTTTGCACCCCTCAGCACATGGCATGGAAATACTCAGTTGAAGCAATGCAGGTGGTCAGACCATGCCTTGGATCACACCAATTCCCAGGGCTTTCCCAGCCCTGGCAGCTGCCTGCTGCTCCCACACAGGAATGAGAATTAGTCCAGGGACTGTGCCTTAATTGCAGCCTGCCCAGAGGGAGTTTGTGGAGTGTCAGTGCTGCAGGGAACCAGTCCTTCTCAAGTCCCCAAGGAGCAGAACTCTGCAGGCTCCACACTCTCATCTGTTTCTCTACTCCAACTCCAGGTTATTGCTGCTCTCAGTGAAGTTTAATTCAGTCCACGTGAAGGCTGAGTGATGGTCAATTTTGCATTCTGCACCTAAAATTTTATTGGAAAGCCCAGTGACTGGTGCTGGCTGTAGGAAGAACTATTTCACGATGGGAGCACAGATGTCTTCAGCAAAAATTAATAAAGCTCATCAAAACTTCCTTTGCTGCCCAGTGAAAAACACTCCTTGAGACATGGAAAAGCACATTTTTTAATGGAAGAGAAACCAAAGTATCTTTAATCATGTGAGCAAAGGTGTCTTTTTTCCACATGGAACTGTTTCTTACCATGAAAAGAGTTCATTGCCTTTATTGTTCCATTCTCTCGTAATTTTTTTCAACAGTAATAACAGCAAGAGGAATCATGAATTTTATGCACTTCCAGGAGGGCTTTATAAATGAGAGGCTTCAAGGTGTTTTTTCCTTGACACAGCTGAGCTTTTCACTTGACCCTTTCCATTTGGCCCAGTGGAGGCTGCAGGTCCCCAGGTCAGCACAGAGTGAAGGGCAGCTGTCTGTCTGTCCTAACAAACACAACTCTTTTCCTTGGACGCTTCAACCTGATGTGTTTTGGTGCTGTCCAGGCAAAGAGTTAATCCTTACTCTACAGAAGTCATTGAGAAGCTGAAAAATATGACAGTGAAGTAACAGCAAAATCCAGCATGTGAGGAGGATGAGAAGGAACACTGTGTTGGCCTGTGGGATTTTCTGTTGGTGCACCAGGAGAGGAAAGGTGATAAATTCCTGATCACTCCCTTCTGTGCCTGCACCTGAGCACTGCAGCACTAGAAAGGAGGAAGAAGAGGCAGATACCTGGATTGATGAGACACCAAGACGTGTGAAAGCCTGGGACGAAATAACAGCCAAAACCGGTGAGAAAGCAATGAAGCGGTGTCGTTCTTTTTTTAACTTTTAATGAGGCTGGTGTTAACACACTGGGGCCTCATTAGCGGCTTGCAGACGGCACTGAAGCTGGCCATCTCAAAGCTGCAGCTCTGCCTTTGTTCTTGGTGGACGCTTGGAGGATGTGGTACCGCAGGGCCAGGCACAGCCAGCCCGTGGCACTGGTGACATCTAGAGGACTCCAGCTCTACAGTGCAGGGGAAGGATGGGCTGCCCGGCCTTGGGGCAGCTCCTGCTGCCAGCTGAGCCCATCTCACAGTGATGGGGCAGAGGAGAACCCTAAAATCCGCTCCGTGTGCATGTGTAAGTGCCCCCGAGGAAGCGCCTCGCTGTATTTCCAGATTTCATTAACTGAGGGTGCGAGCTACACTACTGCAGGCAAGGAATAGACCAAATCCTGCTACTTCACGGCTGTGACTGACTGATCAGGAGCCTGTGTGTGGGGAAGCACTGACACTGTCCCCAGACCCGGGACAGTGTGTGACACAGAGCAGATGCAGCTCCTGTGCCCGGGGAGCAGCTCCTCTGCTCCCCTCCCAGTCACTGATGGCATCTTGCCCTGGAAGCAGTGCACAAATAATCAGAATTACGACTACAGCTGCAGCTACAGTGCATGGATGCCTCTATTTCCTGCAGTCCTAATGACAGGCATGTGTCAGGCAAAATGAAAAAATACATAGAGAAGGTGTAAGTGGGAGCTCCAAGTGCTTTGCAGGGTTGCTGCTTCCCAGCTCTTGTGGGAATGTCACTGCAGTACCTTCCTGAGAGCCTGGGTTTGCTCAGCCTCCGTGGTCCTGGCAGCTCTGACTCCCCCTTGGCTCTGGAGTGTGTTGGCACAGAGGCTCAGTGGCAGAGCTGCCAGGCTGCTCCAGGGCTTGCTGGCAGTGGGGACACCAGCCTTGCCCACATCCCCTGTCCTGCACAGCCAGAGGTGCTTTCATGTTCTGTGCTTTTTTTTTTACTAAGAAAGTAGATCCCTTGTTTCTCTGACATTTTCTCCTTTAAAGCTGCATGAGAACAGTGAAGACTAGCAGGCAAAGTCAGCCTGACCCAGTGCTTCAATGGCAAATATTAAACTGCAGCGCTCAGAGAAATGATGAAATCTCTACTGGTAGAATTTAACAACCTACTTACACTGGAGCCAACCAGGAGAGATTTATAAAGCTGTAAAATAAGATAATTCTGTTTTAAATTATTTCAGAACCTGAACAGCACAAGCTGTCTTTAAAATCAAAGGGCAAATTTGACATTAAAAAATGAGATTATACATTGTGGCCAAAATTAAATGCTGTTGACCCAATCATATAACAAGTATTTCTGAGGAACAGCAGGGACAGGGATTTCTGGGATTGTTTCCACTCAAAGAGAAAATTGATGGTAGTCTTCATTTCTCTCAAGCCTCCAGTCCATGCTATTCTAAAAGTCCTCTTCCACATGAAATCCTCCCATGCTCACGATACCTCCCTGCTATTCGTTTGCCCTTTCTCTTGCTCACAAAGGGTTGTGGGGACCATCAGTGCCCAAGTCAGCTGGGCCCCACAGCAGAGTGTTTCTCAGAAAACCCCTCGGGCTGCAGAGTCAGGCTTGGGACTCGCCACACTCCGGGTTTTAGCCACTCAAACCAGAGGTCTGCAACTGCTCCATCCCTGAGGCTGACAGAGCAGCCCTGTCACCCACTTCAGTCCAGCCTCGTGTTAATTCCGTGAATAAGAGCGCTGACATACGAGACAGGGTTTGCAGCACGGCGCTTTTAACCCGAGCAGGATGCTGGCCGAACTCCAGCACACACGGTTGGTTGTTCTCTGTTTATTACACCAAACATGCGGCTGTGTTACCCAAACTGTACATCTGAGTAAGAGTTCGCTACTTCAACTGAAACCCTTTGCTCGGGGAGCTTACTTGCTTTTTCCAAAAGGTTGTGTGATGTTTTTCAGGCACTGATTCAGAAATGAGTGTTCATGTCCCACTGCTTTCATTAGTCACACGGACCGAGGGACGCGCTCGCAGTGAAGCAACACAGGCTGGCTTCAACCTTCTCCTTCAGAAAGGCGACCCGTGCTCCTTCGGGACGCGAGGACAGCCGCGGCACTGGAAGGACGATGGCTGGGAATCGCCTGTTTGGCAGGGAACACGGTCATTGCCAGCTGAGTTTTCTCTGCTCGCCCTTGCTGCTGTCCGGCGCTGTCTCCCTTATCGCCAGCGCTATCATTGCAGCATCGCCCGCGCTATCGCCGTGCGGGGAAACACACGGGCTTGTTTTTTCCTACCCGGGTTGATAAGAGCCAACAGATGTCAGTGCAGCCTGAACAACACGGGGCCGTGCTCAGCTCAGCAGAGCTCAGGGCTCTGCTCCTGCAGAAATATCGCCGGGGGGAGTTGTGCCGCCGGGGGTACCTGGGCGAGGGGAGGAGCGGCGCCCAGAGCGGTATCGGTGTGTCAGGGGAGGATGCACAGACTCGCACAGCTAAAAATACCCGCCCAAGTATTTCTAAAAACACGTTCGAGGGTCCTTATAAACACGCAGGCTTTTGTTGACAGGACAAGACTGCTCATTTATGCTGTGTATTATCCTTGAAAACCTGCTCTGTTTGTGCAGGGAGTCCCATGACAACCTCGGCTTGCTGAGGGTGCCACAATGATCTCAACAACAAATGTACCCCTTTATCTGCTGGACAGGGACGGAGGGGAAGCAGGAAGAATCTGCAGGCTGTAGGAAAAGCAGTTAAGAAATGGAAATAAGCTGCTTTATCAAAATATTGCTTTGCTGTTTTCACAAGTGCAATCCCAGTGGCTTTCTAGCCCAGCTCATGGCACCTCTTCAGTGGCAAGTTAATGCCAGATACGTGTGCAAAACCCAGCAAAATCAGTGGAATTGGCTCAGTCATCTGGTCAAGTGATGTCTGAATGGAGTGAATTTGACAATGGGATTTTGTCTTTTTGCCATAAATATGTTTTCAGGTGACAGCTCTAGGACAGAGAAGGCCTCTAGGGAAACCCACACATGGTCTGTTACTGGGGAAAAAGAAAAAAAAAAAGTGAAAGTATTTTGATATTGTTGAAGGCTAACTAGGGCATGAAGCCACAAACCAAGATAGTCAGGGGAAAACCAACCATTAAGATAGCCAAGGGGAAAGGTAGCAAGTTTTATTGTATTTGAGAGTGAAAAGTTTGTGCTTTGGAGCTTGGATGGTGGCAGTGGCTGGTTCTGTGCCTGGTCTTCTATCCCTCACTGCAATGTCAGAACCAGAGAGAAGACAAATGTTGGATCACGGGATGAAAGATCTCATGGAAATCTCACATCTGCACAAAGTTATTTAGGATATTAATAAGTTGGATGCTTATCTACTCAGCTACACCCCACACACGGTGAAGTGCAGACCTTTGCTCCTGGAGTCCAGGACTTCTTGTGGCTGACAGGAAACAAGATGGACTGGAAGGGTGTCAGTCAGAACTGGCATTTAAACCAGGACATTTTCTCCTCCCCAGCTGTATCTACACACTCCAGTCCCTCCAAAAAAAGACTTTGCCTTTTTTCTACTTGGAATGGTCTTGAATGTCCTGGGTGGAGGTGGCTTTGCTCAGCCCATGCCCTGTGAGCCCAGGTGGAAGCTGAAAGCTGCTGTGCAGCAACAGCAACACAGTTTGTTGACCATGTCTTCAGTCACTTTCCCATGGCTGGAAGCACCAATACCTCTTGTCATTTTATATCTGAAATACATTTCAAATGGAGCTAATTCTACCTATCGTGCCTTATCTGTGCATCATGATGTTTGCTTTACAGCTGAGCCACCTTTTAGATTAAGAGATGGGATGAGGCCAGTGACGGTGTCTTTGTGGTTATAGGTGTCAGGAGCTCTTGATTTTCAGATTTCTTCAGAAAGAAGACAAAAAATTAACAGTTTAGATTGATACTTAAACAAGAATTTAGGAATCCATGATTGAAATTAGGCACTTAGTCATAATTTTTTACCTAAACTACAATGCAGGAAATAGAAATGACAGTAAAATAAGAGTTAAGTGAAGGAAAGAACCCAAAGCAAAGACAGATAGAATCCACTTCGGCTAAAATTAGTGGAAAATTCTCACAGTCTGTAGTGGGTGTTCAGTCATATAAACACTGAGCAAATCCCACAAATGTAGATTCCTCTCCTTATACCCTAAAAGCCTTGTTATATAGCTGGGTGGCAGGATTTATTTTCAGGAGTGTTCAGCCCTCTTTGTTGCTCCAGCCAGACTGCACAGCAGTCTCAGGGCCCATTTCCAGAGCTGAGCCTTTACTCAGATGTCTTCAACCACCGTGCCAGGCTACAGCCACCTACACTGGAAAAGCTGAGTGCAAACTGGAGCCCCAGAGAGAGATTGGCTGTGGGAGGGCAGTGCCAGCAGTGGGGCTGACACTGCTGCTTTGCACCAAGAAATGAGGCTTGTACATATGGATCACCACTCTTAACAGTGGTGGGAGTCTGAGTTCAATCAATTATTTTCCCTCCCAATGTACAAATAAATGCAGATTTTACTCATCTACATTTCTCTTGCTGTCATGTTTCCTCGTGTAGATCCAAGGTTTTTTGCTGATATATCCATGTCTCTTCTTTTAATGCTGCAGAATCACAGTTGTTGCCTCTTTTCTTACTTAATAGTTTTTGTATACTCAGATGGCCCATTCTGCTTTTTAACCTCTCCATCTTTTTCCCCCCATTGCAGATGGTAGAAAAAACAGAATAAAAATGCAGACATCTGCAGCTCAGTGCTCAGGAAAAGACAATTCTCTATTCCCTTCCTCCTTCCTGAGAGCTGTGGAGAGGCAGATCTTGAAGATAATTTGCTCTTCTATCTTTGAAACTGTGTGATTTCAAAAAGCTGTCAGTCTGTGTCATGCAGTCTTCACCCAGGTGAAACATGTGACTTTTACCCTTGCTGTCACTTTTTGCCACTAACTAAAAGTGGTGTAAGCAGATAAGTGATGAGCTGTGCCTGGCATTGTTAACAGCTGGAATTCAAGTAATTGTATTTATGCTGTAACCATGGGCAGGGCCACAAACAGGGCTATAGCAAGACGTGAAATTTCTATTTTCCTTAAACAAGTAATTTGTAAGCTTTATGAGTTATTCTAGGGGTTTGGAATAATAGGATGAGGGAAAGCCTGTTTTCCACTGTGGAATCCTACTTAATTTTCAGATTTCTACTTCAGAAGATGGACGCTACAGCCCAAGGTAGACTTGGTGTGCTTTTCCAAACTTGTCACCTGCACTGGTAATGTTTTCAGAGTAACCAAACCAAGACAGGCTGACCTTAAACTTGTCTTGCTGTGAATCACACCAGCAGGAAAACTCTACTTGCCTACCCCCACAGCCAGGAGAACAAACTTATAGGGTGAGTGTTCCAACAAGTTTCTCATTTTAGTTTTTGGGTTTGTTTGTTTTCTTCACAGTTCTCAAGAGAGTTCCCTTTCCCTTTGACAGGTGGCACAAAGACAGATCCCCACAAACCAACCTGTTTCAAAGAACTGTCCTGTCTGTAAGTACAAGATTTGTCTCATCTCTGTCTCTCCAAAAAGCACAGGAAGAGAAAAAACTATTAATAATCTTGTAGGCTGACCTTTACATTTTCTTGTTATATTACATTCTCAGGGGTGTGTTCATCAGAAGAACGAACTTTGGGTCCCAGAGGAAAAAGCATTACAGCAGTGGAGGCAGAATGAGTCATGTGGGCATCTTGAGCCTGATGTGAGATGGATTTATTCCTGCAACAGGCAGCCACTGCTGCCGAATCCTGAGCCAACAGTGATGTGCAAAGTGAACTTCCCTGCCGTGTAGTGATTCCATTCTTACACTTACTAATTGCTGTACCAATTGCAGGAGATTTCGAAAGCGAAATTTGCATCAAGAGCACACCTAACTGGTGAGCAAGCAACGAGAGTTGAAATGGAGATTTCAGTGAGAACCACACGGGTTATTTGCAGAGGACAGGCTACAGCACAGAGAGCTGCTTGGAAAGCTTCAATTCCAGAGTGCAGGATGTGTGGCCAGGCCCCAGAGAGCATTAGTCATCTCATAAGTGAATGCTCAGAGCTGGCCGGAGATGAGTACAAAATACAGCATGACAAAGCTGGCAGTGCTGTGCACAGCCCGTGCTGCCAGGGAAGGGGATACGGCCACAGGCAGCATCATCACCCCAGGCCAGGTAAATTGAGAGAACTGAGGAGCTGAATGTGAAGTTTGTTGTCAGAAGGCAGATGTGGTGCCTCCAGAGGAAGCTCATCAGTAACTTCTCCACTGGATGACGGCATTGGTAGAAAATAACAAGAAGTCACTGACAAACATGTTTGTGTCAGGAAGTGAAAAAAAATCATTAAAAATGGGGCATGAAAATGGCACAGGTCTTGGTGTCCTTCTCTCCAGCGGTCTCAGGTGTTGTGTCGAGGAGCTCAGGCGCAGTGTCCAAACCGGACACGAGCTCTCTGCGGACCAGTGCTCTCCCTGGCACCGCAGCATCATCCTCACGATGGGATGCCGGCTGAGGTCCCGACCTGGCAAAAGCCGGGCTGAAACGTCAAAGCAGCGCTGGCTCCGGTGGTTTGGGGCGCGGGGAATGGGAATGGCTGACCCCCGGCTCTCCCCGCGGGGCAGGAGGAGAGTCCGCAGAGAGCCCGCAGGTCCCCGCCGGCCCCGGGCGCTGCGGGACGCGACCCCCGCTGCTGGGGGGGGGTGTGCAGGTGGGGGGCGCGGGGGCCGCTCCCCGCAGGGCCGGCACTGCGGCGGGGATGGCTTTCCAGAGAATACGGTAAACATGTCCGCATCACGTGCGGCCGCTCCCGCCGGCCGCGGCGCGGGACCGGCCGGGAGGGCGGGACGGGACGGGACCCGCGCTCCGCCGGCCGAGCGGGGCCGCTTTAAGAGCCCGCCGGGCGCCGCCGCCTCGCCCTGCCCGCCCCGGCGGAGAGCGATGCCCGCGGCGCCGTGAAGGCGGGCGGCTCCGGCACCATGGGGCTGTGCTACAGCCTGCGCTCCCGCCTGGCCGCCGCTCATCCCTCCGCGCCCTACGGCAGCCGCGGAGAGCCGGACACCCCCGCGCCGGCGGAGCACGGGGACCCGCAGGTGCGGCACCGGCTGCGGCAGGACCTGGTGGCCAAGGAGCGGGCGGACAAGAAGCGGAGCAAGAGCATCGACAAGACGCTGAAGGCGGAGAAGCGCGAGTACAAGCAGACGCACCGGCTGCTGCTGCTGGGTGAGCGG
>CM031874.1:9643137-9783484 GCA_018697195.1 Certhia americana | reverse complement strand
GGGACAAAAGCAGCGGAGAGCTGAGCAGGCAGGGCGGCTCTCCAGCAAGGTAAGGAAAGCCCGCGTTTCTGTGGCGGGAGGTTGATTCTGCGTTGTCCGCTCGCCTCCCCGAAATGCACAGCGTGGGGAGAATGGATGCAGCCTCGGGCCTGTGCGGGTTCACTCATACAGCGCTGACCCCGGGCAACCAGGGCCCTTTGTCCATGCCGGGCGACGTACCTGCCTGGCTCACGGACAGGATTTGATGCAGGGTGACAGCCCGGGCGTGCTTCCCGAGGGGTGCCAGATGGAAAGGCAATTCAGTTATGCAATGTGGTGAGTGTATGAGCTGAGATAGGTAACGACCCCAGACCCAAAAATACAGGTTAGAAGCATGGGATTGGCTTCAGGTAAGTTGAAGGAGACTTGAAATGTTTCTACTCCTTCTCTCCCCCGTGCAACACAGGTGAAATACAGGTTACCCTGAGCATCTTGGAATAACAGAGAATATTTTCAAATGTTCACAAATAACTTAAGCGCCTCTTGCCCTTGGAGCATGCGTTGTTCCACAGGGCATAAACAGCAAAACTTGGCCTTCATCTTATTGGTGTGTGTGTTTGCAGCCTTCAATAGAGAAACAAATTTTAAGGAGCTTTAGAAAACAATATTGGACTCAATTTTCTGCATCTTGGTGGTAAAAGTTTCTATTCCAGAAGTAGAATTTCTTTTGATGTGGTTGCAGCTATACTGATGCAAGTCTGTTCAAAGAGGAGTCCCTCCTTCTCATGGCAAGGGTTGAGCAACACTTGTGGGAAGAGTGAAGCTCGTGTGCTGTGACTGACTGTTGGTAAGGAATCACACCTCGACCCAGCGAGCATTCCTTTCAAGCACACCATAGCTGTAGGTGTGTTATCATTTGGTGTTTGGTTTTAATGTATTTCCAGTTTGTTCTGTAGTGAACAAATGCTTGAAGGAGGAGCCGTGAGAACTTTTCCTTCTTTGTAGATTAAATAAGTCGGAAAAAAATCCAACAGCAGGGCTAGTTTTGATGTTAATCTGCAAGCCTTTAAGTCATAAAGGCTATCTGATACAGGCTTCTGTAGGCAATATTTCAGATGCCTGGTTTTTAATAAAGAGCTGGGTTTTGCTGCAATGACATTGAACACTGAGTGGGTTAAACAATACATCTGAGTGGTTTAGAGTTGTCTATGGTGAAGCCAACAGAGCTTTCTTTGTCGAAGTACTGATTTATAAATCTGATGGATATGAGTCAGTGTTATGCTGGCAGTCGTTTATTATATTTCAGCCTGGATTTGAATAGCAGGAAGTCACTTTTTGGCCCTCTTGTAAATCTTGGGATGCCTAAGAGACCCATTTCCCTGCTCCTTGTACAGGGACTGTCAGTTTTCCAGTTAGCTTCCTTCCCTTGCTGCTTCTCCCCTGCATCCCACTCTCACTGCTGCTTTGTGAATTTTCTGTTTCTAAACTGGAATGCAAAGTTTGGGGTACATTTGGTGATCCTTCGTGTACACCAGCAGGTATTGCTGCCACAGCTGAGTGTGTCTGTGCTGAGTTTGCTTAGGTATTGCACAGACAAATTGAGCAGGAGTGATGTTGAATGCTGGGGGCTGGAGCATCCAGCTGGGATTTAAAGCTGCAGTTGAGTCCTTCTCTAAGGAATGGGGTTAGGGTAGGGAAAAAGTGCACAGCCAGGAACGTCTCCTCACTTGGGCTGAAGCTCAGTAGCAAAATCTGCAGTAGATACTTGGGGTTTCTCACTTGTGTTCCAAATTTTTAGGCTGATGTGCTCCTGTAGGAGTGCATCACTGACACGGACAGCGAGGGACACCAGGGGTGCCAGCTCTTTCTTTGAACAGATTTTAAATCGAAATTGCTCTGATGTTTCATGTCTGTCCTGTCCCCAAGGCTAAAATATTTGTAACATATGGCTGCAGTGGCTCATGCTTTTCCAAGGGCTGTGCTGGGAATGTGGAGTGTTCCTTCCTATGGCTGGGCTGCACAGGACACAGGGAGTGCACAGTCACCGTGTGCTGTGTGCTTTGGTGTTGTAGAGCCTGTGTAATTTACGCATCTGTTACTCCGAGTATCACTCAGGTCATGCTCTTCAGCACACCTGATACTTATGTTGCCACGTTGTAGTTCCTTTTTTTGGAAGGACAAGTTCATCATTTTATCTGGGTGCTCAGGGGTGTGCGGTGTAGTTAGTGGACAGCTGGACAGCTTTATGCCGTTAATTGATTTAGGTTTCTTTAATAATTTTTCAGGTTTTTTTCATCACCACTCTTGTATAAGATAAAATCCCAAGCCCTGGAACTTCTCTAAATTTCGGTAGAGCAAAGATCTTGCATCTGCTCTGTTTTGGAGGCAATAATCTGAGTAGAGTAGTGGGAGGTTTTTTGCTTTGTTTTTGTGAAATGCTCAACCAGGTGTAATCTTACTGGATTTTGTTTAGTGAACTGTACAAGTCACAACTTCAAGATTACAATCACTGTTATGTTGGCAGCATAGTGTGAGTTCAGGGATACTACTGGGAATAGGAGGTGATTTTTCATTGCATGGGAGTTGTTTTTTTGTTGGAGAACAATCCTGGCTCTAAAAGTGCAAGTCTGTGGTTATGGGGGAAAAGATTTTAAACATTGTCATAAAACAATTCCATTACTCGTGTGCTTTCTTACTGGTGACAGTAATGTGAAAGAAAAAAAATATTTTTTTTCTTTTCTTTTAAAGACTTAAAAGTATGAATCTGGTTTGCTATAAGAGAGTGAACTTGGACTGTTCCCCTCTCAGTGCTTTGCCAATCTCTGTGTACTTGGCTTTTTCACTCTTTAAGGCTGAGCTGTTGCCTATGTAAAAAGTACTTGTACCTTATTCCTATCTTGAAAAGGAACTGCAGATATCAATATATGAATACAGATATATGCACTTGTCACCCTAAATATTTATATTAAACTACAGATTCTAAAATCACAACCATTCTGAATCTTTCCTACATCAAGTAGTGCTTAAGTAAAAATGGTTTTAACAGAAATATTTATCCTGGTGCAAATATGAATATAGGGTATGTAAATGGGAAGTTTTTATGGGGAAATATATTATACAGAATAAAAACACCCTTTAAAAAGTTGGGAAATATCAGTGTGAAGACTGACCACAGTCACCCTCTGTGTGTGCTGCATGGTGAGCCCCTGCCTGCCGTATAATTAAAGCCTGTCTTGTGTGGTTTACATTGTATTTTTTTCCACAGGGCTGGTACTTCATTCGGGGCACAAGATGGATGTTGTGTAGTGAATGAGCAGCTATTCAATATTCTTATCCTCCTCATACAATGTGTCACCCTGTGCCCTATGTGCTACACTCCATCCATACCCTGTGCTGAATAAAGAACTGTTGAACTCTTCATGCTGTAGCACTGATCACTGCAGGGACTGAATGCTTCACCCGTGTCAGTGCATGGCACTGCTGTCAAATGAGGTGGTATCCTCCTCCTTTTGTGGATGCTGGAGGGGGAAATGCCACCAAAGACTAAAGCTGAAATTGTCCAAAAGCACCACTGATTTTACATGCTCCATCCTTGCCAAACGCTAGTTTTAATCCATAGCACCCAACCTTTTTTTTTTGTTGTTGGTTTTGTTTTTTAGTAAATACTTTCTGTGTTTAGATCATGGACCTCATTGTTGTGAGCACTCATCACTTTTGCAAAGTGAGCTTTAGGTGTTCTGAAGTGCAGCCCAGGAGTGAGAAGCATATCAGGTTATCCCTGATGGAAGCTGTGTGCTGCTCTGCTGGTCAGGGCAGCTCTGTAGCAGACTGAAGCTGGCCTGGCTCTCCAGGGCAGCATGTAATGGAAAATCCCACAAAATATTCCTTCTCATGTGGTGATTCCCTGTCTTGCTAGCTCACAGGGAGGTGGTTACCTTGGCACAGCTTCTCTTGGGATGGCGTGGGAGAGGAAGACACCCAATTATAGACAGGCATGTGTTTGAGCACTTGACAAAATTCCATCTTGTTGACAAGATTTTCATTCACTTGCACCAGTTTGTTTCTTGTGCCCCATGTATTATGAGCTGCAAGAGAGGGCACACACCCTGCTGAGAAACGTTATCCTTATCAAAAGATCATGTAAAAGATGTACAGGACAAAATAGACTAAAAATGTAGAGGGAATCTTTATTCTGGTGCTTCCTAATTCTAAAGAACAAGATTTTTCACACTAAACATCTTATGCCAAGTTGGGATTAAATTTCCTGTTTAAGAAAAGCAAGAATAGGACCAAAAAAAATCCTAGGGAATTCCTGTGATGTATGTATCTTGTAGCAGCCTGCACACTGTGATATCAGCTGGAGAGGCAGCAGTGTGCACTTCTCCAAATGGACTGTCTTTAGTGGTGAAGGAATTACAATATTTTCCAATAGGGCTCGCAGTAATTACCAGATACTACAAGAACACTTGGACATGGGAATCTCTGTGGTTTCCATCTGCCCAGTACTTCCCAGTGCAGACATGACAGTCCTGCTGTGGACAAGAGGTGGAATGCTAATTATGGCTCTTCCTTTGCAATGAGGAGCCTTTGCAAGAGGAGTTCTACTCAGTTCCCACTGCTGTATCTGAATTGTGATGCCTTTTCCGTTGGTAAATGGCGATCTTCTGGGTTGGAATATGTTCACCCCAAACAAAAATAAGTGGGAAGCTTTGCAAACTTTGAGAAAGCTTTACCCAGTGTGCAAGGAATGCTGGCTGCACCTGTGATGTGATTTGTGATTGTTTGCTAAATCTCAGAACAACTTAGTGTCCTCAGCAGTGGAACCTCTATGCTTTAGATCAGTTGGTAAAGTAATTTCTCTCCTGCTCTCATTTAAAATTTCATAGGAAGGGGACAGGCAAGCTACTTCTCATTTCCTGCTCTGTTTTGTTTTGTTTTGTTTTGTTTTGTTTTTTCTTTGAGAGCTCCTCATAGTGACTTTCCTCCACATAAACAAAAAAGTCATTAGCCTCAGGCAGACACATGGTGTGGAGAGCTTTGGCCAGCACATTTGAAGTTTGGCAAAGTCTGAGCTGCTTCAAACAGGGTCTGGCAGGGGAAGGTGTCTGAAAAGCTGGAGCTGCACTGCTCTGAGTGTGTGAGGATGGAGGGCTGCTAATGGATGGCAATGCTGTGTGAGGCAAGGAGGATGCTCTGTACAGGGATCTGAATTGCAAACTAGCTGCTTTCACAGTTGTAGCTAATGCTGAAGGGATGCTCTGTGCATGTGTAAGTCTGAATTTTTGTGGGAAGGGGGTGAGGAGTCTGAAGGATCCCCTGAACCCCAGGACCAACCATGCCTGTGCAGTCACACAGCAGCATACAGTACATAGTTTCTCCCTTTCCCCAGCAGAGATGCCATCTCTGTGTAGTAATCTGTTTTCTGGTAATCTGTTTTTTTCACTCATTAAATGCCTGGTGGCATAAAGATCATCATCCATCACTCTAGAGAGGCTGCATTCATCTGTAGCCATGGATCCAGTTTCAGAGTTCTCTGAGAATTTTTATTTTTAAAGCTCAAACTCCACCCCAACAGTGCTGTCTTTTTGACTTGACTTTTTTGAGCTTGTTATCCTGTTGTTTGATCAGCACCATCTGCTTCCAGAGCAGGTAAAATGTCTTGCTTGCTTCTGTGCAACTGTTGGCACCATTCTCCACTGGGACATCTTAAATTGAACTGACTCCTTGTGCAAGGGCATCCCTAGAGGAAAAGTCTGGAAGAGTGCAGTTAATTACATGCAGTTCTTCCCTGACTTCCTTAAATTTGGGAGTGTCCTTATTCACAAATATGCATGATTTCATTGAATTTTGTTCTAATTGCCACAATTTTAAAATGTCAGGAAAAGAGCTTGGCAATTCCCTGGTGAGAGGACAACTCAGATGCTTTTCATGAGAAAGCCCAGTTACCAGGCATATAAATCCATGATGGTTTAGATATTCAGACCTGAAGAATGTGTCTTGAGAAGTTGAACTCCATGACTTATTCTTATTGTTCCCCTGCTCAGTGAAGCATTTGAGAACCAAGCCATGCAAGCTTTATAAATAGCTCAGCCAAAGTTTTCTTTACTTCCTCTAATGTGTTCCCTCTGCAAAGAAAACTCACAGTGTCTGTGTCTGGGCAGCATTTTAAAAGATCTGTATGTCACTAAGAGGACAGGAAAGTCGATGGGTATTCTTTACATTGAGGAATGTGGGGAGGCAGCAGGTGTCACACACATGTCAGAAAGTTGATATTTTTATTTTGCCAAATGAAGGAAGGGGATACAGAGGAGGATGGGTTGGTTCCCAGCATGCAATAAGATGCAGTTTTACAATCCACAGTCTCTCTCTGTTTAGCCACTTCTCTCTCAGTGTTTTGGAAGAGGGAAGGAGCGCTCTCACAGCTGTGCTTCCTCTGCATTATGTTACAGGAGACTTAAACCTAAATAAGTTGCTTTTATAATGTAATGCTTGCGTTTTGAGATCATTCCTTTGACTTTGAAATCAGTCACATCTTGCCCTTGTGCTGTTTCTGACTGCTAAAGCTGCCTTGCAGAGGAACTTGTGAGGTGCATGCTGCTCCCTTGGACAGCTAGAAACCTGAGCCTCAACTGTAAATTGTTCCTGTCACATTGCAGAGATTTTAGATTTCACTGATACCCTGGAACAATTCAGATCATGGGCCTGCTGCTGGCAAATGTATGTTGCGTGGCAGCCTCTGCAGGGACCAAAGGCTGGTGGAAGGATTCTCCAGCCTTTAGTCCTTTCTGACTCTTCAATTTTGCTTCCAGCAGTTTGAGTGGCCCGGCAACAACTGGGCAGTCCTGTCAGGCACTTTGTTGGAGATGATGAGCTATGCTGGATACTTGGAGGTGATAAACACATCCGAGTCCATGTACCCTGCAGAACAGAGAGCCTGGAGTGGGAACAAGCAGCTTGTCTGTCCCCAGGCTCTCACAGAACGTGGGTGCTCTGGCCCCTGGGGCACATGGGTCTTGGGCTGCGCCTGCTTCTCAGCTCTGATGGGGATGCTGCTGCAGAAATGAGGGGGAAAAGGCAATTTTTAGGGTTTGACCTTCTCTTTCTCTATGTCATCCTCAATGCATGTACACCACCTCTTCCTCTTTCCTACCCCATCCCCTGCAGAACACAATTTTTAGTTTGTGGGCTGCATTTGTTTGGGTTTGCATTTTTCCTGGTTGTTTTTCATGCTGAAATCTCAGGATCACTGGGTAGCTGGGAGGTTTTCTGGAGCACGGAGCGATTTGTGTGACTGGGACTCAACAGAGGGAGGAAATGTAGATTCTGAGAAGGGCATGGTATTGTGAGCTGAAAACCTGCATTCAGATGTTTTGGTCTTTTTATAAATACCAGCTAAAACTGTCTGCTTGGAAGAAAAATACTCTGTGAAATACTGTCTTGATGCTTTCCCTGCCTTACCTCCACACAGGAAATTCACAATTTGATTTTTCTCTGCTGATGAAAAGCATGGAACAAATTCCTTTTAGACTGTAAAAGCTGAAAGATATTTTCTCTCCTGATCCCTTAACACTAACTGTGCTCCTATTTTTCCCAGCTTCTGTGAAGTTCATCCTCATCTGTAGCATTTTGTGGTTTTAGGTGGTAAGTGATGCAGGACTTCAGAATATGTATTTGTTTTTAACAGCACTTCAAATATTCACAAAAAGTGGAAAAATGAAAGTGCTTCTTGTCTGTTTTCCCCAAACAAAAATAAACATGAAAATTGAGTAGATAGTTCTTAAACATGCATATATCTTTGTGATTCCAGTGGGATTATTAATGTGAGCAAGGGCAGTGTCCACTGTCCCCCCTGTGTGCTGCCATCCCACCTGGACACTCCATCCCCTGGGCAAGGCACAGGGGCACACCTTGGAACTGGGTGTAACTCACATCAGTGCAGAACCAGCCAATGTAGCCTGAATATCACTGTCAAGCCCAAACAGGAGTTTTATGGTACAAAGGAATTTCAGAAAATGTAATTTGAAACTTCGTTTGCTGTTGAATTATTCCGCATTAGGAGGTTTGAGAATCTGTTGCTTCTAGTAGAGGTCTAAGCAAAATCTAAATACTGCAAAGGTATTTAGTATTCAAAATTATTTTGGGAGGGGGCTGAGGAAAGGCCTGATAAGTTATGTACTTGACCACATGTAGTTAAAAATATTATTTGGAATATAAACTTCCTTGTCTGAAGACCAGCTTTATGCACGAAGTCAAGAAGCACAAAAAGCAGTTCTCCTCCTGGCCTCCATAAGTATATGTTAATGCTGCTGAATCCTGGAAATTATGCAGGGCATGCTTTTTAAATGTTGATTTTGACTTCTTGCCTGGGACCAAGTGTAAAGTCTTTCCAAGGAAATACTTAGAAGACTTGCAATGAAACCCAAAAGCTGCTGCCAAACCTTAGTTTTTAGAAAGGGAGTAGGGGGCAATCCAGCCTGTTAAAAACTTCCAGTTGTTTGTAATTAGATCCACTTCTTCTGTGCACAATAAACATATACTTAGAAAAAGATCATTTTACATAATACTTATGTGGTTTAGTGCTGCCTTTCAGCTGCTAAAAATCAAGCAGTAGGTTTTGCTGTTTTTGTCTGGGAAGGTTACTGAGAGCTGGGAAGCCAGGGCTGATGCAGCTGTGCCACCGCAGTGGCACGGATCCACGTATCCAGTGGTGACACACAAAGCGAGCCAGGGAATCCTTTTCTCATCATGAACCATCTTTCCCACTAGTTCAAGTTTGTTTTGGATTGACAGGGATGGGAATGAAGAGGAGATAAAAATATCCCGTCCGCACGTCCCTCCTCGCCAGCAGCAGCACCACTCGTGGCTTTGGTGGAAACTCCAGGGCTGCAGGAACTTCTCATCACTTTGGGGGCTGGCAGGAGACAGGACCACCAAATCCTCACCACCCTGAGCTTGGTCTGCCACGGTTCATTCAGGATTGTTTTAAATCCACTGCCATCATTCGTCTGGAGGATGAGACCTGTAGGGTGAGGGGAACAGCCTGAGTTTACCCAAGAAATAAATTTTATATTCACTCTTGACAAGGGAGAGGATTTTTTTCCAGGATGGCATGGAGAAATTGTCAGTTTTTACTAGGCAGGTTGCAGGAGCTGTTGGGTGCTGTGATGGAGTATACACAAGGCATAGAAAGAGCAGAGAGGAGCAGCTTAGAGGTATTATCTCGTAAGTGACATAAGAAAAACTATGAAGCCTTGTAGAGCAGATTTGTTAGGATTTGAGATGAAAATCCCTGTTGCTTGATGAGATTATCCCCCAGCATATGGCAGGGAATGTAACAGAGAGATAGAATTAGCTGCTAATGATCTGGACACCTCTTGAAAACAGATGTTTGTAGCCCTATATAACTGTTTGCTATTTTGTTTGTCCAAAATCTGTATTACTCAACAACAGGCCTGATGTGGTATTTGAATGCTTACTATCTTCATTTCCCACTGATCTCACTCAGTGCAGATCACCTCTTTCTTAGGAATGCTGCTGGAGTAATCTAATGTGAAATTGGGATGGAGGATCAGGGAAATGGCTCTTGCTGCAGTGCCAGCAGGCAGAGTTAGCCAAGGGCCAGGGAGTGGTGGGGAAGCTGCAGTCACCTCCTTGGGCAACCCAGGACATCTCCATGGCACTGCACTGTGGCACTACCCTGCTGCAACTGCATGGGCAGTGTTCGTTTGGGGTTTCTTGAGAAGATGAGTTTTTGATAGATCTCTATGGCAAATGATGCTGTAGTTAAGAGGGGGTTGCTCAGACTCACTGCTGCTGCATAGGCAAGTGAGCACCTGATGTAAAAACCCCTGTGTTACACATTTTGGTAGTTTTGGTACCCCCTCACTCACCCTGATTTGAGCTGTTGTCAATAAATACCTGAGTTACCCTCACTGATGTTTATAAGGCACCTAAGTTTCCAACTCAGGGATGTAATTCCCATAGTTTCTCTTTGGGATCTCTTAGTTTATTTATGTGTTAATAGAGCAATCTGCTCTATGATGCTCTTGCTATGCTTGAATTTCTTTACATTCATAAAGAATGCTTCCTAAGTTACTTTTCTTAATTTACATTATTCGAAGACATCTTCTTGGAGCTGGAAACTTTTATTAAGGTGGGGGAAAAAATGTTTAGCTATCAGTTCAGCTCGTCTATTTTCCACCCCTTCCTTCGTGTTAAACTTCCTTTTGGACTTAATCTTTTACAGTAAAAGCAAGACCTTAACCTCAACTTCTTCTAAGTTAGATTCTTTTGACCTGGCGTCATCTTTGTTACAAGGCTTCACACGCTGCAGTACAATAATATTTTTCTTGTGGTGCAATGAACAGCGCTGCAGACGCTCTTCCAGATGGGGTCATTTTTTCTCTAAATTAGCAACTGCTTTAATAGATATTTTCCGTGGCTTCCAAACTATGTGGAGTTGCTTGAACAAAAATATAATTCCACTGAGAGATTTCAAGCCCAGCTCTTACTGGGCTTCCAGAAATAATTTTTTAAAAAAGTATTTGTACAGTCAGAACGAGTTTGCTAGCGTATTGTGCTTACATGTTGCAGTCTTTAGAATTAGATGGAAAATCTGAATATTATCTGGTTTATTATTCTCAAAGAACAGCATTTTCATTCAGGCTACCTTATTGATGTAAGGGTTAAACTATGGCAAGTGTATTTTGAAGGAACTGAAATATTTCTTTGGATCAAGAGCAAAAAGCCCAGTTCTCTGCCTCCAGAGATACATGGAAAACTTCACCTCAGACTGGTTAATTTTCTGTCATTTTAAAATAATAATTTGAGATTGGAATTTTAATGTGAGAAACTTGCTTCTGGTCACTTGAAACTTCTGTGGAGGGATGTAGAGGATTCTTACACAAACAAAATGTGAAATCTTTGTGAAATCCTTGGTGGTGGCTGCTCTAGCAGAACATGAGTGGACTCTTGGGAGCATTTGCTTGAGTTCTTCTTTGTCACAGACAAACATGGAAAATGCAGGAAATAATGAAAAATCTACCAGGACATAGTACAAGCCTTAGGATAACAGCTACTTTTCAGAATATCAGTTTCTAAATAGTTGAATTTATTACAGAGAAATTATAATATTTTTTGTTGGTTATGCAGCTAATATAATTAGCATGGCCAATAGCAAACTATTAAATTTAAACCGTGCTGTTTCTAAGTCTTTTAAGATTACAGGATCTGTTGAGATTGCTGTTGAGATGGAGAGTTTGTAGTTCAGTCCCATATTCTTTTTGTGAGCTCATTACCCTTCCTGATTCTGTCCTGAGCCACCAGCACACTCAGTCATTCCTTGTGCTAGGCAGGATTTTTTTTTAATGCCAAAACCACAAGGGCTGTTCCAATTTTCTTACAGCTTCATCAAGTGAAAGGCCCTGAACCACCTTCAGGCTGTGCCTGGGCGCGTTGCACCCTCTGTGCTTTTGAGGGTGGGCAAGCATCTGCCCGGTCGTGGCTCACATGCCACATTCCAGGAGTGGCTTGGCACTGGACAGGATAAAAAAGGGACAGCAAAAGGCACTGGGCAAGCCCTGTGAGTGAGCAAGAAGAGCCCTTTGTGTTTGTGCACTCGGGGTGCAGCACGGTTTGTGCTGGAGCACGGAAGTGGCTCATCCTTTCACACCAGAGGCCTTGGAGATGCTGTTGGAGCTTTTGTGTTCGAGGAGAGAAAGGGGGATTTTTGTACAGCCAAAGAGCTAAAGCTGTGCCTGCAGGGTGGGAGAGATCCCTGCCAGCTCCCCATGGGAACAGGGTTGGGAACAGGAGGGCATGAATTTGTTAGGTCTGTGGGAGCAGTTTGGTTCAGTTGAGCTGTCCTGTGAAGATGTCACAGGAAGAGTGTGTGCCTTGGCCATTAGGAATTTGTCCACACTGCATTATTAGAAGATACCCCTTTTTTATTATTATTATTTTTTTTATTTTATCCTCCACCTGCATCCTACCGTGCATAAAGTCTTGCTTCTGTGACTTGGAAAGCAGCAATTTTCCAGTGCATCCCTAAATTTCCTCCAGAACGGGATTATGTCACATCTGACCCAGATGCTTATGGAAAACAGTGTGTCTCAGCACAATAAGTTCTGGGAGGGACCCTCACACTCAGGAGCTGATCACAGCAGTGAGGACAGTGTTGGGGGAAGAGTGCTTTTCCTTGAATTAACTCAAGGGACAGTCAAACACTTTGCTTTGGCTGGCTTGGCCCTATTTCCAGGCTGGACCTTCTTATTTTTCAAGTGGGAGTAGTGTCCCTGGACCTCTAAAACCACCAGTATTTCTTCTCCTCCTGTCCTTTGATTTAGAACATGTTTGTTGACACTTCAGTGGGTTGTGGCTCTGATGACAGCAGCTCTTGTGTCAACCAAGACAGAGCTGCTCACTGTTGATAGTTCCTGGCTTTGTCTCTGCTTTCTAGATGTGGTCAGATAGAGGTTCTAATGGTCTTCCAAGTTGTAAGTAGGGATAATTCTCAGTAGAAAAGTCAATTCAGTGGATTTTTACATTTCTCCAACTGTTCCCTGTGCATGTACATGGACCAGCAGAAGAACAATGACAAGGTTATGCAGATCTCCAGGCTAATTTTAATAGTCTGCCTGAAAAAGCAGATGTATAGGATGAAATAGAAGGGTCCTATTTGCTCAATAAATGTTTTTAAAAGTTAGTTCTTTACATATTTTAAGATAACTTTTCAATGGAAAATAAGTGACTGAGCCTACCATAGTAGTGTTTCCAGTGAACAAAATGTGGTGTAAAGTTCAGATTTACGTTTCTTATTATAGCTTAGAGGGTTTCATCTTAAAGGAGTTTTAATAGGTACCAAATGCTCTCAATATCTGTCAAGGTCAATTATAGATGAGATTTTAAATTTTTTTTCTATTTTTGCATGGAGCAGGAAACTTGAAGCATCTTATTGGAATTGTTCCTAGAAGGTTTGAACTTTGCAGATGTGTGAGGTTTTCATATATCGTGGTAAAATGCTAAATCTGAAGCTCAGCAAATTACTCTGCTGGCTGTTAACAGAAGATTCCAGCTATTGCTGGGTCGGCAGGAAAAGAGATGAGATTGAAAGATTTCCAGCCCTGCCAAATGGAGATGTCCTGGTGGGTAACTGGTCCCATAGGAAAGGTGTAGGAGCAGCAATGTTGGGGCCTTGCTGCGATTGTTTTGGCACCTGTTTAGCCCTGGATCTTGGCTTTAGCTCGAGGTTCTCTTACTCTCTCTCAGCGCAAAGGAGAAATCCCCACCAGATAGATGCGAGGTGAAAATCACACCAGAGTTTCCTTGGCAAAAACATCAAAACCAAATGATCAAAAATAAGTATCTTTGGTAAAGGATGAAATACAACATTTAAT
This sequence comes from Certhia americana, assembly GCA_018697195.1. NCBI lineage: Eukaryota > Metazoa > Chordata > Aves > Passeriformes > Certhiidae > Certhia > Certhia americana. The sequence goes on along the minus strand of CM031874.1, from coordinate 9,770,111 downwards.
TCAATATAAAACCACTTATCATAGCCTTGGTTAGTGTTAATTTAGCATTTACTTAGCACAAACTTAGCCTGACCAAGAAAAACCTTTCCACTTTATGACAGCTTGGCTGTCAGGCTGCTGCCATCCCAAGGCCCCTTGATCTGTCTGGAGGGCTTCAGCAAGTCAGAACTCAAGGGTAGAATGTGCTGCTCTGCTTTCCAGCTATAAACACAGAGATCAATATCATGTCACAACTGGAACTGTTAAAGTTGGTTGTGCACTGTTTGTTATTCCTTGTGTTTTAAGCACAACTCTTCACTACCACAGAATGCTGTAGCAGAAAGGGTTCACTCATTTGCTGATAAAGTGCTGAGTTTCTTTGTGCTCTATTCTTTGTTTCCTTATCTTCTCTTGACAAATGTCAGGTTTAGGACATCTTTCTTTGATTGCTTTCCCTTTATTAACTTTGTCCCTGCTTTTTTACATTTGGAGTTGGGTTTTGACATATAAGCATACTCCCTATATTAATATAATTAATATATTTTTGCAAGACTGATGCTGTAGTTGTCCCTAATCTTTGTCAGAGCAGGTCATATATTCTTGGATGTATTGTCCAGCACACCTCCTTTACCATATTTCTGTTTTCTCAAATTTAAAGTCAGGCTTTTTCTGAAACACTGTCAATGGAATTTTTCAATATTAAACTGTTAAGGACACAGAGCACTGTTACAAAATGATGGAGAAATACAGTGCTGCAGAAATATCAAAAAACATTGTGAAAGGTCTTTTCTGTTGTCACAGTTTCCCTTTACTCTTTCTCTGTTAAGCAGTCAGTATTGATCAAATTTACAAGTCCTAGTTCACCTCCAACATATTTTTTTGAGAAAACCATGAACTCCTGCTATGAAAAACATTGACCATGCCAGTCAAAATTGAGAAAGAATAAAATTTGGAAGTCCTATGATAAAAAAGGGGATGTTATCAATTGCATTGCATTGGCAGAAATTTTGAACAGAGTTTTCTCAGACTGGCAAGTTGTAACTTCACTCAAAAAAGTAAAGCTCCTCCAGCTTTTTAGACATTGGAGCAGGAAAAAATTGTGGGGCTAATTACACTAGTTCAGAAAGAGCTGAAACATTACCATAACCCATGGAGAACAAAGCAGTGCCTGACCTGACACTGGAGGCAGAGGTGTGCTGGGGGTAGAATCTCAAGAAAACAGTCCCCAACAAGGAGGGGGATCCTGGAGCTGGCACTGAGCATCCCAAACTGCATCAGCATCCTGCAGGACCTGGCTCCTGAAAGAAGGAATGTGGGAAGGCTGCAGTGGAGAATGCAGCAGGTGCAAGGTTCAGGAGGGATGTGGGTTTATTTGTGAGGGCCAAGAAGCCCTTGCAGGGAGGATGCTATTAAAGACCAGGGAAAATAGTGCAAAACAGGGTAATCAACATCCATAAAGGACTACAGCAGCTCATGTATCCCTTCCAAGAGAAATGGGTGCTTATGTCTTCATCCCAAATTTTCTTTTTGCTTAGTTCCATGAACACGTATGCTTTCTTACACTTTCTCATTTAACCTAAAACAAGGAAATTGTAATAAAAAAAATTCCGAATAAAACTGTTTTTATGTTGTCCTTCCACTTTATCATTTTGTGCAAATATTTGAAGGCATAATTAGGTGCTAACCTTGAATGTTTAATGTTAGGACTAACTTCTGCTCATTGTTTACCAAAATAGGGCCACTGTGTGACAGCAATAATGTAAGTCAGCGTCAACACCAGGCACTGACATTTTAACAGAAGACTTGAGTTCATAATAAAACCAAGTCAAGGTTTTTAGGGTGAGTTAAATTTACTGCAGCAGCGCCCTCAAGTGCTGTGACACTTTCTAGGCTCGATGGTGTCTGTCCCATGGGACACTGTCATGTGCTGGGGCTTGATTCTTCAGCACATTTAGCCTGGTAAGAGCATGTAAATTATTTTGGTGAAATTTTGAGTGCTCACACAAATCTGTGAGATTATTTAAATTAATACCAGAGTGAAGGGAAGGGTATTGGTTTGGGGGTTTCCCCTTTAATTGCCGTGTGGTAAGAAAGGTGCTTTCAGGACTGGTTTGGTTGGAAGTGATGGTGGAAGGAGACCTGAGCAGAGGAGCTTTCTTCAGACAGGTCAGCCATGGACCAGGTCCTGCAGGATGCTGATCTGGAGTTTGGGATGCTTGGTGCCAGCAGAGCCCAGTGCACAGCTTTATCAACTGCTCTGCAGCTTCCATGGCCTTTTCTTAGTCTAGGTTGTAGAGACAGAGGAGCAGAACCTTCTCTGGTGTGACTCATGTCCTTGACAGAGAATTTAGGATTTAGGCATTATATCCACTCTCCTTTGGTACTGAGGGGACTGTGTCTGGTAGGCTGTGGATTTAACCAGCACTCTACTGGTATATGGTATAAACTGTATGGACAAAACTATGGTAGTGTAAAACAACTGTGGTCTGCTGGAGATGTTACAGATCCTAAACATACATTATTATGGTTGTGCAAGGAGCCTGTAGGCCCTGGACTCACTGGACTGTGTCTTTGCCAGCAGAATTGCAGCTCTCCTTGAGGCAGCTGCTGGAGGGAGCCCTGGTTGCACTCACTCCTCAGCTTGTGAGTAATGAAGCCCCAGTGGCTCCTAGAATTGCAGCATCTCTCTCAGCTGTCTGACAAGGCTGTCTGTGTGATTTCCTCCGTTTCCACAATTCCCTTCTCTTGAGCTCTCCACCTCTTGTCTCCCAGAACGTCTCATCAAAGTAGGTCAAGTCAGCTTTGTTCGAAAGCAGAATTGCCGAGTGATGCTGCTGTGTCTGGAGAAGCAAATTCAGCCTAAGGGAATGATTCCATGGGGGTAATGCAAGCAGAGCACCTAATAATTACCTCTATCCACAAAATGAACATCTGAGGCATTGCTCAGAGCAGAAGGCATCACTTGCAACTCTCCCTGTGTAAAAGTAGTGCCCTTTCCTCCTAATTATTAAGAATTATTTTTGTAAAGATACTTCAAAGTCTTTATTTCGTTTTCCTAGCATGTACTATTCAAATGTGTGTTCTGTAGTGTCCTTTTGTGTGGGTTTCTCTGGATCCAGAGGGGATAGCAATTGCAATAGTGATAGCAATCTGTGGAATGAGGAATTGCAACATTTGGGCCATACCCACTCCTTATATTTTAGTCTTGAATGAGTATTTCTAGAATAAAACAGGAAGAAAGGAAGAGGTCAGAGGGAAGAGAATTTAGAAATCATTCAATTGTTTGACTTATGAGAAAAATAATGACACATCTTTAAAATAAACAAATACAAAGGTCAATAGCCAGAAATTCAGTAGCCCAGGGCTTTTTTTGGCCACTTGAACAAGGAAGTTCTAAAGCTTTTGGCCCAAGTGCTTCTCTGTGCTGTGTATGGGGAGTTTCACACAGCTCCTTCCTTAGGTGACCTCGGGCTGGTTTTTACTGGCACAAAGGAAATAGGATGGCTTTTCTTTTGCTGGGAGTTTTATCAATCTGGAGCAGTGCTGTGAAGAGTTGGTTACTGGATTCAGTCCCCATTACAGCTCCCTCAGTGCTCCCTGCTGCAGGCTGGAGGAAAGATGTACTAAAAGCACACCTCTCTCCAGATGAGACATCCAGCAGAGTCCTTAGGTATTTTGGACCAGAACACAGGGGCAGTGTGTGAAATACTGTATTTTAGATACATCACACCCTGTATATGGTACTTCAGGGACAACTTGCATTGTCCACTTGTTCTATTTACACCTCTACCATTGCCCTCCAAAACGGAGGGGGGGGGGGGCAAAAGAAGGGGAGAAAACCCCCCAAAAATGCAAAACCAGAGCGTGAGGAAAGAAAAGGAAGTGGCATTATTTGGCAAAGCTTCAAGGGGAACGTGACCAGGGAGTTTGGTTTTGCTGACAGAAGAGGGGGCCAAAGCTGCAAGGACTGAGGGTGGGTTTCAGGATAAAAAAGGAAGAGGGTGACAATGGGAAGGAGCCAGGGAAGTGAAGGAGCAGAGTGAAGGGCTGAGCACTCTGAGTGCATGGGAGAAGCCTCTCCCAAGCAGTGCGAGACTGGGGTCAGCCTGCCCACAGGAGCTAGGGCTGTGCCTGCCCAGCTTGGGGCTATAGCTGCCACTGTCCTCTGGCTAGTTTTGACATCTGCAATGGGTTATTATTTGGGGGTGGTGGGGGAAAGTTTGTTGAGCTTTGCTTTAATAATAATATCAGTTTCTGTAGCGTTGCTGTGCAGGCATTTATTCACAGCTAAGGTGAAGTTGTACTTTTTTGTCTCTGTCTTGCTTCTGCTTTTGAAACCCAGGGCATGGCACTTCCATGGCTAATTCAGGGCTTTTGGAGAGATTTGCACTCTCTGCCTGGTTGGAAAATACCCCCAGCCCCTGGGCTGAACTCTCTCTCTTGCTCAGAAAAATTTTGCAGAGCAGCCATGGCAAGACAGGTTGTCCAGGGATGCTTCCATCTTCCTGTGCCTCTGCATGCATGTTTGGCTGTCATTCTGCAGCAGCTTGGTGATGGCTAAAAGGGAGGATAATCAGGATTTCTTGCAAACACAGAGTTACAACACTGATAGCAATGTGGCAGCAAAGTTTCTGTTTCTCTGCTTAAAGCATCTGCTCCCAGAAAAGCATTTGCAGAACCACTGCTGCATTCTCCTATTAATGACTTAAAGGATTGTGGTTTTCAGTGATTTTTGCTTCTAGCCTTTCTGAAAGCAGCCTGCAAATGGCACTTGATTGCTAATGTCACATCATGGGAGGTGGTTAGTCTGAACCCCTGCCTGTAGCAGGCATATAAAAGCAAATGGAAATTGGTAAAAATCTGTAATTATAATAAAAAAAAAAAATAATGCATATAAGGAGGACAGCTGCAAGAATTCTAACCAGCCTGCTGCATGTCTGGTTTGGTGATATGTAAAATTTTGGACAGGCAGTGGTACACATGGACAGTTTTTGTTCCTGTATAAACAAAGCATGTGAGTGCATACGTGGTCGAGCTATGGAGGGAAAATACAGCCTGAAAACTCCTGTGCAGGCAGGACAGGAGGTAATGTGACTTCCCACTGAAAAGCCAATCAAGAAGAGTATCAGAAAAGCAACTGAAATGGGGCTATTAGGAGGAATAAATGTAGGTAATGACGTTGCCAACTGTTACAATCATTTTTTCTCTGGGTCTCACCATGGTTATTGCTTTTTTCCCCCCTCAGCAACAATCTGTGGAGCACTGGCACTGAACTTCTACTGTCAGTCCAAACAAGCCACGTTTTCTAGTTCTTAAGAGTTCTGAGAAATGTTTCAAGTGTTCCCAAAAGGCTCATAACTGGAAGGTGAATTTTTCCTTTGAAGTCTCAAAACTTTGGGAGTTTTCTTACCCCTTAAGTGGCTGGGATTTGCACATTTGTGATAAATTTCTCTAAGAATACTGTTTGTGCGTGGCGTGGTGTTTGTTGCCACTATTCAGCTACTATCCTCCATCTGAGGATATCCCTCCTGGGATTCCTTGTTTTAGCAATGAGAGAAAAATGAGGAAACCTGTGCTTTCAAAGAGAAGAAATTTTAAAACACACAAGCTTGTCCATGTGAGATGGGAGGTGACATTAGTGTGGCACCTGGATCTTCTCGTGGTAAGGAGTGGCTCCCACTGGACTGGGTGCTGGGCCGTGCCCTTGGGACTCTGCTCAGTCACGCTGCTCCTTCTGCTGCACGTGCAGCTGCTGAGTCCTGCACATGCTAATGGGAATTTCTGACAACAAATTCAGAAGGTATTAGTGAAGGAATAAATCCCGCATTGTTAAAATCTCCTGGATGAATAATTACTGCAGATAACACCGAGTGTTTATGCCTGTGCCAGTTGTCGTGCCACTTCTCGACCAACTTCTAGAGCTGATTCTAACATTGCCCTCCAGCCCCTCTCCACACCCAAACCCAAGGACAACATCTAGACTTGTCTGGAGTCAATCCAGGAGCTGTTTCCAGCACGATTTCTGGAGCCACCTCTAAAGCCATGTCTGGAATAATTTCCATCTCTAAGGTGATTTATAGAAGAACCTTTGAACTTGCTCCCGGGTCAGGGTCTGCAGTCGCTCCCAGCACTGCTGTGGCGTGAGTTAATGTGCTGATCACACATGGAGCCAAGCTGGAGCTGCTCCTGGAGCCCCCCGTGTGCTGCCTGTTGGGTGATGTCCTGCTGGGGCTGCCTGCCAGCCCCGACCACCTCTGCTTTGCCCCCTGCCTCCTCCCTGGACACTGGGCAGCAGGGCACGGGGGGCCAGGAGGGCATGGGGCAGCCAGCATGGCTTACTGTAGTGGTTTCTTCTTGTTCTTGTGTTTTTTTCCCGTCACTTGTGCCGCTCTCCCCGGGAAGCAGCAGTCATTTCAATGTGGGCTTTGTGGAAGCAGAGCTGTCTGAGCCCTTTAAGCGGGAGATGAGCTCAGGTAGAAGGAACGCAGAGAGCTCCTTTCATCAGCCAGGGCCCCGCCGGCGGCTGCGGGGCATGTCCGGCCAGTTATAAATGGATCATGTGTTGCTATTTTTAGCCGAGAGAGGATTGTAAATATAAAAGGGTATAAAGTGCAAAACTTAGCAACAGTGGCGTTTGTTTGCTTTTTTTCTTTTTTTTTTTTTTTTTCTTTCTTCTTTTCTTTTTCTTCCCCTCCCCGTTGGCAGGAATGTGTTTGGAGAGGAATGAAGTTAGAGCAGGAGCTTTGCCCGTGGACTTTGCACTGCTTCTATAGACAGAGATATATAGATCTGTATCGCCGGGCGGGGGAGGGAACGGGCTCCTCTGGTTCTGTTTGAAGAGATCCAAAAGCTCAGCCTGAAATGAGATGGAAGCGCTGGGAGGGGGAGCGGGGGGGACCCGGGGCGGGGGGAGAGCGGGGCCGGCTTGGGGACAGAGTTCAGCAAATGGAAAACACTGACACGGGTAAAAATAGTAACAGCGGGGTTAAAAATAACATCTGGTGAAATAAACGTGCAGTAACTCCTGAAACCCTCCTGGGAACTGCTCCCTCCCGATCCGCCCCTGCCCTGCGCCCCGCTGCGCTGCAGTCAGGAACCCCAAAGCAAACCCCCTCAGCAGGCTGAAACCATCAAAGCGGACCCTGCACTCTGCAGAGGACGGGCTTTGGGGACTTTTTTGACGATTTTTACGGATTTTTTTTCCCTTTTGTTTTGTTATTTTGTTTGCTGAAACTTCGCGCCAGAGAAAGGGGGAACAAATCCCTCTTTCTCTGACATTCTCACGCGGTCCTGGGACAGCAGTTAGAAGGTCCTTGGGGTTGTTTCTCACGTTTTTTTCCTTCCTTTTCACCTTTTTGGTGTGGGGGGGGGTTTTCCCTTTTTTTTTTTTTTTTTTTTTTTTTTTTTTCCTCATTTTTTTTTTTCCTGGTGGTGTTCTTGCTTTGGTGTTTTAGACCCTGCTGTCGCCCGGCCCTGGCCCTGGCAGCGCCAAAGCCGCGGGGCAGAAGGAGCTGGAGCCCCCGCAGCCAGCTCCCCACACATGAGGAAGGTGCAGGCTCTTCTCCAGGCACGGCGGGGTGGCAGAGGGAGGGGACACCAAAAGGGCGGCAGGAAAGGATGGAGAGACCTTGAGGAGCTTGCTGTGTGGAGCAAAGGCTCGGCTGGTCCCTAATGTGGAGGCGTTGAGGGCTTGAGGCCGGGAGGGGGCCAGGGAGGAGCAGGCGCTGCAGGGGTGGGCAGGGGACGGGCTGGTGGAAATCTCCTTCGAGATCCCTCATGGCTCTGGCTGTAAATGTGCCTGTTTTCACTGGACCGGGTAACTGAGGCAGAAACAATTATTGTGACAGACAGGGCAGACCTGGTTCCTGAAGCTGCCCCACCACAGGACAGGGACAAACTGGAGGCCCTGCAGTTCAGTGGCAATTACATGTTTAATCAGATCTTTTTGTTTTGTTTTGTTTTTCCTCCTCCCAGCCAAGCAGCTGAAAGTCTCCACCTGGCTTTTTTGTTGTCCATGTTGAAGGGGTGGGTGTTTCAGGGGTGCATTTTTAACACCTCCTCACGGGGTAGTTCTCTGCTCTGGCTGTGGATGGAGGAAATGCCCCGGCAGGGTCGGACCAGGCTCTGCCTGTGGGATTGCGGGTGCCCCTCTGCTGAAAAACCATGATAAATGAAAAACTGTGATAAATGTGATTCCAGGGGGGTCTGTACCGAGGCATTACTATCGCAGCTGGAAGTGGTTCTCAAATGCACGTTGATGTCTCCCTGTTTTCCCAGGTCTGCTGCAGGGTGGTGCCAGTGCTGGAGGTGAAAGAGAGGGCGTTTATCTGGTAAAACGAGAAAGGAAGAGAATGTCCTTAATTGTATTTAGCAGGCTAAGCCCTGAGCATTTAATTACTTTTTTTTTTTTTTAAAGGATTGGACATTCCGCAGCTTGTTTCTCTAGATCATTTTAAATTAGTTTTGATGTTTAAATATATTTCATATGAAGCCTGTCTAAATCTTTTAACCAGTATATTTTTGAAAGCACAAGTATGCTTTCATTTGATAGACTACCTAGAAAAACCCTTTTTGCATTTGAGCAAAGCTGTTTTGTTTTTAAATTAGGTTGTTCCAATCCTTCTAATTTGATCATTTCAAATTTGATTTAGCACACAAAAATGATGCAGAAACTTCTGTTATGAATTTAAACCGAACATTCATTTTCTTATCAAAATATTATTATCGAAAAATATTAGTCATTCTTCTTGGCATAGTAAACAAAGAAACATGTGGATGTGTTAATTTATTCCAGACCCAGAAAAGAGGGATAGTTTATATAAGTAAAATAAATAATTCTTGACTATTTAATAATTGGATCACTTCAACAATAGTTGACTAATAGTCATATGTCTGAAATACATCTTGCCCATTTCAATTCTTTAGGGAATTAGCGCTTAAAGAGTGGTTTTCTTTTTCCAGGGATTGTCATTTTAAAATTGTTACCTTTTTACATACTTAATAGTTGTTGTCTTTCATAACTTATGAAGTCAGAACTAGGGGGGAAAAAAGCTCAAATGTAGTTAAAATTAATCCCCTGGAAGTATGCAAAGAAATTAAACTGAGAGATGGTAAATTGTGTAAAGGAATTTGAGTGAGCACAAGATAGTTATTTTTCAAGTATATTATTTTACTGCCTTGCATAGGTAGAAAAGATTTGTATTTTTAAAAGTGGTAATGTACCATTTATTGGTTTTATGTCGAGGGATTTTTGAATTACACACATCTAATTACAAATTGCATTGGTGGCACAGGAGTGAAAGTAAAATAAAGTGATTTTTTTCTAACTACTGTAGTATGAATGTGCCAACCTACAGCATGTGAAATTCCTGTATTTCTACATATGGCTCTGCTAATTTAGTAGTTGTTCAATTGTTAGCATTGCCTATTGAATTATTTTGCTCCTGTTTGTAACTACTTTAACACTTTATGTTTTCCCAACTTGGAGAACGCAGGTGGCATGTTGATAGTTGATAACAGCCAGCTGAGATTTAACTCCTGGGATGAGCTTGTTTTAAATAACAGAATTCCGTGTTTGTATTTTTTCAGTTTCCTGAGCTTTAAAGAAATCCATCCTGTGATTGTTGCTTATAAGTAATAAAATTTAAGCCCCATCATGCTAATGGTTTGATGGGGAGGATATTATTTGTTCATAGAGTGCAAACATATACAATGAATACTTAAATGCTCCAAGAGTATTTTACTACCCTCTAAAATATTTTTTAAAATATTTATCTTTATGTATCAGAATCTAGAGTGCATTGATAACTTAGCATTTTATTTGAAAGGGTAATATATTATTAAAATACCAGATAATCTATTTGTTTTAAAGAGGATGTATTGGAGAGTTTTGACAACAAGTGAAAAATTAGTAATATTTTGACAATGTAAGAACATCTCTGCAAAGTCACAGCTGAGATCTTGCAGCCCTTGTTTGGTTCAGAATGACTTTTACAGAACTAATATTTTTGGATGCATGGTAGGGAATTCAGTACTGTTCTCTAGAAACTTAACAGAATAATTATCTTTTGTTAGAAAAAGGACAGTAATTGCAAAGCAAAAAATCTCTAAAAAGAAGATTGTTACCATTTTTCCTGGGAAACTTCCTGTTGCATGGTATCAGAGTAAGAGGGTAAAGGAGGGGGTTGAATCATCTTTTTTGATACTTGCATTTTTCCTTGGAACCCACCTCCCCTTCTCTTACCCTAAAGGCATTCAGTTTGTGGTAGCATAAATAAAAATTTAAATTTTAATTTAAAATATTGGATAATATTTTTCTTCATTTGTGCATAGCTGAATATAAGATGGATGGAGTTAATGGTTTGTAGGATTTTGATATATTCTATTTTAATTTAAGGTTGGTTCACTCATATAAATAGTATTACTTTATTATCAGATAAATAGACTTAATTTTATTAGCATTTCTACAAACTCCATGCTAAAAGGCATGGAAACTGCTTTACATTGAAGATTATTCTGTGTCTTTATACTGGCTCAGTGCTAAGTCACCTTTGTCCTAAATGTGAACTGTGTTAAACATGCAATTGCAATATCTAAATTTTAAGGAAAAGCAGGGAAATTGATGGCAGCAACCATGATTAGAAATTTGTGAATCTTAAATGATGGGAGAAAGCAATACCAATTAATTTGTTTTGCCACTCTGTAAAATTCCTAAACCTGTTGAAAATAAACTTTGTAGCATTTTTTTAAATACTAAAAAATGAGCACAAGGGAAACTAATATTCTGGGAAGGTGTGGCATAGCATTTCTAAATAAATGAATGCAATTAGTGAGGTACTAATTATGACATTTGTTATTAATCCTTAGTGGGTTTTTTACCCCTTAGGGAAAGTTAATTAAAACAATGAAAATGCTGAGGGTTTTTTGCTGAGAGAAGAAGAACCCAACTTACTCCTAGCACGATTTAAATAGTAAAATCCACCAAAGCGTGTCTCAAAGGAGCAGCTCTGCCAGAGCTCCAGGAGATCTGCTCCCACTTCCTCAGCTCCTGCACTTCTCCCTGTGTGCGACAGCAGGAGCAGGCACTGAAATTCCTTCTTGTTACTGGGGAGCACTAGGACACTGGGAGGCCCCTCTGGGTGGGACTCGTTTAGTGATGATTGTGATTGTTTGTAATTTTTTTGGCAATACTGGACCTGCTCAACTCTAATCCCTTTCTATTTATTTGCGTGTATTTTTAATCGTATTTTCTTGAGTGAGAGATGTAGGGAAAAGGAAGCTTGGCAAAAAAACCTCAAAGGGTATTGACTTGCTGTTTGCATATTTGGGAAGGATTCCCTTTGAAATACTTCTAAGGCTTTAGAAAACTGGAAAGGAAAAAAGAAACTTTTTACAGTAAAACCACTGATGTAATTAACATTTCTTAAAGTGATGCAACGCTTTCAGTTACCTAAATAGACGTCTCCACGCTAATAACAAAACCAACAAAGATGACAAACCTGCAATTTTAATTTCTTCTGTTGGATTGTTCTGGTTCTGTTACTGTTTTGGGACAGAGTTTTCGTTCTTGAAGTCTTTACTCTTGCTCACGATCTCTGCAGCTTAATTCCTGCTGCACAGGCAGTGGGGAAGAGGGAGAGCTGCTGATGGTTCTCCTTCACATGGACAGCCACCCTGGAAACCTGCAGAATATGAAACGTGTGCCAAGAAGCCTGAAAGTCATGTGTGATTGATTTGCTTGATTTCTAACAACTGTGGGGAAAAAGAAAATGTACTCGTGATTATGTAGTGATTAATAGCGCTTGCTCTGGATTTCTTCTTTTTATTTCCCCTCTGCAAATCTCTTGCAGTCAGAAGCACAGGCAGGTATTCAGTGCATACTGCTGGTTTCCTAAAGCATCTCCTCTCACAGATCTCTCCCTTAGGCAGCACAGAGCTGCCAAAGCAGGCTCCTGCGGAGTATCAAAGGGCGTCCCCTGCAAGGAAACGCGGCTTCTCCCAGCACTTTGACAGAGCAGCTGTCTGGCATAACCAGAGCTGCAGCTGGATAGTCCCAGCCCTGCTCATCCTGCTGGTTTTTGTAAGGAGTTTATAAATACACACTGCTGCTCGTGCAGTTAGCTGGGGTCAGGATTTTGTGGGCTGTTTGAGTCCAAAGGGCTCCGTGCGTTCCCAAACCCGCACAAGAACCTCTCCCAGCCAGGAGTCTCCAGCTGCCGGCGGTGGCTCCGCTGCGGTCCTGGCACAGCCTCCTATGCTTTCTGTACATTCAAAACAGCAGAATATTCCCAACAAACCCCTGGCAGCTGTCACCAGTGGTTCAGGAGTGTGGTCCTTCACCCTCCATCCAGGGCTTTGCAGTGATGTGTTTGCTCAGATGCTCTCCCACAGCCAAGGGAGCCATCTCTTTGTGCTCTTCCTGAAAACAGCCACTCCTGGGGGTTCATGGATCACACAGGAGTGTTCAAGCTTGGCCCAATGGGATCCCTTGACCGAACCCAAGGGTCTCAAGTGGAGTTCCTTAGCCCAGGGAGCCTCCTAAGGGCTGTGTTCCCATACAGCCCAAGCCCAGAGGTTGATGCTGCTGCTCAGACCTCAGCTTTGGGCACAGAACTATTGGATGTACAAACACAACTAGATGGAAGGGTTGGAAAAATGTAGTAGTTGTATCAAAACAGGTTTAGTCAAGCTGGCAAGTGAGCCCTGTACAGAAATAATGTGTCTACAGGCTTCTTGCAAAGCAGCATCACCCCAGAGCACTCAGGGGGAGCCCAGGCAAAGCAGGAGGCAGGGTCTGCATGGCTCCGCTCCTGCTCGTGCCTGGGGAGCTGGTGCGGTAGCAGCAGGTCAGCGTTCCCATATATGGGAAAACCCTGCTCTAATTTTTAAAGCTGTGTGTTGTGGCAGTGCTGAATATGGGAATTTTATAAGCAAAGCTGAATGCTTGTTATGTTCATCGGGATGCCAGCATCTGGCCTGCTGTCACTGCAGATGCCAACGTGTGCTTGCAGTCTTTGTGAAAGCAGGTTCTCAGTGTTTTCCCACCTCTTTAGGATTTTCTAACAGCTGTGTGAACAAGGGATATGGCACAGGGGAAGGCCCAATTCTGAGATGCTCTAGAAAAGCAAATGACCAGAGGCCCTCATACATGGGATATTTTGCATCAGTAGTTTGGTGAGAGAGCCAGGAGAGGATAGGGATGAGCAAGGCAGCAGTAAATGTGCTGGGTCAGGGGCCTTATTTGTTAATACATATTATTTTGGTATTATTTGGATTTACACTGAGCTCATCCCTTTACTAATCTGAGTGCTTTACTCTTCTCCAAGCTGTTGCTGGCTGCCCATACACAGAGTAGACAAGCAGCCTGTCATTTCTGTAATTCTCGTAATCTAATTATTGCCTGCCAGAGCACTGAGGAACTTCTGCTAAAAATCCATGATGTACTTACTGCCTTGATGCACATGTCTGATCTGGAGTATGAATCAGCCAAAATGTCCTAAGAGCTCCTGGACATATCAGGAGGCTGAGATGCTTCTGGGACTATGACTAGGGTTGAATTTTTTTCTTGGTTGCAGTTCACCTGTGTGTGAGACTCTTGAACTACAGCAATTAAAAGGCTAAGGAAAATGGGGAGGACACAACCATGTCACCTCTAGGACAAGGTAGCTGTTTATGAACAAGATGGGCAGAGCTCCCCTCCAGGCACTACTTAGCATTTTGAGTGCTCTAAATCCACTCATTTGGGGTTTTGTGTTTGTTTGCTTTTAAAGCAAAAATAGAGCATTAATTGTTATTTGTAAAGGGCTGGATTCTCACTACTGAACAGCTCAAGTAAAGTTAGTTCATACAGTAGTTACTTCACTCAGGGTACAGAGTGAAGTTTGCTACCCTTGCCCTGCTGACCACTGCTTTTGAGCCAGCAATGTTCAGAAGTGCCTGGTGGTGCTGTTTGTGGCTCCTTTGGTGTTTATCCCTTGATTTGGGGTGGCAGTGAAAACTCTCCTTTGATGCCAGCCTGCCTCCTCCAGTAGCAGAAGTGCCAGCCATGAGCAGGATGTGAATGTAGAAGCTTTCTTTCAGAGCTTGTTGTTTTAAACCAGCCATTTTGCTGTTCCAAAAGCCCAGAAATGAACCCACCCTGGCCATTCCTGTTAGGGCCCCAGTTATTGTCAGCACGTGCCCTGTTCTAGGGGCAGCACCTGTGGGAATGTGCCATTTTCTCAGGAGCTGGAGAGGAAAACATTGCAGGTACTTCCTGGCTGGAAAAGAGGGATGCAGCAAGCAGCAGCTAGTTGCAAAATAGCCGCTTTAAAGCAGAAGCTGCCTCGCTCTGCCAAAGCTGAAGGGCCAGCCCCAGAATGGAATGCTTATAAAAATAAGATGGTAACCATGCAGCAGAGACAGAGAGAGACCAGGAAGTTTCAGTGTTACATACAGCATGATACTCTGCTTGGAAAAATATTGTCACAATTGTAGAGATACCGGCAGGGATCTGTAGTTGAAAGGCATAACCTAGTACCTATCATTAGGGTGATTTCAATCTCTCATTTCCAATTTTGTCGGTGGAAGAAAACTCTTTTTGGCTTGGAAATTCTCATGTGAAATGTGTAGCCAAAGGAGATGTGTCTAGGGAAAGTTTGGAGTAATTGGTTAAGGCTGGTTTTGAGTTATAGAGGGGGGAAAATTTGTCTTATAGCATTTCAAAACGTAACAATATATTGATTTATTTAAAAATTTACAGGATGATGGATTTATTTTAGTTTAACCATGTTGATATTTATGTGATGGTTTGGATTTTCAACAAAGTGAAAGAAAGTGCTTCTTTCATGCAACCTGATGAGGAAATAAAAACATGACAGCGACCTTTGAAAACATGAATGTTGCAGCTTCTCAGTCATCCTGAAAAACAGTGGGATGTCTTGGTTTTCAATACTTAGGAAATCTTGCAGTCTGTACAATGAAGGTTTTTCTCTTTGTTTTCTATAGTGGAATCTGATTTCTGTCATCTTGAAGACAGGGTATTCCTTGAGCTCTAATTACATCCAGAGAGAGAAGTTTCTGCTGGGACAGGGGCTGTAGAGATGCAAGAACTAATGTAAACTCACTGACTTCATTCTCCTTGAGCAGGAGCCTCAGGGGTGCTTCCAAGAAACCAATGTGGGGCACCAGAAAAGGGGACAAACCCAATCAGAGTGTGCTGGGTTTACACGTCCCCTATTTGTGATTTGTGCTCTCAGCTGGGAAGATGTTATGTTCGAGAACTCCTCCAGGTTCAAAAATTATTTAGGAATATGTAGTCAAAGTGCTAGAGAAGGGGTGTACAACAATTCCTTATGAATTTGGGAGAAAAAATGCTAAAGCATTACTTACGTACTCTCTCTGTCTGGTGCTCCCCCCCCTTCCCGTGGAGCACACAGGCACTGAATTTTCATCTTTATCCATTAAAGGCTACTTCAGCAACCAAAAAAAAAAAATCACTTTCTATATATGTATTTTTATAACAAAGATGTCACTGCTGAAAAGTGAGTTGGGTTCTTTCTTTTGAGCTGTCAGTTTACAGGCGAGCTGTGCCTTTTTGTGGGATCCTGGCAAGAAATTAATAAGTGACATTATTATTCCAACAATCCATTTACTTTCCTCACTGTTTTGCTCTTATCACAGTAGGGACAGAGTGGTTCACCTCTGGGGTATTGAGTTGCAGGGCAGACAGTTTGTGTGGAGGTGGGGGGTGTTCCATGTGCATTTTCCAGCATTTTATGCTTTGTCTTGAACCTTCAGCCCCCGAATTTCAGTGGAGCAGATGCACCCGAAGTGAAATCACCCCATGGGCTCTGGTTATTTGTGTTGTGTCAGGCTTTATCAGTGTCTGTAAAAATTGCTTCTCCAGCTCTGCATGGGGTTCTGTGTGTGTTGTGCTGGAGGTTTTGCAAATCCTACCAGGGCTGAGAAGTACTGAGAGGACACCCAGCCCTTGACTGCATTATTTGGGTCCAGCCGTCCTCTTCTGCAGCCCTGATGTTTGATAAGTGTATTGCTTTGTATCACCAGACCCTGCTCTGGTTCTATGCAAAGATTTTCCACTTCTGCTCTCTTCTATCTTTAATAGATAATGCTTTGAGAGCATTTTATTTATTACAAGGACCTTGGCTGACATGACTCATCTTGACAAGTGGGAGAAAAAAACCCAAACACACACACACACACACACACATACACACACACACACACACACACACACACACACACACACACACACATATATATATATGTATATATATGTATTTTTATGCTACCTTTATGGGGTCTACCAAGAATGGGCACTCTAAGGTGGTACTTCTGTCAGAGATGTTGGTGTTTACTTTACAAGCAAGTCAAAACTCTTTAGAACCAGCAAAAGCTAGGTCTAACTAAAATAGTTTAAGTAAACAAAGATGCTTCTCTTCTGCAAGGAGGTAGATGTGTCTGTGTAAGGACATGGTCCCTATGGAGTCTGCCCTACCACAGAGTATAAATAAAAGAAAAAAAAATCTACAGTGGAAAATAAATAAAAATAAAAAATCAGGAGGTTTGTTGCTCTTGCTTGTGGAGTGTCTCATCATCAGGACACGGTTGATGTGTGCTGGATGCTGCTTCCCAACAGCATTTTCCTCACTGCTTCTTCGTGGGGGAGAGCATGTGTGGCCAAAGAATTTCAGTTTCCCCCCAAAATGAGCTGGAGGCACATATGCTGATGACAGGAGCAGGTTGTGTGTGACAGTGTGTTGAATGTCCCCCTGCTCTGGTAAATCTCTGCCTGCACTGAACCAAGGGGATATCTCAGCCTTTTTTATTGATGTAGTTGAAGGCAGGTGACCTTTGTTACTTAGCAGCATTATTGTCCTCTGCTCCACCTCGGGTATCACCTGGATTTCCAGGAAGTAGATGAAAACATTTTGAAGCCTGCAGGACGAAGGTCATCTTTCAGAGGCATCCTAGGAAGTTTCTTTCCTGAGGAAAGGATTTTTTTTTCTTGTTAAGAAGCTTGTAGCTCTATTTAAACTTTCCTTTTTGTAGTCCATAAAGGCAGGAGGCAGATGCTGTAGCCTGACTGCACAGCTTGCTTTGTATTGCCTGAAAACAAATTGTTTCCCTTGACCTTGGTGGGAGTTAGGATGAAGTCGCAGCAAAGGAATCAAGCTTAAAATATAGGGTAGAGGGTTATGCCTGCCCCCTTCTAAATCTGTGATAACCACCAAGCTTAAGAAGCTTCCTAAAAGGTATTTTGTAAGGAACCTGAACATTGGCAAGGATTGGTATTTGAATTTTAATAGATTACAATCATTTGTCAAGGCAGAAAATGTAATTCATTTGTGCATCAAGCTTTTTTTTTGGCTTATAAGACCTAATACCTTTTAAAAACTCCAGTCTTGTTTTAAAAGCTGTAAGATGTAATATAAATACTTTGAAATGCAAGCAGTAACATTAATTTATTTTTGAAAAGTAACAGAAAAATGTAATCTTTGTGATACTATCAGCATGCCAGATATCGTATCACCTGAAACTCCTTGGGAGGTTTTCTTACAGCCCTGTTAGCTCAAGACCCTGTGTGGATCAACTTTTGCACATTTTTCAAGTCAGCAAGGCTGCAAACAAGGATTTAGAGACTGTAAAGTAGTAAAATTGCGAAGGAGAGACAGTGGCGTTAGAGAAGAGGGACTCTGATATTTAGTTTCTTTTTCTTGGCATTATTTAGACTCCCAAATGACAACGTTTCTAGTTTTCTAGCACAAAGGAGGCTTCATGCTGTTCAGGATCTGCTGTAAAGTTCTAGTACAGATCATTCTGTATCCCAAACAATTTATCTAGTTCAATGATATTTTTATTTCACAGCTACAGTTTATAAGCCCTTGTCTAATAGCTGGTATTTTTGGAAACCTCCCGTTTATCTAACAATAGGAGCCAGGATGGAATATCAGTTTCCACTTAGATTTTCCTGAATTCTCTCCCATTAAATCAATAACATTATTTTTGTAGATTAGGCTTTCTTTTGCTTTTAAAGAGAAAGGCTAAAAAGGAAAAAAAAAATCTATTTAAACAAATACTGAGACCTAAACAAAAAAAGAAAAATGCCATTAATTTCAGATAAGTTAAATAATCAGGGTGGGTTTTGTTACAACATTTACATCATAAACCGTGATTTTAATCGAAGGAATGTAACTGATTTACAACATGCACTGTGAGTGCTAGAAGTACATGTGAGCAGGCCATTGTAACTTTAGTTTGTGTACATCAGTGTCACGTCTTAAATCTGGGGCCGGGAGGCTGCAGAGGGAGAATCACATCAGAAAACTTTCTGACAAACTGACTTCCAGAAAATAACAAAGCGCTGCCTCCCGGTTTGCCATTAGCCCCAGCTACCTGAAAGGAGCTTTCTGCAGATGTATAATCATCGCAGTAGCACTTTCATTTCTGTCACAGAGGTCTAAATAAATGAATTGGCCATCTGCAATTAATTCACATTGTACAAATAGTTTGAAGACTGAGTCGTCTGTCTTCCGAACAGAGCGATCTATTTTTAGCTCCTCAAGCAAGCCTGTTTTGTGTTCTTTGTAGAGTCAGCGACATTCTTTCAATTTTTCAGCTTAATTAACACAAAAGAAATTGTAATCTGAGAAGGCAGCAGAAACAAGAACCCCCTGAAAAGCATGAATTTGCAAGAAAGCAGAAGACGACAGCTTTGCAAAAGAGAGATGGCAAAAAAAAGAAAGGGAAAAAAAAAGTTCAGAGCAGTTTGTGGGTTTTGGGCTGGACACTGTATAGGCTAAGTTGTACATAATTTGTTGATTTACAGTGAATGCTCACAGGTTTTGCAATTAATTTGGGGTTCTTTATTCTGAAAATTATGAGAGCCACAGAAAGAATGTTTTCACGTGAGATAACAACTAAAACAGAAGAATACTTGTGAATAAAGAAGATTTCTGTATCATTTTTTACATCCAGGTCTGGCCTGGATGTAAACCTTGGTGTATGTTCCCTGGATGGCTGAGGGAACATTGAATCCCCTCTGGATGGATTCTGCATGCTTGCAGTTGTAGATAAATCATTATTCCAAGCTTAGATATATTCAGATACATGCAATTTTTATTAGAATATTCTCCTGACAAATGTAAAAATACCCCCTGCAACATAAGATGCATTCTGGACTACTTGAGTTAGAAAATTTGTAGTGATTGTTAGAGAGAAGGAAGGCACAGCTCACTGCTCACAGGGATTTGAGGTAAAATGTTAGTGCTAGGTAGAAAAAAGGGAATGAAAAGTTCAAAAACTCCAAACACCAACTGCAATCAGTGAATGTTCAGCAGTGCTTTGAAATAAGGAGATTTCCGTGCCTGCTGGCAAGCGCTTTTTTGTTTTAATGTAATACGCATAATATAAGTATACAGCATTAGCATTTTTTGCTAATTTCAATTTGCTGTGCACTAATATTATTCATGCATAGCATGTAAGCTTCCAAATTAAATATCTTTCTAAGGGTTTGTCTGTGGGTGCTTGTCTGAAATACACAAATAAAAGGAGGAAAAATCCTAAACACTCAGCCTACCCCCTCTGAATCCAGGGAAAGAGCTTGAAAGGCTGAAGGACAACTCCAAAAATCTGATGGCTGCTGCAGCACAGGGAGCAGGGACACGAATTCCTGCATCAGCCAGTGCATCCGTAGCCTTGTGTTCCAGAGTCACGTGTCCTGTTTTAAAGTAAAATTTTGTGTATTTTATTTAGAATTATCTAAAAATACAGCACATTTCCCAGTGGGAGCCTACAGTTGTAGGTGTGGCAAATAGAGTCACCTGAGGGGTTCAGCTGGGTGCCCTTGTGGAGATGTACCTGCATCTGTACCTTCTGAAATCTGGCCTCTGTGTGTTTTTTGGAAACTTGGATGTTCCCCAGACATCCTGAGTACCAGTTTTTATCTGGTTCCTTCCCAGAGCTGTGTCTGAAGAAGTTGTATCACACATCACAGGAAAAAGAAAAAAAAGTGCAGAGAATTGGTTTGTTTCATCAGCTGAACTTAGTTCCCAGAACTGTAAGTACCTTTGAGTGTAACAAGTTAAAGCAAAAGGCGTGACTGGCTTCTGATTAAAATACGATTAATTCTTCAGTTGTTGCAGAACTGGGCTCCTGCAGGATGCCACCAACCTCTCTAGCTCTGACCAGTTCTGCAGTACCTGAGCCTTTCCTCCCAAATGGAGTGCTGGGGCAGATTCCTTTCACTGCTGAGGGTTTGCAAGACTGTATCGTTGTTTTTCCTTTTCTGCAGAAATCTGCTCTGTTTCCCCTCTGTAAATGAAAAGCACTATTAGTGGGGAGGAGGAAGAACATCCATGTTCTTGCTAAGAAACAATAAGAGAGTTGCAGAGCTGTTGCAAAGCCCCTGTGGAGGATTAAGGAGATGTGTGACTGGCAGCGATGCTGAAAATAAACGGGAAGGGTGAGCAATGGTGGGACGTTGGTTTGCTCACCTGGAAACTCAGAAAACCCGAATAAAGTAACTTGTGTCGTTAAAAGCTGCCTCACTCACTGGCACTCACCTTCCCAGTGCCAGACTGATACAAAACTCTTAACTACAGGTTGTAGAAGGGCCGTTTATCAGTGCTGAAAGTTGCTGACGAATATTAAACACTACCAAAAAATCAGTTTGCGTCCCTTTGCATGAATTTGCGCTGCAAATTTTTCCCACACAAAGCTAAAGGAAGTAGAGGGAACTGTCAGTATCATCTTTTTCAGTGTCTGTAATAGGCACAGCTAATCAATGATCTGGGGTTTAATTATTATTTGAGTTTCAGTTGTAGGAGTTTTCCACTCTGAGCAATATGCAGACATGCCTTTTGTGTTTAAGTGCTAAATGCACACATAGTGATGTGTTTGAAAGGCTTCACTACTTCTGGTGTTTTTTCTTTTAAGGATTTGTGGGTATTCATTAAACAATTTCAGTACATTAAAAACAGTAAAATAGGTTTCTGTGATCTTTGTACCCCTAAAATTGAATTTTTGGATCTTTGTTGAAGGAAAAGTAAACTTATTTTTTTAAAGTATATTAAATACTGTAACGAAACAGGAAGTATATCCTAAAGTATGTTTGTTTTAAACACCGTAAGATAGTATGTTTAAGAATCCTTCTGTAAGGATGTAAGTTCTGAAATACCTATTTAGTTTAACAGTTGTAAAATATGTGAGGTAGTCAATCATACCTTTGGCTTTTATACCCAGCCAGGTTACTTGCCAACATAAACAAAGACTTGAAGGCTTATTTTTTAGAAGTTTCAGACAGAATCCAGTGAACCTTTCACTTAATTCATAATACCCTAAATATTAATTATTTCTAAAAATACTCAGCCAAGACTGTAATTTCTAAAAACAGCATGAAGGTATCTTCCACTCCATCCATTTTATTCTCGTATGATCCTCAAATAAATAAAATACTTGCTTTTAAAAAAAACAAAAAAAACCAACCTCCCCCCCAAAAACTCAGCAAGATGCAATCTGTTGATCATTTCTTTAGAAGGTCTGCACCCAGTGTGTTTTCTGTTGAGTCATAAGTTATGTCTGTAGACCACTGCATTGTTAAATAACAGTAAATATTCTTTGCTGCTGAATCACCCCTGGGAAGGACAGACACAGCGCCCGGGCTGCGGGTACTGAGGCAGAGGGACAGAGTGCTCCATGTTGTTAAGGTTTCAAGAGAATTCTTTAGATAATTTGCTGTCCACAGTCCTTCTCCATACTCTTACAGCCTCCTCAGTGGAATGAAGAGGAGTTTGTGCTCCCATGGCTGTGATCAGCTGGGAACTAACCTTGCTGGAGGAGTTCTGTGCCAGGCTCCTTGCAGTGACTGCTGCTCTGGTAGCGGTGTCAAGGGCTGTGTGACACGAGCATTGCAACCAGCCTTGGGGAACTGCCTGGCCCTCTTCCCACGAGGAATGCCCAGAAACCAAAGCAGATAGTGTTGTCCCATCCATTTGTGGGCTTCACTCCCTACTCTTGGTCTTCCCTCACTCCTGAGGGGCTCTGGCAGGAGGCTCTTAGCTCCTTGCAAGCCACACAAGAGGTCCGTGGAGAATATAGGGAAGAGGTTTCCCTGCTTGGCATTTTTGGGTTTCATGCATGTAACAACGTGAGTTTTCACATTATAGTAGTTCCTTCTGCTGAGGACAACTCTTGATTCCTCCCCACCTCTTGCCGTGCTGCTGCAGAGCCCAGCAGGCAGCAGAGGGAGCACAACTGTCCCTTTTCCAGTGCCATGGGATAGCAGCACTAATTGTGTATGAAACAGCAACAAGAAATGGAAGGAAGAAAGAGAAGAGTGAAAAACATCTTGGTTAGCAGCGTACTGGAAGTAGATGAAAGGGCTGGAGGGAACAGGGTAAATGTCTGATTATTAGGGAATGAGGAGCTAAATATGGCATCTTAATATGGCACGTGGCAAGAGGCCAGATCTGTTAGTTCGTAGATCTTAACCTGCTTCCAATATTTGGTGTTGAGCAGGATTAAAAACCAGGAGGGAAGGGTTTTTTTGGGCTCTGGTTTCGACAGTGATGGAATCTCCTGAAGAGCAATTTTAGTGCAAATCCAACCCCAGATTCTCATCTTGTGAGACGTTAAGATCCAAGCCACAACTCTCTACAGAATAATGTGAGTGCAGCTACAAAATGTAGTTAGGAGATCGTGGCTCTCTGGGAATGAAATGTATCATTGACAACTGATATTCATATCGAGAAGAGTGAGAATTTAGCTTCTACTTCTGATTTAAAACATGTAGCATCTCCAAGGTATCATTTTCTCATGCTCTGCATTAGACGTGTTTTTGCAGTACCAGAGCTAGAAGAAGTTTCTAAAATATAAGTTTTCTTAGGAATCAACTGCATTAATGACTTTGTTATATCTGAAGATATAAATGAAAGTGACATTTATATAACAGATTTTCCGGTATAAAAGCCAAAGTCAGCTGGCTAAAAACACTCAGAAGGCTTTACCATGAAAAATTATAACAATCAGAGGTTAGATGAAATTTAGAGAAAATGTAGAGCGAGATGGGTGAATTTACTGCTTTTTCATTACTTTTTTCCAAGGGGAATGACTTTAGCTAAAGTTAACTTTTTACTACTTAAGAAGATTAGATAGTTCATAGAAAAATAATTCAACCTGCTTATTTTAAAAGCTTTCTTAATAAGAGAACTTCAAAGAAGTTTGTTTTAGAGTAGAATTCGAGTAATGCAGGTAAGGTAGTTAAAAATTCCCTCACTGAAATGTAGTTTGAAAAATCAACTTTCATGGCACCTATACAAGTATTTCTATAGATTCTTATCTTTAAGAGCAGCAACATATTTCTTTTTTTAATTAAATATCATTATAATTGCTAATGTATGATTGTTTGAGGGCATATGTGAGTCAAGCTGTGGTTTTGAGAACACAATTTTTGAGAACACCTTCACCAAATCCTTCGCCCTGTGCTGTAACATCTATGCTGGATTAAAATACAGGTTTCATTTTGGAGATGCCCTATGTCCTTGCCAGGGAGAGGAGCACTTCCAGGAAGACAAATGAGAATGCTGGGAATCATCCAGAATAACTGAGGAAAAGAATTCTGTAAGATGTGACCATTTTGCAGAGAAGCTGATTGGCAGTTCTAGAAAGGAAGGAAAAAAAGAACCTTTGAAGCCAAAGCAGAGGTAGAAGAGGGGTTCCAATTATTCAGGGAATAGGTGCTGTCTCACAAAGAAGTAAAACTTTCTAGACAGAGAGCAGACAGAATCATTGTTGCTCGGAAAGGCATAATCAGGCTAAGAGATGAATTTGAGCCTGTTTGGTTTTTTCCATGTATTTTTGCCCTGCTTATGCATTTTTCTTAGCTTTCTGATTGTTTGGGGGGCGGAACA
This sequence comes from Certhia americana, assembly GCA_018697195.1. Lineage (NCBI taxonomy): Eukaryota > Metazoa > Chordata > Aves > Passeriformes > Certhiidae > Certhia > Certhia americana. The sequence goes on along the minus strand of CM031874.1, from coordinate 9,746,223 downwards.
AAGTTGGGGTGTTTTTGAAGACTTTGGACTCTGTGTTTAAGAGGTTCCTTTGCTATGCCTATACTGCTTTCTTATCAGCCCTTTAAGGACACTGTTGGAAAACCAGAGTTTCTCACAGATAGTAAACCTTACTGACACGTACTGAAAAACCTGTCTCCAGAAAATTGTTCCCAAGTGTTGATGTGCCCAGATAGTGGCTTTCCATCATGGATTGCTCTTCAGCTCGGGTCTTCTAAGGTAGTGATTCATTCTGTGATGTGTATCTGTCTAGACATGAGAACTTGGTGCAATAAAAATGTTTCTTACTTGGGTATTAAGAGATTGTAGCAATTACATAATTGTTGTTAGGGCAGGAGGTCTCAAGCCATCATAGGTTATTTCTGGCATGTCTTGTCCCACCTTTTCTTTATGCAGATCAGTTTGGAGTGTTTGTCAGTGAACCTCTGTCCTTCTGCCACCTCTCACCTGGTCATTGCAGACTTCATACTGATGCTTCCATAAAGAGATCTGCTTGAAGACACTCTTTGGGGCAGTGAAATCCATATTTTAGCTGGTGGAAGCACTGCTTCAGCACCATGCTATAGTCTCAGTTTCAACTCTCTGGTATCAGAAAATCTTTTATTCATCCTTGGGCAAGGAATTTCTTAGCCTTTTTAACTTTACTCTTGAGCTGCTGTAAGCATATACACATCACCGAAAAAGAGCATTTCTGCAAGCTGCTGCACAGTTTGATCTCGTGGCTGGTGTGTCTTGGACTGGGTCACTGTCCCTCCACCTAGCAGCTCTTCCTGCCTTCCCTCCAGTGCAACCCACGCTGACCCATAGAGAGCTAGAAGTCAATTCTTTCTAGCCCACTTTCTTCCCTCCAAACCAGCTTTTAGGGTGGAGAAGAATTAATTCTTCTTATTTCTATTGCTGAAAGATGGTCAGTGCTGGTCATAGTGGTTCTTTTTGCTTCGGGTCATTGTTGTTCAGCTGGGTACAGAGTGCTTTGATCCACCATGGAGGGTATGATACCAAATAAATGTAAACAAACCTTATAGCCAAAATTACGTTTGCAAAATAAAACCTGGTTATCATTTTGGTATGATTTTGGTAGAGAACTATTTTTGGTGTGTCACAATCGCCTTGGTCCCTTTTGCCTGCCAGAACTGTGAATTTATAAACTCCCTCACTGGTCTCCTCACTCGAGGGGGGGAAAACCAGGAAACAGACTCCATTTTTCTTTCAAATGAATATTAATGGCAAATGTTAGGAGGCACTTGCTCAGCTTTTAATAATATACATGTCCTTCTATGAGATGGTCCAGACAGAACAGAGGATTAGGAATACAGAATTTAAGACTGAATTTGAAAAGGCAGTACAGGAACTTCAGCCTCCCAAAATATCCTCTGAAAGTTTTGCTTTATTTCACACTGTCGGACAGGATTCTCCTTACAGCACCACAATATTCATAATAATGAAATAAATTAAATCCACCCCTTCCTGTGTGGCTCACAACACACAGCACTGTGCATGCTCAGCACATGTGTAGTTTTGATAAAGAGACATTATCGAGCCTGAAATCATTTTAAATAAAACAAATAATGTGGCTGCCCAGCACTTCCTCTGGAAGTATTTCCTTGGACAAATCTTCCTTAACTCTCACATGCATGGAGTTAGTATATATATCCCTCAGTAACACCAATTCATAGAAGGAATGTTTCAGACTCACTGTACAGCTGCGTATTTTATATATAGGGTGTGAAGTGCAGCCCTGCAGCAGGGCCCTGCCTTCAGGGACTGCCAGGGGGACCCAGCATCTTCCAGGTGCCCCATGGCACAGGGCTGCAGGGGACAAGAGTCCCCGAGCTGTCACTCCAGGGCTGGGGCTGAGCCACTTTTGTGTTTTCTGGGGCTGCAGAGCTGCTGGCATCAGGCTCAAAGCCAGCAAATCCCCTGCCCCTTGCAGCATCCTTGGGTGTTCCAAGGGCTTTCCATCAAACGTGGGAATGTTGACATGGCTGTGATCCCGCTGAGCAGAGGGCAGGGGGCTCGCCGTGGGCACTGGGAGATTTTGGGCAGCTGGCTCTCTGGGGATGACACCCGGGAAGCAGCTCCAGGGCTGGGATGGAGGGAGCTCCCGGCCCCAGAGCTCCGGGGGCTCGGCCGTGCTCGTTCTCTGTTTGCACAGCAGAGACGGAGCTGTAAAAAGCCGATTGCTTCAGAAGGGAACAGGTCACAGTTAGACAAGGGAGCAATGGAAAAACAAATTCGTTATTGTAACACCAGAGAGCATAAAGCAAACTGGGAGTGACCTGTGGAAGAACACAGCACCGGGTTTTTGTCATGGTGGGTGCTTTATGGTGGGCAAAGAAGGACTGAGAAGTGTGCAGACTTATTTTTTTTTTTTTTTTTTTTTCGTGTTTTCTAAATAAAAAGTATCTTTGTCTGGTACTTTGAATGTAGCAAGCGTGCTGGTCCTAGCTTTCCCTGGTTTTGCTGGAGGGCCTGTGGGAGAAGGACTTGACTAGAGTACTAGCAGCTTTCTCACCATTTTCATTTAAGAAAAACAGCATTAAGATTTTGAATAGAGCCTTTTTTTTTTTTTTTTTCATGAAATGTTGCTGAAAATGTCTTGAGTTTAAAAGGTGTTAAGAAAAGGAAGACAGACTATTTAACAAACTTGCTTCCTTTTTAAATAATTATTTTATGATGAAACGTGCAGCAGAAGGGCTTAAAGGTCACCAGTGAGACCAGGGCCCCTTGGTTCTCAGTGCTGTGCAGACATGTCGGAAGCAAACAGCTCACAACCTGTAAGAGAGAGGCAGATAAAAGATAGCTGGACAAAGAGGCACAAAAAAGGGAAGTGGCTCGTCCAAGGTCACCCACGGATCGGTGGCTGTGCTGGACTGAACCATCTGCAGTAGATCAGGTCTCCTGGATCCTGTTCCCCTGTTTGATCCCTACGCTCATCTTGTCTCCTTTCACAGTTTGTGAGTGTTCAAACAGGTCTGATCATCCCCCAGCTGGGTTCACAGGAGGGGATAATCCTTCACCTCTGCTGGTTTTCATGTGGAAGAGGCAAAATCCAGTGTTGGACTGCAGGTTCTGACCCAGCTCCTGCCTGCTTCCCACAGCCCTGGCCATGGATGTCTTTCCTGGCTTTGCCTGAGATAGAGCAACAAGGGAAACCTTTCATTGTGCACCTAAAGCCTTGGAGACAATCAGTTGGTTCATATACAGTTCTAAAATCTAACAGACATGAAAAACCCCCAAACCACCAGAAAGACTTTTTCACTGCAAAAAGGGTCTAAATTCTGCAACTGCCCTAGGGCGTGTGGGGCACTCTAATTTAACATCAAGGCACTTAAGACGTAATGGTGCTGTTAGTATGCCAGACAGACAGATTCTTCCAGGAAAAACAGGGTACAAAAGACCCCTATTCTATAACTGTGTCAGTATGTAATCTTAGGACCTAGACTTAACGGTTTTTCATCTAAAGGAAAAGATGGGAGAAAATGCCCTTTTTCAAAAGGAATACTTTTAGGCCTTTAGCAATGCAGAAACAGAGTAGCAAAATCACAGTCCTGTTTTCCTTGCAGATCGTCTCTAATAGCTCCTGGTATTGAGAGTATTGTGGTTTGCTAGCACTAAAATGTAAAGTTATTTTGAGCATGAAAAGCCTGGATGTCGTGCTATTTTAAAAAAATGTTAAAGAAGGAGAGGAATGTTTACAGCACATTAAAACCTGTGTGACAACTTAGCAAGAACTATTTTAACAATCCTCTTATTCCCTTTCCTGTTATGCACCATAAAATGAGAATGCAGTGTCAGTAATAAATAATATTGGCATGGAGGGATGGCTCACCCATCCCTGACTCCCGGAGTCAGGCTGGGTCAGGCTCAGCCCCAGCTGCCACCCTGCTCCGGTGGGAACTGTGGCTGGTGCTGGGGAGGGTGAAGGCAGGAGCCTCCTCTCCTCGGCTGACCCCCGGGCAGGAGAAAAGCTTGGGAGTTTCGTGCTTCTTTACAGGAATTAACTATAACCAGTATTTAGAAAACAGCCTCTGCCACAAACTGCCTCCCTGGGCTTTGTGACCCAAACGTAACAAGGATTAAAGCAGAATATTTCTTTATTTTACAAAAAAAAAAGTTTGCAGTCAGGGGTAGGTCTGCAGTGAATGTTGACAAATACTGAAACTAAATATGAGAAAAGACTTGTTCCAATTTTTTTTTTTAATCGGCATTCCATATGTGTTATGTGGAGAGCTAGGATGTGCTGCTACTTCTGTTGCATAAGAGGGTTTTTTCTTTTTTAATAAAATGCAGTGCAGAATGCATGAGAAGTTAGAAGGAATATCAAGAAAAAGAACTACATGAAAATAAGAAAAGCTACTAAGTGAAAAGCTCTTACTCAGTGTGTTATTTCCATAATTCCGTGAGTTCCTTAAAGTCTCTTTTTAATGTTTCTGAGGGAAAGCCTCGAAGTGAAAGGAGGGAGGCAAGGGTTTTTTTTACTTTGGTTTAAAGGAAGATCTTGGTTAATTCTATTAGTAGACTTTGGGCTTGTTTTTATTTAAAAACAAAACAAAAATCCCTCTCAAGTTTAGAATTTCTGTATGGAAAAATTCTTCTTCTTTGCCAGAGAGGGAAGTATCTCCTTTTCATTCTGTTTGTTTTGGAGTATCTGTAGTTAAGTGTTTTGTGTTTGTTCTTTATTGAATACATTAGTGGTGCATTAATTCCTCCCTGACAATGCTCGTTTCATTGCACTCCCTCCTCCCCATCTGACAGACAAACTTGTCCTTTCACGTGATAATCCTGCTTTGCCCTCCCAGGGTTTGATTGGTAATGGCTGCATTTTCTACCTTGTTTACCTCTGAATGCTTTTTAAAGTGATTTTTATTCTGGCCCCCACAAAGGAAACAGATGAAAAAAAAAAAAAAAAAAAAGCCCACATTGAATTCTTGCTTCAATTCCAATCTGTTTGCTTTGGTTTTCCTTTTTAGATTATTGTTTGGCTTTAATTTGTTTGTTTCTCCTTTAAACGGGTTTGAGATTACTCAAGGGTTCCTTGTTCAGCAGGTCAAAGGGTAATTTGGAGACTTTGAAACCGTCTCCCTTTTTATCACCACGTTTCGTTCTTCCCAGAGTCCAAAGGATTTTCAGGACGATAGCTCGATAGCTCGTGGAGGATGGCTCCATCTAAGGAAAACATGAGCAGCAGACCTGAGTCACTGCAAGGAGCCACAGCAGTTTTTCTTAGATGAAAAAAAACCCCTCTGATCTAAGTCTAAATCAGAACCTTAATTAATCCTTATCTGTAACTAAAAGATTAAGTTTACTGTGCATTAAATACATTGAGGTTGATCAATCTGGTACTCAACTATCAGCCCAGGATGGAGACCCTAAATTTAACTAACTCCAAGTCAGAGGTACCCATACACAAAAATATACAGTGTGTGCTATTAAAAAATGTCCTTTAACTGAAAGAGTCGATCTGTTCCAGAGTTAATCCCTGCTTTTAAAAGAGGAAGGTCAGTTCTAACTGCTCAGCCATGCCACTGTGGATTTGTAGGACAGCAAAATGAAGCATGGGGTAACGTAGGCTCCTTAACAAAAATCCAGGTGTTGCTATAAGAACCATTTGTTTCCGATGCCTCCCAGGTTAGCTCGGTGTCCTTCCATGGAAAAGACTTGCTGAAAATATGCTATTTCCTACAAACAGGAACAAAATAAATTGTACAATTAGATCAGCACTGTGGCTTTTACTTTTTGAGCTACAAATGTTGTCCCATGTGCTGTGTCCCCTGAGCCGTGGTGGGAACTGGAGAACAGGCTATTCCAGAGGCGAGGAAGGCTGACAGCCTCCTCAGAGGCTGCAGTGCCATTTCACTCCAGTTCTAAGGGATGCTGGAGCGAGATGTCGTCTGTGTCTTCTCTTCCAAATGAGCACATTGGCTTGGTCACAACTCCACCCCCACAGTTCACAGCCAAAAGTTTAGGAGGTCACATTCACTGTGGACAGGGAGAGCCCGTCAGGAACTGCACAACTGTCCCATCTGAAAATCAGTTAACTGTTTCTTCTTTACTGGGGGCACCTTAGTGCTCAGTGCCTTCAACTCACTAGCAAATGTGGATTATTCGCAAAAGGAAATAAGGGTGTTTGTCACCTGGAGGGTTCGGGAGGAAGCTAAGACGGGCATCTGATCTGGATCTCATAATCAGCTGTAAATACAAAGAGTAACTCAAATTAATTCAGAGCCTGACTCCGGTCAGTTTAGAATAAAACTGATGCAACATCAGAACTTTAAGGAGAAAGTTTTATCCATTTAGTTAAAAAGATAAAAGAACAGAACATCATTAAATACACGTCTGAAAAGCTTTTTTTTTCAACAGGCTCAATCTATTCTGTTAAGGCAACAGTTTCTCCAAAACCAAGTCTTGCATCTACATTTCCAGCCAATGTTTGTAAATTTATTTGTCTTTTGCTTATATAAGTGTGAATATCCTCATGAACAAGAAGGGAGACTACCATAAGGAATATGCATTGAAATACATGTAACAGTCTGTCAGATATAAAGTAAATATATTAAAATAGGAAAAAGATAGTAATTTTCTTGAGGTCCTCTTGAGTGATTCTATCAGCAGGTATTATATGGAAATCTTAAAAGGACAGAAGTTCATGTGTATAGGGTGGGGGAAGCATAAAAGATGTGAACTTTTCAACAAGTTCTCTCTCCTGCTGCTGTTGACAGTCTGCTTCTACTTTATATCTAAATCTTCTTATCCATTTTTAAATCAAGCTAATATAGTTGTCCTAGCTGGGAAGAGTAAAGTCTGCATAAGTTATGCTCCTCAATAGAACTGCTCAACTGAGTAAAGTTCAGGTTTATTTACAGGATTAGGATATTGTTACAAATCCTTCTTTAGTTTTAGGCACCAGAGAGTAGATTTTGGGGCAAAAGCTGTGGAGGGAAAGTGAAGAAAATAATTGCAATAAAATTCCTTCAAAGAAGAAATTAACAAAATTAAGAGACCTGATGATTTTCATTAAGATGTAATAGAAATTAGGTCAATAGGACTAAAAATCCATTAACTAAAGTGATCAAGTAGACTGAAATGGATTGTAGATACAAGGAATTTTTATACACTCTTCTTTTCTCCCAAATATTCTACTGAAATATTATTGCTTTTAATTTTCCTGCTACCTCTCCTTGTGAGATCTTTTCTGGTTTGAGAGGTGAAAACAGCAGAATATTGTTCACACTGCCAACCTCCCTGTTCTTTTTGTGAAATCCTTTCCCTGAGATGCATGCTGGTGTATCAGAATCTTTGCATTTACTTTAGATTGAAAAATAAAAGCTAACAGCCTCTATTCTGTTCAATTATATTCAAGAACAGAAGGAATGTCAGTGAATCTGAATTTAATCTTGTAAGTGTGCAATGCTCATAATCTTCTGTGTGCAACCTTGTATTTCCCATTAATTTAAATAGTGCAGGATTGATTTAATAGCCATCAGTCTTCTTCTGATGTCCTTTTACAGCCATTTCCACGTTCTTGTTGCCTTACCTTTTTGGAAAACATTTTCTTTCAACATGCTGCAGTGTCCTTTAACACCCTATTTTATATTTTCAAGCTTCAAACAGTTAGAATTTTATCACAGAGGCACTATGCCCATACATATAGTTATTTTATCTTTGCATTATTTGTTCCTAAGGCTGCAGGTTCTTCAGAAGTGAGATTTAATTTTATGGTGAGTCAGGGGTCAGACTGTGCCTGCATTTACCCTTCTGATGGCAGGAGTCTCGTGAAACTCAAGTTCATGGATTTTTACAAGATGGAAGCTAATGGAACTAGTTCCAATAAGAAACACAATTTATTCTAAAGACACATTAGCAGCGTTATGTTATTTAAACAAATAAAAAAAAAGAGTGAGAACAGCTAATGTGTTGGTATGCTCACTCTTCAAACGATGGGCTCCTAATCAGGACAGCACTGAAAAAACTCCTGGCAGTTCACTGAGTTTGTGAAGTGCGGGTGGTGCCTGATGTCCTGAGTCCTCTCATATTTCAGAAAGACAAAAACCAATCTGTAATTGCTGATAGGTTACACAATGTTTTCAGTTCTCTTTTTGTTTCATGCAGTTTTGACACTTTCACACTTTAGTAACACTGGTAATACAAGGAGCTAATTCTTAATTCCGTTGTAAGTAACTGGCAGCTTTGTGAATTAGCTGAGTGTGTTTTTCTTTTTCAGCTACCTCATGTTTTGCTCAGCCTAAAGACAGAGGCACAAGGTAGCTACAGCAGGAGGGCAGTGATTCCTGTGGGAGTTTAACCTCACAGAGCCTGTCCTGGTTTCTGTTTGGGAAGGGATGGGTGTGCACTGCTGGACAACAGCATTTACACAGCCATGACTCCCTTGTCCATGGATGCTTTGGTATATTTACCCATCCTATTTCCCTGTACAGGCACCCTTCACTGAGATTTTAGCCTTTTGTATATCTCCAGCAATAACTTTTATCTTGTTTGTGTATTCCTTCACGTTTGGAGCTTGAGATGGGCTCCCTTCCCCCCAGCTGGGACCTGGAGGGAAGCAAATCCTGGAGGCTGGGGCTGATTCCTCCATGTGAGGTGGCAGGTACTGGCATTTCTGTACTTCATACCTGAAACCATAAAAAAAAGTTTGGTGTTTTCTAATTTTCAGTCCCAGTTCTGGTTTTCTGAGTCCTTTATGCCTTGTAAACTCTGCAGTTAAAATATATTTTAATATTGTATATTACATGGAAACTATACAAATAAATAACCTATAAAAGATACAAGGAATTATTGCCATCTTTGCTTCAGATAAATCTGGGCATTACTGAGCCAAGTTTCTCTAAGACCTTTTAAAACTGCTCTTAGCCTAAAACACCTAGAGACACCAGTAAGAGTCTCTCTCGTGACTCCAGAACTCTTAGGCTCTGTGGCATTTAAAAATAGTGACTGTGATTTTCCTTTTTCTCCAGAGGTCCCCCCCTCTTTCAGCAAGGGCTGCTCAACAGATGTATGTGATGACATTAGCTGTGACCTCCTAGTTGTTTGCTCTATTCACATAATTATTTTACTGTGGGTGTTCCTAAATACAGTAACTGGATGATGTAAGAAGGTGTGTTCGTGGGAACAGGATGGTGGATAATCGAATTTTGCAAATGAGGGTAAATAATATTTGTAAAGGAAAGGACATTTCACTAACTCATGTGTGGGTGTGTGCATAGAGAAAAATTCTACCTGTGTATTTTAGGGTACCGGGTTATACAAAGAGCAAAGCGCCAACCATTGTTTTCCAGGTGTAACCGAGAAGTTGTGTCATTTTTGCAATGAGGTTTCCAAAACGTATTTTAGAGAAGAAAATGGAGCTAGACAGGGTGGTAAAACCACACGTAGAAACAAGTGTGTGCATCCAGCGGTACTCTGAGAGCATCCCCTGATACCCTGAGCCCTGCGATGGGCGGGGATGGACGGCGAAAGGCAGGCATAGACCCCTGCGAATCGCACCCAAAACCCAGCCACAAACCATTCAGCACCATAACTTCCACATTAATTTATTTTCCAGCGTAGCACAAGGCGTCGCGGGGCACGACTCCCTTTTACAATTTATTCCGAAATGCCATGAAGTGCAAGGCCAGCTGCGGGCTCCTCCATCCCGCGGGGCTGGGGGGCGGTCGGTACCGCGGGATGGAGGCTGCGGGGCCCCCGAGCGGCGGCGGGGCCGGTTCGAAGAGGGCGCCGGCGGCGGCGCGGGGTGACGCGGGCATCATGTGAGCGGCCCCGCTCGCTCCCAGCGTGCAGTGTGGGCCCGATCGCCCCACCCCGCGCTCCGCCGCCGCGGAGCCGCTCAATAGGGGAAGGGGAAAAAAAAAAATGCGGGAGAGAGCAGGAAAAATAAGACGGGGAAAAATCCGCCCGTGAGGGGACAGGTTCTGCTCGGGGCACAGAGCAAACGGGCGCTTCTATTTTTTTTTTTTTTTTTTTTTAAATTTTATTTTTTTATTTTGTATTCTCGCCGAGAGGACTTAGCCGCTTGGAAAACGCATGTGAAAAGAGCAGCAGCAAGGAGAGGGGAGGAGAAAAAAAAAAAAAAGGGGGGTGTTTTGGCTTGGACCCCCCCTCGCCCCAGTGCGGGAGGAAGGACCCGCGGCGGCCGGAGGGCGAGGAGCTGCGGCGGCCGGCGAGGGAAGGGACCGGGGCTGCGTGACCCCCGCGGCGCGGGGGGACAGGCGAGGAAGAGACGTTTCCCGATCCTCCCCGCCGAGGATTTGGGGAGGTTTCCGCGCCTGGAGCCCGTGCCTTTGGATCTAAAGAGGATTATTATTTTTTTGGGGGTGGCACTGAAGCTGGATTTGTTCCTGTGCGTGCGGCGCGGGGGGGGGGCATTTGTGCTGCCTCTAGAGGAGCCGGCGGCCCGGCCGGGGCGCGGAGATCCCCGCGGATCGCTCCGCACCCCCCGGGAAAGGTGCGCCGAGGGGATCGGCGGGGGGCGGGGGAGGAGAGGCAGCTGCAGCTGCCGGGGAGGAGGCCCGGCGGAGCGGCAGCAAAGTCATCGCTATCGGCCCCCCCTCGGCTGGCTTCGGGCTCGGCGCTCTCCATGTCTCTGGCTCTGGGCAGCGGCCGCCACAGCAGCGAGTAGGGGGGGAGGAGGAGGAGGAGAAGGAGGAGGAGGAGGAGGAGGAGGAAGAAGAAGGGAGCCCGGGAGTGCCTCCCTCCCTCCCTCCCCCCGGCAGCCCCGGCCGCCTCCCGTCCCCTCGCCCCGCGTCCCTGCCTTCCCCTCCCCAAGATGGGCTGTTTAGGGAACAGCAAGACGGAGGATCAGCGCAACGAGGAGAAGGCGCAGCGGGAGGCCAACAAGAAGATCGAGAAGCAGCTGCAGAAGGACAAGCAGGTCTATAGGGCCACGCACCGGCTCCTCCTGCTGGGTAAGGGGTCGCGGGCCGTCCCCTCCCCGCCGGGGCAGCGGCCCCAAGCCCGGGCACGGCGAGGCCGGGGGAGAGAGAGGTGGGGCCGGGGTGGTGGTGGGGGGAGAGCGGAGCCTCAGGGCCCACCCGGGGCCGCGGGGATCCGCTATAGCAGCGCCCGGGGCGGCGGGGCCGGGGCCGCCGGGGGGACCGGCGCGGCGTGGGGGAGCGGCGGGGAGAGCTCGGGCAGCGCCCGGGGCGCCGCGGGAGGGGCCGGGGCAGGTACGGAGCGGCGGCGCGGGGCCGCTCTCCGCCCGCGGGGCAGCGCCCGCCACCGGGGCGACGGCGGGCCTCGGGCGGGCGTGGGGAGGGGGCCGGGGATGCCGCGGCGAGGGGCCCGCGGGGAGCCTGGCAGATAAACAGGGCAGGGCAGTGACAGCGGCCGCTGGCGAGCGGCGCGGCGAGCGCGGGAGGGCCGGACACCGCTCCCCGCGCCGGGGCTGGGGTGCCGAGGGACGTGCGGCCAGGCCGGGGAGAGGAGGAAGAGGAAGGGAGGAAGTCGGAGAATCGTTTGGGGGAAACGGAGGGAGGATGTCGGTCCCGGAGGGAAACGCGGCCGTGCTGGGGCCGCGGAGCAGCGCAGGGCCGGGCGGGCACGGCCACGGCCCCGGCGGGCTCGGCACCCTCCGCTGTCGCACCAGGAACTGAGGTACCGCGCGTTGGAGCGCCGGCAGAGCCGCGCTCCAGGGGCTGCTCCAGCCGCTCCTCTGCGTTACCTGCTCCTGTTTTTAGGAGAGACGTTGACAAATGCGGGCTGTGGATTTCAGGGAACGGAAAGGTCCAAGTATCGGTATTGGAGAGGACAAGCAAATGTTTGTCAGGGTCATTATTTCAGCGTATTTTGAAGTAGTGTTTTAGGATCAGATGCAGTTAGGAGCCGTGGGTTGTTTTGGTCACGCCGAGGGACTGCCTGTGCACGTTCTGCAGGGCTGAAGCGAGGAGCTCAGGCTAGGCCTCGCCGAGCTGACTCAGTTTCGGGGGGAAAAAACCCTAACTGAAAGGAAAAAAAAAAAAATAGAATTCTTGAAGGCGGTGAATTTGGAAACCTACTATCACCAGTAAAATCTTTCAAGTGCTCATTTGAGGAAAGAGACTTAATATAAATGGAGAGTGACTGGGGCTACATCAGCACCTGCAGCACTGAGGAGCCTGCCAGGGCTTCAGTAGAAGTCTTTTAACAGGATAATTTGGACTTCAGCTCTTGGGAACTGTCTTGGACTTCCAGATTTCAGGCTGAACATTACGTAGATACGTAAAAACTATTTGTCATCAGACGAGTTGCTTTCGTAAGAGGCAATATTTCAGCAAACAGAAACATGATGGGCTTGCCTGGGTTTTTTTTCTGTTTTATTCAGTTTTGGTGGCTGAAAAACAGTTTAGATACTTGCAAATAAAAATTTGCGTGCGTTTAGTGATGGCAGTAAAGTCATCTGTGAGTGTGTTTTAAAGTGATAGTTCAGCTGTTACAGTTTCTGCCATGAATTGTGGATAGTCTGTAACTCAGACCCACTGGTAAAAAATATAAAAGCTCATCTCCCCGTTATTATACGTTTCCTCTATAAGACACGTGAAATAAGAAGCCAGGCACTTGGAAAGTGTTCTTAATCTTTTCAAATCATATTCAAATAACCACAAAGAAGAGCTGCTGAATATTCTAGTGGGTTTATGCTGCTGCTCGTAGGCCCCATCGCTGTACACGTGCTTGCCCTGCTGCCACGAGCAGTCTCACTGAAATTAATGGAACTCTCCTTGGTGGTGAAGTTAAACGTGTGTGTGTAATTGTTGTTGAGAATATGGTCAATAACAAGCAGCCAAATACAGAGCTAGACTTATGGGGAAGCATAGATGTAATAAATACATCATTTTGGTTCGCTGGTGTTGTACCCGATCCAGAGAACCCAGGTGTGTCAATACCAAATCATATGTGTTTATAGCAAGTGCAACAACTGTCCAGCTTCCGTCTTGGACAAAGTGAAGTAAAGATTTTGTCTCCCACTGCTTATGAACATAAAATGTGATTTAGTGTTACAGCTGAAATTTAGTTGTTATTAATTCTTAAGTGGACATATGACTGTAGCATTTACTGCCTTCGTGAATAATTCTTAGTTGTGAAGATGATCCAGTCTATCTCATCCCAAGATGCAAATTCTTGATTGGTTTAGCCACCTGTGTTTATTGCATGGTGCAGTCTGCCTGATCAGACAGAGGGTGTATGGTATAAAATAGCAGCTTAGGGGAGAAGTGGCGTGTGCAGAAAGAGTTGTAGATAAAAACTGCTCTCTAAATGCTTACAAAACACTAGTGAGCGAGGAGAGGAAAAAGGAGTAAGGCTCTGGGATTAAAGTGGTAAAACATGCGGCCAGATTTTATGGAGAGCAGAGGAGGACTTTTGGGAATTCGTGAGGGAGAAGGAGAGGAAGGGAGAAAGCAGAGGGGGAAAGCGTTTGCGAGAAAATGAACCTTGCAATGTAACTGCAAAAATACAGTTTTGAACATGAGGCTCAAAATGGAGGCTTGTACTGTCAGTGTGTGCTAGCAGAGGCCTGACATCCTATAAATACAAACTGTACCTCCCTGCCTGTTCTGCCACAGACTCTGGGTTCCCGTGGGTGAGACACAGGCTGGGGAGGGGAATAAGCGAGTAGCCAGGAGATGCTAAGGGGAATCTTTCTAAATTTTGCCACGTTACGATACTACTCCTGCAAAAATATGTTTGCTTTATATAGAAAGCTGCCGATCTGGCAGCGTGGAGCAGCTCAATTAAATGCTGCTGTTGGAGTTGTTCAGCCTGCATGGAAAAACGGGTACTATAGGCAGATGGACTGCCCTGTGCACTGGCATCCGAGCAGCACAGCAGAAATAGCATCCATCTACTTATGGAAACTGGAATGGAGTGGGGTTTTTGCACTGCAGGTACAGAAGGGGAACAGGGGAGAGCTGAAGGGGGGCTCATTGGAGCAGGCAGACCACAAAAGGTGGTCTCTGCCTCTCGTTGTGTGTAGGGTTGATTTTGGAACATGTAGGGAGGGTGGGAGGCTGCTTGCAAGACACAAATAAGAGGAGGTTTTTTGTAGCTTTGTGGGTGGAGGCTTAAAGGGATGCCTTCCTTTTTCAAATGTGAGTATCTACATATTTTATTCCTTGTGATTTAAGTTTCGGAGTTTGACTGGGTGATGATGAACTGCAGCCAAACTTAGAATTCTCTAAGGATATATCTCTTCGGTTTAATGGGGACTTCAGTCAGTTTTCCCTCTGTCAAATAGTAGTGACAAGGCAACCAGGTTGTGATGTTCCCTGTCGTCTTCTCAGTAGAATGTTGGAGTTGTCCATTTTCTTTCCAAATACTGCAATCTGCTTTTAACATTGACACTGGAAAAACGGACAGTGAAATGATCCAAGATTCAGATCTGACACATGACTTGAGCTGGGCATTTATTTTTAGCTACAACCGAAGTTTCCAGTGGCAATTATTTCTTTCACTTTTCGCTCTTGCACTGAGAAACCCAACTTTCTTGATTTTACCCTGAAGAAAAAAAATTCTAGTGTGTGCCTTAATCACTTATGCTTCCTTCTGAAATTGATTTACTTTCATTTTCTAGGTGCTGGGGAATCCGGTAAAAGCACAATAGTCAAGCAGATGAGGATCCTGCACGTGAATGGATTTAATGCTGAGTAAGTGCATTTGCTTTTTCACTTTAGAACCTACCTTCCTCCTCTGCGCCGCAGTCAGTGCTCCTGGTTTGCATCTTGTATATTTTCCTCTTGCTGCTGTTTCACTGTCCCTAGAACTTGGATGTGTATTTTTAGATGAGATTAATAGACATTAACCTGAAGAAGTCAGGCACCAATCATAAGTAAGATCTAGCAGTGTAAAATTATTTATATCAAGGCAGAGTTGATTTAAGTTTTGAGTTTTCTGGGTTTGTTAACTGCAGTTTCTTTCACAACATGGCTGACACTGATTTACCTCAGCTATAGCACATTGATTCATATTACTGTAAAGGTGCCTAGTGTCAGTGTACAAAATGAGCACAATTTTCTTTATTTGGAGCAAGTAGAGCTTTAGTTTCTGTGTCCTCACAGAATGAAATCATACTCTGAATTTTGGGGATTTTGTTGTGTTTGCTTGTCCAGATGTTTGTGTTAAATGATCTTTCTAAAAGCTTTTATTTTTTGCATCCAGTGTCTGTTATTTGGCAGTTGTGAAGAGGGGAATGGCATTAAGATAGGGAAAATGGATATCTTGTTGTTTGTCCTAGAAAGATTTATGCTTGCTAACTTTGCTAGCAAGTAGGAAAAGGTTCTTCTGCACATTAATTTATGCTTGCAATTGTGCGTGTATACCAAAAGCTGCTAAATTAATACTAATTGAATCAGTGTTGAAATTTCAAAGCTTATTTTCTGTGCTTTTTTTTTTTTAAAGATTGTATTACTGGTTTTGTCTTGCCTGTTTTCAAACATAACAGTTTTCTGCTACCATCCTTTACCTTTTAGTGGTGTCATCTATTTTGTGAATCCTGCCTTTTTGGGAAGATTTTGCTTTCATTTGTCTTCCAGGAGTTAATTCTTCTAATAAGAATATCAGCTAAAAGTTTAGCCAAGGAGTCTGGACAGTACTTCTTCCTAATCAGCAAATGATAGTTCAGGATAAGGTACACAGTCTTTTGGATGAAAGTTCAGACTGATTCATAATAAATACGTTATGTGCTACATGTTTTTAACTCCTCTTTATAAGGAATATTTTCTATTTCCAAAATAACTTTTTCATAAGTGCCTAGTCCTGCATCCTGTTACTGCTGAGCTGTCTCTGTTGTTTGGGCTGCTGCAGAGACCTCTTAAAAGACTTCTGTGACTTAAAAGACTTGCATGAGTTGACTTGGTTGAGTAGGTCTCAATACTGAGTGCTGAGTAAAAAGTTCATAGATGAAAGTGGAAGTGGATACCTGGTACCTTTGAAAGTATCAATCCATTTAAGCAACCAAAAATTTAAGTTTTTTCTAGGTTTTTGAGCACGTGGATGCTCTTAAAGGGGTAATGATGCTGTGTAATGGAGGCTGTATGATTAGGGTAGGTAACCTTGTACTCAAATCTGTGTGGAACTGGGAGCCCAGAGAGACCTGTGCAGAGCTGGAGGGGGACTGGGACACACTGGGATTTGCAGCAGCAGGGGGTTCCTCGAGTGTCTCACTGTGTATTGTAGGTTTGGGCAGAGCTGAGCCTGCAGCTGGAATCCAGGGCAACATGGCAAATTTGGCCTCAGGAGGCTCTGCTGGCTTCTGCCTTCTCATAGCAAGGGATTTGGATTACGGGGCAGCCCCGTGCCAGCACAGCCCTGCTGCCAGTCACAGGGCATATCCCAGCGTGGGAGCCACGCGGGAATTGCAGGGGAGCTGCCTGAGGCTCAGGAGCTCTGGCTTGTCCACCCATGGCATTTTGTCCCTTGAGCTTGTCCGTTGGTGGGTAATACGTGTTAGAGCACTGAGGTGCATAAAAATCCAGTACAGAAGTGTGGTATATTTAAAGTGTACAAAGAGTAAGTTATAACGCATCATTTTTAAGGCTTCAACTGCCAAAAATAATCAGTAGATCATAACATACACTTTACAGCAGGGAAAAGGCTGTTTTTCAGTGTTTTGAAATTCTTGCAAGTTACACATCTGTCCTTAAATAACTTGCGTTTTCTTCCAAATAACTAACTGCTCTCTATGTTGTCTCGCTTTCCATTACCCTTTTTGCCTGATTCATTCCCTTTCTGCCCTGCTTACCTTGGGGAAAAATGATGTGGGATTCAGCTAATGAGAGAAATAGCAATTTTTGGAAGGGTAGGAAGAGCAAAGCATTACTTCTCTTCATGTTCAGTCCTGATCAGTTGCTCTGGAACATAAACATGTTTGCATACAACAGCACAGCTGATGTGATGAATAGCAGGAGAGAGGTGGTGAAAACAGTAATATGCTGCAGATGAGGAGACTTTAATTTTAGTGTACTTGTACATAACAGTTTCAATTATTTCTGTTGGTGCAGCTTATTCTTGTGCTGCGAAAGAAATCCAGTTTAAAGTCCTGTCTTAGAATTGTTTTCCTTTGGTTTGGTTGCCCTTTGGCAATGGATGTTTGAAGCAGAGAGAGGGAAAATGTCTAATGCTATGACTGAGGGAATCAAAAGTTTTTATTTAGTGTTACTCTTCTTTCTGGTGACTAAACAGGATATCCAGTGCTAAAAATGCTGGCCTACTTCAGTGCGTGTGAGGGGATTTTATTTGGCTTGGCTTTAGGATTCTGCCCCTAAATAGCTGAAGTTGTCATGTGCCTGTAGGTGAATTGTAGCATTTAACAAGGTGAAATCTGTGTAGTTCTGCAAAACTAGAATTTCCTCTGGGATTCCAATTCTCCATCCCTTTAGCTAATTAATTATTTGAGGAACTGTACAGAATCAAGTGCTCCAGGTAATTAATGTGCTGAATAGTTAAAGCTAAGATTAATGTGATGGTGGTTAAAGTTGTAGTCAAGTTAACTACAGTAGAGACTATTTTTTTTTAATGCTCCTTTTATAATCTGTAGTTGAATTAGAGATGGATTTTTTTTTCCTCTTGCTGTAGTGAAGGTGGTGTGTGGGATGTAAGAGTGCTGTGGCATTGGTAAGGGGAGTAGAGTATTGGAGAAGCAAGGCATGTTCTGCAGCAGAGGTTTTTCTGCATGGAATTGTTTTGGAAGGGCTTAGCTCACTTTCAGCTCGTGCAGAATGGCTTCAGGTGCCTGTTCTATCACCTGACATCTTCCTGCAGCAATTCCATGCAACATGGGAGTGTGGCCTCCCATAGTATTTTTCCAGTGTTCCTGGTCTTTAACATGAAGAGCTGCCTTCTAAGCACAATGAAGAAGCTGTATCAACCAAATTTTCTACTCTTTGCATTACTGTCAACTACAGAGGCCCTTTTGATGTAGAAAGGGTTTAAATTTGGCTTTTAATAGCAGGAAGCCTGCGACTTCCCTTCCTTTCCTTCCCTCCCTCCTCAACACTTCAACTGTCTTTTCATGAGGCAGTTCCAGAGGAGTAGGTATCTGCTGCTGCAAAAAGTATTTTGTGAGCATCCACTGATAAGGTGGAGCCAAAACCTCTTTTTGACTGTGCAGAAGTTTAGATGGCAATCTTTCTGAGCTGGAAAGAATGAAAAATGGGAAAGGGAGGATAGGAGGAGTAAGGAATAAAGTTGGAAGTATTAAATGTGTAGCTCAGATTGAAGAGGAAAATAAAATCAACTCCTTTTTGTGCTATCTAGAGACTGGGGTTCTTTGCTTCTAAAAACATGGCCTTTCACTTACTTCTGATTTCTTTAAGTCATTTTTCCCCTCTGTGATCACTGTGGCTTTGGCTGACAGACTCTGAGGAGAGGGTCATTGTCATGCACAATTTTAGAAAGCAGGGAATAATTGGCATGGGCAAGAGACAATTTTGAAGTGTCATGGGAAAAACTGGTACAAGCAGAAATATTTAAATAGAAATAAATGGTTGAAATGTGGCTTATGAAATCCACTACAACGATTGACAAATAAGGGGAATATGCCCTCATGATTATTAAGTTTGGATATTGTTTAGGATTCAGGAAGTCTTGAGGCTACAGGAAGTTTCAGGTAATGCTTTTCAGCCTCAATTTCCCAAATGATGATGTAAAATGTTGACACTTTCTTGAACTAGTATGTTGAAGTGCTGAATAGGAGTTTGTGTATTTATTAAATCTGGTAGTGTTGATGGCATAAGCAGAGCTGAATAGCTTTGTTTTCAAGACTCAGATTACAAATATATTTGCATTTCTCTTGTACTTTAGTTTTTTTTTTTCTCTTAGTGGGAAAGCTGAGAAAACCAGCTCACACTGTTAGAGATTTCGAGCATTTTCTTTTCTCACCAAGATTTAGGAATTTGTGAGTAAGGAAAAGTAGTCATTGATGGTTTCTAATCTTCTCTTAATAACATCCATTACCACCATTATGTCACATAAAGCAGTAAATAATATTATCTAATCGCTTTAGGTAGTATCTTGTAAGTGAAATAACTTCTGCTTCAGTAACTTTACTTTTCAGTTGTCTGATACTGTGGGGTCTTTTCTAACTTTGGTCTTTTTAGCCATGTGATTTTATGGAAGAGAACATTATGAGCGAGGGAAAAGTATAATATTTATAACTAAGTCTTCCAAAATAATGAATTCCCTCCTAATGGCTAAAATTAGCTTGTGTACACAAATATGATTGCTCTGTTTTTATAGTTCCTTTACATTTGTGTACCAATCCCATGTTTTCAGAATGGTCACTTCAGTTCATTGCCAAGAAACAAATAGACCTTATTGTGTTTTACTTGACTGGCAACAAAAGTAATTTTTTCCTGGTGTTTGAGTAAAATTGAAAATTGGAGTGGAGGAGGCTTGGGGTGTGTGATTCCCCTCGCCCCCTTTCTTTCTTTCTTTGCATCACAGTGTTTGTTGAGAGGCTCCTGCAGCTTTGAGGCACAGACTTTTGGGGTTTTTTCTCAGCTCCAGTTCCAGGACACCAGTGAGGTGCTGGAAAATTTGTGTGTACACATCTGCTGAATTCCATCTGAGCAACTGGTTATGGTGTTTGATCAAAATCTGTGCTGTAGAACATGAAGTGGAGGTGTGGGCAAAGAGAGGAGCAGGATTTGTGTTTCACTCAGTTTTAGGTCTTGTCCTGAGAGCTGAAACAGTTGTGTGGTTGAATCTGTCAAAAGACAAAGATATGCCAATGACTAATAAATACTATGAAAAGGAACTGACTGCTGCATATAGCTCATAAAAGTTTATGCAAAATGTTTATACAAGTTACATGTAACTTTCATCAACTTGAAAGAAATGGGAGGTAGTACCTGGTGACACCAAACCACCTATGCAACCAAGCAATTCCTTAATTCATGAAATGTTTAAGAGAGTTTTTATGTGCTTGAAATTATCTTACCTTTGAAAATACTTTTATTTCTACAAAGGTGAAAATTCTGCTCTATGACAAAGTAAAAGTGAACTCAGTGAAGCAGCATTAGTTTTTTTTACCCATAACAAAAAAAGGAAAAAGAAACCCTCAGAGTTTGGGTTGGGGTTTTTTTTAAAAGTTTCTTATGGGATCTTGCCTAAATGAGACATTGTCCATTAAGAACTCGTGCAAATGCTTTGCTGTTTAGATCTGCTACTCAGGTGTGATTTTTAAATGCTGTAAAATGAGTTTTCAGAAAAATTTGATTGTTTATAATACCTACACTGGGCCTTGTTTGGCAAGGATTATTAACTGGCACTGAAAATTCTAATAGTCACTGGAATAACTCCTTCGCCTTGCTTAGAGGCTTTCCGAAATTAGGCCATTTAAATATGTCCACGTGCAAGTGAAGTGAATTTTTTTTTCAGTATGAAAAATCATGTTATTTAGGTTCCTGAAATATTACAGAAAAGTAGTGCATGAAGGAATCCAGAAGTTTTAAAAGCTGCTTAGTTTTATCTGCTTCTAGATGCTCATGGTAGGCTCAGGTTTACCATCAGAGGAGAGATGGCAGCACAGTGTTCAAAGAAAGCACTGACTTTCATTTTTACATTGTGCTTTGTTTTCATGTAGGGAAAAGAAGGAAAGTGCGAATTGAACATAATTTCTTTATTTTCATGGGAAACATGGTATTGCTTAGAGCAGAACATCCATCTTACCTGCATTTACTGGTTGGGAAATGCTGAATTCTCCTAGCAAAGCAATATTAAAACTACCAATTTTATGTTGTTACATGTTGAGAGCTCTCTGTCCTTTGAATTACTTTTCCTGGCTTGCAACTTGACATTTGTGCTTTCAGTTAAATATTTCAGTTTTCTGAAAAAGAAACCCAACAACAAAAAAAAACCCAGCAGTAAACTCATCCCTCAAGCTGAGTTTGCATATGTTGCAGACATGATTTGGCATGTAAAGGGACTGGCCAAAAATATGGCAGTAGTTCTGTTTGTTTTGAGGTTTAAATTTCACAAAAGCTTTTTAAGTATGCAGCTATCAACCTAGGAGAAAGCTTTATAGTTGTAGAGAGCTTGGAGAGCAATAACTATGAATAGCGGAATAAGCACGAGTGATGTAATCTGAGAAGCCAGAGAGACAGAAGAGAGCTTAAGCCTTAACTATGTGGAAAACATTGTGAATGGGTCTGCGAGGGTTTTGACTTTTGATGGTAGATGCAGGATTTTACTCATTAGTTTTGGTAAAATCAAACAAGTGTGCAAGTTTCCTTCTATTTTCCCAAACAGAAAATAAACCATTCAGTGGGTAGCTGAGTGAGTGAAGTCTGGGTTCTGTAACTTGTTCTGTCTCCCAAATCCTTTCTCCCCTGAAGCATCTGCAGCTTCTCTTTGGGACCTGTGGCTTTCTGAGTGTCTCCTGTTTCCTCCACTCCTTGTTTTTCTCCCTGATGCAACGCTGATCCCTAAATATTCCTGCATCAGCCCACCCTTTATCTTCCTTTTTCTGGTTTTACTGCTACCTGGGCAAAGTCAGAATGTGTTGTGGCTGGTGTAGGTCTACATGAAGTCTTCCTGCTTTTCCTCATTGGAGTGCTAATTTTGGTCTCTCTTCTACTCAGCCCCTGATTTTAATTTCTGGAAATCAATTTTGCAGCAACAGCACTACTTCAAGTTTGGTTGCACAGCAGAATCTGAGATAGAATGAGGCAGAAAAAACAGCCAAAAAAGGTCTTACTCTTTCTCAGTTCACTCCAGATTTTTTAAAAAAATATTTCTAGTTTCCACATTCATGAGTTAAAGTGGAAGTGGTGTCTTTTTCTCCATTTTCTTATCTTAAACAAACATCTAGTAATATAAACCAATGTATCATGTTCTATTTAACTTATTTAATAAATCTCCAACTATATTAAATACTGCAAAAAACTTCAGATAACTTGAAAAATATAGTTGTCTATGGAGACTATTAAATGTATGTCTATATTCTACACTTACGTGTCCCTTCTGAAAAATTTCAGTGGGTTTTTCAAGTTTTCACCAGCTTTTCTCAATAATTAGATGGTACAGAATGATTACCTTTTCTCTAACCAGTGCTACAGAATCAGCACTACATGAAGAATTTTCTTCTGTAGTATCTCATTGTATTTCTTATTTTCCATATATTTTGGATGGACAGACTGGGCAGTACTCTGATTTTTCCAAAAGAAATGTTTTTACTAAATTTTCCAGATGGACACTTGAATTAGTTTGTATATGAACATAGTGCTCCTTATCATCTTAAACTTATTGCAGTTACCTTTTTTGATATTAGAACTATTCATTCCCATTATTGCAAACCCTGAAGATTCCCCTTACTTCATGATGTAGCTGCATTTTATCTCTTGCCAGTCATTCCAGCTGGGGAAATTTTTATTTTTTTTTTTTCAATTTCGTTATGTTAAAGCCTTGTGGTTTTGCCCCATAAGATAAAATTTATTATTAATAAAAGCTATGCCTTTCCCTGCTCCTTCTAGCAATGTAGATATGAATGGGATTTCTTGTTCCTGTTTCTTAGGTTGTGAGCTCTTGTGTTGTGTTCTTGGGCTGGGGGAGCACGTTTGGGGGGTTTCGAGGCATTTTTCTCAAAAGTGAAAACCCTGCTCTTGTTCCAGTTTTGTGAACATCCTTCCCTAGTGTCTCAGATCAAGGCAGGCAGAGCTAAGGCTTTGAAGTATAATCCAGCAGGCAAAGTTATCTCTATCTTTATTTTTAGATATATCATGCGTTTGTGTATTAGGGTTGCCCAGGTCCCATCTCTGATGAGGAGATACAGAAATTTCTCATCTTAATCTTGGTCATTCAGAGCTCTCGAGTTGAAATGAAGGAATTTCCACTGATGAGGGTGTTTTTTAGTATAACTTGAATCTTGCTGTTAAAAATAGCATGCCTTACGTTTTGCTTTAGCAGTTGAACTTTGAGTTAATAGTAAATCCAAGTATTTAGGATACAGTGCAAGTGGAGCTGCATCAGCTTTAATAGTTATTTCTACAACTGTACTCTAATGTAAACATGCAGTTAATTAGAATTGCTTGCTTACAGCTGAGCTTGTTTAAAAGCAGCAATGCATTGAAGAGTGCTTTTGACAGCTAAGAGGCAGAAGCTTCCACTTCTTGAAAAATGCAGTAGTGGAATATCTCAGTGAGATGTTTTGTTTCAAGGTGTTGCTGTTACAGAAGTACAGGAAAGCTTGTGATCTCCTCTCTGAGTTACCTGTTGCTGGCTGTACTCTCCACAGGGCTATTGAATAAGTCATTATGTTCACTTCTCGTTTTAGTTAAGACACTAGAAAATAATTATCTCTCCCAACTGCACCCTTGCAGCCTCCCAGGAGTGGTGGGTGAGCTAATGGAGCAGGCAGAGGTGTGCAGGGTTTCCTTCTGGGGTTTGGTGTAGTCCCAGGAGATGCTGTATTTAGCCTTGAATGGCACCTTCACAGCTTGCTGGGGGATTTGCTGCTGCCTCCTTAATCACAGGGATTTAAACACTCCCTTCTTGTCTGGGAGTGCAGAGAAACGCTTTGGTTTCCTTCAAGTTAAGACATTTTTATTCTGTTTTGACAGTACAATTATCTCTGTAATATAACTGTTCATATTAATTAGAAAATGTTGCAGGGAAATGGGTGTTTGTGAAATAAATTTCTTCCTTAAGTTTGTAGTAACAAAGAATGCCTTGCTTCAGTCTTGCTTGGGTTTTAATTTTTTTAAAAAAATATAGATAAAAATGTGTAGTGGGACACTTAGCACATTAAGCTCAGAGAACTATGTGTAATGCCTGTTATAACCCTGATAATTTAAATTAAAATAGGCTAGGTGAATTTGGTTTAATGTGGCATTACTATGGAAAAATTAAGCTAGTTGGTTTAATGAATTTTAATTTAATTGCACAATAGTGACTGGCTTAGCTTTGGGTATTTTTTTGTTGTTTTTAGCAGGTTAAGGCTATTTAAGATAAATATGAAAACTTACAGTTGTAACAACTTTTTTTTTATAAGGAAAATACAGTAATATTAAGGACATGGCCATTTACTGAAATGATTTTATTGAATATCTTCTGAAATTAGAGTGTAATCACAGAACTGCATTATTCATGGCAGAAAACTATAAGCACAATGCAATTCCTAGGTAAATTATTTTTCCTTTAAATGAGAGAGAAAACTGAGAGGGGGAGGGCTCAGTTAAGCACCTGGGGTTTTCTGGAGAGCTGGGAACACTCAGTCCCAATCTGCCACACAAACCCCAAACCCAAGTGCAGGTCAGGCAGAGCAGCACTTTCTACATTTCCAAATATTTGACAAAACAATTGCAGAGCTCAGTGTCAGTAAAAAAAAAATAAGTTTCCCAGTACTTTGTCTCGATGTCTTCTGCAGCAAGCTTATTACACAACTTTCTGGAAGATTTGCTTTAATGGGGTTGTGTGGGGGGGTTTTGTTATTACATTTCTATGTTGTGGGAAGCTACTGGATTTTCAGTTTTGGTTTTTGATGCAGTCTAAAATAGATGCCTGGAGATTGGATGCAACCTTTTAATTTTGCTATGTCAAAGTGATTAATATTGTTTCAAAGTAGTTACTCATAGAACACTTTCTGCTTATGCTGAACATTGTAGGTAAAAATATGCTCTGTAACTTACACACAGGACATTTGAAAATCTGAAATGTAACTATTTTGCTTGTTAGTTTTTTGAACTGCAACTGTGTCACTCTTAATTTCCCCGAACTCTTGGGAATTTGGGATGCTCCCTGCTCTCTCAGTGTTTTGCTTTCACTTAATTGGACAGTCTTCACTTTATGTAATTGTATCTTATGCAATCAAATGTTTACTTTCCTTATGTTTATCGCCAAAGAACTTGGGAGCATTCTCTTACCTAAGTATCTTTTTTGACGCTGTAAAATAAGGGGCAAGAAATGGGTAAAAAAGATTGAGTTTGGTAAAACAGTTCTGTATTCTGTGCAATCATAGGGAGCTGGAAAAAACACTTTGAAATCATGTAGGCAGCATAATGTCTGACTTTTTCCTCACAGTTTTATTCATGCTGAATAAATAGTTAAAATGTATTTTTTTCTGAGGTTTACTGGAATCAACCAAGACCTCTTAACTAAAATTCATAGGTTCCATTCTGATAATTTCAGACCATAAGAAAACAGGAATTTTTTTTCCACTTAAGTTTTAGTAATACGGTTTGATCACAGGTTTGTTTTTTTGTTTTTTTTTTTCTTAACTGAATGCAGAAGGTAAAATTGTACATTGGTAGGGAAAGTAGAAATATTCTCTATATTTTATTCCTTACCTAAAGAAAGTATGTTTCCATCCTGGATGATTCTGCAAACAGAAAAGGAAGTTTGATGTCTGTTAGAAGGGCAAATATTGGGATCATCTCTGTGTGATTCTGTGATATTGTTATGGAAATAGAATAACGGTATTTTCAATAAACAATGAAGAAAAATCCCAGAGGATATCCTGTGAGAAACTATGGGAAACACCAATTTATATAACTTATTTATAATTATTACTGGGAGGGGTGATCTGATAAGTTGTACTTCAGAAATTTGTTTTATTGCAGCTGAACGTGAGAGAGTCCCGCAGGAGTCAGAGTTTAGATTGTATCTGTAAAATTGGAAAAGGACTCGAAAGTCAATTAGTTAAATTACCTTAGTATGGTTTGGGATGTTTTTGTGGCAAAAAGACAAATGCAGGCTTGGATGACTAAAAAAAGGGAATGTGAAACATAAGTGATAAAGGGGACTTCCAAATCTGATAAGAGTGTGATTAAAATAGTATATCCCATGCTGGTGCCTTCACTTGATGAAGGATGTGGAATTTCTTTGGGAAGAATTTAAAATTAAAAGGAAGCTACAGGAGTTGTCCCAGGTGCAGAACAGGGTGTCCAGATGTGATTTCATGGCCATGTAGAGGTGGTGCTGTGTGAGAAAGGTACCTAAAAATGAGGGCAAGCATGACACTGACTTCCTTAGCATTTGAGATAGTTGACTCGAAATAATTTGTTGGGAAAGAGGAAACTTCATTTAAGCAATCTTAGGGAGGTAGGAGTTTATTTTTAAACTGTGTTTCAATCCACCTGAAGGTTCAGTTTTCCTGACACAGGGGTGTGTGCTGAGGGTGCCCACTGTGGCCTTGGGGAGCCCAAAGTCTGATGCACGTGCTGCAAATTCTTCCTTTTCCTACTCTGAGCATTTTTGTGTATTTGCAATTCTGTGTTGGTGCTCAAAGCCTTGAAACCTTTCTGCCCACGGGTGTCAGAGAGGTGGGGAAGCGTGGGGGTTGACTTTTGGTTTTGGTTTTTTTTTCCCTTAAGATGATTTTGCTGCTTGTTTTGTCACTGTTTTCACTTCCTCCTGAAGCACCAAAGATCACACAGGTGATGTCAGAAGATCCTTTTTGGGGCCAGGCTGGTTGATTCTTACTCAAGTGATGCAGATAAAGTTAGTTGAAGAGCTTGATGTAAGAAACTCTCGTTAGGCACTGCTAGGCTTGTTTTCATCTTCTCCTGCTCAAGGCTTTCTTGACCTCCTTGGCTCATTAGAGCAGGCTTTTTGTAAGCAGTTCTCTGTCCTTGCAGGAGCACTCAATCTTCCCTCATGTTAAATTGTGACCTTCAGAAGTAATAGTTTTATTTGAAATTTCATCTCAACACTAAAGCATATGGAGAAGTACAGTGGCTGGTGGTACACTAAAAGGCAAACTGAAATATTCAACTATCCTCTCTGGCCTAAAATTCTTCAGAATACTTACCAAATATCTGTGTTTCCTGACTGGTCCATGCTGTTCCAAACTGCTAGCCCAGATCAAAGCTCTGGTTCTGAAGTCTGTTCTGTAGAGGGAGAAATATATGTGGCTGAGGAGGGGGCTGACTGGATTTACTGCTGCTCTCTGATTATGAATCTCTATACTTTGAAAGAAACAGCAAAATTTCACCTTAGTGTGGGTAATTCAAATCAGTATAGTTTGAGTGCATTAGTGTCTCCTATTGAAACCAAATATAGTTCTCTTCAATTCCATTCATCCTGGACCTTATCTCTCCTTCTGATATGTCTCACTAGTTGCCAAGCAACCTCAACAGCAGTTCTGCACATCCAGCAGCATTAAAAAAAAAAAAAAGAAAAAAAAAAAGGGAGTAGTTGGTGCTGAAAATAAGATGCCTTCTGATGACATGAATGAAGAGAGTTACGAGGGAAGGAAATGGGGAGTGGCGAATTTGGAGCTGATGTTCTGAAAAAGCTAATAATATTTAGCACTTAAGTAATGCTTTTTATTTTCAAGCACTAATCAAGCAATCGTAAGATTATTAAATAAAGACTATTTTTTTCCTTTCAGTGAGTGATGTACAATTATGCTTTCTAGAGCAGAGGGCAGGATTTAATCCCAAGAGTAAAGGAGTTTAGTATATGTATTTCTTTCTCTGACCTTTCTCGACTTCCCATGTTTCTAGTTGGACTGCAGATTATCTGGAGGGTTTGGGAAGATTTTTCTTTGTGTGTCTGCTGATACACAGCCAGTACTCTCTATTTATTTCATGCAAATGCACCTGCAGCATTTTGGGTTTCATTAAAATATTTATCACCTGCCTTCCAAACTAGAAGTATGAAAGATTATGTGTAGATCCTTTATTACTTGATAATGCTGTAATGCTTCTTAAGCAATAAATAGAAGTTACTTTTATATTCTGTCTCCTGTGCAAAATGTGATCTGAGAAACAAACTGCCATAGCAAAGGAGATCATAACAGAAGTGAAAGCTGATTTGGGAAAATAATTCTGGGTTTAGATTATTCAAAGGGAAAACTTTGTGTGTCATGAAGACTGACCAAACTAAAGTTATTAAGGATACACTTATGTTAGAAAGTATTTGAGTTAAGACTGCCATAATTTGAGTTCTTTTTCATTTCGGACACCCTTGCTAATGACTGATTATATAAAAAAGTAATTTTAAATCCTTTAACTAACTCCTAAAAAGCAGTTTTAATTTGAATGTAGGGTTTTTTACAGGTTCTGACACTGTGAACGCTTACTTTCCCTGTCACAGTCTGCCTGGAATTACCAAGCTGTGTGCTGTGAAGAGACCCCAGGGAACTGGGCTGTCCTACAAGTTCTGGTCTAGAGGACTGTTGGCCCCAGTCACAATTCAAATTCAATCTTTTCCTTCCCACTCATATTTCTCCTGAAGGTAGTGGTCTTAGGAAGATGCTTATTCCATTTCTGAGAGGGTAGTAAAGAAGGGATGTGCTGCAAATGTGTCAGAAGCAGGGATGTGTCAATTTATACTCTAAGTAGGATGTGTTGTGAGTTACCCCCTCCGTGTCTGTGGCACCCAAATCCACGTGTTGGACGTGCTCCAGTGAGGCTTTCCACACACGTTTTTACATGCTTTGTGCTCAGCCTCTGGTTACACACTGCATCTCCACATGGCTGTTTTGACACTATTCAGGATAAAACAAACAAAACGGGGTAGGATTTTTGAGGAGGGGTTTGCTGTGTGATGGAGATAAACACAAAAAAATGGAGGCTCAGTGTGCAAATCCACGGCTTATCCTTGCAAAGTGGTTTCCTG
Source organism: Certhia americana (assembly GCA_018697195.1). Taxonomy (NCBI): domain Eukaryota; kingdom Metazoa; phylum Chordata; class Aves; order Passeriformes; family Certhiidae; genus Certhia; species Certhia americana. The sequence goes on along the minus strand of CM031874.1, from coordinate 9,717,660 downwards.
CTCCCCTGCTTCTGCAGAGGGGAAGGGTTTTTACAGGTAGAGTGGTGCTTGGAGCTGCTATTAACAGAACGTACACATTTTGAATCAGTGTGTTCATCTGAATCACGGACCCAAAGGAGTGCTGTCCTAGAGGAGCTGGGTTTTGCTCTTTGTGTGGGGTGGTGAATTATTCTCCAGTTGAACTGAATTTAAGTCAGCTGGTTGTAGCTTTTAAGGTGAGGACTAGAAACAGTACTAGTTCAATCTAGGTGGAAGGATAAATTGAATTAAGGAAGGCATACAAAAGAATTGTACTGGCAAATGGTTAAAACATAAATGAAATGGTTAACATGAAAACAGAAAAACATCCCAGCGTTATGTCGTATTTTTACTGCCTTCAACTTCTAAGGGTTATTTGTGTTGGACTAAAATTTCTTTTGACATTCTGCAGCTAATAGAGGTAATTTAGATACAGAAAAATAGTCTGTGTGTGTGATGCATATACAAAAGCTGTAGTGGTGGTATTTTTATCCTCATCTTCTAAGATAAGAGGACCAGTCCTAGTTAATACTTTTTTTGTAGTGCATTAAGTATATGGATTTTAGCAGCTGCCTCTTGCCTTTAGGCTTGTAAGTAGGTTTGTCCATGCAAGATGTGGATAATTATATGTGAGTGTGTATGTGTAGATAATATATATATATATGTGTGTGTGTGTGTATGTGATGTGTTAGTTGCTGCACCAGTATTGCCATGTAAACTTAGTTGCCCTTTTATATATATAGATATTCTCTGTATATCTAGTTTTAAATGGGTAAATATTATAAACTGGTTGCTCAAGAGCAGCACGCTATAAAAAAAGTCATAAGCACATCAGTAAAAGTGTTGGAGGTAGTAATAAAACTGCACTATAATCGTTCTACCAATTTATTGAACTCTAACTGTGGTTATCTATGACAATTAACTGCTGCATCTTGTATATTAACTCTTTGTAAGCAGCTGAATATGCAGTGATAGTAGGTATGGCCTCAGTGCCTTAAACTTCATGTTATCAAGCAAATTTGTCATCTTATTTAATAATACAGTTTGCTTGTTGCTTTTCTCTTTTTATCTGTCTTTCAACAAAACAGGACACCCAGTTACTTTGAGGGGGAACGTCTTTGTCACAAAAATAAACATCCTTTTTGCAAAATGAAAGTAAACACATGACTTATTTTAGATTTTTCGTCATTGTCTTTAAAAGTAATAATGCTGCAAAAGGTGATAAAAAGCATGGCCATCTCTGCTTCATTGGAGCACACAACTCCTGTGCCCTGTTGGTGTCCAGGGGTGGTTCTGATTCCCAGAGCCATTTCCATGTGCTGACTGTTCACCAAGAGCTGGGCTGTGTAAGCTCAAGAGTGCAGCTGGCAAGTCGGGTTGCAGATGTGTGATAGTGTGAAGTGAAATGATGAAAAGCATAAAGCATTATATCTTAATAAATAGAAGAAGTCAGTCTTAGTCTGAGGTTTAAATTTTCTAAATTCTGTCTTCCAGAAGATGATTGTTCATATTTAAAATATCCTAAAGTTTCCTCAGACTGCTGAAGTGTGTTGGAAGTTGAGACTACAGCTTTTTTAACTCGGTTGTTTGTTGCCTTAGCACAGGAGTTTCTATAGATTTAGTGCGTGTTCCTGAATTCCAAGAAGATCCTTAAAATGGCAAGCAATTACGTTTGAAGTTTGGATCTCATGATGTCAATACAGATATGTAGTAAAATATTCCAGGGTGTGGTGATACTTAATCATTAATGATTGAGACTTGGGGCATTTCCTGAATATTAATGCTGGATATGAATGTTGATTGCCTACGGTGAAATTATCACCCAGATACTTCTTCTCTCCCCTCTCTTTTTTTATTGATTGCTAATGCAGAAAGTATAAATGCAGAGCTAGGTCAGACAAATATTTGAAATATAGTTGTTCCTGAGGAACAGTGCTCAAGACAGAACACTTGCACTACCTTCATACCTTGTGGATTTCATAATTATCACGTAGTGTGAAAATGTTTTGAGGTTTTTTTTCCCCTCTAGTGACTTAATCTGTAGTTACACAGCTCAGGCTGTAAGCTGTCCCCTGGGATTTCTTCCCTCAGAATCACTTGGTAGAATTCAGCATTGTCACGAGCTTCTGGTTTCAAATGATGAAGCTGGTGTAGAATTTTCTCTAATTGTGTAAGTTTAACTGCCACTAAGGGTAAACTGATATGATGCCACACCTTGGATGTACTTTAATACTTAATCTGCCCCTTAGGAAAGGATTGACTAGCTCATGTCAGTGCAGTGCTTTATAAAAAACTTACTCATAAAAACGTTTATGGCTCAGTTTACATTAATATTTTTAGAAAAATGTAGCCTTTTGCTGCCAATGCCAACTGTTAATAACCTACTAAAATACATAACTTAAACATTTCATAAATGTGTTTGGAACACACTGCATGTGCTGTTGGTTATGTTGTGTTCTATAAGTCTAAACTCCTGAAAGGTCCCTCTTAATTCCTGCACAATAGTACAGGAGGAGGTGCCAGTAAATATCATTATGCTTGTACATTGTTGTGGTTATCTGATTTCCAGGTAATAAATTCATAGTGTATTTCTGCATATTGTTTGCATGTGTTGAAAATACACTCTTGTACCTGATAGGAAAAAACCTGGTTTATCTTCCTGTGAAACTTTCCACAGGGCAAAAGGTTTTTCAATCCTATATGTTAAACATGTGGAAGGAAAGCCTTGTCCCTCCTGTATGACAATGATTGCTACAGCATGGTCCATTTTTCCCTTTCTCCTCCTAGTAGCTGGGAAGTATTTTCTTACCTCATGGCTAAGAAGCAGCTTCTCTTATTTAAATGAAAAAATGTTCCATGTAGTCTGTTTTATGTAGCTCATAAATAATATATTTTAGAATGTTATAGATACTGATGATTCAGCAAATTCCTTTAATCAAATCTGTGGTACTAAGCTCACGTTTTCTGTAACATAGTGACATCTGGTCTGCTGACATTTCTAGGAAGAGAATTTCTAAGAATCAGTGCAACACTAGTTTAGACCAGTGGTTTGTGTAGTTCAGTATTATGTGTCAGAAATGGCACTTGGGAGGATAAGGGAAAAAGTGTAAGAGATTCATTGTTATTCCTCTTCAAATTCTGCCACTGCCACTTAAGGAACTCCAAGAAGTGAAATTCATAGCAAGTTTTTAAGTTAAGTCATGCTGAATATGTTTGCTTCTTTAAAAAAGCCTAATACTAAAACAATCTAAAAAAATCCTCATTTTTCTTTTCAAGTTTCAAGTTTTCCTTTGTTTCAAATAGAATGCAAATCCAGTGAAACAGTTGTTTTGCCTGGTTTAATACCTCTGCATTAGCTGGATGCCACTGAGGTCAGATTCAGGTAGAACCAAGGTGGTATCCCCAGCTTCTCAGAGCTTTTGCTGTGGTTTTGTTGAACCCAAGGTAGCAGTTGGCTGGATCAATAATTGTGCTCAAGCAAGACTGTTCAAGTAATTTGCAGTGTTATACACACTCTCTTGAGATTGTTTTCTTCAGCTGTGCTTAAGTTTCTCATTCAAACATTATTATTTGTATTTAAAGGACCATATGTTGTGAAAGTAATTGGACAATTATGATGAGGTGCTGTATATTCTAACTGATGACCTAAGTATCAGCAAGTAATTTCTCACATAGCTTTTGGCCTAACATTCTCATTCATTACGTACTGTCGGTGTGAACTGTTGTCTTTTACTTTTTTGTTATCATTTAGAAATGTCAGGTCAGGGCCAGGACATGATAATTGTGCTATTGTCACAGTTTGACTTAAATTACAACAATATAACTTCCCTTTTATCAGGGGAAATGAAAATAAATGTGCTTATTCAGGTAAAATTAATTTCCAGTTTTAAGCTCAGTAGAAGATCATTCTTACAGGTTGAATTCAAATATATGTAGGTGTTAAATATAGTAAAATGAAAGTTTCTTCACATTGTGGCTTTGAGACTGTTTAATAAGAAATATTTGGAATTAATTTATGTTGCATTAGGGAAGACTCTAGTTTGGGTGCTGCATTTGTCCATTACCATTCTGGTTCTAAATTGTACCTTCCTGGTTGAGTAAACTCCCTTGGTACTAAAGGTGGGGTTCCCTGGAAGTCCAGACTCATGGTGGAGTGTGACCTGAAAGTATTGTTCTCTTACTGTGCATTTCAAGTGAGTGGGCATAATGGGAAATGTAATATCTAGGTACAGAAACTGTGTATTGTGTTTTCAGATTCATTTCTGCAGCTCCTCTGCGTTGAGGAAAGATTTTTTTTTTTTTTTTCTTTTTCCCCCTATTTAAACCAGAGCAAAATTATTTCAGAAGGAGCAGTACAGAAACTCATGTTTCTCTCAATAAATTGACTCCAGCTTTTCTGTAAACAGAACCCTAGATGTCTAGAAAAAAATAGGTATTTTTGATGTCTTTTAGTTGACAGTGTCTTCTAAAGTCAGACCAGCAAGAACATCAGGTAGCTGCTATTGCCTGAAACAATATTCCCTGACACTGGTAGAAGAATTTTGCTAATGGGTTTAATGTGGATGGTGCCTGTGCTTGGAAGGAAGGGAGGGTATTTTTGTTGTTGTTGCCTGGTAATATTTGGTGTTTACTTACAAATACTTTTCTTATTTCATCTTCACTTCTGGTAGTGCAAAACTTTTAATTACTGGAAAAGAAATTAAAATACCTTATGTCATATGAAATACAATTATAGAAATCAATGTTGATACTTTAAAGGCAGCTATTGCCTGATACTTGTTAATCTCTGGGCCACCAGAGATAATTAGGACACAAGTATCTGAGTTTGGGCTTGTTACCAGTGTGGTATAGCCTTTGGGACTGATGGTTTTTGTGTCAAGTTGCTTTTGGAGAATTTCTTTACTCACAAATTTGTTTCTTTGCACTTTTGCCTTAGGCGCTTTCCTTTTTCCAGTGTTGGCTTTGAAATTCGGCGTTGTTCATCTCTTTTGCATTGGTTATAAACAATTTATGGGTTACTTCTGGGCTGTTAAGAGAGTAACTTTGCTTGTCTAAGTGTGTCAGGGTATCTGTGTGTAAATACACTGGAACTTCACTGAGCAGATGCTAACAGCTACAATTTTCATGTAGCTTTGCTGAGTTTTAGGTTTAATTTGGCTGTACTTAGGGACTACCTTTCTTCAGATCATAATTTATTGAAGTGATTTTTCATTCCTCTTACTTCGGAGGACTGAAACAGAAAACTTTTTCAGAACATGAAACTGGCCAAAAACACTGGCAATTGCACAAGGTGCAATCGAAAACTTCTCCTCCTGTAATTTTACAGTTTCAGGAGACATAAATGTTGTTTGTAACCATTGGGGATTTGAAAATACTAGAAAACAGATTTTAAAACTTACTGGGGAGTCTGTGCTTCCTTAACTTCTTCGTCTAAAGCAATAATCACACAAGTTTCCCATGAGCTGTGTAGGAAATGTGAGTACTTTGGTTGTTCACTGAACAGATATAAACTATACCTTTTTCTGTTACGTTGAGGGCAGCCTTAACTTGATCTGGATGACCTTTGCTGTAACCAAGCCAATGTTACTGTACCTCAGAGCTTTAGGGCTGGAACGTGCTAATCTACAGGGGAAAGGTTTGTGTTCCCTTCCAGCGATGTTCCAGGAGGTGTTAGAGCAGCTTTGGTGTCTGCAGAGGGCTCAGTGGCACCAGTGACAGGAGGAGACCTTTCGTAAGAAAAAGCAGGTGTTGGTTTAGACCAACCAGCTTTTTTACTGCTGAAATCTTTTTTTAGAACGATGCTAAGACTTGTGCAAGATGTTCCCTGCTGGATTCCCTGTGGTGAGTCTTGTTTGGTGCCCACAGCAGTGTTGCTTTGTCGTCCCTGGTCTGAGCACTCCAGGTATGGGGGGCATTCAGCCCCTGTCTCGTGCCACCTTGAGATTTGACCTTACTGAGGTCTTGTCTCAGTAAAAATTTAGTAGTAAAATCAGTGGTATGGGAGAGGCAAAATAGCTAGCAGTGCAGTCAGGGTACTTGATACTCTGTATGCAGAAGTTTTCATTTTCTGATCCAAGTGCTCTTTCAGTGGAACTAACTCACGCTGAATTTTGCTTATTTTAGTTCTTGTCGTCTCGTGTCATATTTGCTTCTTACTACATCGATATTAATAAGCAGTTGTGTGACTGTAGCATTAACAAACCTCTATAAACATGAGGCTGTGCATGGAACCGTGAAGCTCCATGTGAGCTGTAATCAGGGGTAACAGAGCTGAATGCTTTATTTCTGGTGGATGTTGGTAGGTTTGCTTGTGTTGAGGATTACCTGCTCACTGACACTTGTGCCAGAGGTAAGGGAAGATCAGTTAACTTCGAGTGGGACTCTAGAAAAAATGTTTTAAAACCACCCTGAATGGAGAAGAAACTGCTCTGAATTGCAATTTGGAACAGAATTGAAGTGTGTCTCTGTTTGAATGTAGAGTAACAGCCCTGATTAACCAGTGGATTGCTGGAAGCTGTGAGGACACACTGAAGCTCTCAAGATAAAGCATGTTCCTTATTTTAAAGATGGCACAATGTGGCAAAAACACTGGACATACTAATGTGAAATAAAGACAACCTTAGCTGAGAGTTGTGTGTGATGCTGAGGATTTCACTCAGAGACAAGCACAGCCATGGTTTTATGTTTTGATTTTCTTTTTCAGAAAGAAGGGTCTGTGGTGGTTTTTAGTTTTGGTTAGCTGTTGCCTGAAATGCTTTGACTTTCTGAAGGCTTTTTTGGAGAAAATCTTTCTTCTATCGATTGGTGTGAATTGCCTTTTGCAGACCCGCTCACTTTGCCTCCTTTCCCTTCTCAACAAGGATTCCAAGCTTGTGGCTCATATGCTACTGCTGTGAGAGATGTGCATAAGTGAGGTAGAAATACCAGTAGTCAAGGATAAACTCATTTGTTATACAAAAATAATTGTAAAACACTCTAATGTAATAACTTAGAAAGCTTTTCAAGTTAGAAATGGTCAAAATTATTATTAAACCTGTGAATTGTAGTAGCCCTGCAAAATTTGCTTCTAGACACACTGTTTTAATAAACTGGCATTCTGATAAAAAGTGGAAACTCTGCAGTAACATCGTTTCAAAGCTTGCTTTTTTTTTTTCTTTTGAATTGTGTTTAGTGCAATTTTTAAATTCCCTGATAGTGTACTTCATTTGCCGTGAAATCCATCTCCTAAGTAGTAGTAGATAATTCCTTTGCTGCAGATATCTCAGAATGTACAGTCCACACAGAACACAAAAACAATATCTTCTTTCTGCTGCTAGTTTACCAGTGAGTAAAAAAAACTCAACCAACCAACCAAAAAACCAAGAAGAAAAGAATCTGTAAGTGATTTCTCAAATTGTTCTGTTCTCCCCTTTCTTTGCAAATTATGAGACTTGGTCACATGTTGTGGAGCCATATTAAGGTAAAACAAGATCAAGACTTTTCTAGTGAGTGGTTTAGAGATCAAGTAAGTCACCACTGATTTAGAGAGGCTGTCCTAGCTAGAAATATGCAGGACATGCATATTTCTAACAAATGAAACCCCACACAGGTGTGGGGGTTTGTTCCTTTTTCCCATCCTTAATATTTCCTATATAAAAGACTTCAAAGAAATCATAATTTTACTTAAAGGCTCATATTTGCAACCCCTTATATCTGTACAATAGAGACATGTTCACAGCTTTGAATATCGATAATAAATGTTAGGCAGGAGTTACTGCACCATGAAGTCTGTTGCAGTTGGACATGTATGAGACAGGTAAGAAAGGCTGTAGTATTGATGTTTGCAAACTGCAACCAGAAGCATCTTATGTTCATCTTATGTACTAAGAGTACATCTAGTAGCTAAATTTTTGGTGTACTTAGCTAATCTCCCTATTTCAAAATAGTGTGTGATGGGCAGAGCGACTCAAAGCAGTCAGAGAAAAAGAAGGGCAAAATAAAAATTCATGGACATTTTGTACCCGAGAGCCCTCATCATATTTCATCTTCAGAGGCTGTGGAAGAACTTACATCTCTGAGTTTACATAAGCATAGCTGAGTTCAACTTACGGTAAATTTCGCTTTCAAAGCATTTATAACTTAATTGTTCAGTGGGAGAATGCTGTATTTTCTCCATGTAACATAGGCCATGCAGCATTCTTAAAGGTTCTGGGCGTTCTGGCCCCCATCCATCACAGTACTTAAACCATGAGTAGCCCTATTAAAGTTGATAGAATTACTCATGTGCTTAAAATTAAACATGTGCTTAAGTGCTTTGATGGATTAGAGCCAAAGTTGTCAGCACCTTGCTTTGTTGTGTGCTGTGCTACACCTGCCTTTCCATGCCCTGGCCTGGGTCTTCAAGGGACACATTCTCAGATTTGCTCGTTCCAATATTTAGCTTCTCTGTGTCCTAAAATTGCTGTTTATGTGCACAGCCATAGTAAGTTCATACACAGTCTAGAAGTATAAATACACAACTACAACTCTTGTAATCTGTCAGGCCTTGACAAATTTCACAGGATTTATTTCTGGGTGTTTCAGAGGAATCTTCATGCTAAAGTCTTTACAGGGAAACATGACATCTGTAATGTTTCTCAGGAAATTATCTTGCTACTGAAATTTGTATTTTAATGAAGTGTAAAATGGAAATCACCATTTGGGTGTGACAGCACATTCTTAAGAATGACTTCTTAAGAACTTGAACTTCCCAAAAACAGAGATCAATAGAGATGTTCTAGTTTCTGCTGATAATGCTGAGTCTGTAATTCTTTAAGTCTTATGAGCAAAGTTGCATATACCTGACAGCTCTTTATCTTTAAAGATAACTGTGGAAATCTTCCTTAATACAGACTTTGTCCATGGTAAAAATTCTGGATTTAACAGCTGTGAAGGACAGACTTGATTCAGTGAAAGCAGTTCAACACTGGTGTAAGAAAGTGTGGTGAACAAAGAATTTAATGTTAATATCTCTCTGAAATATTAACTTTCAGTGTCAGCTGCATACTTTAGTTAACAGTTCCTTTGTTCCTGTCCCAGTAGTTCCCCCTGTTTTTTGGGTCTGCATCCCTTGCCTTAACTACTTTCCTGTTCAGATTGTCATTCTGAACTCAGGAGCTACCAATACTAAATCCTACAGCATTTGGAAAACGCTAAGGGTTTGTATCATTGAGCGTTTAATGGAATTTTTTAGAAATACCAGGGGAGAAATGGTGAAATACGTTAGATAATTGCTTTTTATTTGAGAGAGGCAAAAAACCTTGCCTTTTGTCATTGCTAGAGGCAACCACCTTACAGATAGTCTGTCTACAATATCACATGCCAGATGTGTTTCAGATGATAACAGAGATCATAACCACTAAAAACAAATTCAAGGGATTTTCAGGACCCACTGTTTTCCACCTGTCTCATCAGTGTCTTCCCTGCTGCACTGCATCCTGCTTTGGCTGGTCTGTGTTTACACTTACTTGGCATCCACTGTTCCAGCCATTTTTATTTTAGGGCTTCTTTCCATTTAATATTGGCACTTAGCCAGCTGTGTACTTTTTCAGCTTTAAGCAGCACTGAGGTCATCAGCCATTATAGGAGCTATTCCTCAAATTCTTGTGCATGAACCCCTGAAGAGCTCTGGGATGTGATTACCTTCTTCAAAAGCTTCATACCCAGTCCTGGCTGAAGAAGTTACTGGAATGCAGGCGCTTACGAAACAGTTTTAGAGCAAATGGCACGCGTAGGACACTCACCAAATTGATGTTTCAGAGGTTGGACAAAAGTGCTTTGAAAGTGAGGGCTAAGGTGAGAACAGGAATCCCCCAGAACTCTGCTGTGAGGGGATGAGCAGCACAGCAAATGGCCCAGATTTAACAGCAGTGCTGTTGATCCACGTGCATGCAGTCCCTGGGCACTATATACTCCCACAATAGTATTTTTCTGGGCATGCAGAGATCAAGGAGAACCCAGGAGCCTGGTTCTGCTCTGAGGGGTGGCTGTACAAACAGACAGCCTGGAGCAGCAGAGGGCACATCCCCTGTCGTGTGCTGTATTTCAGTGCTGCTGCACAGTTGGGCAGAAGCATTTAAAAAAAAAAATGTGATGGGCAATGGATATTTCCTTTATTCTGTGTTAATAATGGCTGCATTCACAATGCTTAAATAAATAATTAAAACGGTCTCTGCTTCCTGACAGCAGTTTGATTGTCTCAAAGTAGTGAATTGTACAAGGCAAGATGATTCAGCAATTCGCTGAGTCCTCCTGATCCCGCCGGTTCTGAGGTGTCCTTCTGGACCAGAAAGGAATCACTGTGTCCTCTGAAGGCTCTGTAGCCTTGTTAATTATTGTATCAAGTGTCTAGAGAGAATGCTGAACTTCTGAGGACACCTTTTATTGCAATATGCTTTAATTACCTGTACTAAGAGCAAGAAAATGACACCGGTGTGTTCCCCTCTGAATGCCTGGGGAGCTACAGGCAGGGTTTGCAATTTACAGAGGTGTTTAATTGCACAGCAGGAACTAAAGGGCCTTTGTCAAGCTCGTACATCACAGAGCTCTTTGTGAACAATTCTATTTTCATCCCTTACCTAAACTATTGCTAGTTAATTAGTTGAGGTAAATGGAGCAGGATAAGCAGAATTATGCTTCTTAATATTGTGTCTATGATGGTCTCTTTGTGCCACTCACAGGTATAAAGGGACTGTAAACCAGTTAAACTGGTTTTATGTAGGAATTTGCAAAGCTGAAGGGGAGCCTCAAGGTGGCTTAGAGCCAGAATAGCATCTCTGTGCCACATCCACCTGGGCAGGTGGTATGACCTGGGTGCCACGTGCCTGCTGCCAGAGTCTGGAACTTCATCAGGAGCAAAGTCTGCCCACAGCCAGTCTCTGCATCACAATATCCATCGAGGCAGAATAAAGTTACCCTTTAACCTTTGCACTTTGGGTATCACAGGGAGCAGAGATAAAATAAACCTAAAATTGGAGTTTATTACATTTATATTCAGGGATGCCTTTTTTAGAGTTTGATGTAATTTCATTGTGGTACCGTTCCCAAAGATAAGAAACATCTCAAAGATAAGGTCACATCTCAGCCACTAAAACTGCAATGTAAATAGTGATCAAAAATTACAAGATTTCTGCTTTCACAGAGCTGTGATGTGGGTTTTGTTTTTTTTAATCAACAGTTCGGTAATTTGTGTTTCTTGACTTTTGACTTGGACAATGGTTCTGTCATTCCATTAATAGACGGCATCTCTTTGTGCTTGTATTTCTTATCTTATTTTCATACATAGAAAGATGTGCATGTTAATTGCACATTAATTATTGAGAAAAATATTGCAATGTATTAAAACAAGCAGTGGTAAAGCAACTTCCAGTTTTTTTCACATTCTTTAAAAGGGAACTTGTGGAAGCTCTTTTTGTATTGTCTGCTCCATACATTGCATCACATATTGTGTGAGGAAGTGATTATGCTTCAGGGGATAATTGAACTAAGTTCTCCCAATTAATTTAGGTCACAGTTGGACCTTTCCAGCATAATCAATTTTTGACTGTCTTTAATTCAAAGTATATCACGACAAAATTATTCATCCTGTTGGATTTTTCTTTTTTCGAAAAGGTGTTACTTATTTACAGAGAAAGCAAATAGTTTATCCTCATAGCTGTTGTTTTTCTAATATTACTTCCTCTCACAGATCTTTGATATCTGAATGGTACAGTGTGTTGATACTTGGAATTTTGGAGAAGTAAAACATTTTCAAGCTGAAGTAGGTGTTAGGGTGGAGGAAAGGTGGTGTAGGAAGAAGAGCATAGTGGTAGGGAGGGGAAACTGCGCTGCAGGAGGGGTCTGTTGCTTCCAGGGAGGTGCTTAACCCCTGTGTGGTCAGAGTTACCAGCACACACTGACTGTGAAGTGCTTTTTAGGGTGCCTTGAGTCAGCTTCCTGAGCCTTGGGTACCATTTCATTTTGCCAGGTGCCGACCAAGAGCAAAGTATTAACGTGGTTTGAAAACCTCTTTCAGCTCCACTGCAAGTGAGGACACAAGTAAATCCTATTTCCTGTTACAAGCTGTACAGAATTACTGCTGGGGAGCTGCTGAGAGGCAGCTCCTGCCCCATGGCACTGCAAGGGTTTGTCCTTTCTGGGCTTGAACAGTACAAAACAGAAAAATCTCTTTGAAGTTGGCAGAACTACTGAAGTATCTCAGCAGTGTGATATAAATGGTGTTGAGTTTGCAGAAGATATGTAGTGGGTTTTGCTATTGCATTTTAGTAGTTCTGTCTGTAAAATTGGTACTTTGTCACAGGTCTAAGATGAATTATTTCAGCTTCACTCCGAATACTCTAGGCAACTATTTTTCCCCATTTTCAAGTGCCTCTAACTTGGCCTCTGCCCTCTTTGCTGTTCTAGCTGTTATATTTTGAGGTAATTGCCATGTTCTATTAGAAATAACCCAGGCTAAACCAAATTTATCTTTTAGTTGAATTGTAAAGTACTGCAGGATTTTTGTCGTGTGGATTGGTAGCAAAACCTTAATTGAATTTCCTTGCTCGTGGTCCTGTGTCTGAAGATTTTCACTGCACAGCTCTGCTTCTCTGAGGTGGATTGGCAGGTAGTGCTCTTAGTTTCCATAAGGTTCAGTAAATAAATTTTAATGCAGATTTTATGGAATATTTATTAAATCCATCAGCATGTTTCACTGCATCAAAGACACTTTATTTAGATGAATAGGCATGTTTAAATCCCACATGCCAGTGAAGTGCATGACTGCCTGTCAAAGAACTGAGTTGTGTTTTAAAACAAAATCGATCTATTAAGTTTTCATTGGCTGTCAGTGTGTAATTGATGGGCTTTTGAAGGTGAGCAGAAGGGGACAGCCCGTGGCTGCTTCCCTGGGCATTCACATTTGTTGGCAATACCTGAAAAAGCAGGGAGATGCACCTGTGTGAAACACAACAATGTCGTTTTCTACCAGAAAAGTCAGAGGCGAATGAATTACTTTGTAAGATTTTCATTCTGGCTCTTCCACTTGCAAATTGACTCATTAACTGCTTTGCCTGGGGAAGGGAAGCCTTGCCCTGCTGCAGTTGTTATGTCAGCAGGTTCAAGAGTCAGCGAAGTTTGACTGCTTCAGAAATAAAGGTAATTTATGCATTCCACCAATCCCTGAAGGTGACAGAGGCTGGGCTGTTTACAGCCTTGTAAAGGAGACAAAGGCTCTCTATTAACACTCTGTGACTACATTTTAATATGCCCTGTTAAAACACTATATATTCTCCAGAGCTGCAGAACTCTCCAAGGTTTCCTAACGTGTCTGCACTGACCAAAAAATTCAAACTTCTTTGCTTTTAGGAATTAGAGTAATGGCATAAAGGTGTCCCTTCATCCCTGTCCATCCGTGTCCCTCCCCAATTCTTTAACATGTTTTGTTGTGAGAATTCATTTCAGCATCCTTTTTTCAAATTATTTTTCTATCTGGGATATGCAGAAGATTTCAGGGTGAACTGAATCTTTGTCTCTGGAATGTTCTTTTTAAACTTCGAGTATTTTTTCCAAATACAAACATATAATGACCAATAATGGTCATTTGTAATATCTATAAAGTAAACCAGAAATGAACATTAAAATTAAAATAATTTGCTTTCTGATAATCTGTTTGCTAATGTGCTGTTTGCATAAGATTTGATAAAGTTTGAGTAAAAATGTTGCCTTTTTAATAATAAAGCTCAACCACAGGTGCCGAATTTCTTTACTAAACACTGATTAGATTGGTTTTCAAGGAATATTTGATTTTTCTGACCTTTGATGTCATTCTGATTTAATGTTACTTGAATTAAAATGTCATCTTTTTTTATAGTACCTAAAATAGACTTTATTAGTTTTCCTGAAAGCTATGTACAGCTTTTCTTTGGCCCATTTAAATATTGAAAACAGCAGGATTTGAGATTTTTCTTCTAATCCTCAACTAATAGAGTTTAATGCTTTGTTTGGCCTACCTTGCACAGCCTAAGCAAAAGTTTTAAACAAGATTAAAAATATGACCTTATTAACCCATGACATCTAAAGATACAGAACAGGCCTGCAGAGACATCAGTCATTCCTTAGCCAAGAGAGCATTGGTGCCATTTCCAAACTACTCAGGATGTTCCAGAGGAAAACATTTTGGCAGCCCAGCTTTTTTTTCTTTTGTAGTTTTGTGCCAGCACCTGGGAATAAGAAATTAAAGAGGAAAATAATCTTAAGTTGAATATTCGGTCTTTGTGGTTGTGGAAAAATAAAAGTTTGAGTATTCCTGGAAATTTGGGGTGCATCCTGGCTGGGTTTCTTAAAAAAAAAAGGACAAATTTGGCAGAGGAATGGGGTGCTGCTTTTGTGTGCTTCATCTCGTTAGTCCCTGAGTAAAATGAATGTCACCTTTTTAGGGTTTTTTATGAGAAGTTAGAGTTGTTTGTAAGCTGCTGTTGGATGGGTGATGGATGAACATGCTGAGTTCCAGAAGAATGAAGTGTCTCATTGTCATGGAAAGTTTATGTCTAGTAAACATTAAACACAAAATGCTGTGATACATTCACTGCTGTGTAATAGGATTCCTTGTTTACTGGGCAGGCTATAGGGCCATGGCAACAACACCAGAAATAGGAACTATGAGTATCCTCGTTGTAAAGATGATGATGGTTATCAAGCACTTTGTTAATTGCTGCAGGTTAACGTTTCTCCACATTCATTATCACTTAGCAGTGAGAGGATCAGCCAAGAGGTGTAAATGTGGAGGTTTGACTGAAATCTTTAATTAAAATAATGAGGTTTATCATGTGGCATGGAAGAGTCAGGTCAATGTGCACCTCATTGATGCTTTGAGATGATTAATAGCAAGTATTCCAGGGAAGAGAGAATAATGTGAGTTTGCTTATAAACAATGAAAACTCCCTAAACTTCTCTTTTTCTAGTGGTATTCCAAACCAAAGCAAAATGAGTGCTAATTCCTTAAAAATACAGGTATCTTGCTTGGCTTTCAGCAAATCAGTTTCCCTTTTGATGTAAACAGGGCAGAATCTGGATGCTTGTTCATTAAGTTCAAGATCCAGCTGAAATTTGGAGTCAGAATAAAAGCCAGACAAATTGCTTACACTGTCATTGAGAAGCACTTCCTGCTTTCATACCGTTATTTACATATTCTTAATAATTAAACATGATTTTTAAAAACTGAAAGTGGATGGTGGTTTTGCGACCAAATGTGCACTGCTGAAAAACAGAATATTTGTGCATCCTAAGTCTTGGTTGGGGAATGGAGAGTTTGTCAAGACCTGGAGCAATAGAAATCATTGCAGTTAGGAAGGAAGAGGGTGAAAAGCCCTCAGTTTTCTCTCTTACCCTGTCAAATTTATTTTCCTTAATTTGATGCTTTTGGCCTTTCTTGGCTCACGGCCTCGTTCTCATCAGTGGTGCCAAATCTCTGAAGGAAAAATCTGGTAATCTTCAGGAGTAATGTGGTCTGTAGGTAGGTCAAGAAGTCTAGGAAAGCACAGAATTTTCATCTGATTATTGATCATTCAATTCTCTCTCTGCATCAAGCTTCCCTTGACCTTCCTGTCCCTGCCCCAAGCCTCTGAGGACATGTGGCCAGTGAGGAGCTGATGTTTGGGGATAATCACATTTGTGTTTGTTGGAGCTGTGCTGCTGGTTCAGACCCTCCACAGCAAAGTCATCCTGAACATGATGATTTGGTGCTGCTGTTTGCTTCCCCTCTGGAAGAGCAGCACACATTGCAGTTGTGCTGTCACAGCTGGGGAGGGGACAAGCAGACCCTCCACACCTCTGGCTAAAGGCAGAAAAATGCAGAGCTGGCATGGTGGTTTTCCTTGATGCTGTCTTTTTACAAAAATTGCATTAATTTTTCATATGATAGCCAAAATTCCCACCACTCCTGGATACGTCTGCCTTGTTATTGAAGTAGTCCTTTTTTTTTTTTTTTTTTTTTTCCCTGCTGTTCTTCTGCATTCTTGATTGGTGACTGTGCTTTCAGTTTCATTTTGGTTTTTGACTGTGAGTAATTACAGCAAGGAAAAAATTATAAAAAGGATTTGCAATATGCTTACTGAATTAGCTCCATAAAATGAGGCTTTCAAGCTGGTATCCGTAAGCTGAAAGTGTGAGTTACTGTCTTTAAAAGGGTAAAAAAAGGAAATGCTGTTGGTACTGTGGTAAGCTATGCTGGAAAATGTTAGTTTCCAAAATGAAAAAAAAAAAAAAAAATTAAATGTTGATACAAATATTCCATAATCAAAGAGTTCTGTAAAAGCAGTTCAGTGAAGATTAAAAAGTCACTTCGCCATGTAATTACTAAAAAAAGCCAGCTAAACTAACTTGGTTTACCTCAAAGTAGTGATTTCATACTGTGTACAGCAAGAAATTAATAATGTGAAAAATTTTATCATGGTGCTTTGCAATTAACTTACAGTTTACAGGCTCAATGCTGGTAGTACTTTCAGGGTGCTAATTCCTAGTTATACCAAATGTTTGATCATCATGCATTTCATTTGATTGCACTGTTCAGCACTGAAATCAGCTGTTGTCAGATTTGACACCAAGTGCAGTATAAAGGAGCAGAGGCAATGGTTTGCACTGTCCTGCTCCAGCCTGTTGGGCTCCTGAATGTGACTGCAGTTAATCCCAAATGATAGTGCTCATTCCAAGTGGTTTTCTGAACTACTCCTTTGCTTGTAGTCAAGGATAATTTTATATACTTGGATTAACCCTTTACTGTTTGAATGTCTTGGGACAGGTTGAGTGCTTTGCTCTGGCTTATTCTGCTAAGGCATCATTTTTGTGCTTTAATTTTTTTGTGCTTTGAGGTTCTTTGATCTCCTTTCATTTGTTTCTACTTTTAGTGACTTTTTTCCTTTCTGTTTGTTTCCAGTGTATACTTTCCTAAAGAACTTTCACGTATGTCTAGTATTTTGCATTCAATGAATCAAAATCTGTTTGATTCTGGAGAATGTCGTAGTCCCAGTCTAAGGCTGTAGTTAGCTTTTATTAAAGCATAATTACACAGTGATTTTTGGATGAAAATAGATGTTACTGCTTAAAATAGATGCAAATAGACATTACTGCTTAAGTAGAAAAGTTTTGAGGTATTTTAATGAGTTTATCTGCAAAAGTCCTCAGTGATACTGAAAGCACTTTAGACAATACAGCTTTGATAGAATATTTTTAAAGTTCATGTTCTGTTTTAAAGAGGTATTCTACTTTTGTGGCTTATACATTTAATGATGCATCTTTTTTATTACAGGGAGAAGAAAATGAAAATTCAGGATATTAAAAACAATATTAAAGAAGCTATAGAGGTAAACTTATGAACTATTGTATTTTAACTATTCCAGATGGCTATTTAGACACTCTCTGCAATATTTTACTTGTGCTTCTTTGCAGACAATAGTGACAGCAATGGGCAATTTGGCACCTCCAGTGGAACTAGCCAATCCAGAGAACCAGTTTCGAATCGACTACATCTTAAATTTAGCAAACCAGATAGACTTCGATTTCCCTCCGGTGAGTAATTCACAGTGGCTGCAGCCATGCCTTTTTCCAAATGATTGTATTTCACTGCCCTGTAGTAAACATTTCCCCAGAACAGTGAGCTGCTCTCTGGGAATCACTGCAGTAGGTGCCTTTGGTCAGTGCTAATTGAATTTACAGCAACACAGCCAGAATATTCCAGCTGATCCTTCAGGAACATGGAGACCCTTGTCTGCTTTTTGAGCTCTGGTGAAATATTTAGCTGCAGAGTCAAGATGGACAGTACTGGGCATAAAGTTTGGATATTGTTGAGAATTGCCCTGCCCAAAAGGAGTGGAGATACACACAGCACTCTCTTGATGATTAGCTGGTGTTTAATGATGCTGAATTCTCTCTTCTGGAAGAACAGTGGAGTTTTCTTGCTGATTCAGACTCTGTGTCAGCCAGGCTCTCTGCAGAGGCTCCACTCACACGTCCTTGCCCCAGTCCTGGTTAATCATTCGAGGTGCCAGCAGTCCCAGAGCAAATGCGTAAAGGATAATTATTTAGTTGATGATACAACTTTGTGCCCACTCCTGGTGAATAATTTCTCCTGTATCTCCACCACACTTGTAGCAGAAACCCGTGAAAATACAGTTTGCAAACACTGAACACTTAAACACTGAGAAGATATTTTTGTTAATTTCTATGAAGTGCCTTTCACTTGCAGTAATGCAGGAGTGTTTCAAAACTTGTATTTCTCTGTGCACTGTTCTGGGGGGCTGAGGGGAGGAATTAGGATGATGTATCAAAAATCATGATCCTGTAACACCAGAATTTTGTGTCCAACAGTACCAAATGCTTGAAATGAAAGTGGAAGTGTAAATAGTAGTAAGATGTAGGGCAGTTTGCATCACAGCAATTCTTAATTAGTTTTGTAATTTTTGATATGTAAACATTATTGAACAAGCCAGTCTGAGACCAACAACAGTTACCTTTTCTAGAAATTTCTCTGCTGTGGTCAGTCTTATCAAAAGAAAAATAACCAAACAAACAAACCCACATGCTTTGTGTACAAGGCAGAAGTCAGGTGACATTAGCAGTTAATTGGAAATACAGCACTGTAATCTTCAAATCATTTTCAATGTTGAACAGGTACAGACAGGTTGGTGGCAGAGGGATGTATGATTCTCTCTTGCACATAAAATGCAGTCATTGTCATTTTGTCTTAAAGCATCTTAAATTTGAGATTTTGAGATTTTTAACTTCACACCTCTTTAATTTACACATTTGTCATGTTAGTCACAGAAATACTCCTCGATCCCTTCATGGTTGATCTCTCCTGCTAGGGGTACAGAAAAATTCATGCTTTGAAGATAGTTTTAGGAGAATATTTGATGAGGAAAGACAGTGGTTCCTTGCTCCACTCTGTGCTTCTGCACTGGCTGTGAGCCTGCAGCTCTTCCATTGTCATTGTTTGTGCTAGTTCAGGTTGTGATCTGTAGCAATGCTGCAACAAGTTCCTGTGACCTACCTTGTACTGAAATACTGGATTTTCCTTATATCTTCTATCTCAGAGGTCTTTTTTTTTTTTTTCCTTCCATTCAACTGGAGTGCAGTGATTTCTTTTAATTTTTCCCTTTTTATTTCACTGAAAGCAAGGTGTAATTGTGTGACTTAAAAGGTCTATAAATAATTCCAAGTTCAGTGAAGAGTCTTTGAGGTGTTGAATGACACACAACTTCAGGAATAACAGTGCTTCAATAAAACTAGTTTTTCTTCTCTGAGCAAAGGTATTGTCTTAAAATTTTAAGCCCTGAGTCTACAGAGGTTTAGGCGTGTGCATAACTTTTGACTGGTGGCTTACTTCATTGCCATGATTAACTATTTCATATGTAAATGTTTGTAGGGTTGAGGTTTTAAACTGGATATGCATTAGCCACAGATGTTGAAGGACTATTGTTGGATCTCTCTGCCCGTGGTGATTATATAAGTTAATATATCTCTGATTTCTGAGCTTGTCTGAATGTGGATTGTAGTCCTTTGGTACCTGGAAAATGGAACCTGCACTTTAATTGCATTATTTAAATCAAGTTAAGATCTAGCTAGAGTGTCCCTAGATGCCAGCTCTCGGTATATAGTGGCAGAAATCGCAATCCTTGAGTACTGCTGTAAAAATAATTTTGATTTCATTACACATTAATTAGAAGTACTTTAAAGAAAAAAAAAATTATGGAAGCAGAAAGTAGAGCCTTATGCTAGTTATGCTTTAAATCCAAGGAAATCTCAATCATCTGCTTCCTCCTCCAGTACACTGGGGAAGCATTCTATAAACTGGCAGCTAAACCTTTTCCTATATACAGTACTGATTGGGAAGGAAGGAGGGCAATTTTTAGCAATGTCAGCCCTGTGTAATGCTGCCTGCTTTGAGCTGCAGAACTTGCTTTCTGCCTCTTGCATTTTCTTCATGGGAAATCACATTTCAGCTGTCTTGAGGACATACTTTTCTCAGTGTAGTATTTGATGCTCTTCTCTGCCCTAGGAAGAACATGAGGGTAGGGAGGAGGAGCACTCATGTCCCAAGGGGGTTTTCCTCTGAGTGCTGCAAGTACTTAGGACTATACTTTTAAATACAGGGCTCTTTTGCTTCCCTTTAAATGCCCATTCTTATTTTTCTAAACATTAATTTAGGTTGCTCTCCTGAAGAGAATGCACTGATGTAGAGGTCAGCACAATGATTGTGGAATTTCTTTTCCAGCTACACAGGATCATCATCTTCATGAAGGAGCAGTTGAAATTAAATTTTAAAGTAGAGGCCAAAATCTGTGTTTATGGTTCCCTGTGGAACAGGTGGAGCTAGAATGCAGGTCTCCTAACAGCAAGGATCAGTATAATGTGAAAGGCAGAAGAAAATCAGGAAGAATGTAGGAGCTTTACAGTGTGATGCTAATATTGGCATCTGGCTCTACATGTAAATTAGGATTCAAAGAGCAACGTTTGTCTTCTGATATTCTAATTCTTTTCTTACTCTGGGTCTCCATCTGTTTGCAGTTTTTGACTTACAGGAAATGTGTGTCATTTATCTAGACCATATTGTTTTGAATTAAAAAAAACCCTAGAAAACAACAGCTTGAGTTAAAAATAATGTTGGTAGAGTGTAACACTAGGTTAAACATCCCCTTTAAAGCTGAACATTTACTATGTTGGAGATTATTAATTCAGCACAGTTGGTATTAAGAAATTAAATTTTTGAATACTAGTAGTAGCATATGGAGAAAGGCAAAACATAATACCGACTGAAAGGAATTCTGTCCACATAATCACACTGGTGTTTTAAAATATTGCAATTTATAGTAGATCAGATCTATAGTTGAGGCTTCCAAATGGTATTTCCATCATTATTGTCCTTTGAAGCATTCAGCTTAACACAACTGTATGTGTGTGTTTTCATGGCCAAAAATCAGCCTCATAAGTAGTTTCAATAATTCAAACTAGCTGTATATCTGTCTCAAATGTCAGGTGATGTTGGGTTAGCTGGGTTATAAAAGTGATATTTTTATTCCTGTTCTGCATACCAGACAGTGGTTAGGATATTTTCTCCATCCCCAGTAATAGTGGCCTTCTTCTCATCCCTTTCTTTTTGCTCTTACTTTTAGAAGAGGGAAGGAAATGTTCCCATTCTATCAACATTTCACACTCCATGATCAACCAAATTGAACCAAGCTACCAAATAAAACCTATTTACTTTGGGTCACAGTCCATTTATAATTCTCTGGTTTTAATGAAATATTCAAAATAGCCTAGCAGGATTTACAGCTGCCTATTAATTAATCTGGACTCAGCTGAGAAAGATGTCTCTTGAAAATATCATACTAAATTCAGAAAAATGGTATTCAGAAGTAGTAGAACCAGAGTATTAGCTATTGAAAGGCGAAATAGCAGAGGAATGACTGCAGCCTATGGCTCTCTAGGTTGTGGATGTTTAGAAGAGATGCTGATGTTATCTGCAGGTCTCTTGATTTCAGTTTAAGTTTTATTACACTGCTCCATTGTAGTTATTTTGAATCTCCCACTACCACTGCTGCTGAATGGTTTTATTATGGTTTCTGAGTGGTGTCCTTGAGCTTTTACCACTCTGGCTTCAGCCTCAAAGGCAGCTCAGCATCCCCTGTGCCCACAGCCAACCCTTCCCTCTGCTCCACACGGGGATGTGCCACCCACACTGGGCCAAAAAAACCTCTTCTGGGTCCCCAGTGTAAATCAGAGCATTGAACCAACCCAGGTTAAAAATAACCCTGGTAACCCTTACTCCTTCTCTCTTCTATTTTGGGGAGATTATTTTTAACAGGGATCAGTTTTGAGGTCTGATTTACAACCTGGCCCATGGGCAGTGTGGTACAAAGGAGGTGGTGCTCAGTGTGATCCCTTAACCTGCAGCAGGGTCAGAATGGGGCTTTGGAGTCCTTAAAATGGTTTTGACACCAAAATCTTCAAGAAAGTAACAAGATAATAGAGTTTCAGTAAGAAAAGATGTGAGCTGGGATCTCTTTGCTGCCAGAAGAGTCCCTTTATGTAGACAACAGAACAAAATTCTCTGCCCTTGTAGGTAACCACCCTGATGGGTATAATGATAGATATGTTATTATTCCTGTCTAAATACATCATGGGAGAAGAAGAGAGCTGTTCTGGTTTGACAGCATCACTAGCTTTATAAAGTAATGACAAACATACTCACTGCAGTGGGGGACTTTTCCCATGGGGATATCTCAGATATCACAGATTTTGGGGTGTGAAAGTAGGCAAAACATTTTCTTTGGTGAGGATACTCATGGGAAGCTGGGAAAGGTGAGAGACAGAGCCTGGTTTCTTTGGTGTCTGCACAATATTGTGTGCAGTTTGGGTACCACAGAGAGAAAATTAGGGGCTCCAGCTTTTTCTTGTCCAGATTTTTTATGATTTTGAGTAGGACACCTTAATGTCCTTTTTTTTAGTATCCGCTATCTTATTACATGTAAAAGAGTGATAAATACTTATCTTTGAGATGCATCTTGAGGTGTAAAACTAGTATAAAATGTGGGATTTGGAAAATATTTTTGCCTCAAGAATGTTAATGTTGTTTAGAGAAAGGAGTGGGAAGTCTTACAGACAGTATCAATGATGTGGTGCTAGATCCTCTGAAATAATCCTTACTTACTCGTTTTTAAATCTGTATTATCTTATCTACACAGAGCCCTCTAAATGGGCTTCCAGATAATCCAATTGAGTTTACCTGATCAGAGTTTAACAGGAACTTATGTAAAGCTCGTTTTCTTATCCTTTAATAGCAGAATAAATTCTTGAATACAGATTAATTAAAGAGTTCTTTCAAAGCCTTCTTGTAGTATAGGGTCTGTGAGACAGACAGCCACTTGATTTCATTTCTGTTTCTCATAATTGAAACATTAATGATTAACCATTAATGATTTGCAAATGAATCTCCTGAAATTGCTGGTTTTTGTCTACATGGATAAATGCCTGACAGGAATGCTTTACTCTTACATGTGACTAGCAATATCTAGCAAATTTTGTATTACTAATGTATTAATTGGAAGTGTGGTGGCTTTTGGGGTTTTTTTAATTTCAGCCCTTTGAATTCTGCAATACATTCACTGAGGTGTTCACATAATTCTGTTGAAATCCCACAAAGAATTTCCTTAAACTGGAGAATCTGCAGCCCAGGATTTGAGACAATGGGCATTATATACATGTCTTTTCTGTAGTCCAGTTGTAGTTTCTGTAGTACAAAAAAAAAAAATTTGTACTTTTGTAGTACAAAAGCCCCTCACCTATATTTAATTTCATTACTAATTTATTTGATTAGTATTTGAAGTAAATGCTAAATGCTTTGTTCTGAATTTGTATTTTTATCCAGTAAATTCCCACCATACCAGACCATGTTTACAGATTCAGAATTTCACGTGATTTAATTTGTCTTGATACATCATCTTTGTTTTCCTCAGAGCAGTCTTAAAGAACAAGGATAGATTAATTCAATTTATGTTGAAATAGAAGAGCTGTCAGCTGAATTAAACAGGAAATAGGCATAATTTAATATGGAAATTCTTAAGCATTTTCTGGTTTTAATCACAGTAAGAGACTATCACAAAATATTGGTATATGCATAGATGAAATAAAATTATACCTGTGAGCCTCCCTGATATTACAGTGGATCCAGCCACAGCCCTGTTGTGCTCAGCTGACTGGTCAGGGTTTTAAGCTGGTCTTTGGAGCAGTGTTCCAGTAAAATTTAAGATTTATTTTTAAGCTCCCAGGAAACAGGGTGTCTTTTTACTCTTAAAAAGAAATGCCAGCAATTAAGCAGAACTTTCAATTAATTTAAATATACTTGAGCTTCATTTTTTTTGTAGACTTTATTGTGAACCTGTGAACACTTCTATGAGTACAGATGCTGCTTCTTCAGAAGGGTTAGAAGAGGGTTAGTGAGCTGTCCTTGGGATTTGTGTGAATTTAGAATGAGGAGAACTATTTTGTCCTACTCCCTTTTCTGTTGGTGGAAGTTTCTGGCAAAAATAGGCTTTTTGTTCCCAACATGAGAGGAAGCAGCAGAGTTTATTGTGGTCCCAGGTGTTTGTTCTTGGCACCAGGTAAGGTAGTAAGGTCATTTGATACTATATATTCATTAAACAAAAAGCAGTTAAATGATGTAGTAGGAAAGACATTTTCCAAACCCTGATTTAAGGCTCAAAGGAAATATCTCAGAGTTTTATTAAACCTTCTTTCTTAGATTGAAGTCTCCAAAAATAACTGATGGTTGAACTGCCTCTGTCACCACTCTAAACTACCCTCAGAGAGTTGGAATGGGGTAAAAGATTTCTTTGTGCCTTTTATGCTATCAGAAGTTTGATCCATTAATGAGTTGCCTCTTTCTATGTATGGTACACTTAGAAGAAGCAGAGGAACACTGATTATTTGGTTTAAATTGCAGAGGAATCTTGACAATACATAGAGCAGGCTTGCTGCTCTCACCCAAAGTGAGTTTTCCTCCCTAATTAACATGAGGAGCTGTGTTCTGATATCAACAGATAAAGTTTCTGTGGTGATTAACCTTCTTGTGAAAGTAGAAATAAAAGAGAAATGGTTTGGTATTATTCTAGTGAGGGCTTCTAACCAAAGGCACATTGTAGCTTATGGATATGGATTTGTGTGTTGGCACATTTCTCAAATGCTGTGGCGTTTTGAAACTCTTAACAAAGGGGAATAATGTGAGTTCAAACTTGACAGAAGTTTCTTAATAGAATTATTCCCTCCCCATTGGCCGGTCCTTGCAGCCTCATCCAGTTCAATTTGTACCACAAGACGTTACCAAGCAGAAACACAGAATATTTCAGCATCATTCTTCTTTTCCAAGCATGAAAAACTATTGATAATGAGACTAAATCCTTGCTGAAAGTATTTCTGACTCAGTTATAGGAAGTGCTGAGTGCACTGGGCCTCTCCCAAAGAGTTTTGTATTCAGCTCTGGACACATGCCAGTAACTGGAGAATATCTTCAACTATTTGTAGGTATGCGTTTCCTTTGTGATATCATCAGCGTATTTGCCCTAAAATAGCAAGCAATAATTAACACTTGTTCACACCATTAGGAATGCAGATGTTTCCCTATTCAAGTAAGTGGCTTATTAAACTGTCTGATTTGACAAATTTAACACATTCTGGTATCCCTGCCCAAACATGGGGAGAAGGAAAAGATGCCATGAATTCCCTTCTCTGAGCAGCAGCGATCGCTTGATTTCATATACCAGCAATGAGAAATAAATCCTTTTGGTGGGTACTTACCTATCCTGGAAGGAGAAAATCAGCTGGTGCAGTTTGTCTTGGAATGCTCTGTGCTGCCCTGCCATCCCATGACCTTGCCTTGCTGCAGTGCCTCACTTGTGGAATGCAGCAGAACTGCCTGGCTCCCAGGAAAGGAAAATTGTGCTCCCCCCTGGCAGAGTAGGTCTCTAAAGGGGTTTGAAACCAATGGTCAGTGATGCTTTCAAAAGCTGAACACATTGGGAAGCAAAGTCCTCCAGGAGACAGTTTTACAGTTAGAAACTGGTTTGGTTTGACCTTTAATCATTAGACTTGTAAGTCGGTGACCTATTTAAAACTCTTATTATGAAATGTGCAGCTCCATGGGACAGTGAACTTTGCCCAGGAATTGAATCCCAGTTTTAACCACAACATTGTGTAATGGTTGTACACACCTTTTAGGAGGTAAGGTTTTTTTTTCAATGGCATTGACTTTTGCTGGAATTAGTAAATAAACTCTTCTATTGAAGGATCCACCCTATATTATATTTTACAAAGAAAAGGTAATGTTGCATGTCCATGCTAAGTTTCCTGTGAATTTGGTGTCACAGTGGCATGGACTGTGCCAATGTTTTTCCCTGCCAACATCCTAATGCCTATAAAACATTGCTTCATAAACATTTTTTTTTAAAGTCTCTTGAGTATTTATATATCTGGAGGGAACAAAGCGTTGCAGACAGTATGTCCAGTTATATTCTTTCATTTTCTACAAGTATTTTGTCCTTTTAGAATGCTTCTCAAAAGATTTTGGTTCCTTTATTTTTTTTTCCCAGGCCTGGAGTTTGTCCCTTGAGGGTTATTTTTTTTAACAACCAAAGTGCTCAACCCCCAAGTTCTTTAACACTTTCTGTAGTTTAACTTTGAGCATAGCCACTGCTTACCTGCTGCCATTTATTCAGCTTGCTGAAATTTTCCGATGTAAGTAGGTTTTAAACTTGATTAGACTCTGCATTGCCCCTTTTCTAATCCAGAATTCTCAGAAAGATCTTTCTGGAACAAAGAAGTGTTTTCCAAGCATCCCTTCCACATTTCCACTGATGTTTTTTTTTTCTTTCCTCCAGAGGTGTGCAGATTCCTGTAAGTGAATACAAGTGATTTACAAATGTTGCCTACATGGTATTGGGAAGCTTTCAGCAGGTGGAGAAACTTGTCACCTTATAAATAAAACATTAATAATGAAATATATTTCACGTAAATGCGGCTTGTTAACCATTGTGGTGTTAGGGTATCGTGAGACATGAGGTTTCCGCAGCAGCAGCAAGTTGTGGTCCTTGATCCTTCAGTTATCTAAGCGAGACCAGAGGAGGTTTACCCAGACAGAGGTTTTTCTCAGGGTTTTTTATGGTTTCCCAGAAGTGGAGCCTGTTCTTGGGGATTGTGCCCGGAATTCAAACCATGCCCCTGCCCAGCCTGAGCAGATTCAGTCAGGCCCTGTTTGTTCTCTTCAGATCTGTGTTACATTGACATTCCTTTCCTTGAGTGTTCTCCTCAAGGATTTCTCCCTCTTTAGGGTTATGTGAATGTTTTGGGACGTGTAAAGTCTAGTCTGGTGGGGAATAAATGCTCCAGTCCTGACACAAAGCTCAGGAGGAATTCACTCCTCACCTTCCCTGATGGTGCCATCCTGTCACCACTTCTGTTGACTTTTGTTACACAGCTTCAGCTGTACTTTAAACAGGATATTGGGTGTGTATTGTGACACTGCAGCATTTTATTTTTTTTAATGGAAAATTACATAATTTGAATTTTTTTTTTTTCAATTTTAAGTATGTATAGGGCAGGAATGGATAATATGATCATACACTGCAAATACTATGAATCATTTGGAACCTAACATTCAAATCCTATTTGTTGTGGAATGTCATCTCAAACCAAATTGTTATTTAGTATTATTTATTTTAGCTGTTTTGTTAGGAGTTCCATTTTCTAGTGCAAGAAAAACCTGTGTTGATGCTGCTATAGAATCTGTTATATTAGAATGTGCCAGCAAATGAATCAGTGTTGTGGAAACAAGAACCAGACATGTAAGGACTAGTTTTCTGGCTATTTCTTTTCAGGAAATTTTCCTGCTACTTTTGGTTAATTTGTTTCCTAACTCATTATTTTTAGAGCTCTCTTACAAATTATACCTATTTAACTAAAAAAAGACCAACAAAAACCAGCCCTTTTGCTAACTTGACTTTTTCTAGTGGCCTCTGAAGCCCCTGTTTTACCTAAATACATAACAAATCTTGTGGTTTTACTTGCCTTCCCTGAGAGTAGCCCCAGGCTACATTCCATGACTCAAATGGGATGCTGAGGATTTCTTGTGTTATTCTTTTTCTTAAATATTATTTCAGAGCTGTGGTTAGTGTAGGTGTGTGTACTGGGGAGGAGGGAGAATCTGGGGTTTTTGCTACTATGTCTTAATTCCAAAATCAGTCACTACAGTAAGGAGGCTTCTAATAAAGCAGGAGATGAGCTCTGCAAGCCTGGTTCTGGCTTTGCTTGGGTGAGCACCTTCCTGCTTCACAGCATTAGTCCCAGCATGTGTGAAGATGTATTTGATGTGGCCTAAAGACAAAAGGTTGTGTATTAATGAAAGGCCTTCATATTTGACCATCTCAAGTCATGTAGTTCACGTTTTAAAACATAATACAAACAAGAAAAAAAGAAAGACCAAAAGTAACAGCAAAAACCCATTCCATAGAAACCCCACTGTGTCTTAGTGTAATGATCTATTGCTCTTTCCTTGTTTTAGATCCTGATTTTGAAACCCTAATAAGAAGTTCAAAGAATGTGGAATTAAATTCTTTTTCCATCCCACATGGACAATTAATAAACATACTGAGAAGATTGCTTAAGTATTGCAGGTTATAGTTCAGATTAGCAGGACAGGCATAAAGGCAGTTTGAAATATTTTATTGCTAATTTGGCCTAACAAGGCACAAACACTGATTTTTATCCCATTATTGCAATTCATGTATTTTCTTGGGAGTGAAAACTGCCCTTAGAACATGGGGAGGACTCTTCTAAACAATATGTAACTGTTCTAAACAGGGAAAACTAAACCTGGACTTTCTATGATCAATGTGTTTATGCTAGGGCCAGGAACTGGTTTTATTTTGCATCCCATTTTAAGATCTGATTGCAGAAACTACCAAATGTAAGGCATTAGGGAGTTTAAAAGCTCTTTGAAATAATTGCTTTGTATCAGCTTTCCTCCAGTGTCATACTTGTAGTGAGAAACAGTAATGAGGGAGAATTTTTGTGGCAGAGTTTTAACGTGCCGTGACTTTTCTTATTAAAGCACTGACTTCTTTCACTTTATATCTGCTTTCACTTTATATATTTTTTTGGTGATGAAGAATGTTTTACTGCTTTTTCTATACACTTATCTTTGCCTGGTTATTTGTCCATTGAATCAGCTGCTGTTTCAACACAAAGAGTCCTGGAGAATTGCTGATTCCATTTTTCAATTTCCCAGCTTTGTAGTCATAAGTTGAGTGAGCCATATGATGTTCAGTATTGAACAACTGTTACTTTTAAAATCAAATATAGAAACATTCCCCAGAATGGGTTTGGTTCAGATACAGTGAGATTGCAGATAATTCCCCCTCTCTACTTTATTTTCTCTTTTTCCTTCTCCCTTGTGCTTTAGGAAGAGATTTTCCTCACTGTGCTCCGATACAGTTGAAGGTGACTGCCAAGAAATCGGAAATCTTCAAAATTAAAATAATTAAATTAATTCCCAATTAGCTTAATTCCAGCAGTGAGAGACAGAAAACTTACAACTGGAATTAAGATTTTGATTTGTCTTCTATTTCGTATAATAGCAAAAGCAAATGGTCACGCAATCTGCAAATACTAAAAATCAAGTAAAATCTTTTTACCTACTTCTGAAAGATGTTTAACTGGCCTTTATGTTCATGAACAGTTCAAGTTCATAAAAGCAGGGAACAAACTATATATAAATGTCATAATCTCTTTAAAAGAAATCAGAACAAAATTTAGATGTGTATTTTGTGTTTACTCTCATTTTTGTGTATGTGCAGCTAGGGAACACTTATTAGCAATAAAAGGATAATCAAATTTGCATCTGATGTGCTGCTCCCATCATTGGTATTCATAATTGTGTGATCACACAAGCACATAAGCATCTTCTACCTGCCAAGAAGAGGGTGCTCTGAAAATCATCCTCACCTGAATTTTCTGTAAGATGCCTTTGTGTATCTTTAAGATGCAATTTAAAGGATTTACTGTTCTGCTACAGTTCAGGTGTTAGTTAAGATTGTGGTAGGAATGTGAATTTCTTTTAAAACTCTTTTCAAAGTGAAACTTTGGAATATGTCCCCTTTCTTTGTACCACATTGATAGCAAAGGCATGTGAGAGACTGATATCCCAAGAGGTGGAGGAACCTTGAAGCAGCAAAAATAACACATTTTTCTTCTTTAAAATAATTCTGCTGTAAAGAAAAAGGGCGGGGAGACACAGAATATATGCAACAACTACTTGAAAGGTCTTGTGCTGGTGTGGATTAAAAAAATAAAATATTTGCCACTTAAAATCAGAATGGAAGCATTTTACCCAAAACACTTCAAAGCTCTGAGAGATAGCCAAGGAACACCCATGGTTGTTGATAAGAGGAATGCCCACAGTCGTGTCTGTGTGTATTTTAGTCACCAGGCTGCTGCTGTTCTTTCTAAGTCTATTCAGAGTTCTTAGACTGATGGCCAGGAGTTCAATCCCGTGCTGCACACGCACTGTTGGAGCCAAAGTGCATCTTTCATATGTAAAATGAAAGGGTTTTTGGTTGTGTTGTTAGCTTATGTTACAGGTTCAGCAAAACTGAAGCACTGCATTTTTTGCCTGTCTGCTTTCATATCTTGGCTTGCAGTTTTTAAGGCTGAGACAAAACATGATCTAGCCTTGTATCACTGTCTTTCTTCTGTAGTTCAGTGTCTTTTTACACTGTTAAAGAATAAATTTACGAAAGTGGTACAGAGTTAAGTAAGATACAGATGTTTGTATAGTCCTTGAAGATCCTCAGTAACTTGCAAAGTACGTAAAACTTAATTATCATTATCATTCATGTAGGAATTACAGAGAAGTAGTGTTTCATTGAACAAAAAAATAATCTTGACAGCCACATAAATGTAAAATACAGTGACACCTCGTGTTAAAGAACAAATGTTACCAAATAGCATTGATTATCAAAAATGCCAATAAAATTGTTATTAATGAGACATTAACCTTTCTTACAGTAGATAGTTGGATTCAGTCAGTGATTGAGAACCACTTAACTGTTACAGAGTGTTGAAGTCAGACTTAGAAAGCCAGCTGAACTTGTAGTGAGGCTCTAAAGCATAATTAAAGATTTTTGTTAAATCTGCTCCATTTCCTGCTTGTTGCAAAACGAAATTGATGCATTGCTGTTTGCTGATTCTCTTCATCTCTAACCCGTTACCATAATACTGTTTTCCCATTTCAGGAGTTTTATGAACACACAAAAACACTTTGGCAGGATGAAGGTGTGAAAGCCTGCTACGAGAGATCCAACGAGTACCAGCTGATTGACTGTGCACAGTAGTGAGTACTGCTCCACTGCACTGCACCTGGCTTTGTGCCTGGGGGGTGACAGTGCTTTGCTGTCCTGGTGCTTGCTTTCCCTTATCCCTGGAAAAGGAATGTGTGCTGCATACTGAATTCTTGGTAATCAGCTGTTCAGAGAGGTGGGGCAAACCCGTGTTCAGTTAGACAACATTTACATTGAAAACTTTACAGGTGCTTTCAAAAGGCTTTAATAAAGCCCGTTAATGAGGGGACAGTTTTATTGTCTATAAGAGCAAATTTCCTGCCTCTTCCACTTGGCCCATCCTTTCCAGATGTCAGCTTCAGGTGCTGCAGCAAGTTGCAGTAAGTTGGAGAGAACGTTGATGGGAAATAAACCCATTTGTCACTTTGGTTTCTAGTGCAGTTTGTTTAACTGGAAACAAAGAGATGGGAGTGACAGTCATGGGAAACAGCCTGTGATCAGTCACCAGAGTTCTGCTTGTGTGCCTTCATGCACAGATCTGAGAAAGATTCATTCTCTTCTGTTATTTATACTGCTGGGATAATTAGTATTGTCTTGAGAGTCTGCTGCATGTTTGCAGTTATTTATCACGTCCAGCAATATACTGTGGCTCAGGATCTTTCATGGCAAGGTGCTCGAGTTAATTGTGACCATTCCTGGTAATTTTGTTGTGCTTACTCAAGAACTGCAGGACTTAAATTTGAAATGTTAATGGTTAAAACTGTTCTTTGTTAGTTTATATTCTCTCTACTTTTGGAGAAGCTGAAATAAGGTTTAATGGTCAAGAAAATGAAGGTTTCTAATTTCATGCCATGATGACAACTGCAGTTTGTCTAATACTACATCTCTTAAAGAACATCTGATGAAATGAAATAAAATCTGTAAGGTTCTTCTTATGTTTGTTTGTTTAGGAAGACTTAAAGGTAAATCAACAATTAGCTCTGTTTGAAAAGAGACAAGAGAGATAATTTTACTAAGCCTTGCACAGCTCCAGGTCTGTAGGAGCCTCTTTGAAGTTTCGGCATTGTTTCCAGAGTGAATTTGTTTGATGTGTAGTGATGTCTTTTGCATTAGGTGACTAATGTTTGATCATTTGGCATGGAGCTTTTTGCCAGTTCAGTTGCTACAAAATAAAAAAGTAGGAAGATTTTCATTTTCAGGCAAGCATCCAGTAAGTTTTGTGTTTCTAGTGTGAAGTTGATAGAAGTGAGGAAAAGCTGGGTTTGTTTCTGGTTAGTGTTTGTTAATAGCTTCAATGCTGGGAAGAAGGAAATTGTTGAGCACTAAGAGGGTTTTGTGTTGCCCTTTTTCTGCCCTGAATACACAGAAAAAAGCTGAAATTTTTATCATCCCTGGACATTGACTTTTCCATGGATCAGCAGGGGAGGTGGCCCTCATGATGGCTTTACCATCCTGCTCCATCTAGTGGAACACTTAATTCTACATCATGGGCTGTTGAGCCAAAAATAAACTTTGAACATTGCTGACAAATTAGATTTTTTTTCCCCTAAAGAAAATAAAATAAAAATTGCTGTCTTCTTCTAAAAGTATTTAATAATTCTCATATTTATGCAGTATTATAGTAACATATATGACACTGCAGTCTTGCAGAAGGAGCTTTCTAATTGTTATTATTGATAGTTGTCCTTTCTGGCATTTTTGACCATGCAGTGGTGTTGTTTTTAATAACAGAATGTGCATAGTAGGAGTTTTTTAACGGCAAAATGTTATCTTGGAGGTTAATGTCACTTTGAAATGCTGAAGTTGTTTTTATCACATTACATTTTCAGGGGACCTAGCCAAAATTGCTTTCTATAAAATCTGACTTGATTGATGCCTTTAAATTAACCTGGTGAGCCCACTAACAAAAATGTGGCAAAGGCAAAATACAAAATGTATCTGAAATTTGTTAAAGGAGGGGTTTTTTAATATGAATGTGGAAGTTTTTTCCCCTTTTGAAGTCCTCATTTAAAGCAAGAAAGTTACGCTGGAAATGGGAGATGGAAAAGTGGATTTTCTCTTTCAAGATCAGTCTGGCTTCCAAAAATCCTTTCTTGCTCTTGAAAGTGGAATAAAATCTTAAATATTAAT
This sequence comes from Certhia americana, assembly GCA_018697195.1. Classification (NCBI taxonomy): domain Eukaryota; kingdom Metazoa; phylum Chordata; class Aves; order Passeriformes; family Certhiidae; genus Certhia; species Certhia americana. The sequence continues at coordinate 9,684,637 of CM031874.1, read as the reverse complement.
GGATTCTTCGCTCAGTGATTTGCCTTAAAATTTTAAACAATGTTTCTCGTTCACAAAAATTAACTTTTAAAGCTGTTTCTAAAAAAATGTCATTCTTTTCAGCTATCGTTTTTTGAAGGCTGAATCCCTTAGTGTAAAGTTCACCTTGGTATGAACTTACTAAACATTTTGAATATTTTTTAAAAGGAGGTTTTGTCAGTGTTGTGACACAGTTTTATACGGGAAGCTTTGCGAGGAGATGCTGCCGAATGTTTAAAAATCAGTTTTGCCTGTCTTCAGCAGTTCTGCTTTCCATGGATAAAAGCTGGTTTGACATGTAGACAGCTTAGCTATAAGGAGAAGGAAGGGCTTTCCAGGATTCAGGGATGGAGAATCTGAAGAAGAAAGATGCTGGAGAGATGGCAGCTTAAACTTCTGCAGAGTTTATGCTGAGGAAAGATGGGAATTTGCTGATGGTCCATCTCCTGGATGGACAGAGTGTGAGGGAAAACTCATGTTTTTTTGCTGCATGTCCATTCCCAAGAAAGTGGGAACAAATATAATTCTCAATGTTTTATCTCCCTAATTTCAGTGTAGGGGATTAGAGTCCAAAAATGCTATTTTTCACCTGTTCTGGTGCAGTAACTTTATTATAATATTATATTTATAACATTTATACTAAATGTACAGTCCTTCTTTCTGTATCTCTACAAGTTTTAGTGTCTTCCCATAAGAAGTGACATTATTACACACTCCTGTTGTTGATGCACCAAGTCTCTGGTTGTGTTGGCTGAGAAAAGGCAACTTTGCCAAAAGCCACAGGTACCATCCTGGCTTCCCATTTCCCTGCAGTTGTGATCCTTGGAGTTGTGAAGCTGGGAGGCCTGGCCAGTAACCTCATCTGCTGGACAGCCCTCCTGGTATCCTGCCCTGTGTCCTGGCTAAATGGAAATGTCACTTTGGAGGAGCCCTGTTCATTTTGAAAGAGTAGCTGCCTCATCATGAGCTTTACTGTACTTCCTGCCCAGGCATATTTTACAGTCTTGAGAGGCAGAGGAAAGGAAAGAAGGCATGTTTCCCTTTTCTCAACTGGCCTTACTAAGAAATCAGTTTCAATTCTGCATTTAGAAAACACGGTCTGTGACATTGTCACCAGTTTGTCTCTGTATTTCAGCAATGAGATTTATCTGGGAGGAGACCAAATCTCATTGCTCTTGCATCTTGCAAGGATGTACACAGAGTGTTCCTATGAAGCTGCCATGTGATCCTGCTCTTGCCTAATAATAAACAGAAGAACACAAGTGTCTAGAATACAGAAAATCCCAAACGGAGTTAAATTATTTATCATCCTTCATATGTCTTCCTTGAAGGCACGGGGTTGCATTTTATTTAGAATATATTACTTATTATTAAAAATATAGGAGCCATTTCCACTGTGATGTGCCAAAGCCTGTTTGTCAAATCTGCCTTCTGTCAAATACAAACACGATCTCTTCGAAGCACTGTTGTTGCCAATACTTCTACCTCAGGTTTCATTTGAGCAGCTCTGGTTTTAAAGCCTCACAAATACCCAGCAGACACTCAGAGTAAGCAGGATCTGTCCCCTAGGAATGTTCTGTTTGTGGCATGAGGACATGAAGGGTGCCCACGCTGTCCTGGCAGGTCCTGCCCAAAGCCTGTGCATGGCCTGAAAAAACCTGCATTGATGTCAGGAGCCTTTGGGTTAACTATTCAGCAGATTAAGAGCAAAGCCTGGGTACTACATGAGCCTTCTAGTGCTTTTTCTAGAGTTGCTAATATTAGGCTGTGCCCACAGATCCCTGAATTTTTGCTTTAGTTAGCCGTGGCCACTCGTTCGATTCCGTGTTTCGTTTTACGCTGCGCTTTCCCCATGAATCTCCTCGCTGGTGCTTCCTGGTTTTGGCTGGGGTGGAAAAGGAAATAATGTGAGAGACAGTGTTTGCAGCCCCGTTTCACACCCTGCCATGTCAGGAAGGGCTGGAAGCAGCACGAGGGAACCCATTCTCACGCTATTTCCTGCCGCCAGCTCCTCTCCACGCTGCCATTTCGGGGAAGGAGAAGGCGCAGGGAGGAGGCTCTGGAGGTGCAGAGTCACGTTTCTGGAACTCCAGCACCAGCAGAGCCTCTCTGATACCTTGAAACTGTGCCAGCTCCTCCAGAAGGGCTTTATGAGGAGTATTTTTTAAGATGTTTGTTTTTAAAATACTTATCAAAGAAAGGCAGGGAGTGCAGCTATTAGCTGACTGCTGTGCAGGGCTGCTGAAGGATCAGCACATGTGGACACACAGCCTTTTTAATTTCTGATGTTGTGAATTCTTTATATTTTTATTAAGATTTATGGTGTGTTTTATTTCTGGATTTGCAGACTTGCAGAGAGCAGTTAAGAGCCCCAATCTGTGTACTTAATGATTTTCTTCCATGTTGATTTCTCTTCATGACAAAGTTCCTTTCATGGAACACGTAGTAAAGTGTGTTTGCTCAAAGTCTCACCTTTTTAAACAGTGCCTGATTTATCAGGGGTACTACTGTTAGTCTAGTTTCCTATCCATACTATTTATTACCTTTTTTTTCCTCTTTTAATTTCTTTCCATTCAATGTGATTTTGACAGAGTGGTTTCTCTTGTCTCCTCTGAGTGCTCACATTCAACAGGACAGGAATTTCCCTGGCCCATATTCCTGGCATACATGAGCTTCTTACAGACAGTGACAATTATATTGTTAAACATTCCCATGAGAAAGAATTATATTCATGTCCCCTTCCACTGGAATAGAACTGATGAGCTTGCCTACTGCTGTGTGAATTCCTTGGCAAGCCAAAGAGTAGACCCACATCATCTAACTCCTAATTTTTGCTCTTGATTGCAAAATCCACGTTTCTCTATTCCAGAGTGCTTAGAGATAACTGAATTAGGGTCTTTTCCCTGCTCATCTTCAGCTTGAGGGAATAGAAGATCGTGTTTTAAACAAGGTTAAATTTGAATTAAAGAAATACATCCCAGGCTGTACATTTTCTGCAGTGCAGTGGGGTATTAGGTGTATGATAGGGAGCACAGGAGCTCCTGTCTTTGCATGACTTCAGGGAAGTCACTACTAACAACACGAGTCCAAATATATAATAGCTGAATTCTACCCAACTCCTCCACGTGTGTGCCCTGTCTTGCTGACTGTAGGGATGTGCCTGCTGGCAAGTGCTCTGAAAACCAGATTACCTAAATTTAGCCAATAAATGGATTATGAATCCAGCACATGTTCCCACTCTTGTCACAGCTAATCATAAATTCATAATTTCAAGCTACACTTAACCCCAGATAAACTCCTCTGTGTTCAAAACAAATTACATCCCAGTATATGAAGCAAGATAAACCAGAATGTGTCCTGCAATAGGTTGCTTGAATGTTACAAATTAGGTACTCCAATAAGGAAGAGACAAAGTTGATGAGCCATAATGTCAGAAAGACCTTTACAAGTCCAAATGTGAATAATTGAAGAAGTCAAACCACAACCTTTTGAGGTCTGTGTGATGCCCATTGCATCATCCTGAATTATTGTCAAGGGATTTAACAGTTTGCTCCAGGAATCTGATTTCTGCCTTTCACTCCCTCAGCCACTTCCAGCCCCCTGGATTCATTGCCTTCATTCATCTGCTGCTTTTATTTCTCCTCTGTTCCACACATCTGTGAATGTGCCAGTTCCTTTCTGGCCTTTGGCTGCAGATGCAACTTCCTTTCCCTGCCTGGCTGTAAATATTGAGGATTTGCTTTCAGCTGGAGGCAGGGCTGACCTGGTTGTGGAGCAGGAAAAAGCTGGGTTGGAGCTTTTTCCCCAATTTCTTGACACAGTCCTTTGTCCAAATACTCAAACTTCACCTTTTAGTTTAAATGCATCACTTGCTAATGCCTGCAAGGGTTAAGGATAAACTCTAGTGTTCATGGATGCCTGATTCAGTGGAAATGGATGTTTTATATTTGCTTTCACGTGTGAATGGATTTGCTCACAGCAGCTTTTTCTTTGTTTCAGACAAAATTCACATGCACAACATTTGTTCAGGTTAGGCTTCCACTGGATCAAGAGTATTTTTCAAAGTTTGGCATGAATGTTAGCATTTTATTTAAATAAAATCTGTCATTAAAAGAGTAAGTTTTTCTGAGATGATAAGCAGATGCCCACATGATTTGGTCAGTGGATTGCTGTGCTCCTCTAACTGAGAAGTTTCATTTTGAATGTCAGAAGAACTTCAGGAGAGTGTAATGAAGGCATGTTTAGATAACAAACTTACTGACATTTTAGTTATCTAGAGGAGAATACTGGAGTGGAGTCCAGGGTGTAGTTTGCTCAGGATGTATCTCCATTAATATTTTACTTTATTAGTCGGCTTTGAAACCAAAGTTGTTATTACCAAAGAATGTAAATGTATAAGCAGTTTATACTGCTGTATAAACCTAAGAGTGATGCATCTTCAGAAGATAATTCTTTACTAAAAGTAGTTGACTACAGTCCAGAATTCTGCAAAGTTCTTTAGCCAAATTTCTTGATGGGTGGCCTATACCCATAAAGTTAATTAACAGAGTTAAAAATAATTCAGTAGAGAGAACAGATTCCTTGTTACTAGTGGTGAAAATGGCAAATTGTGTGTTTGATAAAGAATATTATGCTTGCATCACCAAGTGATTTTAAACATACGGATAATGACAAAATATGCCTAATCACAGGGGTTTCTGTTTCCAAAAGAGAAAATAAAGTAATCTTTAGCTTTTTCTAAAACAAATGCCAGATGCATATTTTTATAATTGCTTTCAAGTCTGTTTGGCTCAGTAGTGTCTGGACTTCTTAGTCAACATATTTCTGATACCTGTTCAGGCTTCTGCTTTGTTTTTTGTGGTTCTGTTCTCTGCTAACCTACAAATGCAAATGCAGTGGAATTTTTTGTGGGTAAAGGGAAAGTGTTGCAATGGAATACAGCAGGAGATGGAATATAAGCCAAAACCTTTGGTTAATTAAACTCTTACTAATTTCTGCATTTTAATGGCAACAGGTTCCTCATTCCTTCCCACTGTAGTTTTTTTCCATCTTCAAAAGCTTTTGTTGTGGCATTAAGTTATAGTATGAGTGAATATGGTAGAAATGCGTGAAAAAAAGATATTTTGTCCACTGAGGCTTTTGGAGGAGATGCTGTGAATATTGTAGTGGTCTCTTGCTCTGTTGGTAGGTACAAGTTTGTAATAAAATGAGAATTAGTGAGCAACATTGGCTTTGCACATTGTGCCTAAAGCTAAACTGACCTGGAGGTAGTGCTGCAAAAACAGGTACAGCTTTGACACCCTGAAAAGTATGCTACCAACTGGTAATCCAGATGTGTAGGGTTGACTTTTGTTGATTGATTGATTGATTGATTGATTGTGAAGTTTGAGATTCCATGAATCATTTTCTGCGTAGTTAAAATGACCAATATTTTTCAAACAACTAATAATATGTTAGTAAGAAGATGTCATGTGTGTATTCACAGCCCTGACTCAATGTGCAATCCATTCTGAGCAATTCATCAGTGTTGTTATAGACAAAATAATGTATTTAAGAAATTAGTATGTTGCATTGTTCCGTAAGATCATTAAATGCAGCTACCACCACAGCATTATTACACAATCCTATTTTTCTTTCATGATTCTAAAGATTAAGAAAAATTCAAGAGGCTGGATCCATGCTAACAGAAACTCTCTTGAAGCAGATGGTGTTAAAACTTTCCTCCTGTGAGTGAATGCATTAACAACAGGTTTCACAGGTATCTTTGATTGCTCTGCTGAGCAGCCTGTCCTCCTGGCAGTGATGCCACTCATTCCTGGAGCCAGGGGATCTCAGCAGTGCAGGAAACACTGTGTTGGGCAGAGCTGAACACACCCTTGGTGCTTTTACTGAGGACAGGCTCCGTGTTTGGTGGGGTTTGACACATGCTGAGAGTCAGACAGTTGGCAAAGCTGCAGAAATGCTGAAAGCTCCAGATCCTTGGCTTTGTCTTTGCTGTACATGGATCTCACAGTGATATTCCTTGTTTTTCTGTTTTTAATCTTATTTTCACCAGTCAGAGAATATAGCTTTTTTTTTCTAGTAAGGTAAGTGCAACAAATTTGCCCTAAAAGTAACAGTTTACTGCAGGTGAAACATCTGTAATCACATTGCTGGAGTGTTTTGAGGAAATCGGAAGGAGCAAAATAGTGGATTGTTGTGTACACAGTAATCCTTCAATCCTCTGGTTTTTGTGAAGACAGGTAGTGGTCAGTCTGAACTGGGAATGAATGAATGAATGTCATAAATGAATTGGTGAGAATGAATTAGGGTGAAAAGTTAAATAAGAGGAGGAGTTGTGACTGTAAACTCTGTAAGTATGTCATGCACCTGGGGTATATTAGACTTCTGGGGTTTTTTTTCAAGTTTTACCTATTCATATTAAAAATATGCTCAGTTTTACCATAAAATTCCCATAAGCTTATTATAAAGCAGAGCAAATGACATCTTGACTTGAGAGTATTGGATTTAATGATACAGCAGTGTTGGATTGCTGTACTGGTGAAACACTGTAGCTGTCAAATGGTGAGAATCAATCCAAGCAACTCTTACAACTTGTAGTAATTCCTGAGAATGAATTTTTACTCCTCCTCCCAGGCTCTTGCAAAGTCCCTTTGTGCAAACAGAGAAAGCGAGGTTAGTTTTGAGCTGTGATTCAAACAAACAATTCAGTGTGAGACAGAAACAAGCAGAATAAAAGACTTCCACAGGGGCTGGAGCAGCCTTCCCTAGGAATCCCTCCTGCCAGGAGGAAGATCTGCACACACAAAATACAGGGCAAGCTATAAATAAACGCTTGAGGAAACAAGGAAGAGCGTGGCACGGGTTGCATCACGTTTGCATGGCCCCTGTAAGGACAGAGCATCATTCCTGGGTGGGCTCTGTGCTAGAGGGTTGGGAAGCTGATGTGGGATGCAGTGCTGGACTGGCTGGGGGGCCTGGCAGGGGAACCCCAGGCCTGGCTGCTGCTGTGGAAGCCACAAAAACACACTGCTGCAGCAGCACAGGGCTGCAGAATGATGTGCATCCCTGGTGCTCCACGATCCTAAACAGGTGTGAGCAGTGTTTTCAGGATTTTGTAGTCCATTATCCCAAAGCAGGTGTGAGCAGTGTTTTTAGGATTTTGCAGATTACGATCCCAAAGCAGGTGTGAGCAGTGTTTTTAGGGTTTTGCAGTCCACAATCCCAAAGCGGGTGTGAGCAGTGTTTTTAGGATTTCGCAGCTCACTCGCCTGGGTGGGTTGGGTGAATGGGTGCTGGAGCTTTTTTCCTGACCTTGGGAGCTGCTGTTCCTGGTGTTCCCTGTGAGCAGGCACAGCAGCTTTTGGAGCACGGGAGGGTTTTGTGGGAGCTCTCACGGCTCGGCTGCATTGCTGCAGAAAAGGAACATCTCAAGATTACAGGATGGCAATTAGGAGAATACTGCTATCAAACTTACGACCTAAAAAGCTACTGTAAAATGTCATTAAAGACTTGCTTTAAGAAAGGAAGTAAAAGCAACTGTGTTCTGAAGGATGGAAAGCAACAGAAAATTCCTGATCCAAGGATAAAATGAGGCCAGTACATTTGCTGGTACAATGTGAAAGCAACCAGGTTCGATTCCCAATTATTCCCTGGACTGAAACACTGCAGATACATCACTGCCAGTCCTGGGGAGAGAGAACACTGGATGCTGCTCACTTGCAGTTCTCCCCTTTGTTTTCCTCTTCTTGTGAGCTCTACTCTTCGGTGACGCACCAAAGCCTTTCTTTCACTGGGGACTTCCAATTTAAATTTCTTTTGTCTGTGTGCTTAACTGCAATCACAGGTATTGCTGAAGTTACTGTTTTTTAGAGACCCCTGACAAAGATGTCTGGAGGACATTTGGTATAAATTTACCAGCAGGCTCAAAAGCTTATTGAGACCATGTGCGTGCATGCAGAGAACACGATCATAAAATCCTGACTTTGGGAGGGGCAGGCTGAAAATTAAAAAGTAGATTAAGCTCCTATTAGGTGAAGAAGTTCTCAAACCGAAGCTGAGCTTAGGTAACTTTAAATACAGTATTTTTAGTGTGTGACTAAATACACTGAAAGAAATTGCTAGCTAATTTTACGTGTGATTAAGAGTAATTTTGTAGCAGGATGTCATTGATAGTCTTTGTGATTTTGAACTGATTACTCTGTAGTATATTATACATTGATTTTGTAGCTGAAACGTGTTAAAATTGTTGTAGTTAAATATAAATCTCTGTTAACTATATTTGTATTGTGGTACACTAATTTAGTCTCTGAGAAGGATATGCACCAATAAAGCTAAATTGTAATGTGTTCATTATGGAAGTGAGGGCTTTCAGTGTCTGGATGATAATTTACATTTGAAAGGTGTTAGCTGCCCAGTAAACTTTCAGTGAGTGCCTTGGGTGCTCTGCAAGGTTCCCCTTCCCCCAGAGGGTTCATGTAAAGTAAAAGCTGGCAAAAGACTATTTTTAGGAAGCCTTCTACAGCTGGGGGAGGGAAGGTTCCTTGGCTCCTTGCATGGTGCTGGCAGGAGCCCCATCCAGCCTGGGTCAGGTGGCCAGGTCTGCTGTGGGATCTTGGCTGAGAGACTTGTGCTTTTAAAAAAAAAAAAAAAAAAGATCCTTCTGAACCCCAAGTAATTTTTATAAATCAATGAAAATAGCAATATACGTACAAATCCCCTCAACTGTAAAACTTACTTGTTTGTTTGTTTATTGCCAGTGTTGGCAATACTTGAAAATTTTGAGGACCACACTGTCCAGCACTTCTGCTGTTTAAGGTATCTCAGAGGGAATTTAATTACACATTTATAATGTTACAAGATCAGGAGGTGTGTGAAGGGACTGTGAAGCTTTGTGTCTGGTGAGACAATTTTCTTACACAGCTTCATAAAGTGTGGCTGTTCTCTGGATATTCTTGCATCAGAGTCTCAAGAGTGAGCCTCCCAATTGTTTTATTTTGGTGATTTCATTAGCTCTCCCCTAGCAGCACTGTGTGCCATGAAGAAGAACAGAGTTGCAGTTAAGGTGTGCAGCAGACTCTTTTTTTTCCCTGGGTTGGAATGGCTTCTCCTGGCTTATTCTGGAGCACTCCTTGTTCACCTCTGTCCCAGGGAGCTGAACTGCTTTAGCATACGCACATTTTGTTATCCAAGGCCAGGCTTGGGTGAAACAAAGTTTATAAACTGGTGTTTTGATACAGCTCATCTTCAAGAGGATTGTAAAAGCTCACATCTGCAAAAACCCTTGGGTGATTTTGGATAGTGTGAGGTTTTAAAGTGAAGTCATATGAATGAAGGATGATCAATCTTTCATGGTTCTAAGGCCAAGTAGTACTGCGATGTCATCAAGAATCTCGATCAAGATCTTGTCATCGAGATTCTTGATCTTGAATCTCACGATGAAGTGGTTTGGTTGGAAGGGGTGAGAGGGCAAATTTAGAGATCTCCTGTTTTACCATGATATATTCAATAGGCATTTCAGACTCTAGGATCTTACCATATCTCATTAAAATGCAGATATTAGTATATTATCTGTGTATTTTCAATGTTAACTCTAATTCTCTACCCCTGTTGTTCAAAATTTGTTTCAAAAATAAGGCGTGTGGAACAGTCTTATGTGAGGTTACAACAGACTCATTAGTGCCACAGTGTGCTACCAAGGGAAACAGTAATTAAAATGGCCAGTTTTAAAGAGCTTTTTGCAGAAGAACATGTCAGATTATAACTTGCTTTCTTGTGATTAATGTGGCTGTTTCAGTAAATTTGAAAATACCAGAATTCCTCTGTGCTCTCTCAGAGCTAGGTGGGATCCTTGGCCCTTCTCCAGTGCTCCTGGAGCACTTCCCTATCCACCTCTCTCCCAGGGAGCTGAGCTGCTCTGTGATCCAAGCAGTGTGTTATCATTTAAGGTTCTCACCAGCTCTCTCCAGACCGCCCGTGTTCCATTTCCCTCCGCTGTGAATCGTGCAGCTGCACGGAGCTCAGGCAGGGAAAACAGCATGAGGCAGGACTGGACAGGTCAAAGCAAAACTGCTTTCATTAGACTAAAAAAAAACCCCAACCAAACCCCAAGCCTGGCCCTCAACCAACTTTTAGGATCAGAAAGGTGTTGAGCCATTTCCCAGTTTCAATCTGATTGGAGCCAAGCCTTGCAGACGCTTGGGAAGCTGGAGCTCCACTGCTGCTTAATTGCTTCTTGTTTTGAAGGATAATTAGGAACTTTACTTAAAAATAGTAACTTTAGTGTTCAGTCCATTAAATTTGTCACCAAGATAATTCCATTAGACTCCCAGCTGTTTTCTTATTGGAATTGTGAACTAAAAATAGGTGGGATTTCTGCTGTTGTGTGCAGAGGCTGGTACCTCCATTTCAACTCTAACTTTCCTTAATGATGTGAAACGTGTTTGTTTCCCTCCGAGCTTTCTTCTGGGCCATATTTCAGAAGGTCCTGCTAATTATGCCAGAATTCTGCACTGTGGTTTTCTGATAAAGTCACGTGGCTGTGAAGAATATGAAACTGATTTCCCTCAAGACAAGTCTTACAAATGAAAGATTGATGCCGCACCCAGTGCATTTTTCTTTTTCACCAGTCTGCAAGAGATGTTTGTAGTAGTTGAACAAATACCTTTTAAAAACAAACAAACACTAATGAACACAGGTTTGTTACTATTATTATGAGGGGTGTGATTTACTCTCTCAGTTCAGTTCTCATGAGCAGTCCCTTTGTTGTGCATAATTGAAAACACAATGTAGATCGTGAGATAATGTGACAATTACCATGTTTATATTGTGTGAAACACGGTGTTTTTTTGAAACAAACCTCTGTAATTACCAGAATCTGTAAAAGCACATGCTGCTTTTATACATACATGGTTTACAGGATGAATCAGGTTGTAATATCCATGTTCAAGCAACGTTATTTTTCTAAGTTCTGAACTGTTTCACATTTATTCCTGACATCCACACAAGGCATCATAATGGATTAATGGTGGACATACAGAAAGCTGAAACAGATTTTTCTCTGCAGAATTTGGTCTGTCTGTGTAAATGTATGGCAGGTTCCCTGCATACTTTCTTAGAAACCAATAATCACTGGATCAGACAGAAGGGGTCTGGTTGGAAGGGACCCCCGAGGCCACCTAGTCCCACCTCCCTGCTCAAGCAGGGTCCCCTCAAGCACCTTACTCAGGGTTGTGTCCAGACAGCTTTTTAAAAGTTGTATTTTTTTTACTGTGATATTAGTCAAAGATTTTTTTCCCTCGGGATACCTTTTGACTATAACTCCACTGAGTATCTGCAGTTTGTGCTGATAAAAATGAACGTAGGTAACAGGAGGAAGTTCTGCTGCAGAGCAGTGTGGGGCTTGTTGGGGTTTTTTTAAAGGTTTGATGTTTGGAGGCACAACCAAGAAAGTCAGTGACCCAAATGTAAATTATATAGGCCTTAAGGTTTTTGGGGTTTTTTTCTTCCCACTCTGTTATGTTTAAGCAAAGAAACCAAAAATCATAAGATATGTTAGTAAAACAGGTCTCTCCAATGGAAGTGAGCTCATTCAAAGGAGGGAAATTTTTTTCCTTAATTAAAATGAAGGATATGCTTATCTGCAGAAGTACTCCAGTGATGTTCCCTCAAAACCTGTATTTAGATGCAGTGTGTAATTCTGGCACGGTTTATTAGCATCTCAGATCTTTTTTAATTTTCTCATCTGCTTGTTGGCAGTCTGTTCTTTGGACTTCCTGTGCGTGTGCGTTCCTACAAAGCAGATAACTGCAGTTTTACAAGCTGGAGCTAAACGTGGGTGGGATGGCGTGAGGGAAAAGTGCTGTTTTGAAAGCTCTGCACCTGTCACTGGTTTTGAGCATCACCATCCGTGCAGGGCAAGCCAGTGTGTGCAAGATGCTGCAAGAAATATCTTAGGCAGCAAAATGTAGAAGAAAAGCAGGAGTGGCTATATTTAGTAGTCACATATTAAATTCCGTGTAGTGTACCAGTTGCTGTGCTCAGACACCCCTTTTTTGTGGTGAATTAATAATTTGCTGCTGAGGACAGGAAGTGGAGTTGAAGTGCTGTTGTGTGATAAAAGCTGTGTTTCACATATGGTTATGGTGTTCATGGACTGTGTCTGTATAAATAAGCACCTGATACGGGGTAGGTAATGTAGGAATTAGGTAATGTAGGAACACACCTCCCTTTCATCAGAACCTGTGAGTGTTCTCTGCAGACTTTCTCCTGACCCATCTGATCTGAGTCTCTTCCACCTTGAAGCCTTTGCTGCTGTTCTTAGTGTAAACCATGATCCGGAAACTCTAATTATAGTAATGCAGAACAAATGGAAATCCTGGAATTGTCTCCAGCACTCTGGAATCACACAGTTGCAGGTATCAGAGCAATAGGTGAGCCAGCCCAGGATTGTACCCCTGGAGCTGCCTCTGCTTCCCAGCACAGCTTTGAATTGCACATTTATTTCCAGATCTGTTATGGCCACTAAGTTTTAGGCACATATTTGAACCTAAACTGCAGTCTGAAGGGTGCTGTACATCATTTAGTGCTTCTTTGGACATTATAAGAGGCTAGCTGGGTTTATGTCTTTTTGCAAAATAACAGGCTTGGATATTGGGCAGCCAAAAGCCCCAGCTGGGGCTTAACAAATGTTGATGTGGGAATAAACAAAATATTTTGGGAAGAAAAATACCGTTTTAGACCCCTTCTGATCTTTCCCACTGCAGCAATTATATCCATGGTTTTTTGTGTCTTTTTTAGTTCAGTTCTTCTCCTGAGAGTGTTTAAACATTTCTTTCATGTAGAAGAGGAAATTTGTAATCTCTTAATGAGTAATTTAGGTTTAGGTTTTCATCCATTTGAGATGCAAGCATGAGACACTGCCCTCTGCAGACAAAGAGATGATGAAGATGTGCATGTCTTCTGCTGGAAATGTGGGTTTTAGTCACCCAATGGACTTGGAGATTTTTTTGAGCTTCAGTGCATTACTTGGGCTCTTCAGGTTGGCTTTTCCTTCCCTTGGATTCTCTGCTGTGCCTGGCTGTGATTGAGTGCACTGGGGTGGAGAGTTCACCCACTGGTGGTGCAAAAATTAGTAGTTATTCATAGCTCTGTGATACTTTCTTTCCAGTGTAATAAACCAAAAAAGTGTAAACCAGTATCACTGGAGTTTCAGAATTAATGCTCACTGAGATGAAGTTGTTGCCCACCTCCTGGTGTTTGTTTCATGCTCCCTGCCCAGGTAGAGCTGGCTGCACCCTTTCGTACTTGCTTCACGACAGCAATAGGTAGAATCTTCCATTCTTTCTTTGTTCTCCTTGCCCCTATCCCCAGAGGAAAGGTGAGACTGGAGTTCAGGTTTCCAGAACACGTGGCAGGAATTGAAATTGAGCAGTTTTGCCCAGGGTAGCTCAGTGCAGAGGTTCCCTCCAGCCTCGGCTGAGTCTGTGGTCAGGGCTGTGGCACAGCCTGGGAGCACAGAGAGCTGTGTGACAGAGGGATGGGGCTCTGGGGGAAGATTCCCTGCCCAGGCTGCCCCAGCCCTTGGCCTCTGTAAAGTCTGCCAACAAGGAGGCCAGTGAGGATGCTGAAGGGTGGTGTGTCTGTGTCACCTCCAGTACCTTCTGAATTCAGTCTTAGTTCTTCTGAGTATAACGTTCCACCTCGAGATAGAACCATGCCTTCTGCTGCTGAGGGCTTTTGGGGTTGTAATGCTGAAATAATTATGTTCTGTGAATAATACATTTAGTAATTGTTTAGGTAATTACGACATTTTTATGTAGGTAATAGATAGAGTCAATAAAGCTAGTCTGCAAGAACTGATTCCACCTGAAGCAGCTGAACGACTTCCTCATTTTAACATTACAAAACAAGTTAATTAGCAAATAAGGGGGTTTAAGAGTTGTCCCAAAGTTTCCCCGTCCCTCACCCTCATCCCTCACTCCAGTCCTGTCTGGATTCCGTGTTTTGCAGCACCTCACTGCTCCTGTGTGAGTCAGGGACTGCCATGGAAAACCTCCCTGAGCCGAACCAGCGACGTGACTCTTGGCTGAGAGAGGAAACAGGCGGAGGTTGTGCCTTGTCAGGGATTTTACTTTTCCTGTGCACACTCCAGTCTAAGTTCTCTGTGACTCCAGCATTAAAAACACACAGCTTAGAAAAGTCTGCATGAAAAAACACATTTTGCAAATGTTAGAATTTGTTTTGTAAATACAGAGTCTGTCCTACTGTGTTTTACAGACATTTGAATGACTAGAGCTTTTAGTACTATTTTAAGGTCTTTTATAGCCAGCTGTGTTTTTTGAGAGGTGAGATTTAAAGTTCATATTTTTGTAATGATTTAAATTCTGCTTCAGCGTGAGTTGAGTCAAGTTAGGTCAGTGGGAAAGAGAGGGGGGAAAGCCAAAATACTTTATTTAAAAGGTTCTAAAATGGCTTGTCATGTCCCTTGTTAAATTAGGGCTGTTAGTGAGTTTTTGTAAAGCCACATTATTCTGCGAGGTGTCCATTTTAATTGCAATAATAATATTAATAAAAATTATATTAATACCCAAATGCAGTTTGTGGAAACGCTGCATAGTCAGTGGCTGTGCATTGATGTTGTCACAGACACATGAGTAAGCAAAGATGGAGGGTCTATATTAGAGTCTCCTTTTAAGAGTAGCAAAGCACTCTGCAAAAAGCAGAACCATGAAACTGGATGACTTAAAGGGTTTTCACTGGGAATAAAAGAGGGCTGCAGTATTCCAGAACCATGGTGATTCCTGTGAATGGCTTTTCCACAGAAGTAGTGTGGTCACCTTTATTATTTACCTTTGATTTTGGCTTCAGGCTTGATTTCTTGCTCTTTTTATCTGCCTGAGTGTAATGTGTGCCAGGGACAGACAAGCACTTAAACTTGACTTCTTCATTTTGTTGTATGGCAGAACACAGAACCAGATATTTGCTTTCCACTGTAGCCAAAGATGAGTGTCCCTGCACTGCTCAAAATTCACTGTATAAAATTCTGTTGCAGCTCTGTATCATTTGCCTGGTTTAAAATTATATTTTTTAAATAAGCCTGGTATTAAACTTCATGATCAAGAAATTGTTTTTTAGAAAAAAAGAAAAAAAATAATAATTGTATTATTACAACTCACTTCCAGGGGAGAGGTGTGCTCTTTACAGATGCTTTCAACTCCAGGTGCCAGCTTGTACCTCTGCTTTTACAGAAGCCTGGAATTGTTTTTGCTGAATTGAAAGTAGAATGTTTCAACAAGGAGTGGGGGAAGCCACATTGCTCTGAGGAAAGCAAAAGCTGCAGTGTGAGCTGCTGTGAGGTGTGGGACTGTCAGCCCAGCAGGTATTGACAGGTACTCGGTCCTGTGGAGACACCGAGGCCCTTCCAGCCCCTGCCCGCAGCACCACGGGGCAGAAATGAACATTTCAGTGTCCTGTGGGCAGCATCAGAGCCAAAATTAGTGCCTTTTTGCCAGAGAACCCAACTGCCTAAAGTTCTGAACTGAAAAATCTCAGCTGGGATGGTGCCCAAGCAGACAAGAGTCCAGCATTGGGTTTGAATCTTGCATCTAAATCAATGCAAACTTATTTTTCTGAAGAGCTTTGTACAAGTGTATTTAAATAGGGACCTCAGCACCTCCTTGGAATCCAGCAGAGGTTTGTCTTCCCATTGTTTTGGGCTCATCTGGGGCCTGATTCCTTCCCTGAGCTATCACTGCTTCCTTAATTCCTGCGGAAACTCAGTCTTGGTTCAGAATTCCTTTTCTGTCACGTGAGGTCCTATCAGCTCCACCTAGCCTTGTCCCTAAAATCCCTGTTACGAATGATTTTGCCCATTTTTCCAGTAGTAATTGGGGAAGTGCCTGGTTCTGTGTTCACATTTACAAGTCCCACACAAGCTGAAAAAATGTGGGAACTGTCTGAACCTTTATTTTATCTGATTTTGCAGATAGCTGTTTTTTCAGTTTAGGGAAACTAGTATGGAGTATTAAGCTTCTTAATTCTTTTATCATCTGAGTGCACTTTTGTTAATATTTTTAATTTTAACATAATTTCATTTATTAGTGATGTCATTAATTGTGTCATACTAATGCAGCTTTAAAATTATAGATGAGTGCTGGTCTTTATCAGCTGAAATCAATTCTATTGATTTGATGGCACTGGAGGGAGCTACAGACCATAAGGACAAGATTTATAAAAATACTTGGTTGAAACATAATGAAAGGATATCCCATTAGGTTCACTGTTTTAATTGCTCAGAGCAGCCTACAGTAGGGGACTTACACCTATAACATGTGTAGGTTGTTGCCATACTAAAAATGGCATCTGGGATTGAAGGAATCTTTCATATCCTTACTTGACATCAAATATGGGGAATTTCAAACAAATTCATATTCAAATTTCATTAAAAATTCTTCATTCTGAATTTTGACTTTACACAGACTCCTTAGTCTAAGTTTACAGCAAATATTCTTAAACCTAAGAAGATCCTTATTGCACCTGACAGATTTAAATTAGATTAGATTGTGAAAAATTACTAAATTTTCAGTTTGTTGCCAAGTTCTGTCCCCACAGAACACCGGAGGGATGCAGTCAGTGATGCAGTTTTTGGTTTCTTCTGCAGTATATAACTTTATATGACTTCAGCTTACAATTTAAAAAGGTTTAAAATGGGAAAATCCCTGACCTTGTTAATAGATGCTTTTCCACCTTCCAGAAAACGGGCATGACAAAAACTACATTAAAAATGATATTTAGGGGGAGCAGGTGGGAGAGAAGTTCACCAGCAGCCACGCTGGAGCTGTCACTAGTCCAGCTTGTTGGGTTTTAGATAGTGAAGACCATGGAAACAATTTGTTGTTTTCTTGCAATAAAGTGTTAAACTTCAGCTTTTAACTCCTTGTGTAAAATTAAAAGCTGCAGTCTTTAGCGTGCCAAGCTCTTGCTGAAGTAACTGGAGAAGATACCAAACTTGGTGGAGGACCTAGATTCTCTAAGATGACAATCTTTGAGAGTCACAGGAGGTCAAAACCATTTCCAGCATCAGGAAGGACAAGTGAAAATGAAGGCAGGCAAGCAAAATTGCTTTAAAGTGTAGAAAAGATAAAACATCCCATATCTAAAGCAATAGATTTCATAGTGTCTTGCAAGAAACGGGTTCCTTAATTAGACCCAAGTTTCTGGTGTGCCTGGCCCTCCAAAATTCAGGAGGAAACGTTGGAGGAGCAGCGAGTTTTTGTTGCATGAACACGTAATCGCTTCGCCTTTTCCCATGGTTTTGTCTCCTTTTGCAGCCTTGTTAAGAGAGAAAAAAGAAAGTTAATAGGGATTGCAGCATGTTCTCCCCACTCCCTCCTGCCCCAGGCTGGCCCTGCCATGGGATGGTGTTGTGGTGATCTCATGCACACCGGTACCTTGCACTGGTGTTCCAGCTGAAGTCATCTGGGGCGGGGTGAGGGGCTGCTCCACACTGATCTGACATCCCCAGGCTTGTCCGAGGGCAGCCTCGGGCACAGGGTGGTTAAATGGTCGGGTTTGGTGGTGGTGAGAGGGTGAAACACCTCCCTGCATGCTGGAGAGGTGGGAGTCAGGCAGCTGGAGCAGCCCCCAGTGCTTGGCCTGGGGTGGTGTTGGCACAGGATGCTCCATCTGGGGTGAGCAGAGCCCCTGTCAGCTAAAGGGGCACAAATCCTCCACAGGGATCATCCAGGCAAGGAGTTAATGGCAGAGAGGAACTGGGGTACCATGCCCTTCCAGTGAAGGATTGGAATATTGGCCAGGTTTGGGTCATCCCTCGTAGTGTTTGCTGCTCTACAGCCCTCTCCCCCTCATCTTTCTCCCAGACAAAATGAGAGTTTGTCCCTTACGTGGGCCAGAAAGGGCTGTCTTGGAGTGATGTATGAGTTGCTTTCTTAAGGAAATAAAAAAAAACCCCAACCTTTTTTATATGATTTAAATCAAAACTTACAGCTGGTGATAGGCTCTTTGACTAACTTGGAGTATCTTTCTAAAAACCAATAAATCCTGCATTGCATGTTTTAAAGTACATTATCCAAAATCCTTCTGTGCAAGCTGCTGTTCCTGAGGAGTACATTGTTCAGATAGCAGGGGAGCAAACTGGATGTGGTGAAAGGCAGCAGGGAGGGGAGGGAATTTTACATACGGCTTGAAGCCTGGGTGGAAGTAACTCTACAATTTTTAGCAATGAAAATATCCATGTAGGGACCTAAAGGAATCCTGTGGGCTGATGGTGCAGTTTGCGTGGAGCGTGTGCACGGTGCCTTTTTGGCAGATGGAAGATATTTTACTGTGGCTTAATGCTTATTATAGTTGCAGTTTCTTGATCACCATCTGTAGTCTCTATTGGTTTTTGATAGAGCAACTAGAATTTTATGTTTTGGGAGTGGTGTTCTCTATGTTATATCAGGCTGACTTACTACTTCCAGTGTCTGTGAAATAACAAAGTCTCACAACTTCAGTCTGATTCCTGAGCTGTTGCTTTTCTATGCCGGAGAAAATATTGAATCTCCTCATTAAACAAATGGCTTCTGTTGGGTAATATTGACAAATACACTGAATAACATTTTTGACATAACATTCTGTTCCCACACAGATAATTTGGATGTAATTGAATGGGTTGATCAAGAGTCTGTGCTAAAAATACAACATTTTCTCACCCACTAAGTGGAAGAAAATGCTTCCTCCAGAGGCAGTTGGGTGGCACGGAGCTGTTGGGAATTGGGATGGGATGTGACTCTGGTTCTGTCCCATGCTGAGGGTCCAAAGGGATGATGCTGAGAGCAGCCCTGGCACAAGGATTTGGGATCCACGTCCCTCTCCAGGCTCCTGGAGGCACAGAGCAGCCCGAGACTGATTTTAGCTGGAGCAAAGTGCTCCAGCCCGGGCAGGATCCCAGCCAGGATGCCTGTCAGACCCACAGGAGCACACCATGCACTTGAGCCAGAAACGTACAGCAATAGTTGTGGGGGGAGAAGATTTGAAGATCTCTTTTCTTTCCTTCTGTTTTTCCTTATTTTAATGGTCTCCTGGGCAAAAGGCTGCATTGTTACAGTTTCAAAAACAGCCTGGTTGTGCTGCAGACGGGTGGGGAAAAGAAAGAAAAATAGACCTTAGAGAAAGGCTGGCTGTTTAGTATGCAATAAAGTGACTTTTATACCTCTCCCAATCTCCTATCAAATAAATCTCGTGCTAACAAGCAATCAAACCCGTTTCCCTGCCCTGCTCTGCACAGCCCCAGCCACATTGTACCTTTCCAGCCTTTGAAACTGCCTGTGCCTATTTTTATTTGTCAGGCCGGGGTTGGGCTGGCCCCATTCCAGATGTGTCTCACAAGATTTGGTGCTGATGAGCTATTTATAGCCCTGTGGTTCCATTGTCATGGCAACCGTGCTAGAGGCCAAGGCGGCTGGGAGCTATTTCTGGACTTGTGCTGTAATGTAAAACTGATTGGGAAAGTTAGTGCATCCTCTAAGCCAGACTAACTTTAGACAGGCAGAGAGAGAGAGGGAGAAAAAAAAAAAAAATAAGAGACAACTACAACCTCTTTAAATAGATTTTTCTCTTTCTCCTACCTTTTCCCCATTTCCCTTTCCGAGCGCCGGCAGTTTTTGAAGGGCTGGGTTTTGCCTTCTGCTGGGTTTGTCTGAAATTCATTCATGCCTCCCGGCGGATTACGCTGCTTTAATTAGGCAGTTTGGGAAGCTGGGTGCGTAACCAGCCTCGTTTTTAGGGCAAGGTTTGAACTTCATGGAGACACAAAACTAAAGGGGGCTTTGCTGGTGCCTCCTGGTTTTTGTGATAGTTGCAGTTCTTCGTACCCCACAGTTTTAATACTCTATTTTCTCTGTGTGCTTCATGTTCTCCACGCCATATAAGGAACTGTAACCTTGATTACCACAAGATGATTCCAAATATATGGAGTCATACTTTTCAGCTTTCTCATTATTTGCTTCAAAATTAGACCCATGGTGCCCCTCCGCCTCCAAGTGGCTGGAATGCTCGAGGTTCTGGAATTACAGCTGGGGCCGCTCTCAAAATCACTTTTCTGGGATCTGTACGCATTGATACCGTCTGTAATTAAATTCTGAGCTTTCGACTATTTGTAAACCTTTCTGTAGGACTTAGAATTTCAATAAGGAAATCTTAATAACCCTTTGACTTGAAACTGGAAATCAAAAAGTGTTTGCAGTTTCTTGGGAAAGTTTTCTGGAGAGCCGGCTTTGGTTTACTTCTGTTCACGTCTTACGCTACATTTCGAGGTTCATTTCCAACATAAATCTGGTTTTCAATGGGATCCTTATGTCTGAGGACTGACATAAGGGAGAATGTTGTTACAGGAACATGGTATATGAGATGTTTTTAGATGCAATATAGAGCTCTCCTAATTATACCAATAATACTTGGTACTCTCCCTATGTGCCTGTCTCTATGAAGGTTTTTTTCTCTTTCCTGATTGCAAAGCTGTTAAAGTAATCACAAAGGTTTGGGAATTTATTTTCTCTTTCCTTATCTAGTTTTGTTTAGGCAAAAAAAAGAGCTGTGCGTCTCGGAGCATTTTTAATTTTCCAGTAATGTTTGCGGCACATTTTCAGTGACCACCTCAGCAGTAAAAGCTCCCCCTTGGAAAATAATAGAAAATACCAGTATATATATAAAAAATAAACAGTCAAAATCTACTGATGTCCCAACTTTGATTTTTAACTTACATTTGAGGAAAAGCCTGACAAGTTTGGTTTCACATGTTGTCCATGTTTGCAGGACAGTATAAATACCAGCAGATTGAACTTGGTTTATTGCAGCTTGTTTTATTTGCATCATTCCCGTAACTTTGCCTGCTGTTCTGCTCCTCTTGCAAAATAAACGAGCTGAAATCTTTATCACCAGTTTAAGGAATAGGATTCCCTCCTCTCCCCACTCCTGCTTGTTTTGAGCAGCAAAAAGGGACAGAGTAGAGGGCCAGTCAATTCGTTCACACACAAATTCCCTTTTAAAAAGGGTTTTTATATCTTTGTACTCATCCTATGTCTCTGGCTCAGCATAGACAGCATATCTGAAGAAGGAATTTACCAAATAGTTAACTGCAGAGCTTTTAGAAAGCTTTGCTGAATAACATAAAGGATTAAGGCGAGGACTAAAAAGGCAGGAAAGCAGAAGTAAAGCATGGTCTGTTCTGAAAAATAAAAAATGCACTCTTGTTTACAATAAACACAGTTAATGTTGAGTTAAATTTCAGCTTAAAACTACTTTAAGCAGTACTTTGTAGTTCTGATAGGGTGTAGATAAATAAAAATCCACTGGGTATTTGCACAGTTTGTTATTTAGGGTGATCAGTAAAAAGAAAATTAATTTCTTTCTGGTCATAGAAACCTGAATTGTAAAGACTATTTTAGAGGTGATCAGGGGAAATACCAGTGTAATTCTTGGTAAAATCTTGATAATTCTTAGTAATATTCTGGTGGGTTCTTAGTAATATCTTGGTAGAAACACATGACTCAGTGGAAATGAAAAATCATTTCCACTGACTCTAGGGACTTGGAGCAATTAACTACTCAGTGTGCCTGCCTTTAAAATAGGGTTAATGCCATGTGTGTGTTTTGGGGGGTGATGGTGGAGGCAGGAAATGCAGCCTCAATGAAGGCAGGCAGGAGCTGGAAGTCTGATTTATTGTCTGTAAAATACCTCGAGGCTTTCAGAGGCAAGGAACTTCACAAATACAGAGTTTCAGTGCTACTGTTGAGGCTTATAAGTTATTAAACAAATGTTGTCTTTAGTTGGGACTGAAATCTTGATTTCGTGAAGTACCTTGCTGACACTGAAGATGAGATCTTACTGTGTCTTTTAAGTGAGACAATTTATATGCAAATTCAAGTTATGACTTGACCAGAAAAAAAAAAAAAAACCTGATAGAAATAAAGCTCTTCAAATATAGGTGTGTTGTCAGTTTGAAGACACCATTCCAGTGTTGTTCTAGGCTGAAAACAAAAGCTCTTCTTCACAAAGCAGAAAAAAACCCGAAATAATTCCTGTCTGCCAACCATTTCATCAGATGACAGAGAGTAACATTTCAGTTGCTGCTTATTGAGGAGGCTTTTAGGAAATGCTGGAGGAAAGGCAGCCTGAGCTCCCCACCCGAGCTGCCCCAGCCAGGGAGGCTGTGCTGGTTCTGGGCTGGAAGGTTCTGTGTGTTACACACCTTTCCAGCAGGGAAAACAAGCTGCAGTCCTTTGTCTGGCAAGCAGCACTGTTCATTCAGGAAATTCCCTCCTCACTGGGATAAAGCAGCTCTCCCTGGATGAGAGAACTCCAGAATAACTCAGGTACTGGCATATATCTTCATCTGAAAATTGGGACATGGTTTTGACATGATAGGTTTTAGTTAAAACTTGGAAAGAATTGAGGATACATGTATGGCTTAATTGCTTAGACCTGCTGGAGCTAAGGAAAGCCTCTGTGTAGCTCTCTCTGTGAATCTGCCTCCTGAGGACACTCTTAAAATTAGAGGCACTTTATTTGTCAAAAAGATCTGCTTGGAACACTTCACGAGTGGTTTTCCTTCCCTAAGCTAAAAAAAAGGGACACAAAAATGCAGCATATTTTTTTATTTCGGATTATTTTAATTTTTTGTTAATACCTTTCATTTTAATCTCTCAGAGACACAGCTGGTGGTGTCCTAGAGATGCTTCTCTCAGTGTTACTGACTACAAATAACCTGAAGTCTTTTGAGGGTTTTTTTTTGATAGCGTGTGTCAGAGCAGTATCAATGTTTTATAACACAGGCAAAAGAGCCTCCTACTACGTGACAGAATTTTGCAGAGCAGTAGCTGATCCTGTTATTTAGTCATGTCCAGAATGTGGCCCAAAGTGAGAATTGGCAGCAATGCTGAATGAATTATTTGCTCTCTGGAAAATAGCTTTTCCTTGTAATCCCTGGGAAGATTTTACACAACAAAAAAACACTAACTTTGTAACTTGGTTCAAGGCTTTGCTCTCAGTATAAAATTTGGTTTTGTGGTTTGACAGTTTTATGTGAATTATTTCATCAAGGTCACTTCTATTTCTCCCTGTAAGTTCACTGCTGACACAGTAGATGGTGGGCACGTCTCCAGTAGGCTTAGAACAATCTCTCACAGCAGTGAATTCAGCACACAAAGTAGTACTCAGGTGGCCTCACTCATGTTTTGGGTAAAGAATAGCAAGAATTAAAAATAGAAATTAATGATGGTGAATTTGTGTTTATTTTGAACTGGGCTTTGTTCTCATCTGACTGGATTATTAGTTTAATTTACTGGATAAATTGTTTGGTTTTGACTAACATTGACTGAGAAGTCTGTGAGCACAGTGTATTGATCTTTTCTGAACTCTCATGCTCCTGCTGTTGCTCCTTATTTTAGGTGGTTCAGAGCAGATCAAATTTCTGCTCCCCTTTTCTCCTCACATTTATTTTTACATTGACCAACCGAAAGAAAGAACAATCCCCTTCCTTTCCATGTGAGCAAAAAAATCAAAAAAGGCTTTTTAATGCCTTTAGCCCTTTCTAAAACTGTGGGAGCAGCCTTTCATGAAAGGCACAGGGGGAAATCATCGAAGATATTGCTGTGTTTCATTTTCCCTAAAACGCCTGGGAAGCAGGAGGGGGTTTCTGGTGACTGTCACACAGGGAAAGACTTCCTTCCCCAAGGAGCATTGTTAGGAGTATCAGATGTTGCTGAATGTTGGAGCTTGTTTTGGGGGGAAGAAGAAATGTTTATTCCATTCGAACTTGTTTTACCTGGCATGAGCATTGCTGTTGGAATTCATCTCAAGTACAGTACTACTGCTCCTATGTGGCTGATGTTTTTCAAGGAAATCATAGCCCTAAAAATAGTCTGCATAAACAACAGTAAGAGGTTTGTACTTTCAGTTCCAGGTTTTAGCAATATCTTGTTGTTATTTTCTAATTTTCAGTTTCCAAAATCCATTAAGCTGATTAGCAGAGTGTTTAAAAATAAAACGAAAAAGAAAAAAAAAAAAAAAAGCAAAACAAAACCAAAACCCCACCTCTTGTGGAACCCAGAATAAAATGTTCTGCTTGGATAAATTCATACAGAAAGGCTGGGTGATTGCAGTAATCACCTTTGTATCTTGATGAACATGTTCTGTTCGGAACATTTTTCAAGCATCCTCCAACTTGTGAAATTGCCACATGATTCTGAAACTGTGCTCTGAGGGGAGAGGATGGGGTGGAAACACTCGTGCTACTTGGAACTCACGGCTGTTGTACATATTTAACATCCTCTGTGTACTGAACAGTTTTATTTCTTCCCTTTGGATTAAAAAAAATTTTCAAAAAAATTACTTAACAGCTTGGAAGATATGAGGAAAAAATCCAGCTTGCAAATTGCAGAGCACAGTTTGTCACCACTTTATCCTTGTGTGTTTGTGGCCATGTCACATTCCATCATGGAAATTGATCTTTGCACTTTGTCTCACATGTTTTTGTAGCGTGTTAACTTAAGATACATTTTAATATGTTTAAAATTCTGTAATTCAGTCTAAACAAAAATTAATTTCCACGCGTCTCTGAAGCAAGATCATCTAGTTCCTGGTGAAAAGGGCATTGCACTGAAGCAGTTGTCAAAACATAGGATTATTTTTCCCCTTTCCCTGCTCATTAGGTGTTTTAGGAAGTCAGCTGGGGCTGAAACTGGGGCTGAGTCGTGTGGTGGCTTTACTGGGAGTTTTTTTGGGGTTTTGATTCGTGATTCTGGCCCAGGGCTCCCTTTTCCCCCGTTGGAGCTGTGACTGTTGTTAGTGCACATTAAAGGAGGCAGGGAATACTGGCCTTTCCTTTGTGATTTCTGCTTCAGAGAGAAAACAATTCATGCAGAGGAATTTCCAAGGGAACTCCAAGCCCATTGGTTTCAAGGCTGATTAATCATTAATGTTAGGGGGTAAAGGCACTGCTGAAGTGGAGGGGGCTGAGCAAGGGGCACCTGGCCGAGGACCTGGTGTTGGGCAGTGGGACTGGGGGCAAACACCATAAAATCTGCATCCTGAGCTGCTGGTTTGCCACCACAATAAAGCACAATTAATTAATTCCTTGAGATTTTTGCTCTTTGAGTTGAAGTGAGAAATAATTATGATGTTATAGTTAATTGGTAAAAAAAAATTTAGATACTCCATGGTATCATCTGTGGGTAATGCCTAATGGATTTGAACAAAATATATCTCTTTTTTACATATATGTAACATATATATACATATATCTCTTTATTATTATATATTATCCATTTAGCCAACTACTGCTGCTGCTCCAGAAAGTAACTGAAGCACTGACACAGCAGCTGACATTAAAATCAGCATCCCCTCTCACTTAACTGAATTTCATCTGAAATTGGTTTAGGGCTTTCATTCCTCTGAAGAACTGTGGAGTTGAGAAGTTGTTTAGAAACACTGACTTAACTTTCATTGCATGCAGGCAATTCTCTTGAGTCTTTGCTTTCCCCTTAATAGTAGCAGGTTGTATGGTGGGGTCTGTTTGAATAAATGATCTGAATTAAACTCCCGGGGTGTTTGTGGCAGAGGGAGCGGGCGGGAGGGGCAGCCAGGAGATTCCCAGCTGGATTAATTAAACTGAGCTCAGCCCTCTGCCGGCTGCTGCTGGGATTTCTCATCGTTTTGTGAGCCTGAGAGCAGTAAAATGCACCAGAATTCACCTGGGAGCTGTCAGTTACTAAAGCATCAGAAAGTTTGATTGGAGAGTGACACGTTTCTCTTTTTTCCTTCCTCTCTGCAGTTTTCTAGACAAGATTGACATAGTCAAACAGAATGAGTACACCCCATCTGACCAGGTACGTGGAGCTTTGTGAGGAAATGACACAATTTATCTGCCCCCTTCATCTCTGGGGGTAATGAATTCATTTTTTAATTGCCATTTCAGGTATTGCCATGTACTGTTCATATTTAACATTCCAATAAAAATGGCATTATCCTTTGGATTATGTTTGCACACATAAATGATGTACAAGGTTACATCACTTAGATTTCCATCGTGCTTCTGTGACACTGAATACTCCAGTGCTATTCCCTGGAGCCTGTAGTACAGCATGGAAAAAAAGGGGTTTATTTCCATTGCTGGGTATAGGGAAACTCAGCAAGTATCTGTGTTGAATCAGTGCATTTCCCTTTATGCTTTAGGATCTTCTCAGATGCAGAGTTTTGACATCAGGAATTTTTGAAACAAAGTTTCAGGTGGATAAAGTAAATTTTCAGTAAGTATAATTTTTTTTAAATGTTTTTACATTTTTTTAATACAACAAAATCACAAATACCAAGGTAAACTGTGAGGAGAGCCTGCCATATATTCTGTTCATTGAGCCTACTGTATTTTTCAAGTGTAGGTGTTTAACAGGAAGGAAGCATTTTATGATTTTTTAATTTAGTAGTCTGGCTTGAAAATTAAATGCAAATTGGTATACAATTTCTGCTTTATTTTAAATCACAAAGAACAAAATGTTTTAAATCTATTTTCTCTGCATGCATGTGTTCATGGACTGTTTACCTGTTCAGGTTCTTGTAATCCAAGATTCCCTTTAACTTCTGTGATGCAGAAGTCCTAAAGTTCCTTACCTTTTCTGTTTGCATGCAGACACAAACAAGAAGCTCAGCACAAAATGATTCTGACTGACTGGATTTATGTTTTTTTTCTCAGTATGTTTGATGTTGGAGGGCAACGAGATGAACGCCGAAAATGGATCCAGTGTTTTAATGGTAGGATTAGAATTTCTGTTGGTTTTGTAAAATAGTTCTCTGCAGAATTGTAGTGCCTAATCTTCATTTTTTCAACTGTGTGAAATCCATCATCTTTCCATGTAGCTCAGTAAGGAGTTCTCTAACAGTCATACAGGGTTTTTCTTGACGTGTAAACTCCTGTAAATACATAGAATATCTTCAAGGAGAATGTAGGTGGAGAGGAATTGGAGTTTGATAACTTCAGCTTGTCCATTTTTTTGGCTTCCAACTCCAGTTAGTCAGGTATTTTTGGAGGTGGCTTTGTGCATTATTTGCCAGCTGTGAGAGTGTAAATTCCAAGCTGTGTTCTGTCCTTCACGTGCAGAGTTAGATACGGATGTGCCTGTGCAAAATACAAAATATAGGGTAATTATTATATGCATAAAATCAGATTACCACATTTTTGTGTGTAATTGCAGCCACTTGGCTCTGTTGTGGTGCTTCTTTCTGAATCAGCACTGACCCAGTAATTCAGAATGAGGTTGTAGGGAGCATCTGTCTGGTTAGACACATCTGGTGAGAGCTGGAGTCTCTTATCACCATAGTCCCCAAGAGTTCATGTCAGGTTTAATTCCCACATGACTGAAATTAGGCAGTTCTGTGTCTGTCCTGAAGTGTGACAGGTACCTTCACGGAAGCTCTTAGTTTTACTCTGTGTCTGTTTAGATAAGACACCTTTCTCCACACAGGTTTTCTTAAACCTAGACTTGGTGAAAATATTTTCTCTTCATTGTTGTTTGGACAAAATAGCAATGGAGTTACACAAAAAAGTTCACCTTTTTGTAGAAAAGTGACAATGAGATCCTAGAGAATAAATAAAGCAGAATGCAACTTGAAATTCATGGTACATTGCTACAGTTCACAGAATCACCTGGACACTGGGTATGTGTGTGGAAGGACTGTGCAATATTTTCTTCTGTGCTGTTAGTAAAAGATTTGTTTGGGTTTTACCTCTGCTCTTTCCTCTTCCTGTTACCTCATGGTCTGACTCATCTGTTCTGCTGCTGGTGCCTGAGGTAGATGAGCTGGAAGTCGGTGTGAGGGGACTGGAGCAGCTCAGACACAGATCCTGTGATCCTGGGAATGCCTCCCAGGGAAGAGAAGGGGCTCTAAGCAGTAAAACACACTATAGGGGGACCACAGCAATTGACCATTAATTCCCTGCAGTCTGCTGTTGCTATTGCTACTCTCTACACAAATCAAAAGTGCTGTTTGTCCTGAGGTTTTCCCCCAAGGACCTCCCTGTCCTTTCCTGATAGCTCACAGTTATTTCCAATTTTCTGTACACATTTTAAGTCTTCTTTAAATTCTCCTCTTGGCTTTCTTCAGTTTCTCTCTCTTGCTTCAGTTCCTTTCTTTCCTATGTTTTCTGTCATTCTGTCAGCTTCTGTTCTGGGGCCTGCCTTGCCTGTCTTCCACGGTTTCTTCACGTTCCTTTTTGATTCCTGGTACTTAAAAAGCTGGCAGCAGCAGCATCCCAGCCTGTTCTCTGCAGGGAGCTGAAAGTCTGGCAGTTCCTTACTGAACTTCATGATTCCTGGATATTTCTTCTGAAGTTTGGCATTAACTCAAGGGTATTTCTTGGTTTAGATGTGACTGCTATCATATTTGTGGTGGCGAGCAGTAGCTACAACATGGTGATACGAGAGGACAATCAGACCAATCGGCTGCAGGAAGCACTAAACCTCTTCAAGAGTATCTGGAACAACAGGTCTGTGAAAGGCTTTATCACTGAGATTGCTGATCCTGTCTCACACTGCAGTCACCACTCGTGGATGAGCCTGGCTGGGACAATGTTCCTTTTCTCCATAACAGCTCACAGAGTGCTGTGGTTTAGGTTTTGCCCAAAACAATGCTGATAACACACTAATGCTGCTGAGCAGAGCGTGCAGAGCATCAGGGCCCTCTCTGTTCCTCACTCTGTCCCTGCAGTGAATCCTCAGGGGTGGATGGAAGGGGACACAGGTGGGCAGACACAAACTGACCAGAGGTGTGTTCCATACATAATGTCATGCTCTGCAGTAAGGGGGAGAATAGGGGATTTTGGGAGGTTACCCAGTTTGCTGGGTATTGGTCTGCCCACAGGAGGTGGTGAGTGATTGCCTTTGCATCACTTGTTTTGTCTTCTCCTCGCTTTTACTTATCCTTCACTAATTAAACAGTCATCATTTATATTTTATCTTGACCCCCAGATTTTTTTGCTTTCATTCTTCCTTTCCTCCTCCTCTATCCCCTGAGGAGGAGGGTGGGTGAGGAGCTCTGTGGTGCTTGGCTGCCAACCAGGGTTAACAGCACAGGGGTGCTCTGTTATTCACATCTCCCAGCACAGTCCAGGCTGGTTCTTTGGTCACAGCCTCCCACCTTTAATGTTTATTACACTCAGATCATTGAAAGGAGCTCTGCACAGCTGCTAATTGGTGATTGGCATATTGAGGCTGAAGTAATTAAAGTAGTGATGGAGCAGTGCTCTGGGAGATGGAAATGCTCCCCTGGGATGGGTTTGGATTAACAGCACGAAGTGAGGAGCACCCAAACAGCCTCAGGGTGTGCACACCTGGACTTACACCCTTGGGATTCAGGTATAAAAGGAACCTTTCCAAATCATTCCAGTGATGATCTTGTCTCCAGACATTTTGTGTGACTCACTTTATTTTAAGTTTCTGTATGATCTGGGCTGTGCCTCCTCACAGTGTTTGGTTTCCATTTTCCACAGGTGGCTACGGACCATTTCAGTAATCCTTTTCCTGAATAAACAAGATTTGCTAGCAGAGAAAGTTTTGGCAGGGAAATCTAAAATTGAAGACTACTTTCCAGAATTCGCTCGCTACACTACACCAGATGATGGTAAGATTTTTAAGTTTTGTTTGCAATTTATCATTTCCTTGTTAATCATGTTTGTGACGGCTTTGGTAGCTTCAGCTAAGATTTGAAAACTCTTAAGTAGATGTAATCATCTATGTCTTTTAGCCAAATTGTAATGTTGGATTGAAGGTATTAATGGTGAGAGATTCCTGCTTCTTAAATGTTTAATATATTAATAATTTCATCATGACAAAATCCTTTTACTTTGGTGTAGATCACAGTCTGACATTTTGTCACAAATGTGTCCTCAGGACTCCCCCTAATCCTGCCTGTGTCATTTCTCTTACCTGCCAAATGCCTGGTACTGTGGCCATTGTAATAGTTCCTTGTTCCCCTGAAATCCTGCTGGTTTAAATAATGTTATGGTTTGTCTTGTCTCACAATCAGTTTTGCCAAGTGTATTTCTGTTATATGTGAGCAAGAAACAAAACAAGTTGAGATTTTTAGGTGCTATTACCAGAAACCACCTATTTTAATAAGATACTTATTTTATTATTAATCAGCAACACCAGAGCCTGGTGAGGATCCCAGAGTTACAAGGGCCAAGTATTTTATTAGAGACGAGTTTCTTGTAAGTATTTCCTTTCTTTGATTATTTTTTACATGATTCTTCTCAAACCCAAGCTCTTGCTCACCTTCTGCTATTGCAAGGTGCTGTCACTTCTTGTGTTGTTTATTTTTAACATCCACATTGCATCAACCACTGTTATATTTATGAGCTTTACTGCTGTTTCTTAGCTGCTTTTTGGATGATTGTTTGTACGTAATTAAATAGTAAAAGAATTGGTGAGAATTAAGAAACCCCAAATAGAATGATGAGTCAAGTCCTGCTGTTATTAATGGGGCCAAATTTTTATCCCATGCATTATTTCTAAAGATAGAGACTAATCAAAAGATGCCTCATTTGTCAGATAATAATGTTCTTTTTATATTTTCTTTCCCATTATTGGTCAGCTAAAGCTATAGTGGACGTAGATTTTTTTTTTTTTTTTTTTAATACTTGTGATGGTGAGCCTGGCAATCAAATTATGGACTCATTTTAAAATGGAGCAAAACAAAAGTTGAGGGAGGCTTTCTCTAAGTGTAAAGCTGGGATAAAAGCTTTGTACAGGGAGGCAAAATCCTACTTTTTTCATGGCCAAATGGACTAGGAGTTGTGTTGCTAAATCCACCTAAGCTGCATATAAATAATGGCATTTTCCTGAGTTCTCGTTCCTCTCTGAAATTCCCCAGCTTGCAGTGACCCATCTCACCGTGCCATTCTGATCATTTTGAATTTCACGTTTCAGGTGAGAGAGTGGAAACTCTCTGGGCATTTTGCCACTCAGCGGGGTTTTTTTAGGACCCATCTCACACATGCACATCTCACCTTCCTTCAGCCGAGCTTTGGGGACGGGTTGGGGGTTCCCCCAGTGGGTTTTATTTTAACTCAGTGTCTCTTGCTTTGCACAGAGAATCAGCACAGCAAGTGGAGATGGAAGGCACTACTGCTACCCTCACTTCACGTGTGCCGTGGACACAGAGAACATCCGGAGGGTTTTCAATGACTGTCGGGACATTATTCAGCGCATGCACCTTCGCCAATACGAGTTGTTGTGATGGAGAGCACTTTTTTCTGTGTTTTGGACTCCTTATTCCTTATTAAAAAAAAAAAAAGAAAAACACCCTTGCCCACATAGGGTGGAAGAGAACTGTTTGAATCTCCCATTGATTTGCACCCCTCAATTTTTTCTCCTTGCTGGACAATAGCAGCACTTCTAAGCTTGCTTCTGTACCCCTCGGACAGTTTGAGATGGCCCCTAACACTTAAAAGGCCATTTCCATGAGGATTCCCTAACACTGTTATTAACAAAAAAGAGAGGAAAAAAAAAAAACCAAAACAAACAAAAAAAGAGAAATAAAACCTAATTAATTAAAAGCCCTGAATGTGGAGCACCTGAAAGAATTTGGGATGAAAAAATTAAAACGCTGAAACAAAAATTGGGGGAGAGAAAACTTTAGGTAATTTAGCACTGCTGTGGGCATAATCCTATAACCCGTGATCTCCACTTTGTATCACTCACTGCATCCGAGTAACGAAGGTGCCAAGTCACAGACCAAGTTTGAAGACAGACCCTTGAGTTTGGTTCTCTGACTGTAATGTGGCTTTGGGCGGAAATACTGACAATTCTCCAACAGACCTAGACAGTGCAAAAACCAACTGCTACCTTTCAGAAGGGTATTTTTAAAATCAGTCTTGGTGGTCTAAAGACAACCATGGACATTTATGAATTGAACTGCGTATGGCCTGTGATTGCAGAAAGAGTTAACCACACACTGTTTTCAGTTTGTCCACTGATGATCCCGTCTGCTCTAAAAATCATTATCTAGACTGTAGTCTTCACAGTCTTTCCCTTCTTTTTTCTTCTTCCCTTCCCTCATTTTTTATTTTACTGCTGGATTATTATTCTTGTACAGACTGTAAAATGTATTATTTTGTACAACTTTATTGAAAATAACTTGTAGAAGATCTTTGTGCCTTGATTATGGCTGTACCTGTACAATGAGCTAAGATGTAAGTATGTTTGATTGCGCTGTACAGCTTTGTCAACCCTATCTGCAGCATTAGCTCAAGGTAGGGAAAATTTATCTGTAGTTTAGTTTTTCTGGTTTATAAAAGAAGGAAAAATACTGTTTAGTAAAAAAAAAAAAGGAAAAAAAAAAAAAAAAAAAAAAAAGAAAAAAGTACAAATTGTGCAAACTTAACCACTTTAAAAGTGAGGTCTTCAACAAGTGACCAGATGTTGCAGCATCGTGCTTTTTAATTTTTAGCTTTAATTCATTTAAATCTCTATCCAAATGCAAAACATGGCTTGTTTCTACATAAAACCAAATTTTGCTACAAATTATAAATGTTAGTCTTTGGTCATTCATAGTCCTTTTTTTGCTAAAGACAAAAAAAAATGAAAAAAACGACAAAAAAAACCAAACCAAACCAACAACAAAAAAACCAGAACAATAACAGACACGTAGGGCATCATGCAGGTCTGGTGACCATCTCTAGACTGGGCCAAATACCCACCAACCTCGGCTTGCGCTGCGTGGGCAACGACTACCAGAATGACAAGGTGTGCACTGCCCTTGGATTTGGCCACTGAATTCCAGTTTCAAATGACATTTTTATTTCTCTTTTAATAAAGAGATACTTTAGAACCTTTTTTGTTTTATATTAACTATATAAGTAGCTTAAAAGTGAAGATGTGTGGATTTTTTCTTAAACTTGAATAATTTATGCAAATTATATGCTTAGAACAACATGTGGTACAGTAAAAAGAAAAAAGAGCAAAAATCACTGTAGCAATAAGAGAGCATGTAATTTTAGTAACTACTACACTGCTTTATATTTTATACCTAGGTGTTTTATGTCTCTGTGAGTGTGTTACTTTTTCATGTGTCTAAACCTACGTGTACAATTTGTACAGAGTCAGAAATTACAGCTGTAATAACACATCTAGAACAGTGTTAGCCTATATTACTCAAACACCCCTGTTCCCCCTTCATTTACACCCCTAAACTGATCTGGATCTTAACTGCAGTGACTTCAAAAGGAAAAGAAACAAAAACAAACACCAAAATTCTTGCCTCTTTGCCTTTCACACTAGCTTCCCTCCACCCAAGAGACCTTGTTGGCTTTCTTTTTTTGGGAAGAGATCCAGTTTAAATTCAAGTGAGGGCGTGGTCAGTGATGTCTGTGCAGCTAGATTTGCTTCAGGTATCGGATGCCTTTTCAATACTAAGAACTGCAACTGTTCAGAATTGTGACTTTTCATTTGCTTTTGTGGCTAAAGTCTTAAACTGAATCAATCACAGAGTCCATTTTCACTGGAGAGCAGGGATGTGAGGGATTCCTGTTCCATCTCAATTCAGAATTACTTCCAAAAGATAGTGACTAGTCGAAAAATTTTAGCTGTGGTTGTTACTCACCTTACCTTTCACGAATGATTTTTCCTGTTCACAGGTTTAGACAGTTGCCACCTGAACTTTGTAGAACTGTAGAAAACCTGACTGAAAACAGGCCCCTCCAATTCAGAATGTATCCAGTGCCTGTAGGTGAAGGGCTGGTGTTTCCACTAGGTAAAAATGGGACACACGTAGTGGAAAGGAAATCCATTGTGAGCCTTAATTTTAGTTACAGGAGCCAAAATCTTTATTTTAGTGCCAACCCTTATCTTTTTAAGCCTAGGAAGAGTTGGTGTGAACACCAAATTTATAAATGGAGAAAACCTTTAGTGGTGTGAGGAATGTAATCTCTTGTCTGAGAGAATCAAAGCACCTCCATTAAAAAAATTAACAAAATAAGCTTCTTCCTCTGATGAGGAGGACACATAATAACAATG
Organism: Certhia americana; assembly: GCA_018697195.1. Taxonomy (NCBI): domain Eukaryota; kingdom Metazoa; phylum Chordata; class Aves; order Passeriformes; family Certhiidae; genus Certhia; species Certhia americana. The sequence continues at coordinate 9,650,555 of CM031874.1, read as the reverse complement.
AGCTATATAAGACAATAACAGTTTAAGAAACCTAAAGCTTTATATGAACAGATATGTTTAGGGGATGCTTTTTTTTTTTTTTTTTTTCTTATGTGAGGAAAAAGGCAATTGTTTTGAATATGGTTGAGTTGCACAAGTTCGGAGTGTGTGTGTGTGTCTTAATGTCTCAGTATTGCCTTTGTTAGTCTCTTTATTAGTCCATGCAGTTTGGTGGCCTGGTAAATGCAAGTCTTATTTTTAACAGCTTTCTTTTTCTTTTTTTTTTTTTTTTTTTTTTTTTTAAATACAAAACCATAAAGCTTTAATGCTTGCTATTTAATAAGTAACTGTGTTTTCTTCTGTCTCTAATTTAGTGGCCATAATTTGCAGTTAATTGAACCATTCCAACCTAATGCTTACCCATATTTCTTAGTTTTGTTTTATTTATTTATTTGAACTTCTTGTTTTCATGATTGAGGACTGTCACTTCTGTCTCATTCATCTGTTTGGAAACTTCTGACCTTACAGCCAAAACTTAACTCATTCTACTCAGTATTCATCGTGATGCTGAAGTGTAAGATACCTGCAAATGTAAACACTACCACTTTTATTAATAAAAGCAAATACAGTGTTTTTAGGGCACATTTGCATCACTGTAGTTGAGGTTGTGTCAGTATTTCCATTGTAAACCTATGGAGGGTCTTACCTTGGCACTAAACTGCCCTAAGCTGAATCTTTGCCATACAAGGCTTCTGCTCAAGCGTGATTTGCTGGGTTGGTTTTTTCAACAGTTTCCAACACAAACTCTTGTTTCTGTTTTAAGTTACACAACTGTTTTGTTGGATGGGGGTTGGTTTAAAAAGAAAACAACAAAAACCAACAAACAAACCTGGTTCAAGATTGTTTTTGGCACTTCTGTAACTCAGAAATGGTTTTGATTTTAAAACAACCTTCGACAAGCCAGTAACCTACAATATGGTCTGATCACTTTGGGTATTTTGTAAAAATAATAATAAATTGTAGAGATGTTGTGGTTTCAAAATCAGCTACTGTGCATTTGCAGTAACTTATTTCAACCCAAGAACTTTTAGTAATTTGTGCATCAGAGCACACATTCAGTGTGGTGCAGCAGAGTAGGGATAATTCCTAAAGATTTTTTTCTTTTTTAATAATGTGGAGAGATAAATCCACCACAGACTAAAAAAGGTTTCAGCTGCCTCTGAAAGCATCAAAAACTGCTCTCAGAGGCTGAAACTGGAGCTCTGCAAGTTGATAGGAGCAGACTTTGATGCAAAAGCCTAGGAAGGAATCCTGGATCAGCTGTCATAGGCAGGAGTCCTGAGGGCTTTTCTTCATTTCTCTAAAAAACGTTTTGATTTGTGGCATCAAGGCAGGATTTAACTGTGGGTATGTCCTAACTCCAGAGGAAGGGAAGCTAACACTGCTCCACTGTGCTGCACAGAATTGATACCTGCAGGGTAATTTCCTTCTGCCAGTAAATCTATGCACAGAAATATTCATGTTCATGGCTTCAGAACTTGAGCACCTAGTAATTTGTCGTGGTGTGTTGTTCCTGTAAATGATGGAGGATGTTTTGTATCATTTATTTTCCAATGTCCAGAGTTATGTGCCAGTTAAAACAAAAGACATATAAACACAGGAGATTGACCCCAGACCTGGAGGCAGAGCCCATGACAGCTGAGTACCAGTCCAGTGCCTTAGTGACAATGCTCTTGGTGATTGGTGCTATACAAATGTCTTAAGAGTGATAAAGTTGTTCTAAGTTATAAAATTATGTAACTCTTGTGGAAGAGAATAAGTTCTCTTCTTTCCCCAACTGTACCTAATGTGCTGTGTGTATTCCTAACAATGCTGGCACTCCTAAGACCTCTTCCATGGAAGTAGATGATGAAATTCCTACTAACTTTAACAAGCAGGATCAGGGCCATAGATTACTATCAGTTGAAATCTCACACAGGAGCAGGTCCTCATCTCTAAAATACATGTTGAATTTGTATCACAGTAAAAATATTTATAAGCAAACATCTGTTTGCAGTCCAAAACCAAACTGTGCCCTTCTTCCTCAGCTTGGTAGCTCTGAAAATTCATCTGTTGGGAAAAAAATCTTCCTGTTCTTTGAACTTTGAAGCATTTTTGTAAATAAAATAAGCTACAAAGTGGATTTCTGAAGCTCTGCTGATGAAAGCCTTACACTGAAAAATCTCTCTGGTGACTGACAAGACAGACTCCCAAGAGTGAGCCTGTTTTAATCCTGGTCATAACCAATTGGCTTCAGTCCCATCAGTGGATGTGTGTCAGGGTAGGTAAAACTGCTTCAGAGTTTTACTGTAGTGCACAGACTGCTAAAATTTAAGCCCTGAGTACTGGCTTTGTAATTAATGGTTTTGATCCCTGATTCTCATTAAAAGCTCAAACTGCTTTTTACCTTGGTTACTCTCAGTGTACTGAGCTGAGCAAAATGGGTGCAGTATAAAGCACAAATCTGACCTGGAAAAGCAACCTGGGAGGAGGTGGGGAAGCAAGTAAGATCTCTCACTGCGTTAAATGTAAAAATAATAAGGTGGAGAGGTTTTTTCTGACTTCTGTGTCCTGTGAAGTTAGCCTGGTTCTGTGGGAAACAGGGAATTCCCCAGGGTAACAACAGCATTGATACCTCTGTAACATGGATAACTGACCAAATATGTAATAGATAATTAAAAATCCACCAAAACCCAAAATTTACAGATTTTCATAATTTTTTTTTTCCCGCTTAGGAAGTCTGACTCAAAATTATTGAATGACAGAACAAAATAAAACCTTTAAACATTATCCCAGATAGGGAGAAGGATAAATTTTTGAGGGAGAAGATGCTGACATTAGGGATTTTTGTGTAACATGCTTTCTAATGCTGGCGTACCAGCAGACAAATGTAAGCAAATTCAAAATTAAAATGTGAATTTATCTCTTCACTTTAATTTACCTAGTCATTTTATTGAATGAGTTGGCTAATTTATTTTTTTAATATACTACTACTCAAGTTTGGAGAAAGACAAGCCTAGGACAGAGGCAGTAATGTTGGGAATTCTCAGTTCTGTTGTTCTGTCATGCAAACTATTGTTTTAGGCTGTGAATTTTATGTGAATTATTGATAGTGAAGTACAGTGTTTCTATCTGTAGTTTTCTGGTATTTGATGTGACTTTGGAACTGTATCATTCTTGCAACTGAAATGCCAGAGTGCAGGCAGAGGCAGGAGCAGCTGTGTTGAGGTGAGGAATTGCCACGTCAGGGGGGCACGTTCCAGCTCTTTTTTTTGCTACATTTTCAGCTTGTTGGTAGGATCAGAAGAGCTTCCACAAAAAGACAAATTAGGGGTTGGGTGATAGAGCTAAATATTGTGGAAGAGCTCCAAGTATTAATGGAAAGTGTTTCAGACTGGTGCTGAGGTAGATGGAGATGTGTCCTGAGGGGAGTGTGAGGGGTGCTGAATATCTCAGTGGTTTTAATCTCTGTTCTCTTACTGTTTGAAGGCACAACATCCAAAATGAAGTAATGGATTGTTACAGTTTTGGTGCTGACCCTGAGTTCTCTCACAGGGCAAAGCTCTGCTGGGCTGCAGAAGCTGTGTGTAAGGCAGCCTGGAAGCCCAGAGCAGCCACGAGCAACAGCTTTTGTGAACCTGTTTGTGATTTAAAACTGGGAAACTTAACAGCCAATTGCTCTGTCCTGCAGCATGACCCAAACCCTGCTGCCTCCAGGCTCAGCTGCTTTTTCCTTTCCTCATCCCCTGTACTCTTGTAACAGTGTGGGCAATCAGAGAATAGAGCAGATATGAAAGAAAGGTATGAGAGGACTTCAAAGTTCAAAATCCATCACCTTGCACACTGAAATTAGGGGGGAAATTTGTCATTCCCCAGGTGAGTGATCCAGTCTGGGATCCTCATATAAATTTTCAAGGTCAGAGAATGAATCTATCCCAAAAGGCCAGGGATACCCAGTTAAGGAACTGCAAGAAAAAAGGCACTTTGTGCTGCAACCATTAAAGCTGGGAGATAGTTTAGTGAAAGGTGAGTTTAATGATCAGCACAAAAATCAACTGGAACTTGCTTTGAAGCAAGAAAACGTTTCCACCACAGGCTCATCTTGAGAAGCGTTTGGGGCGTTGGGAGGCTCAGTGTTTTAAGCAATCCTCAGTATATAAAATACAGTTACAACTTCTAAATTGACATTCGAAGGACACTAGAATGACATCACGTCAGCAACCTCAAACCCACCTTGTTTTGTCTCAGAATATTCTTGGTTACCTGGTGAAGTGTTGTGTGTTCAATGTCTGGAATAACTGTTACCAGTGCTCGAGGTACAAACAGAAATACTTCGTCTTGAGGCTCTGCTAGAGAAGGAAGAACTCTTTAGCCAAAACTCATTAGCCTAACGATGCTGCTGTAATTTCCTACTCCATTGGAAAGTTATTACCTTAACTCTAGTTGAATGTATTGGCTGCTTTGTAAAGGGCTAACGATCACAAAAATACAAATTTATGCTAAAAGAATCTGTAGAGGGCAAGGAGCAGAGGGAATGACAGAGAATGCCAGGGTGGATATTTTTAAAAAACATATGAATAAAAGGCAAACAGTTTTGTTGGAAGTTGGCTCTTCTGTTTGGGATTCTTCTTCTACATTTTAGGAAGGAACCAAATGAAGTTGGATGATTTTGTCAGCTGTATTACATTCAGCGCTTTAAGTAGCAAATCCTGAAGTACAGTTGTTAAATAATTTGGTCAAAAATCAAACAAATTTTGATAGTTGGAATTGAAACTTGGGCCTTTGATACTTTGTTTATTTTTCTGTTAAATAACAAGAATACACAAAAAGAAAAAATAATGTATTTTTTCATGTTTCTGTACATCTGGCTCTTCTTCACACATTTTCACTCTCCAGAATGCCTTTACTGCTTCCTCAAATCATGCAGCAGAGACACCAAGGCTGACCTTCACTGGATATTTATTTGGCTCCAGATTTTCTCTCTGTCTCAAAATTGATCTCAAAATTTGCTCTCTGCCTCATCAAAATCTCATTAGATAGAAATTGTCACTCAAGAACATTCTACACATAAAATATAGTCAAATATGCATTTAGGGGAAAATCTGTTGCATTAATTTGCTGCATAATAAAAACTATTGAGGGACATTCAGGTAAATCTAAGTGCTTTTAGTCATGAACATTTCACTGAAACTTTGTAAAACACAAATCCATGTGGGGAATGCAGTTAAACCCAAGAGACAACCAACATTGTTTCTATTCAAAACTGGAAAGGTTTAGTTACCAAAATCAATTTCTGGTACATTTAATATTTCATCACATTTAAAGCGATATCTTGAAACTGTTTGGTTTAATCTGATTTTACCTCTTATTTACTGACCTGAAGTGAGGCAAGCTTGGATATTGCAATTCTGCAAAGGGCTATTCAGCAAATGTCTGGCTGTTACAAATCCCTTGTTTTCTTCTCAAGGGAAGCTGGAAGTAAATGTTTTGAGTATTGTTCATTCTTTATATATTAAAAAAACCCAGAAAACAACAGGTTTTTCTGTTATTGCAATCAAAATAAAGAGATATAAATATATAAAGACGGAAAACTTCTAGTTTTAAGATTCAGGCACTGAAATTGTATCAGAAATGTCTAATACCACTTTACCACATTATAACATGTCTCTTAAAGGCAGTTGGTGCTGGGGACTGTTCCTATTTTCTACTCAATTAAGCAGGAAGTTTTGTGCCATAATTACCACTGAGGTCCCACAAGTCCAGCTGTTGTCACCAGACAAAACCTTTACCTGCTCTGAAAATGCTTTCCTGAGGCTTCAGGCCATAAACTCTGGCACAATGAAATTCTCCAGGCTGCAGATCCCAATGTCCTGCCAAGGAGATGCACAGCAAATTTCAGTGGTGGGAAGGAAGAGTCTCCTACCTATATAAAAATTGTCATGCAAAGTGTACTTAGTTGAACTTTCTGTAAAGAGCCAGGATCTCCTCCTAAGCCTCATGAAGTCTCAGACTTGTGGTTTTCCCATTTGGTTTCATTGGAATGTTAAGTTACGGGCTCACCTTTTCTCCAATTTGAAGTTTTCTGAACCTTCTGTTAGGGTACTACAATGGTTACACTGAAATCACCTCCAGAGAACTTTTCTTACACCTAATTACACATCTTTAACTTCTTTGCAAGCAAAAAAAAAAAAAGAACTGATGAAGCTCAGGAGGTATAGAGATGTTTCTTACGACACTTTCCAAAAATACTTTTTATTCCTTGGTTTGGGATGGATTAAATTCAGATCTGGTGCTTTCTTAGGAAGCTCTGGCTGGTTAATCACACTTCTCTGTTCCGAGTTCACTATTATTTCTCACATCTATGGGATGGAAATTGCCTGCTAACCAAATGGAGATGAGCCAAAAACTTTTTCTCAAGGATATTTCGACTGGCTTCCAGCCTCAGCTTGTCACTTCACTCCCAGTTCGTTCCTCACAAAAAATGACCAGTGATCCCACAGGATGTCCCTCACTGTCCCCCTGCCTGCCGTGGAAAACGTGGAAAACCTGACCCTTGTGGCTCTGCTTCACTCAGTGTCGTTTATTCCAAAAATGACTGTTTTCCTGTCTGCTGGCAGAGCAAAAAGAACATTATCCCGGGGCTCTCCCCAATGTTGGAGCCGTGTTTCAGTGTTTCAGGAAGGGCTCCTTCACCACTGCAGGGCAGTACAACTCGTGCTGTGCTGCAGCCCAGGTGCTGGGGTGCATTCTCTGCATTGAACTTTGCAGCAAATCCTTTGATTAGTACAGCAACCACACTTGAACAAAGATTTTGGCTTTTGGAGATCCTGTAACTTATTTCTGAACAGGGTTTATTTTTGGCCTTTCTTGCCAAGCAATGCATGGAAAACAATGTAATTTCTTTTTTAGTATTTTTCATTTAGAAACTGAAAGAAAATAAAGGACCTTTTAAATAATTAATCAGCAAAACTCCTGGCTGGCCTCCAAATCCCGTAACACGCCCTCACCCTCCTCTCTCACAGTTAAACTCTTGTACAGCTGAAGAACGGGAGTGGATCTGAAGAGAGACAAAGGGATTCTGTTTCTCACATGGTCTCACTAATGCCTCTCTCCTTGCCTGAGGCCTGACTGAGCTCCCCTCAAGGCCCCCCGAGCTCTACCTGGAGCTCCCCATCAGCCGGCCCGGAGCTCCCCGAGCTCCCCCTCAGGCCGGCCCCATCTTCACGCTCCCCCCGGACCGCTCCCCCGAGAGGATCACATACTAGCCCCCCGATGCTCCCCCCGTGCTCTCCCGGAGCTCTCCGGAGATCCCCTCAGCCGCCGGACGTCTCTCCCGGAGCTCCCCTTCAGCCGCCCCGGAGCTCTCCCGGAGCTCCCCCTCAGCCGCCCCTCAGCTCCCC
>CM031874.1:9628342-9643127 GCA_018697195.1 Certhia americana | reverse complement strand
GCCGCCCCTCAGCTCCCCCTCAGCCGCCCCTCAGCTCCCCCGGAGCTGCCCCTCAGCCGCCCCTCAGCCGCCCCTCAGCTCCCCCTCAGCTCCCCCTCAGCCGCCGCCATCCCGGCGCTCCCGCCCCGCCTCCGCCGCCGCCATTCCGCGGTGTCCCGCCCGTTCCGGCCGCTCGGCGGGGCGGGCCGGGCCCAGCAGCCATGGAGGACGCTGATTACTTCGAGGGCAGCGCGGCCGAGTGGGGCAGCGAGGCGGATGGCGGCGCGGTGAGCGCCGGGGGCAGCGGGGCGAGGGATGACCGCAGCTCCAGGCGTGTTCCGGAGCAACCCCTGGGCATAGATGCTGAGCGTTCCCCTGAGTCCGGAGCATCCTGCGGGAGAATCGTGGGGTATCCCCCGGGAAGGACCCGGAGTGACCCCCGGGCACTCCCGCGGGGGCTGAGGCGACAGGCGCTGGGTGTGAGGGCAGGGCCGGGCTCCGCGGTTAAACTTTGGGAAGGCGGTGCTGGTTTTGGTGCCTTCTCCGTTAATAATCGCTGTTTGTCGGGGTGCAGGTCGCTTGCGGTGCTGAGCCGAGGTGTGTGTGCTGCTGTGGGCAAAAGGAGCCTGAATATGGGAGTGTGGGGGGAAACGGGACAGGGGAGGCTGACCTGACTGTGCTTGTGAACAGCAAGATGATGAGGATGGGGAGGGAGAAGATGATGCCGAAGTCCAGCAAGAGTGCCTGAAGAAATTTTCAACCCCTGACTACATAATGGAACCGTCTATATTTAATACGTTAAAGAGGTGAGCGTGACCTGATGCGTGTTGCGGTGTGATAGAGGTGTCACTTCGTGTGGAAATGTGTGCAAATGTATAAATGTAAATGGGTGCTGTTGTTTTCCTATTAAGTTCGATTATTTTTTGATTTTAATATGACTCAGATAGTTCTTTTGTGATCCTTTCATCAGGTATTTCCAAGCAGGAGGATCTCCAGAGAATGTTATTCAGCTCCTCTCTGAAAACTACACTGCAGTGGCACAGACTGTCAATTTGCTGGCAGAGTGGCTCATTCAGACAGGTATGGTACAAGATACAGAGTACTTCGGGTCTGTAATCTTTATTCTGTTGGAAATTTGTGGCGAATTTGATCATACACAGGAAGTGGATTGTTACAAAGTTGTCATCCTTCATGTGGCTAAATCCTTTATAATAACAGGTTTATTCTGTTTGGAGAATAATGAAGCAATATGTTGATGAAATGCCAACAAACTGTGTTACAAGGTTTTGTAGTTGAAACAATTGCATAAATTATAGTTTCTTTTTAATTTCATTCAAGGGGCAAAGATGCTGTTACAAAGTGACAGTATAAACAGTGTTTGCTATCTTGTAATAGAATTAATTACATAATCTGATTATTACATTACCAGAATTATTGTACTCCAATTTCAGAAATGTAGAACTACTCATTGCTATTTGTGTGTTATTTTGTAGAATATTAATAAAACTACAGATAACCAATATTTAAAAGGATGAACTTCAGTTGTGTAGTAACGTGTGTTTGTGGCCCAGCCCTGATAATCCCTTTTTTGGTTAATATACCCCTGCATTTTGCTGTTACACCAGTAACAGTCCTGGAGATGACTGGCATTGCTTTTTGTGTCTCTGATGAGGGGAACAAGAGGAAGGTTGTGACCTTCCTGAGATCCTAAACAGCTTAGTATTTAGGAAAAAAAGGTGGAAAATCTGTAAATCTGCATCAGTGCAGCTCAATAGTAGAACTGATGGCTCTCCTCTCATCTTCTCTGTGTTGAATTTTGGAGTAGTTTCTGTTCTCATTGGAAAATGTGGGGTGCTGCTGCTGTGTTCCACTGGACTGCATTGCATCTGCCAAGTGTTTTGTTCCTTCTGTGCAGGTGTTGAGCCAATGCAAGTCCAGGAGACTGTAGAGAACCACTTGAAGAGCTTACTGATCAAGCACTTTGACCCTCGGAAAGCAGATTCCATCTTTACAGAGGAAGGAGAGGTGTGCATGGAATCCCTGATGCTGTCTCTACAGTGGATCCTTCCTAGATCCTTCATCTGATGGAGTGCTGAAGGGAAGGGGAATTGAATCTTCAAAGCTCTTTGGCTGAGGAACAACTGGTTTCAGAAAATCAGCTCTGTCTCACTCGAGTCCTCAGAGGTTTAGAGAACTGGGGAATTTGGAATGCATCCTCCTTTGTAATAAAGCTCTGTAGAGAAACTCACAGGACTGCTGAGAGGTAAAAGCCTTGCTTTTCATGATCCTGACAACAAGATGTTCCTAAATTTCTCTCTGTTGCTCTGTTTTTTTCAGACTCCAGCCTGGCTTGAGCAAATGATAGCACATACCACGTGGAGAGATCTTTTTTATAAATTGGCAGAAGCCCATCCTGATTGTTTAATGCTTAATTTTACTGTGAAGGTACTATACTTAAGTCTAATGAGTAAGAATATCCAGAGAGGGTTAATTGTTCTGGCATCAAATATAAGTTGTGGTCTTGCATGTATTTTTTATGTATTCCTGCTAATTCTAATTAGTGAAAGTACAGCTTGGTGGGAGGACTTGTGCTACAGTAAGTGTAATTTCCCAGTTTGAAGAGCTGCTTTTTCAATTTTTGTTGAGGTGTGGGGGTTTTCTCTTTTTTTCTTGTTGGTTTGCTTTCCTTTGATCTCTGTTTGAAAATTCTGGATTTCTGGTGCAGTGGAAAGTCACAGTCAGTTTTGTATGTTTCTGTGACAAGTAAATAATGTAATTAAAATTTTTTTGAGTGCTCTGCTACATTTAAATTATTGTGCTTTATTTTTGCTATGTATTGGTTTCCTTTCCTGTAGACCACAATATAAATGTGAATTCCAGTCAGTGTATGAAGAGGTGAAACTTAGATTCTATGTGTTCTTCTAGATTTGTTAGGATATCAGAAATATAAATGTAAATAACACAAGATTTCTGTGATGTTTTTATTTTTACAGCTTATATCTGATGCTGGGTATCAAGGGGAAATAACCAGTGTTTCAACAGCATGTCAGCAACTAGAAGTATTTTCCAGAGTGCTGCGTACATCTCTGGCAACAATTTTAGATGGAGGAGAAGAAAACCTTGAGAAAAACCTCCCTGAGTTTGCTGTAAGTTTGATTTTTGGAGGTTTTTTTTTCTCACCCCTTTTATGTGGAAAAAAAAGTATTCTGCTTTCCATAGGATTGTAGCCAGTCTTGCTGTACTATAAAAGCTTATGAAGGCAAGGTATATCTGAGTTAAAAACCAGAAATTTATGGTTTTTGGTCATTCTGTGACCATGAATTCCTTGGGTTCCTTATGTGACACTTCTTATATTTATTAAATGGATTGTAAAAAGGTGGGGGTAGAACTGTTGTCCTTCACATGTACTGCAAGGTCTAAAGATCAGTCTTGTCAGTCCCCTGGCAGATGAAAATAATTCTCTTATCATCCACATCAGTGTGAAAGTTGCCAGTGAATCAACCCAGCATGTGTTCAGTGTTGTGAAACAGCACAATGATTTTCAGTTGGCTTTGAACTTCTCTTAGACATTTAATACTGCAGAGAAAGTACTGAGCACAAGTAGAATAGATTTTCCCCTCAATTTTGGCGTTTGAGAAATGAAGTTCTCAACTCAGCCATTTCTTCTTGTGTGGTGTCAGTGCTTGTCTGTATTTTCCTCTTGGCTCTTGGGGTTTTGCCTTTGCTGTTTAGTTGTTTGTGCTTCGGGTTTTTTTTCCTTCACAATTTCGCTGTTTGGGTTGGGTTTTTTTTTTCCCCATTTGCTCTCACGGCAGTGCAATCACAGAAAGCCACAGGGATGTTTTCTTGCTGACTGCTGAGGTTTGTGCTGTGCTTTCACAGAAGATGGTGTGCCATGGGGAACACACGTACCTCTTTGCTCAGTCCATGATGTCCATCCTGGCCCAGGAGGAGCAGGGCGGCTCCGCTGTCCGACGCATCGCTCAGGAGGTGCAGCGATACGCACACGAGAAGTGAGTCAGGGAAAGGGAGCTCACCACGGGCTGTAAACTCTGCTGCCCTTTGCTCATTCTTGATCACCTTTCACCAGCAAAAGGAGAATCCTCAGCTGCAGCAGAGCAGTTCTTGTAAGCAGGGAAGTTGTGGAACAGCAGAAAAGTTCAGAAAAGGTCTCTCTGTACTCTGAAACTGGAAAAGCAAAAACTTGAAGTTTCTGTCTATTAAGAAATACCTATTTTTATTTTTATATTAGCATTTTGGAAATAAACAAGGCAAACACAGGCCTATTTCTGTAATTACCCTAAGGCATTACATCCCCTAGAATATGCCCTCTTGACTCAGTGAGACTTCATCTGAAATGTCTGAATTAAGAAAATAAATCACTGTGTGTTTGCTCTTCCTGCAGAGGCCATGATGCCAGTCAGATCACCTTAGCACTGGGTACTGCAGCCTCCTACCCCCGAGCTTGCCAGGCTCTGGGGGCAATGCTGTCCAAAGGAGCTCTGAACCCAGCAGATATCACTGTCCTCTTCAAAATGTTTACAAGCATGGACCCACCTCCAGTAGAGCTGGTCAGTATTTACGTTTGTAACCTCTGAAACTTATTTCTGTTACAGTAGCACTCAGAAATGGGGTGCCTTGTGTTGTATGGACACAGAAATTAAGTTAGCACTCATTTCTCCCTCTGTAATGTAAGTAATGTCTAAAAGTGAAGCTGCTACTTGCACTCTGGCTTGCATTAGCTTTGTGGTACTTTTGTTGGGTTTTTTTAATCATTCCAAGTTGTGTTCTTACATATAACTAAATTAAAGAACTTTTCCATAGGAAATGAAAATGGCAAGGAATTAATTCTTTAAACAACAAGAAAAAGTTCAGGAAAAAAAAATCCCTGCCAATTTTAGCAGTTTGTTATAAGCAGGCCTAAATTATATATTTCACATTTCTCACTGCATTGTTCTAACATGGGTTTTGGTAAGAAAAGGCAAGGTTTTGATACTTAAGCAATATGGTCTGCAACTTATTCCTTTTTTTACCTTATTTCTTTCAAAAGTCTGAGTCTCTTCAGAAAACTGTTTAATATACCCTTAAAGGAAAATGTGTTCTCTTGTTCTGTGCAAGGTGTATCAGGTGCAAAAACTCCATTCTTAGTCACCTCTCACCATCCTCAGGCTCTGATAAAATGTTCTTTCATTTCACAGATCCGAGTGCCTGCATTTCTGGACCTCTTCATGCAGTCCTTGTTTAAACCAGGTGCTAAGATCAACCAGGATCACAAACATAAATATATCCACATACTGGCATATGCAGCTAGTGTTGTAGAGATGTGGAAAAAGGTAATGTTCACTTCTGTGAATAATATTATTTTTACTTACAGCAGCCTGCCTGTGCTGAAGAAAATGTATAGTTGTGAAGTTGCTCAGTTTAAAATAATATATTCAGCTTGGTTTGCTAATTTTAATATGAAATGCTTCTGCCTTCAACTGAGGTGATTAAAAAGCACAGATCCTGATGATCAAACAAAAGTCTGAGTGCATTGAGAATTGAATAAAGCAAACATCCTTGTACTTCAGCTCACTCATAATTAATTCTTCTGAAACTTGTATGTGAGTCTGAATTTTGAGACACAAGACGCAATCCTAGGCTTATTGCAGGTTACAGCTCCTTTCCTTAAATAGCCAAAGACATCTGTAACTTTTGCACTCCAACTTTGCAATATTGCAGAACAAGAGAGTCAGCATCAACAAGGATGAACTCAAGTCGACCTCAAAAGCCATTGAGACTGTTCACAATCTGTGTTGCAATGAGAACAAAGGGGCATCAGAGCTGGTTGCAGAACTGAGCACTCTCTATCAGTGCATCAGGTGAGCAGACAGGCTGGGAATCTCTCATGAGGACATAAATCCTGTCTTTGACGCACAACTTGTCCTCCTTGGGTGGCAGGACTGGCTTTTCTGTGCCGCTGGAAAATGATGGCAGATTACTTCAGGTTCCTAATAAAACTTCCGTTTGTTTTTCATGCTGCTGTGCTAAAGTGATGTCACTCTCTAGGTTCCCAGTGGTGGCCATGGGTGTGTTGAAGTGGGTGGACTGGACAGTGTCAGAGCCACGGTACTTCCAGCTGCAGACAGATCACACCCCAGTTCACCTGGCACTGCTGGATGAGGTAAGAGTGTCTGTAAAGCTTTGCTGGAGAGCAGGAACAGTTCTGGTTCTTGTGTAACACCCTGAGCACTGAGTGCCTGTCATTTGCAGTAAGGCAGTAAATATGCAGAGGTGAATCTATTCAGAGTAAATTGTTTGGTTTTGTCAGCTCAGCATTATTTACGCCAGGAAAACTTGGGCATCATAGAAGGAAATGGAATGGTTTTCTAAATGAATTTCTGTCTGGCACTGAACATCACTGTAAACTTGTCTGGTGCATTGTGTTTTAAATTGCAGTTCTGAGGATCTGGCTTTGCTCTATTGTTTGCAGATCAGTACATGCCATCAGCTGCTTCATCCCCAAGTTCTCCAACTTCTTGTCAAGCTCTTCGAAACAGAACATTCTCAGCTGGATGTGATGGAGCAGGTGATACTCAGAGGATTCAGTGGGTTTTGTTACTTCACATCAGTCACTCTTGCCCTATTGAACAGCTTTTGTTCTCGGAGCTCCTTTAATTCAGAAGTGGTTAAAATGTTGCATAGCAGATATTGAATGTATAAAAGTTGCACACTCTGAGAGCAAGTTTTGATGTGTTGGCTCTTCCCTCCCTTCCCCATCAGCTGGAGCTGAAGAAGACTCTCCTGGACAGGATGGTTCACTTGCTGAGCAGAGGGTACGTCCTGCCTGTTGTCAGCTACATCCGCAAATGCCTGGAGAAGCTGGACACGGACATCTCACTCATCAGATACTTTGTGACAGAGGTCAGCACCAAAAACTGTTCACTGAAGTCTAGAGATCAAGTTTAAAATCAGCTCCATGTGTTTTGGATTCAGAAATACTTCAAGTTCAGGTCAGAATCTGAGCAATGTCTCAGTGTTCACCAGGATCTGACTTGGTCCTGCTGATCCTGACTTCTGGCAGTAATAAGGTACTCCACAGAGCACCCTGAGAATACATAACTAATTACTTGCTCTTAAGACCTAGTTCTCCATACAACTATTTGTATGCTTCCAAAACTGGTATGTGAATTAAATATTGTCACTCCTCCTCCTGTAAATGCAAGAATCACCCGTTTTTGTCTGCTGTTTCAGGTGCTTGATGTGATTGCTCCTCCATATACCTCAGACTTTGTACAGCTTTTTCTTCCAATCTTGGAGAACGAAAGTATTGCAGGCACTATAAAAACAGAAGGTGAACATGATCCTGTCACAGAGTTCATAGGTAAGTCATGTTTAATCCTGGGATACCTGCTTCCATTTGTTTTTATTACAACTTGCAAATCATGTTTAGGAGGAAGATTGCTAAAAATAGGAATGCTGTTTTCACAGACAGCTTCCCTTTTAGGGGTCTGTGTTTAGCAATTTTCCTGTAATCAAGAATCTGTGGATAGTAGTGAGGAAAGTGAAGATAAATACTGCCTTTTGGGAACTAGCACTGCAGCAAGGAAAGGAGAGGAAGGAAAGTTGTCTGCCATAATATTATACTCCATCCTAAAACAAAAACATCTGTCCAGTCCCTAAAATCCTAATTATTTACATAATGCAAAAATCCATATGCAAATATATAAACCAGAGAATCATAGTAATATACTGACGTGTCTTTTTTTTTCTCTCCTTTTAAGCTCATTGCAAATCTAACTTTATTATGATGAACTAAGCAGTGGAAAACATCAAGAATGCAGCCAGAGCTCCTGATCACTGCTTTGCCATGCTCTCCACCAGTGAGGTTCTGTGGATGGGCAACACAGCAGCAAGAAAATCCCCAACAAAAAACTAAAACAAGGAGGAAAAGGCTGAAGGGCATTTGCTTGACTTGCGTGGTGACCTTGAAATTCTTAGCAGAGAAGTGTTTGTACTTCGTATCAGAGAACTGTTAATGTCATTTGGGAAATGGAATGATACCAAAGGATTTTTTGTTGTTACACAAATCAGTATAAATCAATGTTCTGAAGAGGATGGATAGCAAGAAACAGATTTATTTGAAAAAAACATTTTGGTTACTTGCAGAATTTGCCACTGATTCTTGGTGTAATAAATGAAATATGAAGAATGGGTAAGGTAATTCCTACTAAAAACACTCTGCAGATAATTCTCTGAATAGATTTTGAATGCTCTAGGTTTTGATGATGCAAGTTGTAAAAAATAGTCATTTGTGGGATTTACTCTGTGCTGCAGAGAAGCCCTAACGTGTGTTCCTCCCCTTTGCATTTATTAGAATTCTAAGGATCCTACATGAAAACAAAAAACTGTAATAATCAAGGTTAGTTTTGTATTAAGAGATGAATTCCATGTGAGTGTGTTACATTCAGAATCTATTTTTTGCTAAATAGATGCATCAGATGTTACTGGTAAGTTTCATTACCATCATTACTATCCCAAAATATGAATGTGTGCTGAAATCTCCTTACTGCTTGTTGTGGCTTTGTTTTTATATTTATCTCTACTCTGTCCTGCCTGATGCCAAACAGTGGGAGACAAACCCAACGGTATAACTTACCTTTAAATAAAGGTGTTTGTTCTTTTCCAGAGATGTCTTTCAGTTTCATTAAGATGACTTGATCTCTCTGTTCATTGGGCTGGATTCCTCTTTACACCCCTCTTTACACTTTTAAACAAACAGTTATTTTCTTGAATAAGCACATTTTGCTTTTCCAAGCACATCCAGCTGGATGTAAATTTAAAAAGGAAAGCACCTGAAAAGGGCAAAAGTTGTTTCTGTAGAGCCTCTTTTGAACTTCCTTGCTTATCTTCGAATAGAAAGAAGATTTACTATTATTCCAGCTAACTCTCACTATTTAAAACTTGCATCAGACCTACTTTTTGTAATTAAACTGTAGAATTAACCCTATAGAGAATCAATTTAGGATACAGCCCTGTACAAGCTCTTGCTGAAAATTAAGAGCAATCTGTTCTGTGTCCACTGCAACTTTGCCAGCAGTTTAAACAAAGTTTATTTTTACTTTCCTGTGTTCAGCTTGGTATCACTTCCTCTAAAACAGTTTCTCTGCACTGATCCCTGTAGATGATTTTTAGCTTGTTAAACCCCTTGTGATGCTGTGAGCAGTGCTCTCCCACCATCCTGTTCAGACCCAAGCATTGTTCCAACCAGCAGCCTTGCTGCATAAACTTGTCCATCAGGCCTTTCCCAAGAAAAAGACCAGTGAAAGCAGCACCATCCACCCTGTATTAATAGGCTCTTAAAATAAATACCCAGTCATGTAAGAGAAAAAGTCTGTTTATTAAATGCAGTTAGCAATGCCAGGTAGTAACATTTGATATGGCACCGATTTGTCATTAGTGAGGAGTTCTGGGTTCTGGCAATTTTTATTTTATTTATGCCTCTTTAGGAGAAAAAGGGCAGAGTCACATATTAAAGCAAGAAATTTGAGCAAAGACAAGACTAATTAAGTAGGAAGTGTTTAGACTGTTGTTTGGTCAAAGTAATTCTCATTATATCAGTTTGGTGGATAAAAGCAACCTCATTATCTGCTTCTTCCAACACCACTGTTTTACTAGGAGGTCAAGGAAACAGGAATTAATATTTTGGATTTATCATGTCCAGACTCATCATGGCTTTTGCATTATTGCAACATATTTGGTCAGTACTGTCACAGAAATTAAAAGAAGCTCAAGACCCAAATATTGAGTATACTTTTCCCGTACATCTACATGATTTATATTTAAAAAAATAGATATTTGCATGTACAGGCTCTGTGATTCAGTCAGTGTGATTTTAATACTGTGCATCAAGGTAGACAACTCCTTCATAGGTGAATTACTTCAAGATGTAAATACAATTAGGGCAGTTCTGTATTTTCTGAAGGCATCGTGTGTTGCATCTTGGCTAATTTTGCAGAACTGCCTGAGAGTGTTGAACTGTGAAAGAGTCTTAGGCTATTATTATTCTTTAAACAAAAGGAGGTTGTGCTGGGAAGTTTCCAAAGTACTTGAACAAAAAGCTGTACCATGTACAATCAAGGCAGTATAGGATCTCCATATGCACAGTCCTCTTCAATAGCCAGATTGTACTCTGCTCCTCTTCCACCCTTATAGGCACTGGTCACAATCCTCAGCCATCCTCTTTCACCCTGTAAAGGATTTAATTTGCACTTTAAATTAGGAAACACAACTGTAGAAATTGTGTGTTGCTGAGTCAGTCCTGTCCCAGCTATGAGTGATTTAAGTGAATGGAGGAATTCACTCTGAAGAAACCCTGGAGTCATGGGACAGCCTGCTCAGGACAATTTACACCCCACTATTCAGTCCAGGGACGTGAGTTGATTTTTGCCTACAACTAACAGCAATTTCCAGTTGTCCTTGAAAGGTAGAATTTGGGATAGAGCTGACATTACTCAAGCAGCTTTGGCCAAATATCCTTGTCTTCAGATTGGCTGGGTGTCATTTTTAAACTGTAAGTCTAGTTCAAAGAAAATTTCAGTTTTATAACCCACAGGCTTGTAGTTTTGCAAGTTTTGCACCCTCCCTCCAAAGCCAAAAGTGTGTTCCTGTGTCTCCTTACCCAGGGTTCACCCCAGGAGTTACGAACTATCCAATATTCTGTCCCATTTTCCACTCCCCAGCCAGCCACAGACACGATGTGATTCACTGTAGGTGAGGTGTTGTACTCTGTGTACAGTCCCCCTGTGTAGGCATCCAGCTTCTCAGTAGCCATTATGCCACAGCTGTAAGAAAACAGAGAGAAAAGATTTCATACAAGGGGATCAGGGCAGGGGCTTGGCTAAAAACCAACTAGTTTGCTTGCATTTTGAATTCTGATCTCAGTTTATATACAAACTAAAATCTGCATGTTAGTACAGCAGCTGGTAGCTGCTGTGCTAGAGTGAAAATGTACATTGAGTTTCATGTAGCTTTTTTTTTCACCTAATTGGTCCATTAGTGTAGATTTCTGCCATCATTTTTTCTCTTCCACTGACAGACCCATAGTCAGCAACTTTCCAGAGAGTGTAGTTCTTGATCACGTGGCATTCTCCAAAAGTGACACAAGTTCCACACTGGTTGAACTTCTTGCACTCTGTAAAACAGGTGAGTTTAGCACTGGAGGTAATCTGCAGGAAGGTGCTTTTCTTCAAGTGAAGTGATTGTAGGACACTGAGCTTTTGCAATTTAGTTGAGGCAGATATTAATAACTTCACAGTAATTATTAATACATATTCTCTTCTGATGAACTCAGTTATTTTCTGGAAACCACATTTAAAGTCCCTATTACCACTACTTACTGTTCTTTACTTCACAGGTATAAATACTTTGTTGAGGACACAGAGAAACCATTCCAGTCAATACATGACCAGCCAAAGGTTAAAGTTCTCCTTTGTTCAGCTTGAGGTGACCCTTGTAAATATTTCAGTACATTAGAGATTGTGTGTCACAGATTTTAGAGATTAAGTTAAAACAATTCAGCTGTGCAAACTTGCCTGAGCATGATTTAGTGCTACACTGTCTGTCTGTAGTAGGAGACAACACACAGGCCCGTAAAGAAAACCTGTTCTGTCAGTCAAACAGCAGGAGCCAGTACTCTGAAAACCCAACAAATTACATTTTTTTTAATACAGTAAGATCTGCTAAACCTGGGAAGAAATCCTACAGCAAAGCAGAGCCATCCTACTTTGATCCTTGGCTTGGTAGTTGTTGCAGGTCTCGTCGGGGATGCCGTGGTCGTGGGCGTACCTCCAGACCCCGGAGTGGTCCCCGCCCTCACAGGACCCAGCCTCAGCACAGTCGATGACATTCTGGACAGACAGGTAGGCAGAAGGCCAAGCACCTTTCCTCTTGATGTTGATTCGGTCTGTAAGGATAAGAAACTGGGGTTTGCTCCTGTAATATATGGGTGGCTACACACTGCAACTGGGTTTGAAACTGTCTCCTCTCCATTGAACCTGTAACTGTTTGCAGGCAGCAGCACTTGCGGTTGGAAAAGCCTCTGCTGTCTGCAGTGAGGAACACAGCGTGACCTAATTCAAACCAGAGGCTGAGTTATTATTGTGGGTTTCCATTAGGAGGCATTTTTTCCATTAAAAACTCAGCAAAAACATGGAGATGAGCAAGATCTGTCTAAAGCCTTGAAGAGCCCCAGACCTCTTTTAATTCAAGCCACAGCTTCTGAAAACATCCAGATCTGTTTCCTGACTTTGACAGCAAAGAGTTTTCAAATACACATCATAAAACCAGCTCTGACCAGCATCTTTTACAGGAGTAGAGATTTATATATAAGCCCATGCATAAACCTAAACCCATGGAGCCCAGGCTGCTGGCTCTGAGACAGTCTTAATGCAGGAGAAAGCTTTCAGAGTTATCTCCTTGCTCTTACATCAGCATGTCACTGTTATCCTGCCATCTCAGACAGGCAGCAGCACCCTGCTGTCTGATTTTGTCAGAAACAACAAGCTTACTTGGAGGAAAAGCTTCCTGATGAGTATTTATAAACTGCTGCTCTGCATTAACAGTCTTAACTGCTGCCACTGTAGTACTTTTAATCCTATTACTACCAACAACATTCAAATCTGCTTGACAGAACAGAGAGCTATCATCCCAGCCTAATCTTCCTGCAAGTTGCTGTATTTTACCTATTTTACCCAGTACTTCACTCTATCCTGGCAGATGCCATGCATGTCCATATCCTTATATGCTGCATGATTGCTGCTGTCTGCTCACACCTGCCTTGTCTTCCCCCTTCTCCTCAGTTTACTCTATTTCTCCTTCAAAGGTAATTTTCTTACAGCCTCCCTGTGCAAGTGGTACTTCTCCAGCACATAAGTGTTGTGTGCAAATCATGTATTCTCTCTAGAGCCACTACTTCTCCATCTGTAGCAAACCACTACTTCCCCTTGACTAAAAGGGGAAAGAAAGAAAAAGGCTGATAGAAAGATTCCTGCTGAAATCAGACTTGTGTGTCTACTGTGGTGGTCACTTTATTGAAATAACAGGGCTCCTGTAGCAAATACCCCACAAGAGGGTATTTGAATCCTTTTCTTTAATGAACTTCTTTCATTTCCTCATTGACAGCATGACTGGAGAGTCCCTGCTGTAGTGCTGCAGGTTGAGGTACCAGAAAGAGGAAGGAGACCTGACAACTCTTTTGCATCTGCTGCTGCCATCACCATAGCTCTGAGGGGAGGGCAGAAACCCCAGCTCTTACCCCAGGACCTAAAGAGCAGTTTGGGAGGAGCTAGGGCCACATTCCTTCTGCAAACAGGTTTTCAACCACACACCGGCTGCTGCCTTTGGATAATGTGAAGACAGCCTCACTCTGGTTGCTTTTTCCATTGAAACCAACCCTCCTCGCCTTCAGCTTGGGCATTCCCACCGTTCTGGTGTATTCACAGACACCTCAGTTCTGTCCATTAGTCAGTGCAGTGATATAACACCTTATACCAGCTGTCAGTCACCTGAAGCTAAACTTCCTTTGCTTCCCAAAAACTACCGATTCCAGCAGGGAGCCAGCCCGGCCGGTGAGCCCGTGTGTACCTGCCAAGGCGCTGGTGCTGCCGTGGGCCCAGCAGGACCCGCAGTACTGGGGGATGTGCTGGTTCCGAGTGGTGCTGGCATAGTTCACCCCGTTCACGTTCCTCCAGTCCCAGCTCCGCGGCAGCGCAGACACGTCCAGGTACTCGTGCGGGCGGGGGTAAGTCCTGCGAGGGGGACGGGACGAGGAGGTAGCGCCGGCAGCCCCCGGAGCAGGGCGGACGGGCGTTATTTTTTTAAAAAATACACGGATTTCACCGAGTTTCGTAACGAGGCCGCGAGTGTCCGGCGGGATCACGTGACCGCGGCGTGACCGCGCCAGCCTCAGGGTCTCGTGACCGCGCCCCGGACACCGAACCCCCCCGAACCCCCCCGAACCTTTCCGAACCTTTCCGAACCCCTCCCGAACCCCCCCGAACCCCCCCCGAACCTTTCCGAACCCCCCCGAACCTCTCCGAACATTTCCGAACCCGCCCCGAACCTTTCCGAACCCTCCCGAACCTCCCCGAACCTCTCCTCGAACCTCTCCCAACCCCCCCGAACCCCCCCCACCCCCCCCCGACCCCCCCCGCCCCCCCCCCGAACCTCCCCAGGCTCAGCACGGCAGGAGCGGCCCCGAACTCCCCCAGAACCTCCCCGGGCCCGGTATGGCAGGAGCCGCCCCGAAACCTCCCCGAACCCCGGCACGGCCCCGAATCCCCTCCGGATATCCCCCCCTGGACCCCGGCAGGGCTCCGAACCCCCCCGGGCCCCGGCCGTGCCTGCCCAGCTCCGGGAACGCCCCCCGTGAGGGGACAAGGGACCGAGGCTCACCTGAGGCCGGGCGCCTTGCGCGGGGCCGGTCTGTAGCAGTGCTGCCCTTCCCTGAAGTAGAGCCCGGCGCGGGCGGCAGGGCACAGGCAGCCGCAGAGCAGCAGCAGGAGCGGAACGAGGGGCTGGAGCAGCGTGGCCATGCTGGGACAGCGACAGCGACAGCACCCGGGCCCGGCCGGCAGCGAGGTTTAAAGGCGGCGGGAGGCGCAGAGGGACGGGCGGGGCGGAGCCGCCCTCACCTGCGGCGGGTGGGGACAGAGGGACGGCCCATGGGGACAGAGGGACAGCTCATGGGGACAGAGAGACGGCCCATGGGGACAGAGAGACAGCCAGCGGGGACAGAGGGACAGCCAGCGGGGACAGAGGGACAGCC
>CM031874.1:9606578-9618792 GCA_018697195.1 Certhia americana | reverse complement strand
CGCTCCCTGACCGCCCCGGCTGTCGCTCCCTGACCGCCCCGGCTGTCGCTCCCTCACCGCCCCGCCAGCCCCTCTCCTCTCTCTGTGTGTGTGGGCTGTCGCGGTACCTGAGCCCGGCCTGTCGCCAGTACGCCACCATGGCTGCGGCTCTGCGCGGCAAGGTCAGCGCGCGCCGCAGGGGACGTGCCCCGCCGGCCAATCAGCGGGCGGGAACCGCTCGGGCGCGCCGCCGCCCGCGGGCGCGCGCCTCAGGAAGCGGCCAATCAGAGGGCTCCGTTCCGGCGCGTGACTCCCGCCCTTTCCGCCGGGCGCGCCCCGGGCTCGCCCCGCCCCTTCCCCTGGGCCCGGGCGGCCCCGTAGCCGTGAGGGGCGGGGGGCGGAGCTATGGCGGCCGCGGGTCCTGGGCAGTCCCCTCACGGGCCGAAGCCGTGCGGGAACGGGCTGTGCCCCACCGGGATGGGACGGACCCGCCTCCGCCTCCACATGTGGGCCGCCGGGGCTTGCCTGGCTGTCAAAACCTCGGGAGTATGTGTGTCGGTTCAGTGGTTCAGAGCCGGTAATTTGCCGGAAATACACTAGACGTCAGTTACCTAAAGAACATGAATTAAAGTCCAGGTTTTCTATGAGACTCATGGCTAGTTATAGAGCACTTGTGTTAGTTACACATTAATACCTTCCTCAGTAATCCTGTTGTCATCCAAGAATCTGAGCAAGTGGTTGAAAGGGTGTGTTTTGCACATAAATCTCTTCTTACCAGTCTGTGCCATCACTTACTGGGTGGTTTGTTTTTTTTTTTTTTCCTAGATAAGACACTAAAAAACTCCATTTTACAAGCATGTGGAGCCAGTGATTTTTTAAAAACAGACTCTCTTCGTTTGGGAGTGTGGCCAAGCTGTGCTTTGCCGTGGGTTCCTTTGGATGTTCACACAAACACCTGAAATTCAGTCATTTGCTCTAAACAAACCCATAAAAGACAACAAAAAGTAAAAACTAGAAGCTATTGACACAAAGCAAATAGTCAATTTCCCTCATATAATATGCAAAAAGCTATTAGAAGATTCAAATCATATTTGGTACATAAGCAATTTGGTCCTAACCTAATGTTCGTTTAAATAATTAGGACAAAATACTTAAGGAGATTAAATACTGGCTTTTAAACAAATCCTTGTGCTTTTGTCTTGCTCGCTTACTTCCTTTCATCCAAAGTCAAACCATTTTAAAAGCACGGAGTAATTTTCAGCTTTATTAGAGATCTCATTTAGTCCAGAACAATTGCAATTAACAATCCACACGGTATTGTCAGGGAAGAGCCATCAGAACAAAACCAGCTGTTCACCAGGTATGTGTCAGTCTATCCCCAGCACACAACAGTAAGATCTGGACCAGTGATCTCTGCTTTTTTTTTTTTTTTTTTTTTAATTACTGTTAAACAACTCTGCTCCTATAGAATTTTGGGTTGATTTCTTAAACCCACATATTGCAATTGTTCCTACTTAATTTTACAGACATAACTAGTGTAAACGAGGCAGAAAACAATTCTTACTTCATGCATTTGTTTTCTTCTTTATTTTTGTGTGAAACATGTTCTAATCTTGTGACAGTCGTGGCATGTTGGAGCAAAGCTTTCCAATTTGCGGAAATGAAATAACTCAAAAAATATTTGTTATGACAAACATGTTTCTGCACTTTTAGCACAGAAGGGTGCCAGTGATACTGAAAGGAAACACATTTGGTTTCAAAACCCCAGTCATCACAATGATAACAAAAAGACACAAGACAGCACCAAAGATTTGGGGAAGCCCCTCTGTGCTACCTAAGCAGCATATTTGATGCAAGACAAGTAACTGCAGTACTTACATGTATTGAGAAAGGGGATGTTACATGCAAATGCTTCTTTAATGGGAGCATCTGATGATTAGGTAGATAAAATAATTAGCACTAAGATTATTTTAAGCCTCATGGGCAGCCCAGGCCACATAGATGGCTTGGGAGAGAAAAATCATGCCAGTGGAGTTGGACATTTTTTCCCAGATACTTTTCTCTCAATTCCTGCCCCATGGCTTCTCTGGTTCCTCTCCCTAACCCACTTCTCACCTGTTTTTTGCTCCACAATTTTCTTTTCCCACCACATCTTCTCTCTCTGTACCTCCCTGTGAAATGCCTCTGCCTGCAACTCTGTGAAATTAACTCAGCTATAAATCCATAATAGAGATACACAACCTGGATGTGATTATTGACACATTTAGCTCTGTTTACTATTTGTTGGTCTTGATAGAAAATATTTCAGCTTGAACTGAAAAGGCTAAACCTTTGGGAGACAACCATGCTGAGGCAGACTGGATATCAATCAGTGACAGAAACCGTGCTCTACAAAAATTCCAGAATAAATATTGATGTTTCTGCAGCTGTTACAAGGCACCGTTGTAGATTTATATGACCTGTTTTCATGCCCAGTTTAGATGCCAGGAGATATTTTGTAAAGCCCTAAACTTTCCTCAGGTAAGAATTTTCAGAGAGAGAACAAAGGAGAGAGCAGATAGGGAAGTTTAGAAGGACAGAGAGAGGTTGCAGAGGGAAGGGGAGAAGTGAAGGAGGGTTTAGATGCAGAGATTGAGAGAAGCTGCTGCAGTACGATTAGCAACATCCAGAAATGTGAGCGTGGACAGGTCTGGGGGAACTAAGGATGTGAGGTTAGACATGTCCAAAGAAACTGAGGGAGTGAGGGAAGAAGCATCCTGAAAGGTGAGATTGGAGACATCCAGAAAAGGTGTAGAGATAAGATTGGAAACATCCTCAGGAGTCGATGAAGATAATCCAGAGGAGCGCTGAAACATGAAATAGTTAAAATTGGTGAGGTCTAGAGATTCCGAGGAGGTGGAGGAGCTGTACTCAGAGACATCTGGTGAGGATGGAGGGATTGTACAGGAAAAATCCAGGGAAGCTGAGGAAGTGTGACTGGAGACATCTGTGGAGGATGAAGAAGTGAGGCTGGAGAGGTCTAGGGAGAGTGAAGAAGTAGGGCTGGAGAAATCTGTGGATAGAGAGGTGACACTCGAGAGATCTAAAGAGATTGAAGAACTGTCGCCAGACTGATCCAGAGAGCCTGATGAGGTGAGACTTGATAGGTCCAGTGAAACTGAAGAGGAGAAACTGGAGCGCTCCCAGGAATCTGAGGAGGTGAGACTGGAGAGCTCTAAGGAGATTGAAGAGGAGGTACTGGAGAAGTCTGAGGAGCATGAAGATGTGAGACTTGAAAGGTCCAGAGAGGATGAAGAAGTGAGACTGGAGAATTCCACAGAGGCTGAAGAGCTCAGACTGGATAAATCCAATGAATCTGAAAAGGGGATTTTAAAGAGTTCCAAGGAGGCTAAAGTCTTGGCACTGGAGGGGTCCAGGGAGGCCAAAAAAGTGAGACCAAGTAGGTCCAGGTAGGTTGAAGAGATGGTACTGAAAAGCCAAATAAATCCCCAACAAGATGGGTGTTAAATCAGGAATATTTTAAACAAAATATCTCTATCATCACACCAAAACAAAAAGACAGCACGACCCCAAAAATATTTTTTTTAAAAATAATGATTCAAACTGTGTGCTTGGTCTGTTTGTAATTTCTCTTTGGTGCAGAAAAGCTCCAGTAACAGGAGCCCTCAGAATTACTGAGAACATTGTGCCTTGCCAGGGGACCATTACAGAATCACATGTACACTTGCAGACAGGTTTCTCTCCTGGCACGTCTGTCCTTGTTCAGCCAGATTTATTTTTCTGTGTGGCATGTGCAGGATTTATTTTTGGAAGCTAACAATGTACTAAACTGATTGTGTGTCTGAGAAATACACATTTCAGCAACAGCAGTTCTAGCTGTTAGATAAAAAGAGGTCTTATTTTGTTACTTTTCTTTTATAACTCTAGATATAAAACCTTTATTTTTTTAATTTGTGCTAGCTTGAATTGTTTAATAAAAATACCGTAAAGAAAAGTTGTGATAGAAGGCAGACGTGTGATTAAAAAGGGAACAGAACAGCTTAAATTTCAGTTCAGAAAGGTGCATCTAATTATAGAGTAGCTCAAGAGGCTGATCCACAGCTGCCTTCCCTCATCTCCAGACTGCACCACAAAGCTCAGAGCACACAAACCTGCGGCTGCCCCTCCAGACAGGCTCAGGAAGGCACAAAAACCTCTTCACTCATCACAACCACATTTTATGGACCAGGAAAGTGTAAGATACAGGTACAGGAGGCTGCTGGTGCACACACGCCAGCTCTGCCCGTGTTCTTACACAACCCACGTCCAGATGAGTGTGTAATGGATTTAACATAATCACCATGGGTGCAACTCCCACCCAGGTCACCTCTTAACTGAAGCAGGTGCCTGCTGCACAGCCACTGAGCTTGAATGCTGTCTTGCTATGCAAACATTAAAATCCTGGGGATTTAGCACAATGCAAAAATTGCTACACTAAAAAAGAGCTGCTTATATACCATTGATGAGACCCCCACAAGTTCTTGAATATATATTTAACATTTATAGATAATGCTTCTGCAATTTAAAAACTGTTGCAACATGGTGGCAATTCTTTCAAGAGTACAATGTTTATAGATCAAAAGGCAAAACTAATTACTTTTTCCAAATATGCATAATTTATGATGAAATGACAAGTATGCTTGCTGCCCTGTATTAATAAAACATAGAAGTAATTAATCCCTTAAAAAATCCCTTGCTATCTACAAACAATATAATTTTGTGACTGTCTTTAAGTTCAGTTTTCTCAAGTGTATTTTACAGGGGAGAACAAATATTAAAAAAAAAAAAAAAAAGAAAGAAAAGGCAAATTACAATACAATAAAAATCCGGTGTTCAACAGGCTATAAATCATCTCTTCACTGAGTTATTCCTGTCCTAATTGAAAATAACAAAGTTATTGCACTTTTCCCCATGAAATAACACAGTCAAGAAAAGTGGAATTATGGTCACTTTTGTGCAAAACGTAGAGGTCAGTAATAACGTTTCCTACCTTGGGTAGCTGTGGATTTACCTCCTTTCTCTGCCTGGGTAAGCCATACTGGGCTGTGCTGGTACAGCTCTGCTGTTCTCTCTGCTGCTGACCCTAATCTGCTGCACAGCCACTGGAAATGATGCCATGCTGATGACAATAGGGGTCATCTCCTGGTAAATCTCCTGTCTGAGCACAGCACTGCACAGAGTGCCAGCAAACACCTCACTGAAACCAGCTCTAATCTTGAGAGAAAGATTTCAGTTCTGTGCTGATTCCTATTGCAGGACAGTATTTTAAATGTTAGTCGATGAAGCTGATGAGGACGTGGATTTTCAACTTTTGGATACCTGGATTCAAAGTCAAAATAATTTTGCAGTGCCATCCAAGCCTCAACTGTTCATTCTACAAAATCTGGCACAAATAGCCTGAGGAGGGTCTCAGGATCTGCGGAGAACAATTCAGGTACACTCAAGTTTTAAAAATCTTGTGCATTACTTCCTTTCTTAATAACTTACATTACTTTTTAAATGTGTTGATAACAAAATAGCATGATGATGTAAGATATTTTGTCCACAGATGATGATCATGGCTCTCCTAAGGTAAGCAATTAATTCAGCTTGGTTGTAACATGTAGCCTTACCTTTAGAATATTTCAGTTCTACAGTAACATGTAAAGCAAAGCTATCAAGTTATTTAAAATAGAAATTAACAGGTCCTGTGCAAATGAAAGAACAACTTCCACCTTAAGAAACAGATTCTAAAATGACTCACTGCTTCCACACCAGCTCTTTATCAGCACTCTTATAAAAGTGAACCTCAACAGGTTGCTGACCTTCCTTTTGCCCAATGCTCTGTCAGCCAAGGCTGGAAATGTTGCAGTGATCACACAGTGGGTGCTCATGTTTACTCTATATGACATTTATTGGAAATATAAATGCAAGTACAGACCACAAGAGACAGATCAGCAATGTTGTAGGAAATGGTGGTTACAATTTTTCTGCCCTGGCTGGCACTTGTGGTTCTCTGCTGTGGCTGAACGGGTGCTGACACCCATTGGTGGGCAGGGATCCATCAGAGTCCTCAGATTTGTTTGTTCACATCACATTCCTCCACCTCTGCCCCTCCCCTTCCCCTTTTATTTTTAATTCTTCTCTCCTCCTGCTCCTCCAGCTGCAGCTTTCTCTTCCCCACCTCCTCCATTCCTTCCACTCCCGTTTCCGTGCACTGCCCCTCTCCCAGCAGCGCTGCATCCATCCACAGCAACCCACACTCACTGCAGGGAATTTGAACACAAATCTCAGCACAAGCACACTGAAAATCTTTCCACAGGATGGATTCTCCACAGCAAACTGTGAAATCTTTGCTAGTTGCTAGTTAAAGCCAGATTTGCAGAAAAGCAGAGTTATTAAGAAGCAAAAAAGATCACAGTATCTGTGAATGTGCATTTTAGGAAATGCATTTTAGGAAAAGAAGCCACTCACTCCAGGGATTTCTTCACCTCTCATTTTAGATTACTCACTTTATATTTCTAAAATACAAATAGACTAGAAAGTTTTAGGAATTAGCCAGAATTGAAACAAAATTTTATTTAAAAAGCGCCACATACAGAAAGCCATACTCTGACAGAATGAGAATGCAGGCATTTAAATAAAATAGAAGAAAGAAATTTTTCTTTCAAGAAGTTTGTTGAATGCCTGTAAAAATTAAACAGTAAGGTTTTTTCAGTGCAAGGCCAAACTGTGAGTTCTACTGTGCAGTCCTTAGTGCAGAAATATTTGGAAATGAAAGAACTGACTTTAGACTATCAAATGATGCTAACGGCTGAGCAAACATATAAAATGAGTTTCAAACTAAGCACTTTTATTAGAAATGATGGTATTGTTTTGCAGAAGTTTCACACACACTTTTAAAATTGAAATGTTATTTCAGTTGTAATAATCTCCTGTAAAAGTATGGCAAACCTCAATGACTTCAATTAGTAAGGTAGTCTCAAACCATTTCTGTTTAGAAAAATATTCAGTTTAGAATAGTTAATTTTAAAAAGTTATATAGCTATATTCCTGTTTTCTTCCCCCAGCACAAACCTTACAGAAGTGTTGATGTTTGTTGAAATAAGCTCTGGTTCTCTATATAGCAGACACTACTTAATAGGCAATTTGATAAAACAGAAATGGCATGCAAAATCAAATATGCTGGGCCAGGTGACATTGCAGTTCATAAGGGCTAAGAGAGTCTTGAAATCACTTGTGAGCTTAGAATCAAAATTCCAGGAAAAACCTTGGGCACCAAAATACCACCCTCAGCTACTCTTGGGCTGTGCCTTTGCCTTTTTCTGTTGCCACTGAAGGAGCCCCGTGGGACAGAGGCCCTGAGAGGTGCCCAGGACTGGCAGGGCAGGTGCCAGGCAATGACCTTTCAGCTCCTGCAGAAATGACTGGTGACAGTACCAAGAACTGCAATGAGTACCAGGAAACAGAGACTGGAGAACACCAAGTGAAACCCTGGAGAATACAAAGGGTCTTGTACTGTGAGCAAATTAAGTTCAAAGGGAAAAGGGATCTGGAACTTAGAACACTGGTTAAAGTAAAGGACAACACAATATCCAGAGGATGGAGCAGGTTATTTCTGGAACGTGATCAAGTTAATGAGTATTTTGTTAAATACGACTTCCTTTTATGTTTAGGTATCTCCTCAGCCATCTTCACAAATGTTTTTTTGTTCTTTAATTGGTTCTTTGAAGTGAACACCTACTACTGTAGCAGCTTATAAGATTTTAAGGCTCTATGCTTATTGTACCTTTATGTAATGGGCTTTTAGAAATGGAGATACTTATGGTAGAAGTTTAAGATAAAATTTGATTCTAAGGTACTGCATGCCCAGCTCATTAATATTGCATTTAGGAGCAGGATTTAGGTCTTGGTAGGTAGATAAGAGACACTTCGATGTTTTACCTATAGTGACTGAAAAACAGTTTGAGTACCATGTTAGTTTAACCAGTCAAGTTAAAAAGCTTATCAAAAAATATTTTGTACATTCTTTTGTATTTCAAGCATCAAGTAATAAGCTTTCTGTTAAACCAAGTTGTATCACACAACTGTCAAAAATCAACAAAAAGAACAACGCTGGAACAACCATTCTGCTTAATTTTGGGTTTGGTCCCAAAAGAGGTAGTCCGTAAGTCACACGAAAAATAAAAGTTAGCCTAACATGCCAGTGTCCTCCACCATTTGCAGCCTCACCACTAAATGAGGCTATTTCATATCAGCAAACATTATAAGTTAGTGTTCATGTAAATACAGGAACTACACTTGAAATTTATTTCTTCGTCTGTAACCACAATTCGGTCCAGCTGACTCAATGTATTAATTAGCCTTTGAGCCTCAGCCTTGCTAAGAATTCAGCTTTTCTCCAAATTATATTTATTATAACATGCCTAATGCACATATCCTTTAAATAACAAAGGATACATGTATTTAGGCCTGGAGAGAAGCTGCAGCTTAAGCCTCGTTAGTGACACAGGTCTAAGAACTATCATCATTTCTCTACAAATGCTGCTGCTGCCATTGAGTTCCTCATGGTTCCTCTTGCTGAAGCTGCAAACTCTTCAATTTCAGCATTCAGTCTTTTAATTACCCATTCCAATGCTTCACGGCCCTACAGTTAAAGAAAAGTTTATCAGTGTGTAAATCTTAGTAAATAAGTAAATCAGTTAAATTCTTACTAAAGACAAATAGTTGAAAGAGGAAAGAACAGAAACACATGCCTCTGATATTTGTTATTTCAATAACTGGAGTACTGCTGGAACATGTCCTGCCTTTGGTTTCATGGAAACAATTCCTTATATCAGCACTTCTCACATTATGATCCACAAAAGACTTTTTATCCAGACTGCTTTACCATTCTCATGGCTGAACTCAAGGTATCTTTGGATTGGCAGAGGACAGACTCTCAACTAAAATACTGTTTCATTGCTCCCACAGAACTATTTCAGATCTGTATGAATGTAGATCCTTCTTTGACAGCAAAAACGAATAGATGGCATCAAGAGGGCAGCAAAAGAATGACAGTGTCACAGTGCTGAGTGAGTGGAGATGTTTTCTCTGGTGAAGATTCAGAGAACTTAGCCAATAACACTTTATTATCTCCATTTACAAGAGGAAAGAGTTCAGCTTGCTGAGCATTCAGTCTCTATAATAAAGGCAGCAGAACTATGTGGCCCCTTCCTAAGATTGCTGACAAAGCCAAAAAGTAAAACAGATCTTTATTCCCTTTGACATTCACTCAGTGACCACACATTTTGCACAAAGGCCATACTTACTTTTTTAGCATTGGAAGAAATTGTGTTTGCCATTAGCCCTTCTAGGTAACTGCTGAGGCTGACACCTTTTACAGATATTATTGCTTCTTGTGTCAGAATGGTTCTGAAACCAGAGCAGGAAACTGAATTACTTTGAGTAATTTAATAAATAAACTCCCTCCTCCCCTACAAGGACATTCCTTCATCAGCTTTGCTCTTTAACACAGAACTTCTTGTCCCCTAAACACAACCCACTTCCACATGGTGTAACTGCTTTATGCTTCTACTTAAAAAATAAAGCCCAAGAGTGCCTGGTAAGTTCAAGTTTCCCTTTGTGGCTCTCAGCCATTTCCATCTTTAGCAGCAGGATGTTAAGAGTGGAAACAGCAGATCAGGAGTTACTGTATACTGGGAAAACAGTATTAAAACATCCCCTTCAACAACAGGGATTGAACATTTCTGACTGTCATGACAGAATAAAACTCCAGTGTTAGAATCCCTAGAATGATCCTTCAGAATTACCACCACTTCCAGCAGGACAGACTCACTAAGTTTTAAGTAGCCTTAAAAACCCCAAGCAACCACCACAATGCAAACCTCCAAAATCAGAGGCTAAAGGCACAAAAATGTGCTTTCCAGTGCAGATCTGTGCACAGGCTGACAAGGAGATCAGGAACAAGGAGCTGAAAACTGCAGATGTACACGAACTCAGAACACCCTGAACTGGACTGGACTCCAGCACAGCATGACCCAAAGTCTCTCAGTGACTCTGCAGAACCAAATCTCACTGCAGGAAGTGGCAGTCCATTTAATCCTGGTTTAGACAATTTATTGTAACAGAGGCCACATAAACCTCATCTTCTGACCAAGGGAAACCAGGGACATTTTCAAAGCAAAACCCAGTAGTTGTGGGCAATCTCAGAGCAGGGAGGTACTCACTTGTGTGGCTCATGAGGGTGTGGTTTATAGACAAGTCTCTCATCTACAGACACCAGGTTTGTAAATGAAATCTGTGGAACACAGGACAGGATTACCCCTTGATACCAATAACAGAGTAATACAGGGAGCAAAATGTTATGTGATTAGGAAACAGACACAGTGTATATACATCAAGAGGCTTTAAAACAGTTTCTCTTAATCCCACCCCCAAAACTCCTCCTGCTCATCAGCATGTTCACAGCCTCAGCAGGGACAGGCTCCAAAAGCCAAGTAGCTCCTTCTTGAAAAACAGAACTAAACAACTATAACCACATTACTTACATTAAACTTTTAAACTGTATTGTTCTAAAGCAACTTTCAAGTTATTTGCAAGATGTTTTTGTACAAGGTGCTGTTATACTCCGATCCATTTCAGTGGCACAAACACAACTACTTACATTACAGGATTTAAGCTCCATCGTTTTTTTCACAGGGTCAATAACAGAGTGCTCCTGCACATAGGTCCTTGTCCTGCAGGTGCCAATGAGCTGGGGACAGGCAAACAGAGATGGGATCAATCCCACTAACCCACTGCAATTCTTCCTGCCTTTAAATGCACAAGCAGTGGTTATTGCATTGAACACACACAACACAATCGGGATTTAGCTTAAAACAAAGCTATTTAGAGGCAGATCCCATTTTCCAGCTGGAAGCAGTCTGAGATCTGAGCTCTCCCGATACATAAATGCTTAAGCCATTAAACTTTTAAACCATTAAAGTTATGAAATGATACACATCCATTACAACAGGTGGCTCAGGAACTTCCCCTCCCTGCGGCGTTCCTTTCTGCCCTGTGACACAATACCCACCGATTTCACAATGGCCGGGATTCCCCACTCTGTGCTCAGGAGCCTGTGGCTGTGCAGCTTCCCGCTGGGATCCACGTGTCTGTCCAGGACATCCACTCCCACCACGCTGGGGTTCATGGGGTTGGGGTATTTCCTCATGGCAGCTGTCATCACCGTTTCCCAGGGGTGACTGCCCAGACACAATCAGGACACTGAGCTGCACACCTCTGCTTTCAACAGGATTCTATCTTCCCCTGAAGGAAAACCTCTCTTTCCTTGACTTGGCAGCGGCACATCAAAATCAAGTATACAACACACTGATCAACTGGGCGTGCTGAGTTCTATTATAATTCGATAAGAATGTTTTCGCAATGACAGCAATGCTAAAAGACTGCACTTTATCCAGATTTTCATAATACTGCAATGATTTATCAGGTTGTTTCTTCTCTCTAGCGAGTACTCCCCTCAGATTATTTTTGCCGCAGGCTCCGTGAGGGCCTGCTCGTGTTTGGGGCAGCACAAGGGCTCTGCTCGGTGCCCACAGCACAGCTACAGCCCCTGCCGAGCTCCCGCAGCCCCACGGACACCGGGAGCCTCCCCCGGCCCGGCAAGGACGCGCGGGGGAAGGTCAGGGGAGGCCGCGGCCGTCGGAGCGGGGCTGCGGAGCGGAGCTGCCGGGACCCGCCGGAGGAGGCCCTGGCACCGGGGCCCGTCCCCACCGCCCCGGCCGGTACTTACTCGAACACGTGTTCCGAGGTCCAGATCCTCATGGCTGCGGGGCCCGGCCCGGCCGCGCTCCGGCACCGCCACCGCCGCTCGGCTCCGCGGGCACGGCTCTGCCGCACACAGCGCGCGCCTGCGCGGACAGCGCCCGCCGATCGCCGCGCAGCGCCGCGCTGACGTCACGGGGCCATTCGGGGTGAGGCTGGGACCCGTCAGGACCGGGCCGGCCGTGAAGGGCGAGCACGGGGGTGGCACCGCCGGCAGCACGGGCGGGGTGCGGTCAGGGAGCAGCGCTCCGAGCAGGCCGGGGCTCCCCCGGCCGCCCCGCGCTGCCTTGCCCGGTGAGGTCACACAGCAGCTGCGGTGCGGCGTTGGGCCGGCAGGGGGCGCGGTGCTGTGGGAGGGTTCCGTAACGGCCCCGCCGCTGTCACCGACCGC
>CM031874.1:9492865-9603065 GCA_018697195.1 Certhia americana | reverse complement strand
TGTGTGAGCTGTGTGTGAGCTGTGTGAGCTGGCCCTGGTGCCACCTGAGGACAGTTATTTCTGCTCTGGGGCAGCTCTTCACGTGGCCAGGGTGAGCACAAGAGGGAACAAAGTAGATAAATTTCTGTTTTTGCACAGTGAGCCATAAATGAAATGGAAAAATGACAGGAAGGCTGTGCTACTGCTTCAGAGCAAGAACAACTGCTCAGGGCTGATTTGGCCAATGCTATCCACCCCCAAAAGACCAGCTTGGCTTTAGGCAGACCTGCCGCAGTCTCTCAGTTCAGTACATTTGTTCTTTACCACTGACAAACACTGACTTGCTGTTTGTATCATGCAGTTCATTTCAATTCAATTATAACACAGAGCAGTGTAAGACAACCAAGTGCTTGTATTTGTTTCTGCACTTTATCAGTGGAACAGAAGAGTTTTGCTTTCTGTCCTGTAGTAGTTACTTCCTCCCTCAGTTTGAAGAAAAAACAGCTTATAGAAATAGCCAACAAATCCCCTTCCCTTAGTCCCTCATACTCCACCAGAAATAGCCATCAAGTTGCCTAGGAAATCTAAATAAAAATTTTATCAGAATATAATTTTCTATCCTCAGACTAATACCTATCTCTCCCTAAAAAGAGATGAAATGCCAGTAAACCATATCAGCTTTCAGAGAAGAGATGCAGGTGTTTATATAATTACCAAGAAATCAGTCTGAGTCGATTCCTGCCTTGTGTGTGGAAAAACCACGAGAGGGGGCTGGATCACATGTGTTGTCTGTGTATTCCACTCTATGTGGCCCTGTGAGAACAGACTTTTAGATTTCAATTTGCACAAGTCCTCATCTGGGATGAAGTATCTTTTCCTCCCTTTGCAGACATTGGTCACCACAGCTACAGTTACACTGCACAACTCTCCAGGATGTGATTTCAATAAAGCTGGTCCAGTGTCTCAGGTAATGATGTCCAGACAGGAAAACCCGAGAACAATTCAGAGTGCAGATGTCCTGTTATAAGCATGTGCACTCAGTGTCAGATAAGAGCCTTGGGCACTTTATAGAAACAGTGAGGAAAGCCAAGGACATCATTTACAGAATGCAGTTGAGGAAGCTCTCACCAGGAGGTGAGGGATATCTTCAAAAAATTTAAAGCATTCTTTGGTTGAAGAGAGAATGGCCTCTTCATCTTGACCATGGATTTGCATTTTCTTGGAGAAGCTCTGAAAGGCAGAGTTGCAGTCAGAATTAATATGAAAGTGGTGTAGAAGGTGGTAAATCTCCCATCAGATCCTACTGTGGCTCTCCCATGGGACCCACAGAGGGGCTGGCACACCCCAAAGATCCCTTCTGCAAACTTACAGGACATTCGGACTGAGCATCGCAGGATCAATCAGCAAAACCATTTAATATTCCACTCACATTTGAAGTTTTTCTTAATGAGAGGAAAACAAAAAACTAAACCAGTGGAAGGACAGCTTGGGTTGTGAACTGCTAATTGGTGTCACTGCTACACTGCTGCTACAGCCACTCTCTTTTAGCTGATGGGAGCTAAGAGCATCAAGGAGAGACTGAGATTTTGTTACCTGCCATTTGACATCTCTCCTTTCCCCAAATACCCCTGAACACCTTGAAGAACCCTGCCCAAATCCCACCAATATTCTGCTCCCCTCCCCCCAATAAATTCAAACCCAGACATTACCTTTGTTTCTCCACATGGCGTTTAAATTAGAGCATATTAAAAATGTGCATTTTTAATAGAATGATCTGGAACAAACATTTGATTTTCAGATCGTTTTTATTTTATTCTTCTGCCATAAAATGTACCAAGAGGCTTAGAGCTGCACACCTTCAGAGTGCTGTTGCCTCATATACCTTCCTTACCCAGTGTGTGATACATCTCCTGCAGTTGGGAAACACTCTGTCTAACACTGCCTACACTAACCAGGCTCTGGCACTGTTTATATAATTTGAATGCAAATAATTATTTTTCTTATCAGCTTCCTCCCCCACCTGACAACATCCAAAATATAAACGCCCTGCACGTAGGATCCCACCCAGCTGGCCTGAGCTGCTTCTGACACTCAGTCTTCCACCTGCCCTCTGGGCTGCTTTGTTTTAACACACTCAAATTGCTACAGAGAAATGATTTACCACCTTACACAGCTGTGCTTGGCTTTATGTTTGGCAGCAGAGGTCTTTAACAGGTAGTACATGGCCCTTAAATGGCTTTTGGCAAGGAATGATCTGGTTTCAATTTAAAACCTGACTCAGAATTTGTAACAAGGTAGGTGCTGTTTGACCCTTTTTGACTTTTTAATTTAGGTTGCCCAGTTTCCTTGACTTGCAGAGTTCAGGCAGTTGGATTATGGCTCTACAAACATCTTGTCTGTGTCAGGAGTGGGAGCAGCAGCTGCCACCAGGTGTTAGACTGAGCTCAGGCCACGGTGGTGCACAGCTTGTGGATGAAGGGGACTGTGCTGTTGTCTGGGAAACAGTCTCTGAAATTGAGAATGTGACAGATCCCAGCCAATAATGTTTGCTCTTGCAGGCATCACAAATGTGCATGTGATCAAGTAGGCAGATGATAATCACATGTTATCACCCACAACTCATGAGCAAGCACAGTAACAGCACAATTAAAGACAAAACCACAAATTTTAAAGTAGTTTGAAAATGCTGATGAGTTTGTGTTGTTTGGAGATAATCATGTTTCTCTCCCAGTGATCCTTGTGAAATTCAAATGACAACATCTTATAAAAACACTGTGCTCTCAAACATTTGTCGGGTGCAACTTTCAGTGCAAAGCCTGAAGAACTCATAACTCCTGGTCTTCAGATCTTGCTCCCATGTCCAAAATTTCTATCAAACTCTTTGTTTCAGAAATCTTGTGCTACATCAACTAACTTTGGACATGGTTTAAAGAAACCACAGCCTGGAAATAAAAGTTGTCCCTTTGTCACACACAAAGTACTGCATGGAAGTGGCCACTTAGTCAGCAGTGCTGGCATCTGAACTGTCACCATGAGATCAGATCAATTAGAAACCAGGCACATAGGCTTTTGTGTGCCCGTGGCTGACCACACAGCTCTGGTGAAGGCAAGACATTAAATTGTTTTTCTTCAAAATTTTGTGGGCCAGAGAACAGGTGGATCCTGGATTTAGGAGTATTTCTGCTGTCCTTAGTGCTGGGATTGTATTTGTTACTTGTTTGCAGGGGGAGGATCCAGTCTCAGCAGCTGAGAACACAAGACCTGCTCTCTGGGGTGCAGACCTCAGCTCTTTAACAGGAACAGCAGCTTAAGGCTCAGTCCCAGCTCTCATCTGGGCCTGACAGTGGGAATTCCCAACCCCAAGATGAGAAGAAATGTTGGTGTTTGGACAGGACTGACAACTCATAGGGAAACAGCGAGCATGGAAGTTAAAAACTGCACCTGAAAATTATTTTCTGGGGATGAGGCGCTCTCAGAGTTTTAAATTTTTAATATCTTACCTGGCCAGTGGTGGTTTCCTGTTTGTAGGTTCACTGAAAATACTTCTCTTTTCCAAAGAGCCTTCTGAGGGGTTCTCGTGAGTTCATTTCATCCAACCTAGGGGGTAAACTATAAAAGAAAAAGAAATAAAAATATTAATCAAATAGGAGAGTTTAAACATAATGCAAGGATCTTCCATGCAAATAAAGTAACAGAATATTCTTCATGCACAGTTGGGACAAAATTATTTTCTTTCATAGTATGCTCTAATAAACATATTAAACTGTAAAATAAGCAGCCTCCATAAAAGCTTCAGTAATGTAAAAGTCATAGATTCCATTTAGGAAAAATGAAAATCAAAGGCCATGAGATGGTGTGATCAGAACTGTCAGAGTCCAGCTTGATTAAATGCCCGAATCTGCATTTCCTGTAACCACCTCTGACACTCCAGGCCATGGGGGCGTTTTTATGTACTTAGCTGTGAAATATTACAGCACTTAAGGAAAGTGAGAGGAATATGTGGGAATACTCATAACCTTGGAAATCCTGCAAAAGAGCTCCACTACATTCTGTCCTGATCCAAAGCCAAACACATTTAACAGGCCTGTACAAACCTGCTACACACAGACCAAGAAAATTTGAGGCAAACATATGCAACAACTTGAAGAGGATCTAAGAATTTAGTAAATATTACAACAACATATGAGCTGTTAAAAATCCATTTTTAAGACCAGCCCAGCCCTGGGTGTGTTGCTCTTGTGAAGGAGAGCAAGTAAAATCCTCACAAACTGGACTCAGCCCTCTGACTCTTCTAGACCTTCCACCATCTCCATTATTGTTAATTAGCACAGCTTCATTAGTGGTGATTAATTAGAGAGCCCTTTGGGAGAAAACAGCTTTTTCACTGTTGTACTGCCTAGATTTAAAGTGCTGCTGAAACAAAGCTGTGTGTAACTTAGTGTTTCAGCAATAATGAAAGGAATGAGCCACGTGTATAAATAAAAAAAGAAAAAGTTAAATTCCATGCACTGAGAAATCATCAAATCTATCCCAGTATGATTAAGTCAGCTTGGATTAATCCATCTCCTGAGGATGTATATATGTTCTCTATTACATGAGCACAGAGTCCAAAATGTTAACAGACAGCTACAAGCTGAAGTTGAAAATATTTTTCAAAGGAATACATAGTTTTAGCATTGACTACTCTTCTTGCAAAACCATTTAAAATGTAATTTTTCATATCTAGGTCTTGCATATTTTACATAAAAAATTATTTTTTCTTTGAATTGAGTAATTTAAGAACCACTTCCAAGTTTCTGCACAAGTAAATAATATTTATATCAGTTTTAGTGCACTGATTCAATAGGATATCCAGCTGGTTCATGATTAATAAGATGGCAAAAATGGAGTTTAATCTTCTTAGTGTCAATATGTGGCTTTTATGCTCAGAAATAAGAGGAACTTTTATTTAAACTTTCTACTGATGAAAAATTCTGAGTATCCAGGAGCTCTCTGAAATACACAAAATACTGTAAAGCAGTAGTTATTAAAAATAAAGGTCTATAAAAGGCAGGATGAAGAACAGAACTCTTCATTTTAATCAAGATGTGCATTCTATGTGTCTTCAAAGCCAGGAGCTTCCAAACATGCAGTGGGATGAGTAGCATAGGAACAGGAAAAACAAATACTGTGTGACCAGCTGGACACTCCTGAGCAGAGGACTCACACAGGGATTGGTGCTGCCAGATCCATCAGTGAGGGGAGCAGCAGGCAAGGAGACTTCTAAGGAAAATGATGATATTATTAAAAAGCCTCCACAAAGCTTCATTAATCACAAAACTTGGAGACAACCCAGCATCAGCAGCAGCTAAAACGTATTTAATTTGCTTACTCCAAAATCAGTGTTTGTTCCCTTTATGAATGTGTGTTTCAGAGTGTCACATATCTTAATCCTTGGTGTAAAAGAGGCTGTAAATATTTTAAAGGGAAAAAAATAGATGATGATGGATGATTGATGATATTGCTGATGTATCACTGCATCCCTCTCAAGAGGGGAAAAGACCTGGGTTTCAAAACTGACACATTTCTGAATAGCTTTTGTTTTCCTGCTTCCCTGAAATTCAGTGGAGGTATTTGAATTATAATCAGAAATTTATTATGCTTGGGTGATTTCCTTATACATTATAAAATGCTATTGTAATCAGAGATATTCAGATATTCAGTGTTAGGAAATGTTCCCTTTAGAAGCCATAATAACCAGTATTTGGTCTAGGAATAAGGAGATAGGATATAACCTTCTTAGGATGGGTTGGGTTGGGTTGGTTCTTGGTGTGGATGATTTTGAGTAAAGAAAAAAAATATAAAGATAAAAAGTGTGAATTTACAGTCTTAAGTTGCAGTAACTACATAGAAAAATCTATGTAATTAGGCAGGAAGCTCTTTACAGCTGACTATTAGCCCAAAAAGCACCTTTTAGTTTTGTTCCTGATTCTTTGATGGCTTTAGTCAAGAAAATACAAAATACTCATGCCCACAGAGCTCTAGTGAAATATGTAAGTAGTAGTATCTCAGATGTTACAAATATGAAAATGTTGAGGAGATTTTCTAGGATCAGCTAAGGACTCAGTTCCCAGGAAAAAATTAGTGGGAGTTGAGCTTCCAACTCACATGTTATCTTTTCCGAAATCTGTCTTGGGTGGCATTTCTGGGACAAAGAATGGTTCACCTGGAATTAAAATGTGAGAATTCCAGGTGAATTCAGTCATGTGAGCCACATTTTCTCCCTGTACCT
This sequence comes from Certhia americana, assembly GCA_018697195.1. NCBI lineage: Eukaryota > Metazoa > Chordata > Aves > Passeriformes > Certhiidae > Certhia > Certhia americana. The sequence goes on along the minus strand of CM031874.1, from coordinate 9,596,815 downwards.
TCTTAATGTTTTGAGTTTCATCTCTATGCTGGCACACAGGATGGGTGTGTGAAGGAGTCCTTGCACAGACCTGACATCAAAATTTGCTTTTCTGAAATAGTTTTATTAATGATTGTTGGGGAGGACAGACCCATCTTTTCCCCAGACCTTTGCTGATTGTAGGGATTTGGAGAGGTTGGTAATTATTGAAAGGGCAAGGTAATTCTAATGTATATTTTTTTTCCAGTGCTGTATTTTTAATTTGGAGAAGCCTTGAGGAGTTTATTAAATTGCCATGTACTTCAGGGACTTAGTTTTTATTAAAATGAATCCTGAGGGGGTAATTTAGCAGTGGATCTTTACAAACACAATCACTGAAATATAGACATGAGTCGAGCTGTTCAGATGAGTGTTTCCATAACAGCACACAGCTACAGCAGGTCCTTAGAGACACAGGACACTGTTTCTATGGCAATAGAATGTCTGAGCCTCCAGGATGCACAGAAATTCATTATGAAAAATAGGAACTAATATTTTAGATTAGAGACTTACTTCTTCACACTTATTTCTGTTTAGCCACTTGTCACCTTTCTGCTATGCCTAGATTTTAGGATGGTGACTCTCTTGAGCTTGTTTTTCTAAAACAAGAGGTCGTATTTGGACATTCTGTCTGTCCACCTCTTACAACATTTTAAACTGTTGGTTAATTTTGTATCACAAGGAGTGGTAACACCACTGCTGGGACATCCATGCAGTGAATTCAGCTGCTTTCTGTCCTGAGGGCAGGAGAGGTAGGAAAAAAAGGGTAGAGGTACAAAATATGCACTTACAGTGCTTTGTGTGCACCTCAAATAGGGAAATAAATGGTAACAAATAAATGAAAAGTGCTGAAGGCGGCATGGGAACAATTTCAGGGTGGTAGGAGGGTGCACAAAGCCACAGACAGTGTAGGAGTGTCACTTTTTGTGTTAAAACATGAATTATGTCCCTGCTAAGTAATACCAGTTGTTAACAATGCTGGTACTCTCAATTCTTCGTGCTTTTCCCATGTTTCTGCATCCTGAGTTTCCTAGATCCTTGTCTGTAAAAGTTCTTCCAGATTTTTCTAGTGGGATCAAATCACAACAGATCTGTAATGTGTTAATACTGAGCAGATTCACAACAGAATCTGTGCTCTCCTTTGCAGGAGACCATCAGAAATTGAAACTAATCCAAGTAAAGAGCATTATTATTAATATTTTCAGCTATTTCAGAGCACCACGCATGGAGCCTGAGTCTGGCTACAGTGAGCGTCTGGATGCTGAAGACTTTTCTGAGCATGTACCCAGGATTTCAGGACAAGGAGACAACACGTTAATAGCTGAAAAACTGCTGATACAATTTCAGTGTCTGCCTTTGAAAACCTGAGCCATTAATGGTGTCAATAAATTTGAAAAAGTCATGGTAATCCAATTACTGCTATTTTAAAACACTAAGGTTCCTTTGTAGCTATGGAAACAAAAATGCAGACATTAATGAGCAAGGGGGAAAGAAGCCTGGTGTTTCCTTGACGACAGATAAAAGCAAGGCTCCATGAGACCAGAAGGAGAGAGGGATAGAAATACCTCTCACCATGACAGACAAGTGAAACCCAAGTCCAGTGCAATAATAAACTTCACTCTGCCAGGAGTGTTCTTTCACATCACCTTTTTCCTGCAGTCATCCATGCATGAGGCACTCAGGGTAAGAACTGCAGCATTAAAGCACGTGATGAGAGTTGGAACCTTCCTGGGGCACTCCTGGAACAGGTGAGTGTTGTGTGCAAGGTGGAAGAGCTTCTCAGCCCAGGGTGAAAGGCTAAGTGCCAGATCTGAGCCTGCCCTGTGCTTTGTGCAGTGTGGATGTGACTCGTGCTCTACATGAGCTCATTGTGGGCACAGGGGACACCACCGTGGCACCCCCAGGGGTTGAAGAGCTCCTGTTCCCTGCAGTGCATCCTAAATTCAGTGTTGATATATGTATTTATATATAGCACTTCTTCTCCCAGAGAAAATCTGTGTAACTCCTAGATGAAAGTATGACACAGACAAGCAGTGTGCAACTGCAACTTAATGATTATCACTTGAAATTTAGCTGGCAGCTCTCACAAAATTCACAAAATATTGTTGTCAGAGGAACTCAACATTGTTTGAAGGTAACATAAAAGAGACAGAGCTAGATAAGAAGACACCAGTCAGGTTACAGAGCTATTTTTCAGTGGATAGCATATAGCATAATAGAATATTGATATGTAAAATGATTGATAAGGTAATAAACGGAAGAGTTAATTGGTAAGTTTCTCCCAGGCATTTTGGAAGAGCTGAACTTTCAAAAAAAAAGGTCTCATTTTAACTCAATCCAGCTTATGTATAAGTGAAGATCCTTTCATAATGGGAAGGACAGTGTATCAATTGGTTCAAAATCCTGAATTTTGGTGTGTCAATAGCAATCAAGATCTGGATGCTAAGCTACAGGAGTGTAGGGTTTTCCTTGACAACATATTGGGAAAAAACACAACTTTGTAGGACCTTATGGGGAAAATAAAAAGAAATCCATAACTGAGTTGTCTGAATGGTATGGACCATGGTTTACTGGTGACTGGTGCTGGCCTGAGCTCACAGTGATGGGCTCACAGAAAAGATGTGTGTCTCTATTTAGAGTTATTGATGCTTCCTTTTGCTGGTTTTGACATTGATCTGAGTTGGTTCAAGTGATCAATGACCCTGTCAAATTCTCTTCTCTTCCTCTGTAAATCACATTAAAGTCTGTGTACTTGGTGGGCTTTAGAACATTTCTGACTGCTGTCAGTAGTTCTGAGTTATCTGTTTTTCTGTGACAAATAAGAAACAGATGGAAAAATGAATACATCTGTAGTTTGTGCACGTACAAACCACTGAACCTTGTTGCCTTTTCGAGTTGGAGCAACTGTTCCTCTGAAAGCTACATTGCTTCTAAGTGTGTCATAATGGTTATTACTCATGTTTGTGATGTGATTTGCCTGGAAAAACTACAGCTCATTAATCCTGCAGTCTATAGGACCTGGAAAGACCCTTCCTGTTCCTCCTGCAAAACATCTCTTTTGTGGCAGAGGCACCATAACATCCTCCACTTTTTAACCTTTCAACTGTCAGCAAAAGGAAGATTCAGGCAAGGAGGAGGAACTGGAGCTCTTCATTCCCATCCCATCACCTGATTCTTCAGCAGCAAAGCTGGACTCATGTGCTTTTCCTCTCTTATGTCCAAGATTTTTCTTGGATTTTAGGCTATCCTTGTAAATTAGTCCATAAAAAAAACCCTTCACCATATCTGCTTATGGTGAATTAATACTAAAACCCCAAACCAAATAAAGCCCCAAATCAAACTGTGTGATGATTCAGCATTTAGAGCCTTACCCAACACACATTAAAACTACATTTGGAATAAAGGTCTATGGGATTTCAATAGAAGATGGTTTGAGGCTGGACTTTTTCCTTTCGTGGTGTTTTTTTTTTTTTTTTTTTTCTTTCTCCTTTGGGTGAGTGTCTGCCGGTCCAGCCCTGCTATTGGGCTGTGGAAAGAGCCCAAGAACTTTAAAGGAAAAATTCAATTCTTAGTGAAACACTGAGGTTGTGTCTGCAACCAGCTGAACCTTTTCAGTTTTGTGGCTGCCTTAGCATTTTCTCAGCAGCCCTTGAGTCTTTTCCCTATGGGATTCATTAATTTGCCTTCTGTTTTAATTTTCCTTGAACTGACTTTTTTTTGGCAAGGAGTTTTTTGCTTCTAATGAAGCTTTGTCTCTCCCTTTTGCTATTCAAGCACATTTTTGTCTTTAATTTTTTTTCTCTTGGTATGGCCTGACCAGTTTGTGAGGGTTATACTCCTCTTTGGGTGGTAATCCTTGCTGGCTCAACAAACAGAATAAACTGCCAGATGAATTTTAGTAGTTGTCCTTCAACGTTGATAGGAGGGTTATAATTGGCTGTCCAGCTTAAAAGAACGTGGTTTTTTTTGAATATTTTTTCTATATTCAAATTTTTTCCCCCAGATTTTTAATAGTTGCTTTAAAAGCCAATTCACAAAGCTCTGATCTTTGGGGGAAAAAAGTCACCTTAAGTGTCATGCTGGAACTGATCAAATGAAAGATGCGTAGGCAACCATGATTTCTGTACATTCAGACTTAAGAGTTCATGTCTATAAAAGAAATATTGCTATTTGTGATAACTCATACTCATATTAAACAATGCTTCTTCATGGGGATTAGTCCTCAGGGGACGATTAGGTGGATTTAGACATTCCAGGGGTTACTTCACCTGCAGCACAGTCGCCAACACCATGAAGAAATGGTGACTTGGAAATACAGCATCTACAGGTTCATAAAATAATTGTCCATGTTATACTGAGACAAAAATGAGCAGCACATACACCTCTGAGAGATACCACCAAAAAAGGGTCTTCACTGAGCGGACAGAACAAAAAGATTAAGAATTTGGAGAAAGAGTAATAGAATAAAAAATTATGGTTCTTTTCTTTTACTTCTATCCACCCACAAAAAAAAGTTTACAATGCCAGGAAAACGACCAGTTTTACTGAATTGATTTTAGGAATGTCAGCTTGCAAACTCCATCAGGTTGTGCAATGGCACTTGGTCTGCATGAATGGAACTCTGCTGGCAGGAGGATTTCTTGTCTCTCCAGACATTCACTTTTCTGTATCAGCTGAGAACAGATATTTCTCCAGCAAAATTTTCCTGGAGCTGACCTCAGCTGTTAGTGTATACATGGAAGAAGAATTTAAGTTTCTCCTGTGGCCAGTAGCCAAACCCCACTCAGTGCCAAGTCAGGCTGTACTGCTCTGTAATAATGGCAGTATCTGAGAGTTTTACCACACAGACACAGATCTGAGGATTGTTTTTCATTCACTGTTGGGTGATTCACTGTTTAACTCCTTTATTATCAGTCTTTGTCAAAGTTTGGGATCAGCAGTCTGAAGGTCTCCAGTCCAGTCCTGCTGGTTTTACTCGCACTGAGCTGTGCTGGTTTGACGTTCAGCTCTGGCTCCTCAGCCTTGGGTGAGGAGGCAAATGACTGCCAGGGGTACCCTGCTGTGAACAAGGGCAGCACCCACCCAGAGTCTCCTCTCTTTCCCTCCCCTTTCCCTCTGCATGCAGCTGCTCTGCTTTTCATTGTCAGCACACCACCGAAGGCAACAGAAATCCTGCTTGATTTGGGGCTCATCTGAATGTGTGAAAAGATGGGCACCTAAACCCCTGCACCCCAGAGTGCACATGCCTTCTGTCCAAGCACAAGATTTTCAACCTGGCTGTCTCTTCTCAGAGTACTTGAAGATACATATTTATCAAGTGTCAGTCCCTTACTACCATGGGGCAGCCAAGTCATAAAGATTCCTTGTAGTTTTCAAGTTTCTTTCTAAATCTGTTTTGTCTGTCTTTCACTTTTTGTGGTAAAAAATATGTTTGAGAAGCGTTCTTGCTTTTCTGACAAAACCTACCTCCTGTCCCTCCCAACAACACTGTGTTTATAATTGTTTTAGTCCCTGTCACTTGTGTCAGCACTTTTATATCAGCTGAAATCCCATTTTCCTCTCATTCCCTATGATATGACAGCAAACAGCCCCTTTGTCTCACTCCTGTTGGTCTCCAGTAGTTGCAACAAACATTCAAGTCTGTTTTCTGCCCAGTTTAGATCAGTAAACCAGAGGTGTTGCTGGACTACTAAACAAAAGCGGGCTGCAGCATGTCCTGGATTTTTTTGTCTGTGTTTTATGGAATTTTCAAGGGATTATCCTGGGCTCAGATGTCCTGCCTGGCCAGTTGTGGAGTGGCTGCTCTGTCCATTGTACTGTGCTACTTGGTTCTACCAAGATTTAGGCAGCTATTTAGCATGTTCTAAAGCAGAAATACAGGTGCCCTCTGAAGATTTTCACTGGGAAAATCTGGATATAATCTCTGAAATACAAGCTCTTGTAGATTAATTAAAAAATAGCAGCAAAACCGATAACAAAATATTCACACTATGTAAAATATAAAACCTTCCTAAATACTCAATTTACCTTTTTTCCCTTTAGAGGCTGAGGAAGAAACTTGACAGGATTACGTCTGCTAAGTTAAAACAAAGCAGCAAAAAACCCCCCAAACCCTTAGAAAAAGATAAAAGGAGAAATGTCACAATTTTTCATTTGTGCCTGATGGGGTTGTGTGTGGGGTTTTTTTTGGGTTTTTTGTTTTTTTTTTTTTTAAAACTGTTTGCAAATCTTCAGTGTAATGGTTTGAAACCCAGTCGTGTCATTTCTGTACGCCCACACACAGAGCTGCAGTAGTGCAGACACTGTAGCAGGCAAACCATATTCCCAGCATCGGCCATTAAAACTCTTCCTACACCAGCGTGGGCTGCCTGCACCCCCTGCTCTCTCTGCACACACCCCACCACCCACCCTTCACTGTGCAAATGCTTAAAAAAAAGGGAGAAGAGAAAGACACTGAAAAAAGAAAACAGGATGCTTCTTTTGTTTCAACGCTATTCCAGCGACCTGAACCTCTCCACCTGCCTGTGAATTGGCCACCTAAAGGTTAGCAAGTGTTTTGTTCTAATTTTCTATGGACAGAGAGAGAATTCAATTCTAGATGGCAAGACAGAAATTTTAAAGTTACAGGGTTTTGCTTTTTTTTTGTTGTTGTGATGGTTCTTTCACTTAGCAACGAGAAGGATTTTTTTTTTTCATAAAACACAAAGCATTTCAGTTCTGGCCCCACTTCAGCTTTTCAGAGGGCTTTAATCGGTATTTTTTCATCATTTAGTTCAACCTTCTAAACTTTAAAAGATGGATTAGGGTTATTATTTTTCTGTTAGAGCAACCTGTTGATTGCAGTCTGCTGGCTGGAGGTTGTTAACTCTTTCCTAACACGGGAAATGCAAATTTGATGAAAGGAAAAAAGAATAGAAATCCTTTGAGGCTTTTAAGCATTAAAAATCCTATTATTCCCTCATTGTCAAGCCACCAAGCATTTTACAAAACCAACAGATATGTTAGATATGTTTCTTTTTAGAAATAGTGATGTAAATCTCAACTACAGACATATAATAAACTAGAAAGCATTTCTTATGGCTAGAGCTGAGAAAAGTAGCAGCATAAGAAGTAGAAAAGGAAATACTCTTGATACAAATTGCATGAAGAGGTCAAAAAGGCCAATACAGTGTTTACTTACACATTGAAATGTATTTCAGTGAACAATATTTTTACTGATTTAAGCCTTTGGAATGTTTTCATTTATGGGTATTCAAAAGAAGGAACATAGGAAAATATAGAAAACTGTACAATAATGATAAAACCAGTGCTGCTGTTCTGAAACAAAGGGAAGGTAAAGCAGATCCTGTTCTCCCTAACAGATTTTAATATTGTATTCTGATACAGTATTTACAGAAATAATTGCTTTAAAAAGCCCAACCTAACCAGCTTTGCTGATATTATACAATTGTGGAAGTAAGTGTCAAAAATATTTGTCCTTGGGATATGGTACAAGAATTTCAAAGTTTCAGGTTTTCCAGTGGCTTTGTACTTTGATAACGCATGAAAAAGGGCAAAACTTCAGAACAATGACTTGCACCAAGCAGCAAGATTTCCCAAAGTCAGAATTTGAGATGTTACCATGGAAAGACTCGAAAGGTTTCAGAAGATTATGGAATGAAACACTTTCAGCCTGATTCTGCAGGTGACTGGTGCTCCCAACTTTGTTCAGGAGGTACCGGCAGCGTGCAGGCTGCGGCTGGAACTGGCAGAGTTGTGGGATCAGACACAGCCCTTAAGAACAAGGGGGAAAGTGAATTCAGTACTTCTGTTATGAGACATTTCAAGATACGAAGTCAAACTGAGAAAAGAGCAAAGGCAGAAATAGTTTTTAAGTAAAACAAGATTAACAGTAATTTCTGGGCTAACCAGGAAATGCATCGGTTCCATTTCACATGTTTGAATTGAGGACTAAGAAACTCCAAACCTGGGGTACACTCACAAACATTTTGCTTCCATCACAGAAGGAGTGTTTAAAGTACCTGCACAAAGTTTTTTCCAGACCCTATGGTTCACTACAGCTTTATGATGCTAAGTTTGAAGTAGTTTTGTGTGGTCTATCAAGGGAGTTGTGCTGGCTGTCAGTGTTGGATGAGCAAGTGGAAATGATAATCCCACTGTCTGTATCTTCCTCTGACAGTAAGATACTGTGTGCTGCTCTGTGTGCATCATTGCCCTCACAGGAAAAAATAATAATTAACAGTCCTGGAAGGTACTTTCTTTTTGTTTGATTTTGCAAAGTTCTTTAAAACCTGTAGTTGCAGGATCTTTGGAATCTATTTCCTCACCAGCACAGGAAGAAGGTTTAGTGCTGCTTTCACCCCTGACAAAACTCTGTAGGTGTCTTTGAATGATGCAGGGATTTAAACACCTGGGGTGGAACCTTTTCCACAGATACTTGGGACACAGAAATGTGTAGCAATTGTGTGTGGGTTTAACTCCTCAAATGCTGATTGAGAAAGGATTGTGAATTGAGAGAGGAGTGTAGCCCCAGAACTGCCTCCTGTGCAGCACCTAACAGTGGGCTCAGCTTTGGACATAGTTTAAATTGATACTTTGCTGTGTATTGAGACAGCTGGATAGCTGAGTTTCTCTGAGCTGGACAATATTTTAAACTTAAATGAATATAAATAATCTTGCATAGAGATTGCAGCTGAGGAAGCAACACACACAAGTAGATTGATTAGAAAGAGAAAAAAATCCCTTAATTTCAAACAGAATTAATGCAGTGTAATACTGGTGCTCTGTAGTTTGTTACTTCTAGCCATTACAGCAGCCTGTTCATCCATGTAAGAAGAATCACAAGATGCTGTAAAAGACCCTGATTCCAGAGTCACTTATTCAAGATTTAGAGATTTTAGCTCAAGCTTCAAAAGGTTCTGCTAAAACCTGAAACCTCTGTGGTAGTGGCAAATATCCAGACAGCCACTTGCTTTTCTTGTAACTTGCTTTAATTAATTATTGCCTTCTTAAGCCTCTCAGGGTAACCAGTTTCCACTTTCAGCATTTGGAATTTGATACTGAATGATCTAAATAATGAACTTAAAATGCTTATACATGTTTTCAATTTGTTATTAGGTCCAGCACACTGCTGCAATTATTAGTACTGTTTAAATTAAGTTTCTTTTTTAAAGTAAATTCACCTTAACTTAATAATAGTCAAAGTGGAATAAAATATAATGGGCTCCAGAAATATGATCAAGCTGAAGACAAACTAATTTTGACTGGTTATATAAAATGCCCATAATCATCTGTTTGTATGATTTGATTCATGCCAGTGTTCTATTATAAGATGTGCATCTTTTTTCCCCGTTGGTTTGTTGACTGTAGCATGCAGTAATCCTCCAGAAGATCTCACTTAGAGGTGAGAACACATTCCTTTAGGAAAGTATCTCCCAGCAGAGCTGAAACTACTTGCTGCATGTAATTCTCTCCATCTGGACAGACTGAGTCTGTAGAGCAGAAGCATGAGTCACTGTAAAGCAGTTCAGAATGTCAAGTATTTTCTAGATTCACAGATTTTAAGCGTCTGCAGTGCCATTACCAATTACTGGGAGCATTTCAGGGTATGGGAGAAACCAGGAGGATTTTAAACAGTAATCCTGGGCCCTGTTAAGAGCTTTTCTGCCCCCTGAATAACTATGTGGCAGGCAAGAAAGATGGGAAGAACAAGACAGAAATATTTCTCCAGAATTAGAGGCCTGCTAAATCAGGGCTCCAGAAATAAATGGAAAGCACTCCAAACAACAGGCAAAACTCTCCAGGATCAATAAAGCTGTTTGGAATGAAAATCCACTGAGGCCTCCGGCATTAGTCTGCCAGCAGAATTATTAAAAGAAAGAGCTCCTACTGAAGTGGGTATTTTAAAATTTTAACATTATAGTTTCACCACTACCCAGCAAGGGATGGGCTGCAGTGTCTGAACTGGGCAGCTGCTCATCACAGGGAAAAGAAAAACTGTATCTTCCAACATATGGTGCTCCTAAGGAAATTATACAGGCCAGAGATGCCAATTTTGTAACATTATTGGAATGACTATTCCAGTTTGGGATTCACTCCCCAGTCTGCCAGCAGAGGAGGTTACAGCCATCCCAGTCCCTATTTTAAACAAGTGTTTGCATAAAGAAAAGTGGCCTCTCCCAGGACCCCTCAGTGCTGTTCACTGCCTTACCTAAGCAATCGTTAGGAACTTGACCCACAAATAAAATCTAATTTTAAAAAATTACCTTTTCACTGTGCTTGACTATGCCCTATTCTGTTTTCCCTACAGCTTTCCACAGGTTTATGGAGGTTTGTTGAGCATGACCTAAATGCTTTTGAGATTCCTGAGGCATTTTCCCACCTGGTTACTGCTTTCTCCCGTCCCACAGGGCACCATTAGAAGAAGCTGGTAGACAGCACCCACGCTGGATAAGTTTAGCATTTCATATGTGGCAAGTGTCTTCTCTACACCATTGTTTTCTTTCCCAACATATCTTAAGAGATATGTAAAGTTAAAAGAAAATTAGCTTTAGGAGTGTAAACTAAAACCCCTGCCATTGTATTTCAGGACAATACAACTGAAAGCAGAGTACAAACCCCTCACATTTCAAAGATTCTGTTTAGAGCTCCCTAATTAAATAGTGATAAAGGATACAGAGAGATTGAAATGCCACTTAATTTTATTTCTGTTTCAACTCTTCCTGTTTTCTGAAGGTTGTTAATGTGACACCAATGTAAAAAAAAAAAAAAGAAAAAAAAAGAAAAAAAAGAAAAACCCAACTTCCTACTTCTAATCTGTTTCAAGTCTTTGTCCTCGTTTCTCTTTACTTGCATCAAGTTTTGCAGAAATTAGACATTTTTGCTGAAATGCCTGGATCAATCAAAGGTATGTGAACTAAAATTATTTCCAGACTAAAGACTTAATTATTTCCAGACTTTTACTTCTGCTCCCTGGCATTTAAAGAGGGATCACTAAAAGCTTTTAAAAAAGGTAAAGACTCCTGGTATAATTCAGTATATTGTGTATGTTCAGAATGTTGAAAACATGCTTCTGGGGGGTTACAGAAATAAAGGAACTCTGTCATGTCTCCAGGCCATACCTGCAGAGCAGGGTGGGACATTGGGCAATTGAGCTCTGAGTCTGCTTAGAGACTGATGCTCTGCTCAGTGCTGTGTCAAAAAAGGATATGAAAAGTGCAGAAAATAAGTATTTACATGTTTAGTTATTGATTTGGTTAATAATGATGGGCAGTTGACAGAGCATTGCAGAAGACAAAAATCTTTTGATTGTGTAGTCCAAAATTATGATAACAGTGCTGACAAAATGAAACAAATTTTATAACAGGTGTTTGGAATTCAGGAAAAAGTCTATAAAAATGGAACTTATTTGATTTTAAATGAGTTTTTTATCAACCTCCTGTATTAAAATGCTTTATGCTTATAAAGTGACTATGACAATTTTTATCTGAAACTGCTCCACTTTTCAGTGTTCCACAGACCTGCCTATGGTGTGTACCTGAAGTTAGAATTTCAAACTTCAAACCAGGAACAAAATAGTTGTATTTCATGGGCTTTTAGCATCCAGTTTTGATAGCTTAAGAAATCAATTTAGAAAATTTTGAGCTGGCCAAATCCTGTATTTAGTTTTGTTTACTGGAAAATTTTCCTTATCTAATTAGGATGTTCTTATGCTGGTAGTTCTGTGCCACAAGTTACAAACAGCTGAGAACATGGGGTGGATGCTCAGTAACACAGCCCAGGGCATAACCAACAGAGGAAGTTCCACATTAGGCAAGGACTACCCTGAATCAGCCTTGGGGCAGAATTAGTTTGAGATAAGCTATTTTTGTCAACGTACAAAGAAATACAGCGGCCTTTTTTGGTGTATAAATAACAGATGTGAGAAGTCTGATGGTATTTGCCCTAGTAGAATACAAGTCACAGCAGTATCACTCAGGAAGAGAGCACTTTTTCTTGCTGTGAAAAACAGCAAAATACCACACCTGGCAGAGATGTGTTATTACAGTCTTCAAAGTACATTAAGTATCACTGTTGAGCATTATTTAAAACTTTCTTTTACATTTTCTATCACCGCTTAGGTACTTTCTTTGTAGAGCATTACAGAACACTGAAACGATTCTCAGAATTAGGCTGTGTTGTGGGCCCCAGAAACTTAACAGCATTAAGTGAAATTACAGAACCTCTGGTACTTGGGAACCACAGGATTCCTATGAAAAGCATCTGTCTGGGGTGGCCTTGAAGGGCCCATCAGCTCTGCATGGCCAGGAGGAAACCAGAGAAAGAAATAGTTTGTGCCACTGGAGCAGGCTGGTGAGGGCAATGTAAAATATGTGGAAGTGTATTTCCACACTTCTGTCTGGGGGAAGGAGGGGGGCAAAGACATAGTGACTTGTTCTGTCTGGTGTGGTACTTGTTAGATGTTCTACCTAATGAGTATTTAGGCTTCTTTTTTTTTTTTTTCTTGGAGTCTGCTCTCTGCAGCATATTTTTTTCCCGTACACTTTTTAATTTTTTTAATATTTTTGAAAAACTACTGTAAAACTACTGTTAGTTTGTGTCATTGTCTCATGTCTTATCCCTTATTGGATGCTGTGTTTAAATTTAGAAGTGACCGTGTAACTTAGGAATCATCTTAAGTGGACTTGACATGTTGATAACATCACTTTTCAAATTGGCTAATTCCACTTTTATTCTGTAGGGATAACTACACTGCACAATATGGAGAATAATTTAATTTCTTTAACAAGCCATATTCTTTTAACATTATTTCATCATTAAAGTCACTGCCTATAATAAAAAGCCACTTAAGTGATTGTTCCACATAGAAATGTCAGAAGTGCATAAGAAAACCCCATGTTTGATAACTGAGCTTAATTTATAATATTCATTATAAATTAAAAAAAAAGGGAAAATCTAACATTTTGCTGTGCACAGATCAGTTCATTTTACACGTTGTTTTCTTGGATGGAACCAATAAAAATTTCAAACCACATTTTGATGCAATTCTTTTACTGTTTCCCAGTAATGATAACCTATTAAAATGATCCAAGAAAGTTACAGAAACACCACTAGAGATTATGCAGTAAAGCAACAAATTGCAGATTTCAAATTGAGCCACTGATTATGTTATTGCAAATGGGTTTTTAATGGCTGTTTGCACACAAGAACAACCCATTACTCATAGCAGCCAGTGCATCCAGTGAGCATAGCTGAGCAAGAAGCAAATAAACATTCACAGATCACCTGATTTTCACCCAAACCGTAATTACAAGGGGTTATGCTCATGCCCCTAACTCTACCAAGGAAGATTTTCAACTTTCTTATTTTGATAGTTCCCTCCTTTGTTTCTAAGAAAGAAAAAAAGAATACAAATTTTTGCTGAACTAAGAAGCAGTCTGGACCAGCACCAACCCTGAATATAATAGGATAGATTTCAAAAGAATTGGTTCACTTTTTACAAAGACTGTGTCTAGAAGATGTTTTCATCTGGCATTGAAAGCATCTAAAAACAAGCAGTACACCATAATATCTCCATTAATTATACCAAATTAATTTGGTCTACACAAAAGCAATTTTTAATTTCTCACACTATTTTCCTGTGATACCATCTTTTCTACTTTGCACATATTTATGCAAATCTGACTTGTAAAACAGGACAGGAGTTTCATTTTGTTAACATATTTTCATTTTACACCACTTGCTGCAATATGTTTGGCCGTAGCTCCCTTAAATTGGGTAAGCACAGAAAATATGCAGGCATGTTTAATGTCCTGTGTTTGGAACCAGTTGCCCAAAGAAACTGTGCAGTTTTTATCCCCAGAGGTTTTCAAAACCAGACTGGTAACACCCTGAGAACCTCATCTGACCTTGGTGCTGACTCTGCTGTGAGCAGGTGTTTGGACTAAAGATGTCCTGAGGTCCCCTTTAACCTCAACTGTTCTGTGTTTCTGTATTAAAAATTATTAATATTAATGACATTAAAATACATGATAGAAATATGTAATGGAAATATGGTTTCAGAAAATTAAAATTCTATTTTTTCTGGTGTACTTAGAGCCTCCACTTGCAAATCTGAAACTCAGATTAGTTTCCATGCTTTGGGTATTCAGTGTAGGTTGTAAGAGTGGTTTTAAGTGCAGTGCTCAGTGTTCTTTACACTGTACTGAGCTGTAACTCCTAGGGCAGAGATGAAAGATGGATCAATGGAATTGGGACAGGAAGTAACGATTATCTGTATAATGCCTGCATGTAAGATTTGTGCTATCATTAGCTGCTAATTTCAGTCCAGCAATGTGTGTGCTGTTTGCTGCCTGTTCTTGTCCCCTCCTGGCAGGTCCGTGAGCCCATGGCAGCCGAGCCCTGGCATGGAGGCCCAGAACCCTCCAGGCGTGGATCCCAGCCCGGGCCCTTCCCCGCGGCCCTCGCAGCCTGCCCGGGGACAGGCTCTGCCCCAGCCCCTGTACCTCAAAGCCCTGACAATCCCGCTGTTCCAGCCCGTCCAGCCTGGCTGCTTCCAGCCACACGGGCCCTTGGTGGCTGGCAGGAGCTGTGTCCACCTCGATGGCAGCAGCATTCCCCTCATCCTCAATCCGCTCGTTCCTCCGGAGGCCATGGAGCAGCCTCTGCCACTTTTCCAGAAACAGCTTGGGCAAAGTCTAACGTTGAGCATAGTCAGCACTTTACCAGTTTTATCATCGCCAAGCTCTTGTGTAAATGCATCTATTGGAAGCCCGGGAAAATCAAAAAAATCTGGGAAATACATCTGCAAACACTGTGGACGAGATTGTTTGAAGCCAAGTGTCCTTGAGAAACACATTCGCTCTCACACAGGAGAGAGGCCCTTTCCATGCACCACTTGTGGCATCGCATTTAAAACTCAGAGCAATTTGTATAAACACAGGAGAACCCAAACACATGTCAACAACACCAGGTTGCCCTCAGACTGTGACATCAGTGGGGGACCAGAGCAAAATGAGAGATCAGCAGAGAGCACCAGCTCTCCCCAAGGCAGCAAAGTCTTGAGCAGCCCCAGTGAAGAGCAGGGGATACACATCAAACAGCCCAGCTCGGAAACCAGTGCAGCAACAGACACTAAGAAACCTCATGAGCTCTCACTGCCAGCAGCAACCCCTTCATCAGCTGCCTCAGAAAATCAAGAAACAACGAATCAATCTTTGAGTTCAAAGGCTATTCAGGGGGTTCCTGAAAGAGAACCTCAAAGTTTATCATCTCCAGTTTTGCCAAACGGTCCCTGTCTGAGAAAGAAGATGCAGGAGCAAAGAACTCCGACTGCCACTAAGCACATTCAGCTGCAAAGGCAGCAGGCAACCTCTTCAGAGAAGCAGTGGGATTACAAACCCTTGGACTGCAAGCTGAAGAAGTGTGAGAGCACTGACTCGGGGTATCTGTCACGCTCTGACAGCACAGAACAGCAGCTGACATCATCCAGCCCCTTGCACAGTCTCTACGAGCACAGCACGGAACTGGAAAATGAAACTGCCTTCAGCAACCCAAGGTGTGCCTCCGGAAGCACTGCAAAGCCAGAGGCAGCTGACAAAGCTACAGCCTCGATGCTAGAGAAAAAGAGGCTGGAAGAACACATTTCAAAGCTTATTTCTCACAACAAAAGTGTGGTGGATGACACCCAGTTAGACAATGTCAGGCCCAGAAAAACTGTCCTTTCTAAACAGGGAAGCATTGACCTGCCAATGCCTTACACATACAAAGACTCTTTTCATTTTGATATCAGAACTTGTGATGTAAATAGGAAAAAGAATCTTTCTCTTTGTTCAGCAAAATCTACCTTTGCACCCCTGGAGAAATGCAAGCCAATGTTTTTCCATTCAGTTCCCACCCAGTTCTCCACAACAATTGACACTGTGCCTGTTACTCGAAGCAACTCCTTGCCTGTTGTGGAGGGAGTGAGGATGGTGCATGACAAACCAGGTTGCTCCAAACCACTTTCTCTTACTAAGCAGTCTGTAAACACAGGCACTGCTGGTTTGCTGCCTAGCAACGATCTCACTGCCAATTCAGTGGATTTCCCTAATAGCCATCCGCGAGCTCTAGTCAGACAAACAGCAGTGGATGATTTGCCCCTAAGTAATGTGGCCGACCATCCTTCTCTGTCTGAGGAGCTGAAAGGGACGAAAAAGCTTGGGGCTGGAGAAATAATCAGTTCTAAAAATAAGAAACACAATCAAAGGAAGTTGAAGATGTTCTCTCAAGAAAAATGGCAAATGTATGGAGATGAAACATTTAAGAAAATCTACCAAAAAATGAAAAGAAATCAAAATGCCAAGAAAATTAAACAAAGAGAGAATAAGATTACAGATATTACAAGCTTGACTCCTAATTCAAGGGAATCAGTCAGCAGCACTGAAATAACTGAGGAAAGAGATGGCAGGAGCTCTGCAAGTGACAGTCCTTCCTCCCTTGTGACAGCAGCTCCAACCATGGGTAAATCAGGAACCTCTACTGATGGTAATTGTGTCCTGCAGAATGTGTCCTCTGAGGAAACTGCAGACAGAGGGTCCAACCTAATGGAGACATCACATTCCATAACTGCCAGAGCTGTAACCAGCCAAACTTCCCAAGAGCTCAGTGGCAGTGACACGGAGAAATGCACAGCTGGCAGCAACACACTGCTGGCTCCAAGCAGTGGTGAGCTCAGGCTTCAAAGTCCTGAGTGTCAGCTAAGCAGCCCTGGGAAGAATGATGACTGCTTGCCAGTACAGAGTAGCAACTGGGAGAAACCAAGACCTGGGAAAGAATCCAGTGCATTTGAATTAGATTGTAAAAGCACTTCACACAATTATGGGAACCATCACAGGACTAACGAAAGTGGCCAGCAGGGCCTGACACCCCCATGGGTCCATTGCAACAACAGAGAAACTGCAGGGAAATCCCAGACTTTGCCATCAGAAAGGAAAAAGCTGAAATTCGAAGTGGAGAAGACACAAAATGTGATTTCAGAG
The DNA here is from genome assembly GCA_018697195.1 of Certhia americana. Lineage (NCBI taxonomy): Eukaryota > Metazoa > Chordata > Aves > Passeriformes > Certhiidae > Certhia > Certhia americana. The sequence continues at coordinate 9,579,779 of CM031874.1, read as the reverse complement.
TCCTGCACTAGTCCCAATAGTGAAACCACTGCAGTAAGTGAAACAGAGAGAGGCCATTGCTCTGGCACTCAGTGTCTTCCCACAGCTCCAGTGAAATTCTCCAGTAAAGCAGAGGAGCAAAAATCAAGCACAGGAATTAATGAAACCACTGGAGGTACTGAGAATGTAGAATACAGGAAAACAATCAAACTTCCCACACATGCTCCTAATTACTGTGACATTAACCTTCTTTCATATCCTGCAGGTATCACAAAAGCTTCACTGGTGGAATTTTTAGAGTCTGAATTAAAGGGAAGTGATTCCAACTCTTTTGCCTTGCACAATGCAACAGATAGAGACGACAAAACATATATTGTAAAAACAGGAGCAAAAGTGCCACTTTCCAATGACAGTGCTGTGGATGTTTCTTCTGATAGCCATCATCTGCAATCTGATCATTTAAGCCCAGTCCCACAACAAAATGCCTTCTCTCCAAAATATATCCTTAAATTGCCACAGGACAAGAGAGCTTCAGATCTGTCACCTTTGCTTCGACCTGAACAGGAGATGACACCTGGCACACCTGTGACAGACACCTTAACCAGCCCACCCTGCTCTTCCACTGGCACATCCCTCCATTCTCATTCCAGCGATGTGGTTTGGTCCCCTTTAAAATCTGAAGTGAGACAAAAGGCTGGAAAAGGAGAAATTCAATGGAATCTTCACACAAAATGGAAAACTCCAGGACTCTGTCCACCAGTCAGCTCAGAAACCACAAATATCTTAACCACAGCAGAGAACACCTTTCGTAACCAGAACTTCAAGCAGCAGGATATTGCAAGAGAGGATTGGAAAAACAAACAGAACAAAAATAAATTAAATTATCAAAGGCAAACAGAAGAGAAGTGGATGAGTAAAAGTACTTGCTCTACACAGACTCCGAAGAAGAAAATCTGCTTTACTTCTGTGTATACAAGTGGCTTTTTCATATCTGCTGACATCAAAGATGAGAGAAATGCTTTACATCACCTTTGCTCAGGAAGTGACTCTTTGATAAAGACATCAGTTTCCAGCAAGGGTGCAGAGCCAACAATCCTGGGATGGGACAGAGCAGGAAGTCCACATATCCTTAAGGACAGCCCACCACCACTGCAGGATCTGCAGCATTCCCAGAGCTCAAGAGACAACCCCACTTATTTTTGCCATTCTTTTGGCACTTTCTACTGCCACACTCTCAGCACTCACTGCAAAGGCTTCCCAGTGCTGCCCCACAATAACAGGACCAGCTACTCTGGCACTTCTGCAGTACCAGGCTCCAAAAGCACCTTCCCATCCCTCAGTGCTGAGCCCCGGCTGACCTGGTGCTGTCTGAGCAGGAGCCTCCCTCTAGCCTCGGAGCACAGTGGGAATGCAGCCTCTGCCCACCCCTCCGTGCACACCTGGGACAAGGAAGCCAGCAGGGAATGCACCCTGTCAAAATACGACATCTCCATTTTCAAAATGAGAAATATTAGCAAGACTGTGGCCTACGGCTTAACAAACACAAGCTTAAAAACCTTGGTTTCATCCTTTTCTAAAGGACACCAGATGCAGGAGGTAATATTAATAGTCCTGTTTGCTTTCTCAAGAGGGTGTTATTGGCTGACAGCCCACCTCCACCCTCTGATTAGAAAAATGAAATAATTATCAGAAGTATATTTATGGACATTTACAGGCATTCGCTGATACAGAATTTACAATTTATGTTTTTTATAAGATAAGTGTTATACTCGTTTGATGCATCAGAAAGATACATTTCTGTGTGAATATTTAAGTTTCTTTCACTTGACCATTTCAGGATGCTAAGAGTGAGAAGAGTGAATTTCTATTTCTTGATTTTTTTCCCTTTATGGGAATGTTTCATATTTTTCTGTAATAGGATCTGTATGTCATTGGTTTTATTCTAAATGAATATTTGACTTAGAGTAGGACTTAAATACTTAACTCCTATGCTGTTCAGTGCTATTTAAAAAATGCACAGATTTCCAACTTCTCAGTCAATGTAATTCACAGTTTTCATGTACTTCATTTTTCCAATAATCTCAACAGTTAAGCTCAGCAGTTCCTGGTGGTTCTTTCAAAAATATTTCAGAGCAAAAGAACAAAACAGTCGTTTGCAAAAAGGAAAAACTCTCAACAAATAAACTCAAGAGGAGCCACAAACAGAAGAGGATTAAAGTCACCCCTAAATGGTAAGGAGCATGGCTTTAAGGTTCACTAGATACAGATGTAAATTTGTTGTAATACGTGCAAAAACTCCACAGAAAATAAAAAGTCATGCCCAAAATTCAACCTTGCCGAAACTGAGGGAAAAAGAGATAAATCTCTCAGAAAGAGCTGTTCTTATACCGCAGCAGGGCCCCAAAGGTAAATTATGAAAATATCAATATGTTGTTTACTATTAGGAGCAGACTATTCTAAGCAAACCAGACATATCCCACAGAAAGATGATGCCTGGTCAGTTGACTCTCTCTATGATTTAGAAATTACTCTTATCTGTCAAAATTGCCATTTACTTTTGTTTGAAGGGAACCAAAATGCTTCTGCTTTTAATCCTCTCACAGCTCAGAGCAGTGTGTGAGGCCCTTTGTCCTTGGAAGATCCATATCCTGAACTGCTATTCACCAGAGAAGGCAGAAGCATAAATATCAAGTTTAACACAAACTAACAACCATCTGTAGTTCAAAGGATCATTTGGTTTAAATAAAAAAACCAGGAAGAATTCAAGCATAAAACTATCAAGGGCACATTGTCTCAATCAGCATAGCTCCCTCCTTTCAATGGGAATTCCTATCAGTGGAACATTTACCCTCTAATCTTTCAGGAGTGTGGGGCAGCAGGATGTATGATGAATTGCTTCAGTAAGGAACACATATTGTGTGCATACATCCCTCTTTATTTCATGCCCCAAATCAGACAGAGTGACTCCCTTGAGGACAAATCAGTGTCAGTAACTTAATCACTGTGTCTAGTTCAGCAAACAGCACTGCAGTTTTGAAGGGTCATAAGAACAGAAATAGAAGACTCAGGTTTATGTCACCCAGCTGAGTGACATTCTTCTGGGACTTTTTTATGGTTTGATTTTCGGGTGGTGTTTTGTTGTGTTTTTTTTTTTTCCCTGCTGGTCTCAGAATTTGTTTATATCAAATTAATTTATATCAAATGAGTGCAGGGATTTAATTAAGTACAGTGTCCTGAATGCTCAGGTCATGCATTACCAGTTACCAGTAAGTAACTGGCCCAGCTGGTAACCACCAAATGTAATTTAATTTTCTAATACACCAAACACCTGAGTAAGTGCATCCTTTTGGATTTACATCTTTCTCTGTGGATAGTCACAGTCTATTGATTTAGGGATGGGACTTTAGTGTCACTCATTCAGAGTTACTAAAAGATGGAGCCAGAGTAGAAAATAAAGCAGACTTGGATTATTCAGTGTGGGTTTGCTAAATAACCAAAATCCTTATGTTGTCCTTTAGTGATGATGAACAGGTAGCACTCAATGAAAAGGAAAAAAACCAACAACCACACAGCCTCAGGTGATTTCCATATGGTTCAAGTCTTTGTGAAGTATATTGTTTTAAAATTCCAGATATGAGAAAAAGGATCTGTTATTCCTTAATTCTTTTCTCTTAGAAAATCAAGGATTTACTGAATCCTACAGAGAAAAAAAGAAAATAATTGTGCGTCTCTTGCCTAAAATTCAAATTTTTTTTTGAGTTGACATAAACAAGCATCTCCTTCCCAGTAATAAGTTGTTGTTAGACTTTAATGCACCTGATGAGGTGGTGTTATTCTCCTCCGGCTGTTCTTACATCTCCCATATTTGTTTTTCCCCTCAATGCCCCTGGCACTGCAGGTACAGAGGGAGGCAAATCCATGGATTTGCTCAGCTGAAAATGAACCGGCTGAGCAAGAGGCCCTGTTTTCCCAACAGAGCTCTGGATGCTTTGAGAAAGGGCTGCTCATCCCAACCCCCCAGATTTAATAAGCATAAGAAGTGCCATCCTCCACAATCCAAGATGCAAGGTACGTATTTGGAGTATTTGTGTGATAATTGATGTTATTTCAGTGATATGATGAGAAACGTAGCAAGTTTGAGGGTGATAAAAATCAAAGTAAAAGTTTATCCAACCTCTTTTCAATAGAAAATTATCTACACCAGCAAAAAGACACATCATACTCAACCTCAGACAAACAACTTTGCAGAAGGAAAAAAGAAACAAAGAATAACTCAGGAATATCTTCCCATACTGAAAACCTAAACCATGTTAAACAAAAAGACAAAATGGATAAAAAAGTAGGTATTGTACCTTAATTCTTGAATTAATTTTTATTAACAGAAAAAAAGAATTGTTAAATTAATTAAAACCTGAATTATATTTAGCTGTTTTAAAGTTGAAGTTGAAACTGTTTTTATTGCAGATTTTGGTTAAAATGTTTAAAATGTGTTAAAGGTATTTTTGGGGGTTAAAATATAATGAAAACGTACTAATGTTGGAATTAGCTGAAATAACAATCAAACTTGCATCAACTGGATGAAATTGCTCTGGACTGAGAACTTTACATGTAAATTTTTTTCCCCTCCTAATTCCTACAGGACATTTCTGGGCAAATCAGGGAACACCCAAGAACAAACGCCTCTGTCCAGAACATTACAGCTCCTCTGGGAATAGCTGTGACAGCTCATTCCTTTTCCTCCACAGCTGACACATCCCTGCAGGAATTCAGCAGGGATGTGGCCATTTGCTGCTGGGTGACACAGCCCCTCGTGCTCCAGCCATCCCTGCCTGGGGAATCCCAGCCAAGCCTTCGGAGCAACCCCAGGGCAGCTTCCTTTGGGTCTTGTCCTGAATTTACAAACACAGGCACAGTTGACCAGCCTGACAGCACAAACCTAGAGGCTGCTGCTCCTCTTTCCTTACATCCAGGAACAAGCCAGGAAAATATATTGAGGGTGGAGTCAGAGAGCAAAATATTTGGAATATCAGACTCTGTGATCCAGGCCTCCGGAAGGGAGAAAGCTTCAAGTGAAGAAAACACAAATTCACCTCCTACAGTCAACTCAGCTCCCAGTTCCCAGGCAGGATGTTCATGTTTGTTTGGATCACAAGCAGAGTCTGTTCCTGAGACAGTCACGAGGGCCCAGTTACCCAGCAGAGAACACTCACAGAGGGCAAACTTATCTCAGCATCTCCTGGAGCTGCACGGAAGCGCAGACAAGATCAGATCCCACCTGCAACCCAATCTCTATGGAAGGCCACATGGAACAGCTACTGCTACTTTTAAAAAGCCCCCAGTTACCCTCAGATCCCCTGAGTTCAAGAGTTACTCTGCAACTACTTCCAAGACATACAAGAAGAGAGGTTTAGAGATGATGAGGAGGCAAACGCGGGTGGAATATGATGACACGAGCAGTGATGATGAGGACAGGCTGGTTATAGAAATATAGCAACAGGCCAGGGTTTGTGTGCCAGCCTGTTCCAGCAGGAAATGCCAGGGATCTTTGATCCATAGTTCTGAAACACCTTAATATCAGCAAAGCCATTCCTCTGTGCCAGAGGTAACACCCTCTTTGGAAGAGCCCTTCTTTCAAGGACTCAGTCTTTTTTTAAAAAATGCTCATTTGAGGCTGGCATCGCACATTTAAATGCAAGAGGCAACCCTGTGTTCCCTACAGGTTTCCAGCATTGTTAACGTTCCTGCCAGTCTCAGAATTCCCACAAGTGCTGGCTGCCCATGGGTGTGTTACTCCAAGCCTGCAGTGGATTGGGTTACTTCAACAAAACAACTGCAGCAGCTTCCTCAGTTCCTCAGCTCAGATTTCCTGGAAGGGTATGGATGTGTTCCCTTCTCTATATTCCTGTTTCTTGTTCCTCTGTACTGGGAGTGACACTCTGGCATTAAGGGGAAGATCTGTTCCCTAAGTTTCTGTGATATTGGAAGAGTCTGGAAAAATGCTGGTCTTTTTCCATGTTGCACAATGTCAATGCTTCTGTGTGAGAAATGACACAAGCATGCTTTGCTTTGTGTTTTGTGCCTTTTATGCCAAGATCTACTCAAATATTCTTGATTTCTAGGTGAAGAATATGGGTGTTAGCTATTGGTATTTCCTTGTGGTAAAATTTCTGACAAGGATTTTCTCATTATATTTGTCACATTGTGCTCTAACTGATGTCATCTGGAATGTTTCAATTTTATGGTAATTTTAACTGCAATGATGCCATTTTATGGAGGGTAAAGAAGCTATATGGCATAGATTGTTTTCTTTTTTTAACAAGTTTTGTGCTACAAACCCTAAAGTTTACTGGTTTCTATGTGAATAAATAATTAGATATTTCAATTTGACCAAGAGTGCCCACTTGCTTGATTAAACTGATGAGCACTAAGAACATTCCACTTCTACATTATAGTCAAATTCTGTACTTAAACTTCTACTGTTCTTGTATTCTGATTCACACATAGGGATTAATGGATTAATGTACATGGGATATTTGGAGTTGCTTTTTAGTCATGGTCAGATAAAAGATTAAAAAGATCATACAGAGAAATCTAGTACAAATTGTAAAAAAAAAAATAAAAAAATAGGTGTATGCGTAAAAACTGCCCAAACAGCCCAGAGAGACAAACCACATGCCAAGTCCTGTGCAATTCTTGTCTATTTGGGTGTTCTACAAATATGACGAGACTTGAGGTTGTCAAAACAGCTTCACATTTATCCTTTATCTTGCTCTGTTCTGTATTTGTTCTCTCAGATAAATTGGTGGGTGTTGGGGTATTGGAGTGAATCCCAGGTGCAATGAATTTAAATAATGTGAATTCAGAGAAGTACACAAATAGAATTTGGGGAGAAGAAGAGGAAAAGAAAGGGAGGAACCATCAATGCTGACACAATATTGAGCCATTCAAAGTTCTGGAACTTTTTTTCCTGATGGAACCACTCAAAGCTACAGCTGGACTCTGAATTTGTAGGGAAAGCAGGAGAAGAAGAAACACAAAGCTTAGAGAGATCCCCAGACCGGTGTTCCCAGTAATGCTGTTGGCCAAGCACCTTTAGAAAGCACAGTACAAAAATCATTGCACCAAACCACACTAGCACCTCCACAGCAACAATTTTCACCTCTTGCTTGTGCAAGAGTTCATTATTATAAAGCATGGACATGTAAGGAATATTCTATATAAAGTTTTTGTGCATAATGTTTATGGCTAAATGATGTATTTTAAAGTGGAATTTCTAGATCAGTAATTTAGAAATATTCTAATGACAGACTCAGAAGTGCTGTGCAAAGAAACTTTTTTCCTGCATAGATTTTACAGCATGCAGGATGGAAATTTCTTTGTCATTCTACAGCTGTAGCTAGAAGAAAAATGGGACAAGGTTAAGGTAGCTGGGAAAGTAAATTTTAAACTCCATTTCCTGACAGAAGTAATCCTAAACATTTTAGTTCCTTGTCATGTGTAACAATTTGACTTAACATTAATTTTTAAGAAGTGCCAATAGATCCATGGTCTAAGTTGGGGAACTCAGAGAGTTTGCACATCCAAATTCAACTGGCTGTATGGAAAACTGTATTCCAGCATTCCAGAACACACTGTACTCACAAGAAAGACAAACAGGCAAACTCTTCTGTACCTTTTACACAGCACAAGAATCAACCACTGATGTGTTTAATTCCCTCCCAAGCAGCTGAACATAAAAACCACAGGAGGGCACCAGGCACAGAGGGAAAAATCTGTTTCCTTCTCCTCCAAAGCCAGCAGCAGTTCTGATGGATCATCTCTTTGCTATAGGCAAAGCTGAAATTCCTTTGCACATGAATGCACCTCATCAACTTTATCCACCTTCCAGTGAAGGAAATTCGTAAGGAATGCTGATTACTAATAAAGTCTATGTTCAACACCCACATCTACCCAGGCAGATGCAAATTAGTGGATGTTTCAGATTTTAGCTCTTTAAATGGGAACACGTTTTTCCTTATTGTTTCAGACTTTTCTAGGAGATCTTATTAAATATTGATACTTCACTGATCTGCCTGGCAAACCCCAACACTTACACAAAGGTGGGTGAGAGGGATGTGAACCAACCAGAGCAAGCCTGAGATCTCCAACACATATGAAGATATACATTGAATAAAAGTTCTGGCTTGGAGCTGCTGGAATTGGCTCTGTAGGGGAAACTTGCAGCAGCTTTTCACAGAAGCCACCCCTGCAGCCCCCCACTACCAAAACCTTGCCACACAAAACACAATGCAGCATCATGTTATTTAGGGCTGGAGCAGGCTTTCTTTCCAGTCCTATTTTTATCCATAAAATCTTGTTTGTCAACATCTTCCCCAAAAGGCAATTCCTAATATATTTAATGCTTCAGTATATACCCTGCTGATATAGACAGGGAGTGGTACCTAAAAACCATACCTAAACCTGGTTTTCTATCCTGCCTAGGTTTTATTTGCACAACCAAATTTGTTCCCATTCATCAGTGTTTATATTGTAATAGTTTTCCTGTAGTTAAGTAGCTTTGTTAAACCATTAATTTTACCTTAAGGATTTGTGTGGAATTATGGCCATAGATTAAGGCTTCTGGCCTGTATATTTCATTTGCTATCAGCATTCCATGAATCACATGGCTGAAAGGGTCAATAGTGGGTTTTTTTGGGTTTTTTTAGACTTTAAAATACTTTGAGATTTTGACAGCTGATTTAAAGTGGCCCGGTGGAACTGGATAAATGTCACGTAGAAGTACTTAGAGGCTGTCTTCCAGGGAGCTGTAATGTTACCACAGTTTGGTTATAAGCCATCCTCTTAAGTACTTAAACATAAAAAAGTGGTTTTCTTTCTCACAGTCCAAGTACCTATTGACTACTCAAGACAACTGCCTGAATATGTTCTACGTTTATGTGATGCTTGAGGTTTAGAGGGACAAGAGCCAGTTAAACAAGGGGTGAACTCACTTGAACAAATTTGTGGGTGCTTTGCAAAGTAGTCAAAGAGAATTCTTGTGCCATGGGTGTGTAGACTATTTTAGCTTTCAAACCCTCACTATAAAAGTCTCATTATCAATTCCTAACGATTGTCAGGGTTCAAAACCCAATGCTAAATGAAGTGATTCTAATAGAGTCAAATCATTAATCTATAATCCATTTTTGTAAGCATCACAAGGTTTGTGCACGTGCATCTGCCGCATGTTTCTGATTCACTGATTGACAAAATAAGCAGTGCTGAGTACAACTCCAGGAGCATGTTCTTAATCCAGCCAGGACTGGAAGTGCTTCAGAGTGAGCTAGTTGGGATACATTAGACTCTGATTCTTTTCAAAGATTCTTATGCCATTAACAAAAGGAGGGATTGGATAAGAGCCATGGGAGCTGTTTCATAACCTCCTGTGGTCTTGTTTTCCAGCTGACTGTGATGGCCACTCAGGTTCTGCTGCTGAGGTCAGTCATTCTGGACCAGCACAGACAGTTAAGCCTTGATGGACTCAGGCTTCAATCTGCTTTCTACTCAACCTCTGCAAATCAAAGCCTCTTCCACATTACAGAGGTATTCACAGGGCAAAATTTAAGTCACATCAACAGCCCTCCCCACTTTTTTTACACTGACAGAGCTATAATCTGTGTTTGTATCTAAAAATCTATGATTTATCATTCTGTATTATGCATATCACAGTCAGATTTTTCTTGAAAACATCCTTATTTCATTGCACATGACCAAATTAAACATTTTGTCTCAAACACACAGCTTGGAGTATGACAGGATCACTCAATTGAGCTGCTATCCTTTCTCCTCTGTAAAGAGAAGCCATTACAGAGATTTCCTCCTCTCCATCAAAATGGCTAATTAAAAAAAAAAAAAAAACCAACCAAAACTGATTTCCGTAACATGCTTTGGCAGCAACTGAGGTGAGCAAACTAAATGGGGAAAAGGGAGCCAGGGTTGTTCCCACCTGTGTTAGGAAACCACAGTCTGAGAAGAGCAATACTTCACTGGGAAGCTGAGCCAGGACTGTAACAGTTACCTCAAATCTCCAAACTTGTAAGTACAAATGCAATTAGGAGATTGGCACAAGCAGCAATTCAGAGGGTTCTGTGCACATACATGTCTGTGTCTTGGATGGGAGGAGGAACAGGTAAAATCACACTCCTTAAAAAGTAATTTGACCATTAGCTCCACATTGCCTCTTAATACTCTTGTTGCTCACAGGGAATTATTTGCATTAAGATCCTCAAATGCAAGACACAGAAAGCCATCACAGCCCCTGCAGCCCATGAGTGCTTGATATTCCAACTCATCTCACTTATGAAAAGGTTTTGTATAACTTTGTTGATTCTAGTTATGGGCTATGTTAGCTCCAAATGGAGCAAATATTGAAAAGGGAAATGATACAAAGGTCTCAGACCTCAAATCACTGGTTGTCCAGAAGCAAGAAAGTAAATATAGCAAAGTAAAGCATAAAATAACTGCCTCATCCTGCCCAATATTATAAGGCTTAAGAGATTATATGAGAAAGGATTTACAAACTTTGATTTAAAAATAAGAACAAAAGCAAAATGGTCATTATTACATGTTTGATATGAAAAACACCAAACCTTTTTTATTTGTACCAGATGTGGATAGGCAGACGTGAACTGTTGGACAATATTCACAGAAGTGGAATTAGGGAAATATCCATAATTAATAGCATGCCTGTGGAAACATGTTCTGTGCTTCAAAAAGAATTCAGGTGCTATTAGAACTGGAAGAACCTCCTTACCCTGAAGATGTTGACAAATTTGAAGAAATTCCAAGCAGTGGAAAAAATCCTGATTGGAGGAACAGATTACTTGTGCAGAAACATAAAAGGAACCAATCTTCTGCGCTCAATTACACCATGTGGTCCAGTTAAATTCAGTGGCAATGTACCAATAGAACCAGGAGAAAAGCTTGATTGGAACATATGATATGAAGGATTTGCTTAGAAATGCTCGGAGGAAGAATTCCCTTTAGGAAAGAAAGGAATTGGTAATACATTTTAGGAAAACAATAGGTCCTATAAGATTTAAAGTGCAAAGAAGGAAAATACAGTCAGAGAATGTTCTACTGCAGTAACATCTTTTAAATACCTCCTCTGGGATATTTAACAGAAGTCAGAACACAGGCACTCACTGTACAGAACAATTACACACAGGACATCTTCAGAGAAAGCCATCAGGCAGTTCTTCCCCTGGATATCCCTGTCATTCATGGAATCCACACAATGTCTATGCTCATCTTTTCTATGCTACATCCATTGTTTCTCCCCACCTTAATTCACACAGTAGTGACTAATGCATTATGAAAATTCATCCATGCTGGATCAGTTATAAAACGTAATTGCATTGCCTGTGTGCTCTGTCTACCAGATGTTCCCTTTTGTGTTCATCAAGAACACATTGTGTAAGAGGAGCTCCTCTAACCAAAACACCCTCACCACTCTTGGTTTAACTACAATGACACTGCAAAAAAAAATGGGGCCAGAAAGAGAGAAATCTTATCCTTGCCTTCTGGATAATAGGATCTAGAGAGAGTTTCTAGGATAGATCTGACAACACATATATAGTATCAGAGAATCATAGAACCCTTAAGGTTGGAAAAGACCTCTAAGGTCAAGCTCAACCACCAACCCAGCACCACCACCTTGTTCACCACTAAACCATGTCCCCAGGGGCCATACGCATACGTTTTTTCACATTTCCAGGGATGGTGATTCCACTACTCTCCTGGGTAGTCTGTTCAACAACTTGTCAGGCTTGACAACCCTTTCAAGTTGCAGAAATTTTTCCTAAGCTCCCATCTAAACTTCCCCCGGTGCAACTTGATGCCATTTGCTCTTGTCCTGTCATTTGTTACCTGGGAGAAGAGAACAACCCTCAGCTCACTGCACCCTCCTTGTCAGGGAGTTGTGCAGAGCCAGAAGGTTCCCCCTGAGTCTCCTTTTCTCCAGGCTGAGCCCTTCCAGCTCCCTCAGCTGCCCCTGTTGTTGTTGGGGCAGAAATCTCGCAGTTGCTGGTTGCAATGTGATTTATTTGCTCTCAGACTTGGTGTGCTTCTTCGTAGAGTTGCATCATGCAACGCCTTCCTTGCCGTGCGTGTTCCTGGTGTGCAGCTTATCCCGTGGGCACCGGGCTGAGGTCTCCTGTGGCTGGCACTCAGTGCCATCCTTTGTATCCCGATGGGACAGGAGCGCTGCTGCCGGAGCCCGCACCCGGCCGTGCCTGCAGCCCGGACAGCGGGAGCCACCTGCGGGAACCATCAACAATTACAGCTCCGACCTGGCCCCGGAGCCAGCTGGGGAGGGGACACCTTCCCTAGGAAGAGGGGACACCTTCCCTCCCCTGTCACATTATTACAATGGCCTTTGAGAATTCTGAAAGTTCCGGATATCCCCGGGATGCTGAAAGCAACGCTGTCCTATTGCTGGGAACCAATACGTGGCTAAATATGTACCAGGTTTTGTTTAGGGTTAAATAAGTGTTTAAGAACCATCAATTGCTGTTCTGGACATGCTGGACCTTTACTATGAACTGGAGTGGTGCCACAAGTGATTCCTCATGCACCTTCCTCAATGCCTTTGGCAGAGGAGGGCAGGATGCAGTTTGCTTTCCCACAGAGGGGTGTCCTGAGCATCTGGAATTGTGTGTCCCAGGGCTGGAAACACAGCCTGCCAAGGCCTTCCTGGAGGGAAGCTCCAGAGCACCTGCAGAGCATTGGTGACATTGTCTGTGGGGTAGCACAGCATGTCCTTGTCGACAGCAAGGCACCCCTGCCACACCAGGTCACTTGAGCCATCAGGTGACTGTGCCACCCACCCCTGCAAATCCCTGATGTCTCTGCCTTCAGAAATCGATAGAAATCTTAGGCCAAAACAAAACCAAATCTGGTGTTTAGCATAGCAAAGAATCGATCTAAAATTAAATGGGATTTACTTTGCCTCCCAAGCTTCTGGATGTGACAAATGTCAGAACAATGAGATATGAACCATTTAGAAGTCAGTGGTCAAAATAGCATTTCTGATGGAAGGATTCCAGATTGGACTGTGGCAACAGTAACTATGTTGCAGTAAGGCCAAGTCTAAAAAAGCCCCTAAGATATACAAAGGGAAAGAGCCATTTTTTTTTACGTTTCCTCACATGAATATTCCCCCCCTCCTTGATCACTGCGTGACAATAAGAGCTGGAGTCAACACAAAACTATTTAGATGACTATCCCTAAGTTCTTTACATAGCTTGTATTGCTTTAAATATCTTTGCCCCCTGAAAAGTTAAATTCATCCCACATTCTTCTGGGAAGGCTCAGGACTGGCGTTCCAGCAGCATTCCTAAGGGGAGCCTTACAGAACTGGGATGTATTCACAGGTATTCTCCCTTCCCCCCAAGTGAGAAATCACAATTATGGGATAAAGGGAGAATTAACATCATTTGGGAGACAAAGTTTTCATACTACAGCACAACTTAAAACAGACCACAAGTCTGCATTAAAAACAACCAACTTTAAAAAAAATTAAAAAAATATATATATAATACAGAATGCAGTAAATGGCTCCAAGGGATCTTCAGCCTATGAGTCTTTTTTTTTTCTGTTGTGGGAAATCATGTGCTATTCTGCAAAAAACCCCAGGAATATAAAGAAGTCCTAAAAGCAATGAAATTCTGATAGTTTTTTACCAGACTAAAAGGATTTGTATTCTCCAACTAAATTAATTGATCATAAGATTGATTCATAAAAATTCATACTTTGCCAATGCTGGTCTGCAGGACTGTATGACCCTGGAAAGCACAAAGGTTGTGGTCAATGAAAATAAGACTTGTTCTTCCACTCAAAGCTGCAGATCCCATCATGCCTCATGTGCTGGTGTTTGAGATGAATGCAGAGAGCAGGTATAAAAAACTTCCAAATCCTGATTCAGTGAAAACTCCTGTTTCCAACTTTTCTAATGATGTTTTACCAATGTAGTGAATTTAGTATTTTCCTCTAATTGGCATTTTCCTCTAGCATTGGACAAAGGGGATGTGAGCTGCAAACAAATGTATATGGAAAGATTTTCAGACTGAAAGGAGGGGACAGATCTCATCTCCTTGGGGCTGCGCAGAAGTCCTTCCTCTATGACAACCTCCCAGTGGGTTGGAAAGGCGTAACTGCCAATATCTTCACTTTACCAATGGAGCTCAGACTTCAGCAATTTAGGTGGCAAATTTACAGTAGATTTGATGTACCTGGCCTAATTTCTACTACATTCACATTTTACAAAAGCAAGATGCTTTTCTACTCTTCTTTCCCCTAAAAGAAATGGAACTCTGGCAACAGCACCTTTTGAGAGCACTCCACCGCTGGTGAACATTTCAAGGTCGTTTTGTTCAACAATGGAACAGAAATACTTGTTAGTCACTGCAGCTAAACCACTTTATAACTGGCATAGTCATAATTGATAAGAAATCAATTCCTTGTGCCAGCTGCATAATTTCATTCACAATTTTACTTCATCTTTCAAGTAATCTCAAAAGCCCTCAGGCCCTCTCCAGATGCAGAGAGAAAACCTCTGTTACTCTGTTTTGAGAACACTCTCAACTGCCAGTTCAGTTTAACACCATGGATTTCTGTACATCTTTTTTTTTAGGCTGCCATTACAAAGCAGGTGCTTTTATTCATAGAACAGAATTCTCTCTTACAGTGCAGGACATCTGACTTGCACGTCAGATTGCAGAGTAATTTTAGAAATTTCTATTAATATTTCTTTACAAACCTTTCTTTCAGATAACGCTATGTACAAGGTGGTTATAGCCAGTGGTATTTACAGGTTTTTTAACTACTCAATGAGCTTTTTTTTTAGTTCTACCTAAAGTTGGATTTTCCTTTCATGAATAGTTCTTGTCACACCTATCAGCTGATAGGTTTGATCTTTATCTTTGTCATCCAGGCCTTGGCACCTCTTATGGCATTTTATTATATGGGAAGAAGGTGTTTCCTTAGGAAAAAAAAAGAAATTGCTTACTTGATCCTTGATTTCAGGGCTATTAATGTGCTAAGAAAGAACATTTTCAATTGAAGGTAAAGGTTTTAGGCTTCTTCAAGGATAAAATCTAATCCCCCAGCATGACATGACTGTAATCCTGTCCAACAACACATACAAACCACAAGTTTTCAGTTCTCTGTTGACAGAGAACAGCCATCCACAGTGCTAAAAAAGCAGTTTCCCCATTAGGTGCCCTAACAAAGTTTTCAAACTATTCAAACACAGAGGCATAAATCAAGAAAACAAAGCTTTTGCAAGATGTTACATGTAAGTTATACTAAGAAGTTAAAGAAAACCATCTGGGCATAAAATGTAAATACAGCCAGCCGACAAAAATTAAGAGGAAAATAAAACCAACCATGCATTTCAAATGCCCCAAAGACAGAGCTTTCTTTCTGTAAGACCACTGAAGTTTAACTCCCATCATCCAGCTCAGACAAAAAAGTAATTTTTCAAAATACCAATGAACCAGGGCACTAGAACTTATCCAAGATGCAGCTTTTTTCAACTTTTTAGCTTATTTAAGATATAGTCTTTCAAGGTGGGTAATTATCAGCATCTCTTAAATGGCAGCTAGGAATCAAAGAAAGAGATGGTAACTTCCTAAATCATCATGGAAAATATCTATCAGGATTAAACCTAAAAGGTTTGGTTCAGTTTCCTGTATTGCCAAATCTTCAGTTTCTGCAGGGTAAAACAACCTGGACTTGTTGAGTAACCCCAAGGAGGGGAGGAATAAGAAAGAGAAGAAAGTCTGAATACACTCCCAAAAACAGAGGCCTACAGTGTTGGAAGGAGATTAGAAAATACCTCAAAATGCACTATCCCTGTACAGCAACTGTTTTTCAAAGATGTCTACAACAAACAAAGAAAAAAATATTTTTAAAATCAAAACCTAGAAATGGTATAAAATGCCCGAACTCTGGATTTTTCATGCTGACTTAGTTCAGATCACTTACATAAGCAACATACTTGAGATTTGATTACATAGCTAGATTTTTTGTTTATTTATTTACTTTTAAACAGGATGCTTGCTTGGGTTTAAGTTAGTTTGGGGAAAGGGAAGTAGGAAGATTTTGAAAACAAACAAATTACTTACAAGCAGACAAGTTAAAAAAATAAACGTGTAATGCCAAAGCTCTCCCTGTCTCTCAAGGCTGGTACCTTTGGATTCCCAGAACATTCCTCTTCTTCCTGAGCTCATGGAGTGACTGGGAGGGACCAGCAGCCTGGAACCCTTGGCAGAGCCCAGGTCACAGATGATGAGACTCACTTTATCACTGATTTCAGAGATGATTATCAAGATAGGGATTTCTGGCTTAATTTCCTGATTCGAGAAGGGAGTACGTGATCCCAATCATAAACCATCCTGTGAGCAGCAAATGATGTCTTAACAGCATTTATAGCTTGAAATACTCATGGCGTTTGTATAAAGCAGATGTGAATTTTCAAACTAAACTAATAAACGATTTTCCTAAGAGGAAAGAAGTTGAAGCAGCAGAGGAAAGCTCCGTGTCTTC
Source organism: Certhia americana (assembly GCA_018697195.1). Taxonomy (NCBI): domain Eukaryota; kingdom Metazoa; phylum Chordata; class Aves; order Passeriformes; family Certhiidae; genus Certhia; species Certhia americana. The sequence goes on along the minus strand of CM031874.1, from coordinate 9,563,216 downwards.
CTCTGCTTCTGAGGAATCAAAAAAGGCGTAATGGTTCTCTGACAGCTAATGTACTGAGTTTCAGTTTTCCTGCTGAACTGTTTTTGTTCTCTTCTTCCAAATATTTTTTTCATAGTCTGCCTTTCACACTTCTAGGAAATTCTATCTACATGTGCTTTGTTGATAGGACTCATCTGTTTATTTAAAAAATACGTGTTTTTTCCCTGCAGACATGATATTTTATTAGTCTTGTGTGTTGAAGTTATTGTCCCAGATATTGTATTTACTTGGGCCTTTAGCCTAAAACCTGTTTCTGTTCTCAATCCATCCATAGGAGCCCTAATCTCTAATAGGCTCTGAAATCACCAAATTGTTGGGATTTTCTTCTCTCCTTTTCTAAGCCAGCTAATGTAGAATAGCCTGGGCCATAATTTTCCTGGTTTAGTCAATATTTTCTAAACCATCTGACCTTCAGTTTTCCAGCTGTGTAAACCTGTCTTGATCAGTAACAATCACAACAAAGGAGAGTAGCAACCACTTCTTAATGCATATGCAGTGGATCAAACAATCACATCCTTCTCTTTTGGCCCTTTAAATTGATGCTACAAACCAAATAATAAAATAAAAATAAAATAACTCCATATCACTTTCAGGGAGGTCAAATGCTCCTAGATTATGTCCTTTAGCTCCAAAAAGCATACACTGAAAAATTATCATAGAATTATTGTGTGGAGTCATGGTGACTGTCAGGAAGGCAAGAGCAACTCAATAAAATAGTGAATAAAGGTTTTGACTGAAAACTGGCAAATAAGTCTGAACTTCATTAGAAAACCTCAGACTCAGAGCAGAATTTTCTTCACAGAAATAAAACATGCCCCTTTGATTAAAGCTTAACATGTTCCTGCCAAGGCACTGCTGTGAAACACGGGCTGGAAGCACAATGGAGGCTTCCAGCGCCTGGTGTGGCATTGCCTTGAGTGGTGATGGACTGGAAAGATGCAGTTCTTCACAAACAGTGTGAACTGGGACCCAACCTTCTCATGAATGACAGTCTCAGACATTCTGAAATCACAGGAACTGTTTGTCTGAAAAAAAAATCTCTCCAGAACATCAGGAAAACAACTTTATTTTCTGGCAAAACAGACAAGAAGTCCCAGTGGCCCAATGCCACAGTGCCAGAGCTCTGCAGAGTGAGAGTAGAAGAAATGCATTAATTAACTCAGCATCCAACCCCTCCCCTCAAACCCATGAAAAATGGTTTCTGTAGTAAATAATTATGGAGGATTTACCACATATGAGAAGAGCACTGAGTATAAACAGTGTCATGCCCTTTATCCCACTGCGAACTGCAGTATCTGGACATTTGGCACAGCTGCTGTCCTTGTGTACTCTCACAGTTTGGTAACAGGAACCACAATCTCAAAACCCCCGAGAACTGTAAATTTGTTACATTATTTGTGTTGCTGCCTCATAACTTCTCCTTGATCTTGCTTTCTCTACTTATTTTACTGGCAGTAAAACTCAGTAGATTAATAATGCTATTAATACTTTACTTTCTCTGCCAGATCTTCTTGGGTGGCCAGTATCCAGCTGTATAACACTCTTCGCTTGCTCACATCATCTTGTTCTCAATGCCACCCTTTTTACCTATTTATTATTGTACTCTGCAAGTTTTAAGGCCTCAGTGCATTTTCAGAACTCAAGAGAGAAACTATTTGAAAGCAGTGGTTACAATTCCTTAATAACTCATGCATCTTTTCTCAGAGTAACTAAAAGTAAATAAAGGTATACCTGAATGACACTCTAGCTGGTCAGGCATCTATGAGAGATAGTGGAAAAGCTGATAATCATTATTTAATTCATATTTTGTGCTATTTAACTGGAGCCTCATTGCTTTTTGCAGCTACCCTGTGGTCAGTGTTTTTCTGCCCATGACTATTATGGCAATGATGGACATATAAGATCATTGTCTGCAGATTCTGACTCATCACAAAGTGAATACAAGTCCTGTGTCCTCTTCAGCTATTTATCATTGTAAGGTCACTACCAGTCTGATTTTAACCCATACATACATTAAGTTAAACTGTGCTGGCAAAATTTCAAATATCAAAAGCAGAAACTCTGACTCCTATTCCTCTATTCCTTGACTGAGAAAAGATAAAACAGTAAAAGTAAACAGTAAAAGATAAAAAGTAAAAGGAAAAATGTCAAAACAAAAATAAATTACTCCAGAGCCAGGGATAATAAATTACATTATGGCTTTTCTAATGTGTGAAATGCTGTTACTCAAAACTGGAAAGGCATGGAAACAATTGCACTTCAGAGCAAGAGAAGTATGATCCCAGCTCTTTTGTTGCAGTTCAAACACCACACACAACCCTTGCTAACAGCTGGGGTGCATTGTGCCTCCTTAGGTCAGCAAGGTATATCCAGGCTCCAGAGAACAGCTTGAAGCATCATTGTTTCTTTGGAAGTGAGAGTCAATAAAAATACAAAGGAATGCAGCCAGGCTCTTGGAGTTGTACAAATTCCAGTCCTCCTTCATTCCCTCCCTCATCAAGTCCTTCAAAGAATGAAACAGCTTTTTGAACTTGCCTTTTTTTTTTTCCTAATTTGCCTCAGTTTTCTTTTCGATGTTTGCCACAATGTATTTTGCAAAATACATGAAAAGTAACACTGTAATAAGTTATCCCAGACTCTCTCTTTTCTCCAAACCTGTAACAACACAACCATGGCTTGACAATGTTTGCAGCTGAAGAATTTTCAGCAGGGAAATAGCAGAGCACATGGGAAGCTCCAATGACAGGCAACCACTTTAAACAGCCTGGTGCTTGCTTAACTCTTTGCTTTAAGAAGGCAAAAAGAGGCAAAAACTCAGAGGCAAAAACCAGAAGCAAAATCCCAGCCACGCTGCTGTGGGGATAAACTTTACCCTTGGTAAAGGGAGATTAGCGTCTCATTTTCTTCCTTTACCCTGTTTCTTTATTCTTTTTCTTTACATCCCCTACTAATGTCCTATTGTATCTTTTTACTTTTTGTTTATTCCTTCTCCTGTTTGCTTCTGTTGTCTTTATAACAGGAAAGATACCTCTGTGAAAAGTGAGTTAACTGACTTTCTCTTTTCCCCATCCTTTGTCTATTGTTTTTCCTCATTATCTTTCCCATTTCCCCACAAAACATGGCTATCTTTCCTGTCCTATTTTGGCTGATGCCTTGGTATTCCTCCCTAGGAGCTCAGGGAAAACACTCTCTTGGCACCCACTCTTTCCTTATTATCTGATTTACTGAAACTTGCTTTACCAACTCAGACAATGGAGGGTGAAATGCAATTGTGGAAATGTGAGAAAGCTGCATCAGCTGCATTCAGAACTTCCATGCAGGTTTTATGGTACAGTTACTCTCCCTCCACCTCTCTTCTTGTCCTGATGTTTCAGCCACACAGAAGGTAACTCATGTACTTAAATGCATGAAATGTACAGAAATCCTGCCATGCCTAAAGTTCTGCACTGCTGTTATTCCCAGGCTTGTGTTCTTAAACTGAATATGAGGTCAAGACCCTCCACAATAAGTACAACGATGTCAATGAGAACAGATAAATAGATTCAGAATTCCCATGTTACATTAGGTCTATGTTCATCTCCTAACTCCCTGTGTTTACTTTGCAGCCCTCTGACTCTTCTGGAGAGGGCTGCTCCTTTTGAACCATCAAGGAAGATGCTGTCATCTCTTGTTCTTCCAACAAACCAGACTAAACACCACAGACATGAATTTCATAACTGGGGCTGCTTTGGATATCTGTGCCATCTGGCATTTACCAATAGCACCTTAAGCTGAAATCAGCTTGGTAACCTGGATCTGCCTGGCAATTACCTCTTTGCCATGAGACATGCTGGGTCTGTAATGCACACCTCAGTGGGATTTTAGAATGCACAAACCCAGCTGTGCACCCTGAGCACTGCAGGAAGGGCTGGAACACTGCACATACACCTTGGCAACGATTGCATGAGCTTCCTTAACCTCCCTGGGTCACACCTGCCCCAGCCCTGGGCCACACAGCCTGCACACAAGGTCTGCAGGTGCTACCCCAGACTTCACACTGCAACCCCCTGAGCCCAGGGACTGGAATGATTTCACCTACTCAGCCTCTGCACCAAAATGGAATAATCCCAGAGAGCTGACAGATCACTCACAGTACTGATGCCCAACTTGGCCTTGTCGTTGTGTTCAGACATTTGTGTGATTTCATCCCAACAAAGCTGGAGGATTATGATATCATGCCACTGCAAAATGTAATTTATTCACAAAAATAGGTTCAGGAACTAAAGGTTCAGGTTCAATCAGAGATTATCAACAAAGCAAGTTGCTCTCAGAGGGCTAGGTGTGAGCAGCACTGGCAGTTTGTCATGTCACACTGTTTAAATAGCACAAGTTCATTTTTCATTTTATTTTCCCTTTACTAGTTCATACATGCAGACACTTGTTTATTTCTCTCTGAAAGTCTTTTCTTAGTGAGAGATAAGTTACTTGGGGAGAGGAAAGGTTATATATTCAAACATGGTGTCAAGGTTGTTGCTAAACTGATGAGTCTCAGCTGTGGATCCTCCCAAACAAGAAATAGTCAGACCTGTATTTGTCTTTAAAATTGGATTTACCAAGAAGTTGCACTAAGGAGTCATTAACTTCATTAGCAGCTGGTAACTGCTGCAGAATTTTTCTTTATACTACAAGGCAGCACCAGAAACATAAATCTCTTACAAAATGTTGTTAAGTACAAATTTGAAGAGATTTGCTACGGAATAAAGGTGGCTACTTATTATAATATTTATTATATTAAAGGCCTCTTTGGGTTTTACATAGGTGAATAAATTATTACCACACGGTATTCTGACTGCTGTACATTAACAGTCTGGCCCACCTGGGCACATCATGTACAATAAATCAGGTTTTTGCTATCAATGTGCACCTTTTTTTGCACCACATATTACATTAACTTTGCTCCAGATTGCCCTTCTTATGTAACAAGGCTGGCTGTTAGAAAACACCTGACTCACCTATGGATTTGTAAATAGGTATTCCTGTCTATCAGGGCTCCAACACAGGGTATTTTTAATACTTGCAGTCACCTGCAGGTCACATCACAGAGCCACAGCAAGAGAAAACCCCCAAAAGTGCTTAACCAGGCAAAAAGGAATCAGCAGAACTCAGAGAGGCCAAGCTTTTCTGCAAAATTCAGGCTCTTAATTAAAAGCCAGCAGACGTAAAGCTCTTCACAGCCAGAAGGGCTATGAACCACATGATTTGCAGCACAAGCTTTGGGCTTTTCTTCCACCCAAGCTGCTGCATCTCTGCTCAAAGAGAGCTGTAAGAAGTGCCCCAGCATCCCCCCACTGCTGTTCCATCAGCTCCCAGGGCACAACAGTGGCACTGACCAACACTCACCTCTCCAGCAGCTCAGGGCACCCCTCCCTGCAGGCTCTGCTCCAGGCAGGACAGTGGATTCAGGGTTTGTGGTCCTTCGGTTTTCCAACAAATGCAAAAAAAGGCCTCTTCAAAGGCATCCAGGCAGGCTTCAGCTCCAAGAACAGGAGCTCTCACGGAGCAGCTGCCAGAGAAGCATGTGGATTTCAATTTTTATATAATAACCTGAAGGTCAGCCATAGCTTTGGGGACATCCCTGGTCTACAGTCCCCTTCCTCCAGCTTATCTTTACACCTCCCTCTCCGCCCAGGACTCCAGACTCCCCCAGCCACTCACACTACAAATGATTGACCACAAGTTTCCTACCAGTCTGCTGAGGAAGGAAAACCAGGCCAGACCCAAACCCTTATACATGCACACCACTCCCTCCCTCTCCACACCACCCTCCAGACTGGCTTCTGCCCAAAATTATTTGTTTTGGTACTCGAGTTTTCTTTCCTGCCATTGCACCTCCAGAAACAAGCTGTCCTCCCAAGTCCTTGCTCAGTTTTAAATGTGTGAAGTTCTTTTGGCAAAGACAACCACCTCAGTTTTTCATCTCCAGCTTCTTATTTGCTGGCAGTTCCCTGTCCATTCTTTACAAACACAAGAAATGTTCAGATTGATCACATTTTGATACAGAATTCTCTTTGTTCAGTAACATGCCCAAACATGAATAAATGTGAAGGAAAAGAACTGTTTCACGTAATAATTATAGAAAATTCTTTTCCTGTTAAATCCTGTTATTTTTACAAAGACAGAGATTGTTTGGATCAAGGAAGGGAGGTCAGGTTCAGATCCTGGGGAGAGTGGTGTGTAGTGGTAATAACACTTAGGATTTTTGCAGCGTTCCTTATCCTGAGATCTGAGCCCTGTCTCTAGTACATTACAACAGCAGGATATGTTATCTTATGCAAACTCCTTCCTAAATTTCACAATAGCTGTAACAAGCAGGAATCATTAAATTAGTGTGGCTGAAAAACAGCCACAGAGCTCCTTCTATATTTTACTTTTATCTAAATAAAGTGAAACACAGTCAGAGCTGAGGCATTAGTCTTCTTCAGTGTTTACCAAGTATCTACATTACTCTTAATGATATATAAATACTAAAGTAATAAAAAAAATGGGAAAACAGAAATGAATATCTGAACTCTCCCCCTTTAAGCAAGTTACCCAGTTGCAACCCCTGCAAATGCTCAGTTGCCCTTTTACTACATCTGGTTCAAAGGCCACTAAAAATGGGATTCTTTGCACTGACATCAAAGGGCTCTGAATGGGGCTGTCTGAAACATGAGGGGAGACAAGATTAACTTCAGCTTTCTGCCTATAGAACTCCAGCAAAAAGTAACAAATAATAATCAGAAGATAAGGTTTTCTTGAGAATCTACTGATTTCAGCACATTTTTCCAATGTCAGCTACCACTATGAAGTTGCTTGCTTTGTGAGAGTGATGCAGAGTGTGCTACTAAACAGTGTTTGCAGCTTAATGTGACCTTTTCTTTCAATAACACCAAAGAACACAGTGACTAAGAAGGAAGCAAGAGGGTGGGAAAAGAGATATGAATGGTTTATAAAGCACTAGATTGGTTGTCTTTATTTAGCACCATATCTGTATTGATCAGACTTTCCTCCTGGCCTGCTGTGAAGCTGTAAGAACAGGCATCAGTGCCAAAAAATCCTGCACTGCTGCTGAAACCTTACCCTACCTTTTAACTACAGGCTTTATTACTCGTGTAAATACATCCTAGGAACTCAGCTTTTAAAGTGGTTTCTCTCAGTAACCAACTTTACTTAAAAACATCTGGAACTTCTTTGTAACTCTCAACTGCTTTGTGTAGTCACCTGTATGATGAAGGTTAAATGCTGTGGAATTACTGCTGGGGGCTCTGATTGCCCCACAATCACAGGAGTGGATGTATAAAGCAGGGATACAAGGGGCAGAGGAGCCCTAAACAAACCCAAGATTATGTTCCTAATTGAAATGGCAGCCCAGGGTTTTCACGTATAAAATCTGGAATCTGAGCTTACTTTCCTTAACATCATCTGTTTCAGCTGCTCCACATTCCAGGACTCCTTCAGCCTTGACCTCATCCCTGAGATTATTCTCCCTCCAGTCAATTAGAAGTTCTCAAATATACAATATTTATACCCTGCAATGAGGCAGATCTGCTGATTGTCTTTCTTCAGCTGCCTGGGTGGCCCTAAGAATGAGGAAGTGTCCCAGGACTGGGGAATTCCCATTGTCTGTGGAGAGAAGAACTGGCTCTCACAGCACTGCCAGGCTGGGCTGCACGAGGGCAGGAAGAGATGTGCTGGAATTGGGAAGACTGAAGGTATAAAAACTCTACACATTTTGTCCACGGCTCTCAAGATTTATGCCAAGTACCCGTCCACCCTAAGGATCTTGAAACTGGGAAAGAAAAAGGAATCTATGAAGTTAAAACCATTTTAAAGAAAAAGCTGAAAAATACTATGTATTAGATCTATTGGTTTCCAGTCTCTGCCTGCTACCTTCAAGGCTATTACTCCGGGTTTGTTTGTTTGTTTGTTTGTTTTTTAACTAAATGAAAACATAATCATTAAATAGATTTACAAAACTATTTTTCATCATATATGAATATCACTGACAATGGTATTCAGATATATTTTATTTCTTATCCCAAATCAAAACAGAGTCTGGATTTAAAAAATTTATTTGTTCCTATTTCCTTAACTGGCTTTCTTTTTGAGAGTGCTGTATTCATGAAACAAAAAGTTCTCAAGTCATTAGGTAATATATGATCCAAACAACTTGATAATCAATATAAATGAGAATCAGACCTACAGTACCAGGAGTATTAATTCCTTTGATGAGAGTATCTTTCTTCCTGTAGAGTCTAAGTCTTATCTTCTAAAATTTACATGAAGTCATTTAGCCAAACCCTTGCCCTTAATTTCTGAACCCTGGTAGCTGATTTAAGAATATATTTTATTACTCCTTTTGTTTGCACAGCATTGGGTGCTGATATGGTCTCCCCTGGCTCTTAAGAGATTAAACAGCACACGGAAGAAAAAGCAGAGCAATATAGAAGACACCTTCAAAATTTCATGTAGAAAACGGAACAATACTTTTTAGAAAAATGTTGTTAATCAGTTTACACGCAACACAAGATTTTTTTTTTTGTTATGACATATCTATATGCGTGATACAGTTATATATTTCTCATTTCTATGATAAATTTGCATCATTATTATAAAAATGAATAACAGTTGCAATAAGGAAAATGAAATTCATGAATCAGAATTTAGACTCATGGCGTAGTTACTTATAATACCTGCAACAGGTAACCAGTGCTTCCTACTCACTCAGTATTCTGTTAAACAGTAACTGCATAATAAATCTTCTTTTTCTTTTCCTTAGACGTTTAAACACAATCAAAAGCATTTGTCAAAATCAATCCTGTATCCAACATCACAAGAGGACGATATCTAGAGCTTCCTGATCTGAAGCAATTTTTTTCTAGATATAGGAAATGGAAATAACTTCAAACCAATTCCCTTTTTTAGAGATGTTTTGAGTTTTTCAAAGCAGGGAAACTGTGAGGCAGAAGTGTAACTCTGATGCTTGGGGAGCATGAACACACACAGACCCCAACCCAGCAAAACAAAGGGTAAAAACATTCAGGTCACTGCAGTTCCTCATCCCTAAAGGTGAGCAAGCACTTCTCTCCCAGCTCAAGCATGAACTTCAATATTCTGCTGAATTTGGTAATTTACAGGAGTTTTACTCCTTCCTCTATTAATTTAGAGAATATCTTAAATTGTGTGAAATAAAAGCAATTTAAATTTCCACAGAGAGCTGTGGGCTCACTTGAGGCTATTGCCTGGTGACCATCATGCTTTTGTGGCCAGCTGGGAATATGGTTCACTACAAAACTCTCAATCTTCAGGCACTGACAAAAGGCAAGGCTTGACAATCTGACAAAACATGACATCTTAATGAGGTTTCTTTGCAAGTGTTACTGGATAGCCCTGGAGTCGGGGGCTGGGCTGGAGAAGAATGTTAGGTGGTAGAGAGCAGTGTTCCTCACTTGGGTAACTCCTGGGTGATCCTCCAACCAGTTTTCTACTCACAAACCAGACACGTTAAATTGGCATGATATGTACAAGAAATTTTGGCTACAGCTCTTTCTGTTAGTACTGAAACATTCTTAAATGAAACAATACATTTTCATTTAAAATATCCACAATTAAGTTTGCAGCCTTTCTCCATGATCTCTCTGTAACATGTGTTTCCCAGAACAGGATATACTACACCTACTACTGAAAGAAAAGATAGATATATACCATTATCTTAAACCCTCACCTATTATCACTTAATGGCTGATGTTATGATAGAAAATGGGGCCACAGGCTGGAGTGTTCTTTTAGGCCCAGCTATCAGGTGTTTCACACAATATGAAATTTGTCATAAGTGTTGCACTCTAGGTCAGTTTACCTGCAAGGAGGTGCTCATACGTAAGTAGAGAAAAGAAAGCATTAATAAATTGATGACTTAATTTCACCCAGGGAAATCAGTGGCAGAGTCTTGGGAGGAAAAAACCCAAAAAACTCGAACATCTTTGAACTCTTTAGCCCAGCTTTGACTCAAAAAGCTGCGTTTTTATCCCACAAGAGAGTCCTCCTGCAATCAGACACGGAGCAATAGGATCAGGTCACTTATAAGCGATGAAGTCAGCGCAGCCTGAGCAGCACACCGGGCTGTGTCTCCGCTGGCGTTCCCGGGAGGATGTGCTGCCCTATCGCTGCTTTTACCTGCCGGGGGCAGCGGGGGCGGTGCGGGGCCGTGCCCGCCCCCGGCCCGCGCCCCGGGGGAGGCCGGCAGCTGTCGGCGGGTGGGAGGCGTCTGCAGCTGGAAAACAGCAGCTCCGGTTGCTGATCAGATTTGGGGGTGGGGTGGGAGGTGTGTGTGGGAAAAGCCAAGCGATGGATCTTCCCTTCTTTTGACAACGCTCTCCCCTTCAGGACTAAGTCTGCGCTGGAGGAAATTAACTGCGAGGGAGAAGCGCTAATCACACCTCCGTGTGGGAGCTAACTCCCGGGAGCAGCGTGTGCCGCCAGCCCCAGGATATTTCCCTGCCTCCAACCTGAAGTGATTCCTCCTGGAACTGTTCAGTCGCGCCTGCAGTTCACCTTTGCCTGCAGTCAACCAGCGTGCAATTTGGGTTTAATGGAGCTGGGTTTATTGTTCCTCTTTGGACTTACGATTACGTCGACTGCAGGTAATGTGAATTTCTTTCTTTCTTTGCCCACTTCCACGCATGCACACAAAGAAAGGCTGGGTGATTTTTTTTTTTTGTCCTTTTTTTTTTTTTTTTTTTTCTTCCCCTCCTTCCCAAAGGCTGTAAGCACCACTCCGGTGCGCTGTAAAGAGCCAGACGGCAAAGCCATCCTTTGGCCGTCCGTAGGTTTAACCCCAGCACAGCGGGCTGGCGCTGCAGCCCGGGGCGGACACAAACATAACGGTGCTGCCCGGGACTCCGCAGGGAGCGGGGATGGCTCGGGGGTGCTGCGGGCAGGGGTGTGCGGACACCGGGAGCTGAAGGCGGCTGTTGCAGGGTCCGTGCTGCCCCGGCCCCGCTCCGCGCTGCCGGCGGCCGGCCCGGGGCACCGCGAGCGAGACGAGAACGGAGCGGCGGCGGCGGCGGGCGGCAGGGCCAGGGCGGACGGCGGAGCGCTGCGGCACCGGGCCCGGCGCTGCACTTGCTACACCTACAAAGACAAGGAGTGCGTGTATTACTGCCACCTCGACATCATCTGGATCAACACCCCCGAGTGAGTGCGGGAAATGGCGGGCGGACAGCGGGCGGGGGAGCCCCGGGACCCCGCGGGGATGGCGGGGGGAGCCGGAGGCGGTGCCGGTCCCGGCGGGGTCAGGGCGGGACGGGGGGAGCCCAGCGCAGCCCCCCGAGCGCCGCTGTCCCGGCACCTGCCCGGCCCCGGGGACCCCGCAGTGCGGGACAGGCACCGCCGTGTGCCGGGCGGGGCTGAGCGCAGCGAAAAGCGTGAGTTCCCACCAGAGATCTGTTTCTAGCTACTCACCCGCTGGGAGAGCGAGAATAGTGTGTGTGTGTGTGTGTGTGTGTGCGTGCAGCTGGACTGGCTTTGATACAAATGAATAGAGAGAAATACCGAGACGTTAAGATAATGTTTGAAAAATTCAATATGCCAGATTTTAGGATGTTACAAAAGAAAGTCTTTTACAACTGCGCTCTGCGGAAACACGAGCTTTTGTTTCAACTCGTAATAAAAACAAATTTGGAAGCTGTTTCCCCTGGAATTGGAAGTTCTGAGCTTCACGCAGGGCAGTGGGGGTGGAGCACACGTGCAGAAAAGCTGCTCTGCTGTCTATACTGACAGCACTTAATGGGAAGAAAGCATCCAGGAAGAGTGACACTTTGCCTACATCCTAAAGGTTAGAGGCCTCCTTTTCCTACACCACTGTATATATCCTGTCTTGCTGAGTAACCAAAACAGACTTTAGATTTGTAAAGATTCTCACAGGCTAATACGTTCCTGTAGCAACCACAGCAGTCAGTTCAGTACAAAAATAATCAGGAGATCAGATGAACCTGAAAACATATGACTTCAAGAATTAAAGCTCTTCATATGCTGAGATGTGAACCTCTACAAATACCACCAAGTATTCCAGTGACTACGGTCTGGGACCAGTTGTAACATTCAGATCTGCCTTTGAATCGATTTCAAAGCTTTTAATGAGATTAAGATAACAAAAGGAGTAGAAAAATAGAAAGTAGCAGTAAACTAGGTTAAGTCAAATGGGGGTTAGGGCACTTGAATTGTAAATTCATGTGTGTGTCCTGGCTAGAGGCCATGTCTGATGACGTCTTTTGAACTTCTACCAACCTGTAAGTATCATGCATTCACACAAGTCATTCAATTCTTCGAGTTCCATACCTGCACTAATCCACCCCAGGATTACTTAGGGTTATTTTAGCCAAATATTTATGACTCAGTAAATTTAAGTCAGAGCTCAGCAGTGAAAATGGGGGAATGGCATTCCTTTTCCCCTACGCACTGAATAAATAGACTTCTGCTAATTTTAAACACACGCTCCTCTTTTTTTTGGGGGGGGGGATATCCTGTTTTAAGTCTACAGTACTAACAATTTTCAATCCAGCGCCAACATTATATAGTGTGCATTAATTCAATGATGTGTAGAGTTTTCCTACATGAAAATTTTGTGCCAATATCACTAAAGAAAGAACAAAAAAATTAGAAAATAGAACATATAATGTTTTCATGGTACCCATAGAATTGGCGATGAAGTCTGTATAATAATCCAATTATTAAACAGTTAGGGTTCTAAGCTTTTGCTTTCTTAACTGAAATCAGTTGTACATAAAATATTAGCAAATTTCTCAGATCTGTAAAGCCTGCCCCCACTCGGTATAGGTTAACCTGAAATGATTTAATGTGAGGACTCGGAAATTCTCTTTTTGTAATTTTTACGCCATGTGATGGGATGTTTCTATTCATTCATGGAATGAATACATTCAATTTCAATATTAATTATTCACACGGAATAATACAATTTTATCTCCAAAGACATAAACTTGTATAACCTAACAACACTGTTGGAACTGGGTGAATTGGGGTGCTGGGAACCCTCTGAAGTTGACAAAGACTGGGTGGATGATAGTGAAATTAGTCTGGAATTAGTCGAGCAGGGACTGAATTCCCTGGACTCTGTCTGAACTGAGCAGCTTTGCTGTCCTGCTCCACGGACAGGTGACAGAGGTACAAAACTCTCTGAAACAGTGCAGCTGTGATTTTCAGAAACCCCAGGATTCTTCCTAGAAATGTTCCTGGGGCAGAAGTAAACATCAAATTAAGTGTATTGGATATTTTGAACCATTTCAGTGCAACAGGAGCAGGATTTAAGATTCCATGTGCCATGAACAGGCACTAATTCTGCTCTGGTGGTTGATTTGGAATAACATCTCAGGAAATCAAGAGATTCTTCTGGATGTGAATGAGGGGAATGAGGGGAACCAGGCCTGCTTGGGCAATTTAATATCCTGAGCAAGTTACAATACTTCTTTGAAATGAAAGTAACCACTGGATGTGTACAGACTGGCTGTTTGTAAAAGGGACTTTTGCGTTGTACACATGTTGTGGAAAGTTTTTATATTTACTAAAAATTTGGCTGCAATGCAACTTGGAGGATCATACGCACAGTGAGAGGCCAGGAAGTTGGTGTTAAAGTTTGGAGACGTTTTCCTGACATCTGTTGATTCTGGGACTTTTCTTGATTATTTATGGGATTTTCCCCCCCTTACATCAAACCCTACAATTGCTTCTTATTTTTTTCTTTCTTTCCTCCACGACTTATTTTACTTTATCACTTCTTGTTCCCCACAAAAATTCCTCAGTACTTTCTGTTTTCAGGCTACTCTTGCCTCTGTACTTTAAAGAGAAACTTTAACTCCTCCTCTGGTTTCTTCTGCTTTTCCCAACAGGAGCTGTTAAGCATTGTTGTAATATATTCAAAACAAATCTTGGTCATGGCCTCTCCTCCTTTTCTGGAAAAGCAGTTTAAGTTTTTTATTGAAGCTGTTGGAGGCAGAGTGACAATAGAAGGTCTATTTCTATCCCTGCTGAGAAACCACTTAGATCAGCAGGGTGACAGTTGTAGAAAAGCACAAAATTGCAGAATGTGGAGCCTCTGACTCCCTGCAGCTTTTGCCAATTAAATGAGAAATTATCTCTGCACACATGTTTTGAGTATTGCTTTATACTTGACTATGAACCACTGCTGTTAGTCCTGACCACGAAGAGCATCAGTGTTGTTTTGCTATAGTAAGAATTACATTCTGGGAACAGTGGGAAAGTGGAAAAGAAGATGACCTAAAGAAAGGCAGGTAAGTTAGAAGAGAATAATGCAATTATGTGGTGTAGACAAACGTTGCATAACAAAGGTAATTAAAAACTGGTAAACTGTTCTCACTGATAAGATTGATTAGCTAGGAATTAGTTTGCAATGTATTTTTTTTTGTCAGGTGATTAATTATGCTTATCTTGATCTATAGCTACAGACACATTTTAAAGAATGAATTGTCTTTTAAACAGTACCAAATGATGTAATAAAGACACAGCTTGATGCTTAATTTTGTAAGTTAAAGAAGAAATTGGGGCAAGACTACTTTTAGATCTGCACTTCTTCAGAAGGGTCCTATATTTCAATATGAACGAGGTTGTGCATCCAACAGCAATAATAATAGTTAATTACAGTTTATTCAATTAATAACATTAATGTTGCTGCATGATGCTTTATTGATGCTCGGAATGATAAGTGATAGATTAAAAAGGTGACAATTCCTAAGAAAGTGTTACTATCAGGAAGGGCACAGATACTTAAGTGGTCTTCAATTCCAAAATAAGTGAACAAGAATCTATGGCAACAATCCAGACATTTCCAAAGGAGAATTCCTTACTCAAACTAAGCACCAAAAATAAGAACATTCCTTTTGAAGGGTTTTAAACAAAACAAAACAAAAGTTGTTTTGTTTTTTTTTTCCTAAATGACATGTAATTTTGGTATTTGTTATTATGTTCAAAAGAGGAGTGACTGGATGAAATTCTGTGACCACACTGTAAAGACCAGTTACATGATGATCTAAGAGGTCTGTCTGCCAATTACATGAATTTCTGAATCAGGAAAATTGGATGGACAAAGTGAAAGGCAGATTTTGATCTAACACTGTCCTGCTGCTCTGGTCCTCTATATACTTAACAGATGTTCTGTTTCCTCTGGGGGAGGGCAAGGACATGGACAGGATTTGTGTCTGTGTCTGTTGTGTGGGATACACTGGGAGAGGATCTGGTGAGTGTCCCATGCTGTCTGAGCACATGAGGACACTGGAAGGATCTGATGTTTTGTCACTCAATAAAGAAATCTGTTTCTGTGACTCAAGCAAGTCAGATAATCCTCAGCAACAAGTTAGCTCCAGACAGTTCCCAACAGAAATGTGTTTTCCTGACCTCAGGTGACCACTGGCTGAAGTGAGAAAGGCTTTTCAGACACTTGTGGTCGTTGCTGTAAGTGATGACAAATGAGTTTGTCAGGAGATAAACAGCCTGAGCAGATCCCACCTGCACCCAGCTCTCCAGCAAATATGAGTTAATGATCTTTGCTCGTTACTGACTTAGGTTACCATCAGAAAGTCATCTCAGAATGGAAACAATCTGTAGCCTATCATCACTTCACTGACAGTTTTACTCACACGCAGATGATGTCTTGGGATGGTGTTCCAAAAGACAAGATTTAATACAACCCAGTGGTTACTCTGCTCTAACTGCATGTTCTGCTGGCCAACTTTTCCTTCATAACATCTTTTTGTTACCTGCATCTCTTTGGTGATGGAATTTTGTTGAACAGATGCCCACATAACAAAATTTAAGATGCTTTTAATCCTTATGGACATTAAGTGATGTTCTAAATTATTATAATTACCCCAATTCTGGATAATTATATTCATCATTACATGAGTGTAGGTGACATCCTGTATTTTACTGGAAATAAAAGTACACAGCTAAAGATCTCTTGTTCAGCAAACAATTAAGCAGGTGGTTATAAACTCTAGATCAGATTGAAAATCCCTGCTAGCCAAAGGCGTGATGATAAAACAGTGGCTGCCAGCCAGCAAGCTCAAATAAGGAAGCTGATCTGTCAGCTGAACAGTACACATGGTTAACCATCAGAACCAAGTGCCAGAACTAAAATGATGAATTTTTGTTGAGTTGATTTTATTTTTCTGAATGAAGCTCACCCTGATTTTGCAATCTTTTACTATCCCCATGTTCACATGGGATCTGTTTGTCTTGCAAAATCTTCATGTGAAATTAAGAATATTTGAAATAGATTTACTGAATATAGTAACAGGCTCCTGCTGTAATTGTTATATTTTATTGTGAGCAAACTGATTTGATTTTAGGCCTCTCTATTCAAAGAGATATTTTTGCAGGTTTAAAATGTGTACTGACCTCACACTTCCACTGTCTCACTGTCTGAAGTGTACATAGCTTGCATGCCCTCCTCAGTCTAGAAGTAGAATATCTCCTCTGAGCTTACTGACAGTCCTCCCAGGATTGATGTTTCACAGCAGTATCTCAGAAAAACTTGAAATGATTTGGCTCTGCAGTTACCATCCCACGTCCCTGCAGGAGCTGGCCCTGAGAAGATGAGGTCAGGGATGAGACACGCTGATAGCCAGGGCTTTGAAATTTCACTACTGCTGCTCCTGCTGGTCTAATTCTAAGAATAAACACTCTCGAGGGCTGTCAAACCACAGTCACTTTCACCAGTCTTACATTTTAACACCATGTGTTTATTTTCCCCCGGGTTTTTGTTTTATTTGTTTTTAAACCAGCAGTGGGTTTTGAACTATACAGGCTGTGGAGAGAGGTAGGAACATGCATTAGTGTGTGCTCCTTGTGTGTGCTGCTGTGGAAGCAGCAGTAAGTACTCTGAATTTTAGTTTGGAAAAAAACCCACTTAATTTGATTCCTTTCATCCATATTTCCCAGCTGCTCTGCCTTTCGGGCACTTACTAACAGTACTGACTGCCAGTCAGAGGGAGAAGAGGAATAATGGGAGTTGGAGCCTACAGAAGATGCTGCTCCAAATTTACTTATTTCTATAAATTAAGGATCATACTTCTTGTACTGGGCTGGGTGCAGATTTGGATTGATATGAGGCACTGAAGGAGATGCTGAGAGAGGTATTTCTGTGAAACACTGGCTCAGTTTGTCAGGTCAGGTGAGGTCTCCCCAGCCTCTCTCGGGATTTGGGGTGTTAATGGACACCCTCAGGCTTGCTTCATATTGTTTACCTCAATAAATACACCCCATCTTTTCACTCCACAACTCAGATATTGTTCTGACCATATCTGAGAAACAAAACCTGTAATATCCCTTTGACGGCTCCTGGAGGAGGATGGAGAGTGATAAACAGCTGCCAGGTTCTCACAGTGCCTGGCTTGGGTACCAAGAAGCCCCAGGGGGAGGAAAATCAAAGAACTCAAAATCAAAGAACTGGTCAGTGAACCTGAGTGATGAAGGAGATGTGTGCAATCCTTGGCTTATTACCTAAATTAGCTGTAACTAATGAACAAAACCTAATTGGCATCCTCACAAATTAGCAACTATTATTTAAAGGATAAGATAGAAAGGTCGTGGAGATGCATCTTTTTGGATAATAGGAACCTGTTCAGTATCTAGGAACATTGAGCACTATTAAATTGAGGATGTGGAAAAGAAAGGTGTAGCTATAAAGGATAAAAGTTGTTTCATCTGAAAATAACTTCAAAAAGCTGCTCAGAAAAGGTGCAGCTTCTGAGAATATGGACAGGGTGACCAAAGCAACAAGTCAGGCATCCTTTGGAGATGTTTTACTATTTAAATAGCAAAGGATGGGTTAACATGGGAGGTACCTCTATTGTGAACTCCTAAAAACCACGCCTGTTACAGGAAGAGCTGGAGCCAGCTTCCAGAGCAGCCAAAGATCTCTTCATCTGTAAAGCTACACAGTGCTACTGCAGTGCCTTTATATTAAAATATACACAAATATTTGCTATTTCCCCCAAGCATCATCCTTCATTCTGGGGATATTTTGTCTCACTTGGAGGATGGTAAATTTTGCTTCCTTTCTGTGCTCTTTGCTCTCAGTGGTCCTCACAGGGATCCGATGTGTTTTGGGATTGTCTGAAAATGCTGGAGACTGTTGGAAGCCTTGCTGGCCTGGATGTGTGCCAGAAAATATACTGCTGAATCCTGAAATCACAGCAGCTAAGATGATTGCTGCAACCCCCTCAACCCTTTGTTTTGGCTGAAACTCTCCAGTGCCCTGGAGGTATCTACTGAGTTTAAGTGGCTGGGAAAGTAGAAAATAATAGCAGCTCATAGATCAATTATAACGTAGCATGAGAAACTCAGCCACATGTTATAAAAATTAAAATAACCCAATTGGATTTGTCTGCCTGAATTCTGGGCATTTGCTGTGAGTGGGGGACAGCAGGACTCAGGAAAATCTTACTTCCCAATTGAACCTGAAGGTATTAATCCTTCAACAGGCAGTTTTCTTCTGGGGAAAATTTTCCACTGTTTTGGAATGGCTTTTCAGTGGAAAAATCACTTGGTACCAATTACTTGGTACTTCCTGTCTTTTTTCAACAAATAAATGCCTATTTCTGTTAATTTAATGGCAAAACCTTTCTCTAACAGCTAGCTGGCTCTTAGGGGGAGAGCTTTTCTGACTGTGTTTTGTGGACATGAAGTACACAAATCATCTAGGTTATTTCAGCCTCTGATATCCAATCTGACAGGGAACACACTGTGCTTTGATTAGTTCTGTGCTGCTCTGTTATACATGAGATTATCTTCAGTTAATTATCTGCTGCACTGACTAATCACCATTACAGCACATGGAATAATTGCAAGTAGAAAAGAGCTGTGCAGTTTTGTTGGGTTTTCTTTCCATACAGAGTAAAGAACAAATAGCTTATACTGAAGAAGCAACTCTTTCCTTAAACTCAGACCTTCTCTTTGTTAGAAAATGCCTAAGAACTGAGCATGCAGACCTTTATGCACCTACTGGCTGGCTGGAGTAATCAGAGTGAACCTTCCAAAAGAGTCAGAAATCACAGATTTGGATGTTGCCAATCAGATACCAGTTCAAAGTAGTACCTTGAAAAGGCTGATTCAGAAATGTCTAGGTTTGCTTATTTTCCACTTAGTAGAGATGAAATGCTTAAAGGACTCACAGCACACCTTAGCTGTAAACATATCTTAAGCTCATATTAGTTTACTTCAAAAGAATTTTATTCTCCTAAAGGAAGAAATGCTACATACTGAATTAAAGGTCAGGAATTAAAATTTTCTTGTGAAATGTAAACCTTAAAAAATTGAATTAATTTAAAACCTGTGGATGCTGCAGAGAAATTTTAAAAAATTAGTAAATGTGTTTAGCAAGTACTTTGGCTAGGGACTGTGATAACCACAAGGAATACAGTGCAAGGAACTGGTAGTTCAGGATCCCTTCAATTCTGCCTCTGCCTTACTCCAGCTGAACCTCATCTTCACTGAGGAGATGCTGAGGGGTGCCCTGTGTATATTCACTTCATCAAGCTCTTTGTGATTATTGCTGGAAAGAATTTGGGTTGTTTTTGAGGTGTATCTGCTTTGGGTTTGAATTTTTTTTGAATTAGAAATCAAACCCAGGAATATTTGGATTTTTATTGTGTTTCTATCTCTGACTGGCAAATCTGCACATTACTTTACACAAAGACTTCTCTTGGACATTCTGGTTAAAAGACTTTGAAACTTGAAACACTCAAAAATGTCGCTACATTGGCACATGTTTCTGGTCCACTGAGAAAGAAGTAGCCTTGAATACATTTTCTAAGCTATGAAGCATAATGTACTTCATTAGAAAGATCAGAAGCAGTATCTAAAATATCAATTTCCTCCTTTGCTTAAGGCTGTGATTCATGGCTCTTATCACTTGTAATTATAATTATATTCTCCACTCCTCCCTGTTTGCTGGAATTTACTGTCTCTTAGGAAAGGCAGCAGATTGGTAATGGGCCCTTTCCTCAATCACTGTAGTTCACATAGTGATGGAATAAGGTAAAATTGAAAGTTGATGACAATTCTGGTTGGTCCATTAATTTGCGAATTGCAACAATTAAGAATAAAACTCATGCCCTTCTCTCTTTCTGACTATTCAGGCAGAGCCTCTGACTTAAGGCAAACTGCTACTGAGATCCACAGAGCTTTTGTTTTAGAGAATTAGAGTAAAGTGATTAGTATCATTGAAAGACTGAACTTTTGAGCAAGTAGCCACTTTAAATAATGAGAATAACATATTACAGTGTTTTATTTCTCATTAGAGTAATATTGGATGACATCTGCAAAAGCTGCAGGAAGCTTCTGTATGTCCTGGCAAGCTATCTGTCATTAAACAGAGCTCTCACATTTGTCTAAAACACTCAAAATTCATCTTTCCATTTCAGTCTCAGTTGGAGCAGGAAGTTGAATAACAGAATTTTACCAGACAGTTTTCATAGAGGGTTTGCCACTGTTAAAAATAAAGGAACTTTCCCCCCACTCCTGCCTCTAAATACCAGTTCTTGCTTCATAAAAAACATGAATGTGTAAAAAAATATGACCATGGAGCAATTATTTCTGTCAGGAGTTCTTTACATTAGCCATTTCACATTCGTTATTGTAAAGCAGATGTCAGTATAGAGTTATTCATACTCTTAAATTATGAAATAGGACTTGCTCCTAATCCTAAAGACAACAAAAATCTTTTTAAATGCTGGTTTGAGAAGGGAGGCCAAAATCAAGTCCTAAAGTCTTTTAAGACAAATATGGGTATTCCTGGTCTCTCCCAGTGTCCCAGGATAGGAGTAAAATGGTGAAAATAAGGAACATTTTCTGCATGGAGGCAGACCAGGATCTTCTGGAGAAAAAAAACAACCCCTGGGCTCTGAACACTGAAGTATTGCTTGTGATTTTCTCTCTCTCTCAGGATGATTTTATGATCAACCTAACTCTTGACAGGTTCAGGCTGTGAAAGACAAGGTGCACTGTTACAAATGTACTACAAGAGCAGAGGCTTGAATAAATGATTTGCATCAACTGTACTGATGTTGCATCAAAAATTATTGCAGAGATTAGGAAAATAATGTTTCTAAACCTTTCAGCCCACCATGTGTGTGGGAAAATGGAAAATTTGCAGCTTTCCCATTAGCAGCCTAATGATGTTTTTATGAAAGCAAATGAAAGAAGCAGAGCTATGTGAAGGTAGTGGTTCCAGACTCATTATTCAGGCTTTGTTCTGTAACCTCTCTGTAACCTTTCTAGACTGACTCTGACTTCCTCTTCCCTGCCTTTTTCTTTTCTTTTCTTTTTTTTTTTTTTTTTTTTTTTTTCCACTTCTCCCCTCCTCTTTCTTGCTTTTAAACATGAGATTCTCTTTGGATTTTTAGTGTTTGTGGATTTGTGCTCGCTTAGCCTATCCCTTAAGTCCTCAGAAACTTCTATGTGTCTCCAGAAGTTTCATGGGGAGTACAGTTGCTGTTGATTGAGATCCTTTAAGAGCTTGGAAGAAAGCAATTTATGATATCAATCCAAACTATTCAACTCTTTTTGGGGATGTTAGCAGTGATGAACCATGTCCTCTTCTGATAATAATATTGACTGTAGCCCATTAAAGAGTAAATCAAGAAGGGAAACAGAGAGGTACCTCCGAATATTTCTTGGTGTGCTGCAGCACAGAATAGGATCTCTGACAGAAAGGTAGAACCATAAAAGGAGGATTATTTGGGAGTTTCTGCACTTGTAACGCCAAGGGTTGTGTTCCAAACATCATGCAGTAAATGAATCAGGCTGACAGTTTTCCTAATTTCTCAGTGATAAAATTAATGGCAAATCAGGCTCAGAATCATGGATGACAGCTACAAGATGTTACTGCTGTGGTGAAATCAGCTCCTCTGTCACTTCAGACCAGCCAAGGCGCTGAATGTAACACACTTTGTGCATTGGGTGGGGAAACCAACACAATACAGGAATAAAGAGTAAAATAAACAGTAACCTGGGGATGTATTTGCATCATCTCTTAGGTATTCCAAATTTTTTTTGGATAGTGTAGCTGCCAATTAATCCTTCCACTAGAGCTGACTCTGCTAATTTATAACTTGGTGAAAGCCTGAGTTGATGGAGCAGAAGTTATGATCAGGTACAGGGAGAACATACATGAGGGTTTGATTTTACTGCCACTATTTATTGCTTGCCACTATTTATTGCTTTCCACAACAGATCTCTTCACTAAAATAGAAGAGAAATGGAACATAATTTTACTTGGTTCTTAAAATATACGTGATTCTCACAACAGGAGGACTGTGCCATATGGACTGTCTAACTACAGAGGCAGCTTTAGAGGCAAAAGATCTACAGACCAGACTCAAAGCACTTCCCAGTCCTCATTCCGATGTTCCTGTTCGGATGCTCATGACAAGCAGTGTTTGCAGTTTTGCAGAAGAATGCAGGACAGAAGAAGGTGAGTGTCTTTCCCTATCACTGCTACCTGGCCACATGATGAGGCCATTTCTTGGAGCTAAATTAATCAAGATGCATTTATCAAGAGGAACTGATTAAAATATATTGATTTTAAATAAAAATCCCCTCTGCAGCTGTGGTGGGTTAACCCTGGCCAGCAGCCAAGCACTTACACTGATGCTTGTTCACTTCCCCTTCAGTGGGTGGGGGAGTGAACAGGAAGAAAAAAGCAAGAAAAACTCCTGTGTCACATCAGAGTTTAAGAAGTGAAGGAAAGAGGCCAGAGCCAGCCAGCACTGCTTGGAATTTTCTTTTTTTTTCTGTTTCTTTTTATGGTGTGGTGCTTTTGACACAGCAGATCTGTCCAGTTAGGGGCTAGAACATTGCACTGATCTTGAATGTTTTATGCAGTCTAACAAAGAGCATGAAATTGTCATTTCATCTATGGGGACATTGATGAGAACACAGTGACAAGTTTAAGCAATCTCTATTCTACAGAAATCACGGGTCAGTGAAAAAGACAGAGGAGAAAGACCAATGCAGGGAAGAGGAACACAATTCCATTCAGTAGCACAGAGAGTCTGGAGGATTCGGAACAATCAGGTATGTTACAGATTCTTAATGTTAAAAACAAATATTCACTTTTCATAAATGTTCTTTTTACTTGCAGAACCCTTAATTCTTTCAACTGAATATTATCACTCCTTCCTAAATAAGGACAGAATTTGGCCCATGAGTTGTTTGGTTTGGGGCTGGTTTTTTTTCTAATTTAATTTTTAAAATAAACTTTACTAAACACAGAACTGCTACAACCTTTCTTGTGCTGATGTAACTCCTTCAAAAGTTGGATGATTTGGCTATAAGCTTTGGCTTTTTTTTTAGGACAAGGGCTGTTCCTGACTGTCATGTTTTTCCTTGTTTAGCACTGCAGCAAATTCAGCTACATGTCCCACTGCAGTGCTCCAGTAAAAGTTGAAGTGTTAAGCTAAAGAAACACGAAAAACTTCGTGGAAGAAATATCTGGAGGGAAAAGTAAATCTGCTTCTGATGTCAGGTATAAGGAGGTTACTGTGACCCAATAACCAGTTTCAAATATTGCCACTTCTAAAAAAGTCCCACCAATACCCCAAATTTTTTTGCTATGAAGGGAAGCACTTGGATTAGAAGTCCCCAAGCTGAATTTATTGCTGGGCTTATTTGAGCAGAGCTAATTAGAGAAGTGTGTAGAGCACTCTCTGTGTACACATAACCAAGGAGGGCAACCACAATTAGCTCAGGTAACAGGGACATAGTGCTGAATATTCAACAGTTTGGCTGTATTTGTTTGTTGGTTTGTTTTCTTTAAAGCTTTAACATTTATTTGCTGGAGCTCAGAAACAAGAACTTAAACTACAACTCTCCCTTGAGATGGACAAAGTTGATGCTTCAGTGTGATGCCAGTGGAGAATTCAGCAGTAGGCGACACTTCCATTTCAGCAGTGCCACTCTGAGGCCATGGGAACCTGTATGAAGAAGCTTTTCTCCCCTCGAGAGAGCCTCAGAAAAGGATAATCTTTATCATGTAACCTGGCAGGGAATGTATCACTATTGAGGAAGACTTCAAAGGCAGACCCAAACTTCAGCAATGCAAAGCTTCAGGAAACATTTTTCTCTGTGATTTAAACAAGTACAATAGAAACTGTTCCACTCACTGCTTGCTCTGTGTCTGAAGAATCCATCCACAGCTCTGTGCAGGCAGCTGCAAGTGGAGAATGTGGAGAGTTAGAGGGAGATTGCCTCTACATGAGTTCTCATTAAGAATAAACAGATACAAAATATTTCTCTTGTTAATGTATGCAAGCCTGAATCATATTTCATATTGTAACTTTGTGGCAGATGTTTAAATGACAGTATCTATGCAGAATAAATATGAATGGCTAATATAAATATTATTATAAACTATAGCAAGTTAAGAGTATACACTGAGTATTCAATAGATTACCTAATTTAGGCACAAATTATTCCTGCACTTGGAAGTTCCATTCAAACACACTTAGAGTGATTATTTGGGGATGCACTGTAGTTGATGAACAGAACTTCAGTGAGTCATCCCAAAGAATTTTCCTACAGATGCAGGGGTAGGACTGTGGAACTTGATACCATCAGAGCAATTTCTGTTCTGGCCATTTGCTGTCCCAGGCCCCTACAAGTCACACCCACAGCAAATCCCCTGGGCTTTGCCAGTGCTACAAATCCCACCTTTATCCCTCCACTGAAACACCAGCACCAAATAACCCGGAAGCTTGGCAATAAGGATTAAATCCAATCCTGGACATTTTTCAGTGTAAACAATTCCTTCAGAAATTATGGACTTCTTTTTGCTACAAGGTTGCAAGAGTCAGCAAAGGAAAAAGGGTAACTTTTGCAAATCCTGTTCTATATTATTTAAAAAGAGAGGAAGTCCCTTACTTGTGACATTAAATTTTTTGGGGGTTGACTGGCCTTCATGCAGACTTTCCCCAGGGCACACAGGTTCAACTAAAACTCCACATTGTTAAATTATATTTTATAAGAAGAAAGATGGAGACCAAAAGAAAAGTGAAAAAAAAAAAAACAACAGTAAAAATGTCTATATAGGGATTAAACCAGTGGTAATAGTTTTTGTTTGAAACAAGAAAGGGAGGTCTTTGCCAAAACATATGATATATTTTATATATATGTGGATATATTTCATAAATAAATTATTACAGTTATAAAATTAAATATATCTTTCAGTTATTGCATTTGTATCAGTTTCTTACTTGCTGTATAACTGATTTTGTACATTTATAGAAAATAGATTATTTATTGCATAAAACCACTTCACGTACTATTTTCCCATATTCTTTTTTAAAAGACACTGTATAGTTTTGGGGTTTTTAAAAAACAATCAGGGTTTGTTATGAAGAATGCGTCAAGTTCCTAATGGAACTTCCAAGTTATGGCCAAAACCTGGAAATTTCTTCCCCTGCCAAATCCCAGCACCCAGGTCACACAACTTGCTGCCTTCTAGAGGTTGTTAATTCTCCTGACAGCCTCGGAATTGAGTGGGAAAACAGGACAACAAATTCTGTGGTAATAATTATGCATAAAAAGTGATGTTTCAATTTTGCGTCCCTTTTGCTATAGATGTAACCTTTATCTGTCCCCTAATCATGGGACAAACAAGGCAATGGTTATTATTTGTCCTGAGAGTTCTTTTTGTGGACAATGTCCACTGAGTTCAGCTTAAGTTCCAAACACATCCCAGTGCTGAACTCCAGAGCCTCCTCAACTCAGCTTCTACATGAACTGCTCATGTGGATTCAATTTAAATGGTGCATTTGAAGATGGATTCACACCTTCCCCAGCACCAAATGCTTTAATTTAATTTTAAACAATCACAAAAAAAAAAAAAAAAAAAAATATTCAAGCTATGTTCTTTCTTTGGCATGGAGACAGATTTAACCCGTGAGTGGTGGGCTACAGGTGTTGACTTTTCTTCTTAGGAAAGAGAAATCCCATTTTTTTCTACATGAATTCCACATTCAAGTGGTTTGGTTTTGGGACTCTAGTGTCAATGTACCAGTTAATGTAAAAATCAGTCCATTGTGAATACAGCAAAAGAAAAAAAAAAAGAGAAATAATGTATCAAACGCAGAAGAGGGAAAAGTTAACTGTAGATATTTCAAAATAAACCCCTAAACCACAGAATTTACCTGAAAGTTGTGTGTGCTGTATTCTGGCTTTGAACTATCATTGTTCCATCTGGGAACAGTTAACAACCATGAGAAAGTTTTTACCCAATTTCATATTTATAGAAAATGTCACCAGCAACATTCCTCATTGACTCAGTTTAGCTAATTTTTAATTTGTACTAGAAGGTGTTAGGCTAATTTGAAGTACAACCCTTTAAAAGTTATACATAGAAATAAACTTGTATATAACTAATATATGTTTTTAATTAAGAAACAACTCTAAAAGTCTCATAAATCATAAAAGGATTATTTGCAAAAGTTAGAATTAAAGGCTCTTTCATCTTTCTACATGTAATGTTAACATAATTAGGTGTCCTCAGAATCACTCTTGTTCTGGGATATTATTTTGAGGACATTTGTACTTTTACTTTTGTAACAACAAATTAGTTCCAGTTCTTGTGCTATTCAATGTCAAACCATATATGCACAAATCTGCTATAATTCTGTCAGAGTTCCATAGCATTTATTCTAATTCCCGGTAATAAAAGTTCAGTTTTGTGTTGTTAATAGCAATAAAAACAATAAATGATCAAAAGCAAAGAAAACAATGTAGAAAGGAGCCTTGGAAGAATGTAATTTTTTATTCTCCACAGAGAGGGAAGAGATGTGAGTGCAGCCCCCATGCAAAGGGCTGTGAGGGAGAGGAGAACCCTGTTCTGTTCCCTGGGTTCCAGAAGGAATTACAAGGAGCTCAGGGCTCACAGCAAAGCCCTTCAGGTAAATTCATCAGCAGGGGAGGCAAAGTGCCATGGAACAATGTCTCCATCACCAGCTGCACCTCCCCTCCTTGGCTGTGCCTTGTGACAGCCACAGAGAGTCTGGCAGTGAGAGTCTGAGAGGGCACCAAAGCTGGAAGGGGCCATGTCCCCCTCCCTTGCTGGGTGACTGTTCCCATTCCCAGAGCAGAGATCATCCCATTCCCTGTCTTTACAATAAAAGACAACACAGCACAACCTTGTTGCTGTGCGTGCTTTGGGGGACACCATTCTGTTAATTCTGAGTCTCCCTATGTCCAAAATTCTTGTAATTCCTGGAAGCCAAGTTCATGTACAGATCCTTCTCCTTTATGTCATCCCTACATTGATCCCCCACTGGCACCATCCAAGATTGTTCACACGCACTCAGATGCTGTTTTTAGGAGCTGGCTGTCAGAACAGCCAGACAAAAATAACTCTGCTGTGACAGATTGCTGAGGACAATCATGACAATTTGATTTAAGACGACAAAATCATTTGTCTTGACAAAAGTTAAACGCGGGCTGACTTAAGACTGAGTAATGTAACTAAAAGTTGTCATTAGAAAAGGAACAAATTCTGTCCATATGAACATTAAATCTTTCAATCCACAGCTTGAAATCTATTGGAAGAGTTATCAAGGAAAATTGCAAACAGATGACTCTGGAAACAATGTTTGTTTTCACTACTAGAGTTTTACAATGCATAATATATAACCTGATCTGGAAAGCTTTATGCTACAAAGAAAAGTCAGGACTGAGAGATTTAAAATGCTAAGCAAGTTAAACAAAGCATATTGCACCCTCTGTTTACCTTGCAGTAGTATCTTCCAAACTTTGTTAGAAGTACATTTTAAAGAGTAGTTTGACTTCCAAGGTTTTCAGCAGTGCTTTAGAGGACAGATGTGCCTTGATGTGCACTTCAAAGCTATCTCTGCAGAGGAAGAATCCATGCAGATTGTTGGTAGCATAACTGAGCTTCAAGAGAGGTTTGGGGTGAGGTTCAAGGCTTGGCTCCTATTTTGCCATGGGAAACACCTCTGAAGCCTTGGGCTCTTACAACCAGCCTAGAGTAGCCCCAGTGTCCACATCAAACACCCCTCCTCTTATCTAAGTCTTCTGGATTAGTTCCCTCCTTTTATTTCAGTAGGATCTATTTTATAACAGACCAGGTGTTGGTCATTTCCTGAAAACAACACTTTCAGAAATTAGGTAGATGTGTAGGTCTAAAAGCTCCTTGTGCACCTCTGTGTTACTTCAGGGATCTAAATATCTTTACCATATGCCATCATTGGTCATTGGTAAGTGGATACCTTGGCTCTCACTTCCTGCAGATGTCTTCAGCAACATAAATGGAACTGACTGAAGTTTGAGCCCTTTAACAATAAAGATTAGAAGTCTTTGACATTCAGACTCCATTTTCCCCATAAATATTACAAAAAAAATTCTTTATGGACAAGTTAATGTAGACACTAAAGGGCCAGCATGTTAAACAATGAAATAATCTTTGAGAAGGTGAGTTTCCCTTTCACCGGTTACAATGGATATTCCATTAGACTACAAGTCACATTTCTTAACTAATAATTTCTGTTAAAACTGTTTTGCAGAGTGTGAACCAGATGTCCCTTAGGTTACCAAGTATTTATGTGTTTTATTAATGACACTTCTGCCACAACTTTCCAGGAAATCTTTGCTCTACTGCAACAAATTATAATAATTGTAATTTTTTTTTTAATGGTTCATTTTGATTTAGCTGTCTTGGTTTTATAATTACTTCTCTCAAACTCACCACAAAGAACAGACTGAATTTGGAAATGTTTTAGTCTCTCACTTCTTCTCTTTGGTGTTCCAGGCCTGGCAATCTGTATTGCTCTAGAGGGGAGCTGCCTTCACTTACCACTGCAGGCCCTCAGTTATGCAAATACTTCCAACGCAGATGTGAAGAGGGTGGGAACCTTTTGTCATTAAAAAATAAATGTGCAAACTATTGTAGCAATATAAAATATATATTGAATGGCTAGTGCATGAGGTGAGCTACAAAACCACAGAAAATCAGATGTAAAAATCAAAGCCCAGAGGCTCCATTAGAAGATCCCTGGAACTATGCATATATTTATTCAATTCCGATATCATTAAGATGCAGTTCCCAAAGAGATGGGTTTTAAATCCGTAGTTTGTTTCCCCATATCTATCACAGAAGAGGAATCCATTAATTTCACAATGAAGCCAGTTTGCAGTTCTTCTGGTGTCAATTTGGATAGTCATGGGTCAGCTAAAGGTCACATTTTCAGTGGTTTTAAGACACTACAACTGAGAACCAGATTAAACCTAAGCATTTGAATTCCTAATTGTAAAAATTTTCTTTATACAAATCTGCTCATGAATTAATACGTTCAAAACACTTGTACCAGGTCTCAGGGGTTGTCTTTGATTAACATTCTTCCTTTAAGAAAAGTTCCAAAGAGATTGGGTACTCTGTATTTGCAGGAGCACAGAAGAAAAATGAAAACTGGAGGAGAGGAAATCCTGCCCCAGAGTTCAATAACCCCTGAATCATAGCTCTGATTCTGCTATCTCGTTATGGGATCTCGGGCAAGCTACTCAGGCTCTTATTGCAAACACTGACACAAGGGCAAGACCCAAGGCTGTGTTTGTGTTAAGATCTCTACAAAGCCAGTCCTAAGCCATGCTCCTAAGTATCATTTTTACTTGTAAATGCTTCTGGTCATCTTCGAGAACATGTGAAGGATTGATGTCTTTTGGTGGAACTGTCGCTGCACCTCTGATTACTTTCAAAGAATTGGTCAGCTACTGCCTACCAGAAACAAAAAGTCCATAAAATTCTGCCATAAAGTACTCAGAGGGGCATGCACACAGCAAATGGAGTGCTTGGTTCTGGTGGTGATTCAGAATGGAACTAAGGCACAGCAAAGGTCTGTGTTGGTTATAGCTGCCTGTGCATTCAGGCACACACTGGCTGTCTTGAAACAACCCAGTATTGCTTTGGTTGGTTGGTTCCAGTCCCCTGTGTGCTTTTGAGCAGAAGGGTCAGAAACACTTTTAAAAGAAAACCAATATGTTATTAGCAATCTAAACTGAGTAACTGTAGCATGAGGAAAAAATCTAAAGAAAAGCAAGTGAGTGGCATGAAAATCTCACTGGAAACGTACATTCCCTGTGAGAACCCCCACAACCAAACTGATGTCCAAGGTGTTCACTGTGCCCAGGTGCTCAGAAAGGTCTCAAGACTTCTACTGCTTCTGGCACCAGTAATATTCAAATGCACATCCCAGTGCTTCGTGTGCATTATTCTCTGAGGCACCCCTTGGTGTAGGATGCTGCACATCTCCTTAGGGGCAGCCCAGGACATGGCACCAGCTGGGCTGTCCCACCCTGTGCTTGCCAGGGAAGAGGACAGTGTGGGCACCAGGCCCTGCCTCAGGACATCAACCTCCAGCACTGTGCTACCCAAGCCAAGGATTCCTGTCAGGGGCGTTTTACTGCAGCAATATTTATTTCATTGATGTTGCAAATGTGTTTTCCCAAATATCACAGAGCAAACAGAGTACACATGTTTTACCAGCTACATGCACTGCCTTCATAACAGTTCTCAAAGCCTTTATTTCCACATATGCAGCGCTATGATTTATTTTATTTAGAAAGGCAATGTCGGTTGCCAAGCTCCTTTTACTGTGCCTGTCTCACTGTGTGAAAAACACCAATTTCAAAACAAACACTGCCTATTGGAAGCAACATGAGTTCCAAAATCCTCTTTCCTAATTTTCAAGAAATGTTGGTAAAGAAAGAACATGGCACAGCTACAGTGTCTGAAGTGAGAGGCCTCCAGCATCTGTCACCTCTGCTGCAGCAAGAGGAGCTTCAGAACAATCTTTCAACAACTCCTTTTTTTCCCCCTTTTTTGCACAACTGCCAGCATTCTTGTAAGTGTCTTTCCACAAGTGGCCTGAATAAGGTATGACTTATTTTTTAAGCAGTGCTTTTATAATGGGGTTGTCTAACAGTCTGAATTGGAACATCAGCCATCAGAACATTCCTAAGTAGTCAACTCCTGTTTTTCGAGTGTTCCTTTGTTTGTAAACAGTGAGTAGTTTACACACCAGTTTTTGTGCTTCATCTGTTTCCCCTACTGCAGATTCCATTGTCTGCAGATCTCAAATCTGGAAAACAGTTTTAAGATGTTTATCAACTATGATTTTCCCTTAAAAGCCCCAGGA
The DNA here is from genome assembly GCA_018697195.1 of Certhia americana. Classification (NCBI taxonomy): domain Eukaryota; kingdom Metazoa; phylum Chordata; class Aves; order Passeriformes; family Certhiidae; genus Certhia; species Certhia americana. Next base: position 9,531,933 of record CM031874.1, on the reverse strand, counting down.
ACATTTCATGTTGTACGAAATACCACAACACTGATTTCTTGAAAAATTCTAGAAATTTTTCATTTTTCTGTCTCACTTGTGCATATCAGCTCAATCCCTCACAATTAGTTACCTTAACAAGAAATATGATCACTTGATATATTGTTAGCACTTGAAATGAGCTTTTGAATAATCAGCTGCTTTGGACATAGACTCATTAGAAAGACATTATTCCTATTATTTATTCATGTTTTCAGTTACCAGAATCATATTAATGTTATTGGAATTGAGTTACTGTTCCAGTTTCTCAAATACAAAACATTCTTGAAACTACACAGACAAACCCAGTTCTGCTGTCCATTACTGTATTGTGCCTCTTCTGTACAGAGAGACCTTGCTCAAAGTCAAGCCTTAACATGAATAAAAATCTGCCTTTTAGATAATTAAGGAGAGGAAATCCTATGTGACATGACTCAAAGTTTATGTATTACAGCAAGAGAAACACTAAGGCATTAATTTTTTGAAAACAGGTTTAAAGGTGTCTGACATATATTTGTATTCTTTTAAATAAACCTTTTATTCAAATAATGTTTTTTCTGTTAATTCCTCACATATTTACATAGTTCTTTACTTCCCCCCCCCCCCCCCCCCCCCCCTTAGAAAATTCTGGTTCTTCAGAGGATTTTGGTAAAAACAGGGAGGCTGCCTCGTGTCATAACAAACATTGGTGGGTGGGTCATTTTGGGCAAACCTGTAAAGGAACTTTCTGTTGCCTGATGATCTGCTTGTACTGAACCAGGCATTCAAGGATATCTAAGATTATTAACTCAGCCAGGCGTCTGTCAAAAGGGGTCATAAGCAGAAGAAAGTTTGAAAAGTTCAAACACTCACAGCATTTGCCTAAAAGGCAGAAGTTTGCTTTCTACAGGAAGCCAAAAATTCCTGGAATTTCAGAAATGTGCCAGACTAAAATAAAAATGTAACACGTTACCTAACTAAACAGATTTTTATGCAGGCCTTCCCTCCTAAAAATAGTAAGTCCTCCTCAAAAGTACAATAAAATAAATTCACTTCTGTTACAATTTCATAGAAAATGGCAGCTCAGTCTATGTAAAGGAAGAAATTTATGGTTGAGATGCACTGCAAAAGGTATCCAAGCTTGGGTTTTCCCTGTAGTTCTCTTGAAGCAGCCAGAGACTTCACTCTTGTCACTGCCCATAAATACAAAATGTCACTGTCACCCACCATCTATGTCTTGGTATTTGCACACTCTACCTTCCCACAGGTAAAGCATCTACACTTTGGTATTTTCCTTCATGGAAGACAGGCAAAGTCCCCCCCTCCAGGGTGAAATGAAGTCCCACGGGATATTTGACTCCTCATTGACAACCAAAATCCCACTATGTGGCTGCAGCAGCAGCAGAAATATTGCAGGGAGCCTTTGCTGTCCCAAAGTGTCTAATCGGAAAGAAAATTCATGTGAATAAAATTTCATTTCTGTGCTCCTTTGCCCCTTTCCTCTGACACCACCACTGCAGGCAAGTGGCAGTCCTGGGTTTGATTATGGAGATTTATTTATTGTCCTCATGAAGAAGTTCTCATATGGGAATGATTTGTGATTCATGAATGATCTGATCTGGACTGATCTGATAGAGGTTGATCCAAGAATATCTGCACAACTATCCAAATGCTTGTGTAAGTTATTCTCACATACTGTTACATATCACTTCACACCTTCTGCTACAGCTTTTGCATGCAAAACCACCTCCCTAAATCACTGAAGCCAATACAAAATCATCTAGATTTAAACTCTAACACCTGATAGGCAGGTCATGGTCTGTAGCTGTCTAGTAATATAAAAGCTTCTCAGTAATCTGAAGTCTTGATTTTATAAAAGAAAAAATTGGTACATTGACGTTTCTGGCTGTGTTGCTTTCCACAATTGCATCTTTTTCATCTAATGACATTAATTTAAAATTTGTGACTTTTTTTGGAAAATCAAACTTTCATAATCCTTGAAGTTTTAAGTAGAAATTTGAAAAATTGGGCAGGTATGTTAAATATCCAAATTACCTTTATCACCAGTACTTTTATTCTGTAGAACACGACAAAAGTAATGACTGCATTTCATTTTTCTATTAAGGGTAATTATCTTCAGTTACAGTTGTATGGTCTGTCCAGCCCTTAAGGCTTCACTCAGTAGATTTTGTAGCACACCTCACCCTCAGATACACAGTGCTAGTCATAACATCTATTGGAAACAATGGCACTCCTCCAGTACTTCAATACCATTTCTAGCAGACAAAGATACACAGAGGAAAGCAGAAATGGTTGTTTACTTTTGAAATGCTGCCAGCACTGAACCTATTCAGCTCCGTTGGGAACTGTAGAGATTCTACTGCACAGCCTGGGAGAACAGGATTATCTCACTCTTACATCCCCGAGTTTATCCACAGCTCTCAAAGAAATGCACAGAAATCAATGTCATCACTTCTGTTTCACCAACAACCAACAAAGGCTATAAAACAGGCAAAGCTTTCCTCAGCTTTATCAACTGAAAACCAACCTCTTTTCCCACAAACCTGTTCTATCTCTGAGGTAGTTGCAGCCTTCTTGGGATCAGATTTATCTTTGTAAAATTTTTTTATTTTTTTGGGTGGGGGGATTATTATTATGTAATATTTTGCAGAATTCAAGTTCAGCTTGCAATATTTGTGTATGTATCCAGCCTCTCTTGAAGGCAGTTAGGAAAGACCCACAAACACTGTCAAGGCATGGGAAAAACGCTGCTCTCGAGAAGTGCATGTTCGCAAGAATAAACAACAGCCTGTCATTACTCATCTGCAGAAGCAGTGGACAAAGGGAAGTAGCTGTCCTGAGGAGCTTTGTTAGCTTCCAGAGCAGAATTTTATGCCTGTAAATGTCCCTTAGTCATAGAGCTGGTGGGTTCTGTACCAACAGCACTTCCACAGGGATGAGCTTACACAGGAGCTCAGCAGGAGGAGCAAACCTGAGCAAAGCAGGAATTTATGCTGGGTCAGTGCTATCAGTAACTCCCATTCATGTTGTTCAGGCAATTTTACCATATTGGTGATTTCCATGAAATAATCTTTCCCACTCCAGGAAACATCAGCCTGTATCTGCCACAAGCAGTTCCCTAAATCTTAAATAACATTATTTCTAAGGCCAGCCACAAAACCTTGTAGTGTTTTCACTGAACACAGTAAGATTTAGACATCACTAATTAACTAATTTCCTGAGCAACCTCAACTGGAAGGGAGGACCTGTGTTTTATAAGCACTCTTGATAGAACAAATACATCTCTGACATTCAGTAGGAGTGAGATGACCTTTCTGGAAGAATATGCCTGAAATTAAGCAGCTGAAATTGCTTGCAACCCTTACACATTTGTGTACCAAAATTTATGTTCAGGTTCAGTCCAGACTTGGGAATTACCAGGCAAAATAGAAATGCAACTATAACTGTGTTATAAAAGGATAAAGGAGAAAAAACCTCCCCAAACTCCATAATCTTGCAAGGACCGCAAATTATACATTTCCCAAAAACTGGATTACCAAAGCCTAAATCTTCAGTTTCCTCCTCTATTTTCTACCTAGGAAGCTAAGGGAATACAATTTCAGTTTTTATATAGTATTATCATCTACAAGTTTGGGGTTTTTTTAGGAATGTGAAAGGAAGTCAGGGTTTCAGTTCCAGCTTTATGTTAAAAAAACCCAACCAAACAAAAAAGCGTTGGCTTAGTTACTAACATGGAAATGGGAAAGGGGAAAAGGGCACATCATCCCATTTGCAATCATGTTACAAGAGCATCCAGGCTGTTCCCAACGCACATACACATATTCTGAGAAAATCTTTGGTGTTTAGTATCCAATAAACAAGAGAGTGGAGCAGGAAAGACACACAGAGGGATGGGCCCAACCAGCAGTCCAGAGCATGAATTACCGGAAACAAAACTATTACAGCCAAAAGCAAATTCCTATTTGGATCCTGCAACTTGAGAGTGATATTCCCTCCTCCTTCAGCCACCCTCCTGTGCCCTCTGGAAGCAGCAGAGACTTCAGTTGCTGTGTCAGTCGTGTGGGGGACAGAGTGCAAGCAAAGTTTAACAGAGAACACACACTCATCACGCTCCAACTTTGTCATTCCTATTCCCACCTACTCATCCTCTTCCCGTCTGCTTTGGGGGAGGAATAAGGAATTATCTACCTTTGAGAGCACATGAATATAAATAACCCTTTCATTGCATTTTCCAGCCATTATTCTGCCAATTACAGAATTCCTGGGAGCATCACCCCTGGTAGAACTCATTCTAGGGACAGCATCAACCCCCAAAATCACAGATCACAGCAAGAGCAAGTCCACAACAGTTTTGTTCTAGTGCAGCAAAACTGCTCTTCCACTCAAAAGCGTAATGCTCCCAGGCCTCACACTGCCAGTATTCTGAGGGTTTGGGTTTTTTTTCAAAATAGAAAAAAACCCCTCAGGAAACAGCCACTTCATCTGCTCTTCTGAGCCACTCTCTTTTTGGCTTTTCTTTAATGGTGAAGATGAGAGCGATGAGGAAAAATAGGGAAAAGGAAGAGAAAAAAAGTGTTCGTCATACACTTTTAAATTACTATAAACCATTTCAATTAAGGAAAAAATATTTTTTTTATAGTAAGGCCAGGAGAAATTCTGCTTTCCTCCCTAAGGTGCGGTGGTGGAGCAGACTTAGTCCAGATGCAAACATTTGTTCCTGAAGGAGACAAAAGCACAGGCAGACAACACCCCAGTACTGGTTTGAGCTCATGGGCATACTAGCAAAGACATCTGGAATAGAACAGTTCAGAAATTAGGATTTTCAGTCACTGTGTAGGCTTTTTAGTGAGTCCTATTATTACATACAAGAAGACTCCATATGTCCTGCTTTGAACCCGAGCTTATTAAAGTCCAAGAAGGACCTAAAGATTGAACATACACCCTTGATTTATTGTCTTTAAAAAAAAATAATTAAGATTCATATTGGGACTTGCTAGCTTTTAGTATTTACAACAGTTTTTTCAGTTATTACCTTATTTCTGCAGGATTCTCAATATGCTTCCCCACATACCTACCTACATGTGCATTCCATATGTGCTTCCTTCCCTTCTCCAATGTGATTAGTGTTGTATTTTTTCTCTCTATCTTTCAAATACAGAGCTATAGGATTACACATTGCTGGGCTTTAATTAAGATGTAAGGACTGGTGTAATGGATAGAACCATGACAAGGAAACATTTATCAGAAGCCAGGATTAAGATTTTTTTTTTTTTTTTTTGTACTAAAGCTGGGATGTGGAGTTTTGATGTTGATCCACCCTGATCTTTGCACATGACACAGAACTATGGCACCTTTCCTGACTTCCCACACAGAGCTCCCAATCCCTGGCAGATTCAAGCAATTAGTGCTGCAGAGCATGATCTTGGTCTGATCCCCTGTTCCCGTATAGTGTCCATGAGGAAAGTGATCCACACACTCTTAGTGCTGTGGTGGTGCTCTTGGCACAAAGCAAAAGTCAAGGACAAATACCAGGAGTGCCTGGGGTCACACTCCCATTTCCCTTGTGTCCAGCACCCAAACCTATCCAGGAGAATGCCTTTGGCTGCTACTTTTTTCTCTTTTCATCTCATTTTTCTTTTCATGCCACAGTTACTGCCCCTACACCTGTGCTTAAACAGCCATTTCTGGGTTGTGAACCAGACAGGTAAAAGGAAGAAATCTTTCTAAAGATGCTGTATCATGTTAGAATTACAAAATGATTAATATTTTAGAGGAGACCTTTGAAAATTATCTGGTTCAATATCACAGCTGTCTTCAAAGCTAGGGAAAATTTCAAGTTGTGATCAGATCTCCCAGGACCTTGCCCTGTTAATTTTTGATAATTTCCATAGCTCCTCTCAGGCTCTAATTCCTGTGACTGACCATCCTCACTTGGAAGAATTTTCCCTGCTGTAACCTGTCACTGGTCATTGATGGGCCTCCTAGAGCCACCCCAGCCCATTACCTGCATGGTCAGGTGTGAGGCCACTGCACAGTCCCTGCAGCCTCTGCCCCAGGCTGGACAAAACCTGGAGCAAACCTGGACAAACAGAGCTCTCAAGCTCTGCCTCAGGTTTGTTCAGCACCTCAGGGCTCTGAGCACTCTGACACTCTGTATGAGTTCAGCAGTATTTTTCTCAAGCTTGGCTCCCTCTCAAGCCCCAAAACACAATCTCACGAGTGAATATAGGCTACAACCATTTCCTTGGCCCCCGGCAGCTTTCTCCATGCAGAGAGCATTTGGCTCTATTGACAGAAAGGAAGGAGTAGCAAAATTCACAAGTGTGGGGATGCCTAGAATGTAAGTTTCCACTGAGACTTAATTCAAAACTTAGTGAAAAGTAACAGAATCCTTCCTGGCTTTACCCAGGGTTCACTGAGAGCCTCACTAGGGCCAAATCCTTCATGCCTGGGGCTTATCTGCATGAACTCCTTTAACTCAGAACAAGGGGCATCAAAGCAAAAAAGTACTTTATAAGTACTTTGATCAAAATGTGTCAAAATGAACCATCAGTCTTCTCTTAACCACAAATCCTACTTCCCTAAAAGGGGGTGGATTTTTCCCTAGGGATATGATCCCTGTAGAAGGGATAGAATGGATTTCTGCAGTTCTTTGTGTTGCTGCCATCTCATAAGATGGGAAATAGCTGGGCATGTTGGCATAACTACAGTGCAGAGGCTGGGACTGTGCCTGGCCACAAACTGAACCTGGGCCACACAACACCACAGCAGCAGCAGAACAGCAGCAAGAGCATTGGTAGGTTTGGGAAACAGTATTGCTTGAAAGATGTGTGAAGTAATCCCTCCTTTTCTGCCGTACCGTGTCTAAAAAGAATGCTCAGCAAATAAAGAATGCTCTCAGAAGAACAATAAAGATGGTGAAATATCTTGCAAATATGTTTGTGAGAGCAGAGTCAAAATGTGAAGGTTTTCTGCCCATGGTTTTCCACATTTTCCAGTCCTTACGCAGAACTTCTTTGATTTGTTGCGCAATGCTCCCATGCTAGTCTCCTCTGTCAATTACATAAAAATTAGACTAACCTTTAATTAATTTAAATTTAATTAATACTGCTCGCTCGTCTTTGCTGTGCTTGCATGAATATGTGCATACCTGGTTTAAAAAAGGATCAGCTACACAATTATTTCAAATTCTTCCGCAGGCCGAGAAAAGCTGGTTTAATGTAAAGAACAGACGATAGGGGAGGACACACAAGGCAACAGTTGTCAGCTGTGTTCAAAGTGCAAAAAGAAAGGCAGTAATTGTTTTCTCCCTTGGCTACTTGAATAGCCTTAAATTACAACAAATGTTACTCATGCCAAATATTGTTTCAAGGTTTTCTTCTGATGAACTTGATGTCAATAAGAAAGTGAGCAGGGAAGATGAATTTTAGGAGGATGAAGACAACAGAATCCCAATGATGTTGTAAGAAATACTCTTTCTGGTACAGCCTTACTCTGCTTTATTCTGCTCCTTCTGGATCTAAAATCCAAATGTGGCCACCATATGTCAGAATGTTTTTCACACCCATGAGTTTACAAACAGCTTTTGATTCACAGGCTTTCTGAAATGGATTAGAGAATCTGAAGATAGTCACGTTGTTGTGCTGCCCTCTTGCACGAAGTCTTTCCGTTCATAAATGGAACTTTCAGACTTTGACTAATCACACTAGGCTTGTTAATCATGAAGCAGCCTAAATTAGGAGCATTTACAACACCTGAACTTGGGAGACATCTCAAGAGTCTTCCATAAGAAGTCAGTGGTTTAGGAATGAATTAGCACATTCAGTGCTAAGTCTACCTGTTGTAGAAGATTTGATGGCAACCTGAAGAACTAATTAGAGCTGGTGTGATTAAAAAGGTCTCTGTTTACACTCCTGGCTCACACAAGCTGCAGGGTGACTCTGGGGTGACAGTGGGGGACCAAACACAGACACCTGAAATAACGGGGCAGTGTTTGCTGTGCAGCTTAAGGATGTGTTTGCAGAATTAGTTCGTTCAAACAAAAATCCTTTCCCTCCTTGTAATACCAAGATGTGTCTAAATTTCAAATATTTCTGTGAGCTTCATGGAAAGCTGCTGCTCTCAGCAAAACCCAGTATTGCACAGGTAAACCCCATAAGCCCATTATTTCCTTGGCAAACAACTCAAAGACAAGATAGGACTTATTTCCTTGTGTCAAGTCAGACTGTTCCACCTTTCATCTTGAAGAGAGATGGAAAAACTGATAAATGCAATCTGCTGAAGGAGATATTTGTGAATTTATTCTTCTCTAAAGCCACTGTGAGGTTGGCTTTAGAGGCTGGAGGTTAATTTCAGAAGCATCATCATTTAACTTTTCAGGAAAAAAGATCAAAAGTGATGAGTACTTAAGAGATTCTTTAAAGCAAAACCTCTGGTTACAGTTCTGGTATTTTGTTCTTATACCATGCAGCCTTTTTTTAAATTAGGAGAAATCATCAAATATATTAACTCATTTCAGCATTCATATAAATTTTCAAAAGTGTAATAAAGGACACTTAAGAACAGCTCTGTAACATGTCTCTTGCAAAGCAAAGAATCACTTAAGAAATAAATGCAAGCTTTTAAGAATGGGTAATGGAAGGAACAGCGCTCATAACAAGCTTCAAAGTAAACAGAAATTATTTATGAGACTGTAATTTATTGACAGAATTTCAGAACCAATCAACAGGTCATATTGTCTGTTCATTCCTAAATACTGGAAGACATTAATTGAAAAGTTGTGGTAGAGAGAGATAAACCCCACACCATTTCAAATAAATTAGCAATGCAGAGTCTATTGATTCTCTGCTAGCACATTATCTCTCCCTTTTAAAATTATTTTAAACATACAAATGTACTAGCATCTTGAATAATAAAGTACCTTCCTGATATCTGCATGAAATAAATTAAATTGGAGGGCATAGGAAGAACTTAGAACCACATTTCTTCCCCCAGGAATTTTCCAAGAATGATACAGGAACATGTATTGTATTTTTATTTGTTTCCCAAACAGGTAAAGAAAGGCTTCCTTGGGAAATGAAGAAATTCAAGACATTTAAAGCATGTTGATAACAACAAAAGAGGAGTTGAGTCTTACAGTATTTCACCCCACATCAGGAGAGTTGAAGTGATTTAACTTTGTTCAAAATACCTGACATAACCCAGGACTGCAAATCTACACAGGGACAACCCTGACACCACAAAGGATGTGGAGACACATCAGGCTGATGGTGCTTTTAAATATTGCTTTCTCTGAAGTGTTTAATTTTCAATAACGTGTTGTTTTAAAAACCGAGATGAGGACTCTGATGCTGCAGGTGTTGACCTGACCTGTGGCAGGCGATGGCAGTGAACAGAGCTTTAGTGCCCGAGGGCTCGGATGGGAATGAGCAGGCTGGGAATGCTGCCCCACAGAAAGGGATGGCTGGAGGCTTAAATGGGGCACCCCAAAGAAATCCAGGAGCAGGGTCAGTGAGGCAATTTGTTTAGGAATTGTCACACTGCTGACCAGTGTTTGTCAGGGGGTAGAGTGGAATCACCCCTAATTTGGCAATTCAAAATCCCTCAAGCAAAAAACCAAACATTTAGAGATGCTCTTCCAGCAGGGCCTGCCCTGCACAGCCTGTCTGTAGGGTCATGAAAAGCAATTTTATGGAAAATCAAATCAGACTTTGCACACCTGTACTGGCATTTTATCAGTTCCAAGCTATCATTCTCAGGGGTGTCTCTCAACAGGAGAATCCCTTTGCTCCCATCAGAAAGTTCTTTCCAGGCCTTGCTTGCCACTGAACTCCAAAAGGTTGATGAGGTTACAAGGTACAGATGCACTTCCCATCCCTATATCTAGGACAAACAACTCTTACCATAAAATGGATTTAAATATATATAAAATGGCAAATGCAGCTGCCAACACTTAGTTAATAGTTCGTACTTTGGAAACAAACCAAAACCATCTGTGTTTGTAACAATACCTGCCCCTCCTAAAACCAGAAGACAAAGCCTAACTCAGAACTGAGAAGGGCATTCATTAAAAAAGCAATAAGCAAGAACACTTACAGAAGATTAGCTGTAATGTAGTGTAATGATGGCAAAGTACCAATTTATATAACAATTTTACAAGCCTCTTGAAATATTTTTTATTTTTCCAATGTCTGACAAGGTCTTGCTCTTTCATACTTAGAGTCTGATTTCAGATTATTTTACTGAGAATTACTAACAAACACAGGCACTGGGAAAAGTGCTCATGTGTGGATGAATGCAAAATGGGATATATTTTCCAATACTTGGTTCTGAAATATTTTGACTGGCTTTGACTAATTTTGCAGGAACAGACAGTCAGAAAATTCCCTCCAGAAGATCATATCCAAGCCCTTTCTGGGCAGGCTGTTCAGTGCTCAGTCACCTGCACAGGACAGAAATTCTTCCTCATGCTCAGGTGGAACCTCCTGGGCATCACTTTCTGCCCATTGCCTCTTGTCTTATTACTTGGCACCACAGAGAAGAAAATTCAGTTTACTTTGTCAGGATGTTTTTCATTAGTGCATCCCTAGAGGCATGAAATGACTAATTTTACAGACTTCATTGAGATTCCTTGAGTTATCCAGTGAAAGGAAGGCTCTCAGAAACTACTCCAAGCATCTCACTCTGCCGAGTCAAAGTTCCCTCTCTTTCACTGGGCTTCAGATCAGAATCTGAAAACTAAATTCTCTTCAAGAAAACTCACAGTTCAATAACCATGTTTACTGAGTTTGCTAAGCAGTCTTCACACAGATCCAAAAATACTTCCCTCTCAAGATATCAATCTATATTAGCAGATCTTAGTCAATGTTTTTAATTTCATTCCAGAAATTTTCTCTATTATTTTTTTCTTTTCTCCACTGAGACATCCAAATGAAGCCCAAGCAAGTATCTATCCTTACAATAGGCTGATCCATATGATGGGGTTTTCAAAAGCAGCTAATAAAGCTGGGAGCACACATTCCTTGTTAAGCAGCTGGAACCTTTGAAAAGTCCCTCCCCTGAAGCCAATGTTCTACAACATTAACATCACAAATAAGGCAGTGCCTGATTCCCCAGCACTGCTTCTGAAGTAGCCTTAAAAACCTGCTGTGCCACAAAAGCAGCTGCAGTTAGATATTTTTCTTCTAATATTTACAGTATCTGTTCGCTCAATAAACACAGCTTATGTCAAGAAGTGTGGACATACATTGTCCGACGCAACTACTGATGGCTTGAGTGCAAGAGTCAAACCAGCATTCGAAAATGACATTTAGTCATAATCTTAAAAAAAGCTGCAAATTGAAGAACCTTTTAAAAACATTGCAAAGGATTTCAGAAAGCTAAAATGTGAACAAAATTAAAATTGTGGATTAGAGAAGAGCATGCTCTTGGTGCTGAAAATCGCAAATTTCTTGGCCTAGTAAGAGAAAAAAAAAAAACAAAAACCCAACAAAATAAATACAATCTCTCAGAAGAAAATGTTACAGAATATCAGGAAGTACAGCCAACAGTACCAGTGACAACCTGAATGGACCCTACCAAGGCACATCTGTATTGAATCCAGCACCTCTGAGTCTCTCTGGGAGAAACAGGAAGCACTGATTCAAGACCCAGACTAATCTGTTCTATAACATCTGAATTTATTTATTTAATACCATGTCTGAACCATTCACGGTGTGTTATTAAAACACTCATTCAGAGCTGCAATTAAAGCCCTGTCATGTCAGTAACACAAGTCCACAATGTGCTCGTAGTTTTTGTATTTTTGCCAAAGGAAAAAGAGCAATTGGATGAGCTGAAATTGCACAGTTGGATTAACTGAAAAATGAACAATAATGAAATAAAAGTTTTAAACTTGCTGCCACCGGCCTAAGTAGTTTCCAAATCCATAGTAGTCTTCTAATAGTTTATTATTCCAATACACAGAACAAATATCTACAAAGAATTCTCCCACACACAGAACTTATGCCTTATGGGGAAGCTTTTTCTCATGACCAGTCCAATTCAAACCAAATGACAAAGCAGGAAATTAGGGTCAGAAAATTATAATAGAACAATAAAAGAGAATGCTGTCCTGTAAACTCCATCCCAATTAAGTTATTTTTACAGATGGGACCTAAACAAACACTCAAGGAGTTTATCAGTGAATTTACTGGGAGATCTAAACCAAAAAGCCCTTTTATGAGGCTGCCACATTTAAACAGAACTTCTATCCTTATGGAGATCCTGAGTCACACTGCTCTTGGAACCTGCTCTGTAACTGCTTTAAGAATCCTAATTTTGCCAAAGGTTTGGGAGCCGCTTCTCTGAGAGAGCTGCTGTTCCCACTGCTACAAGAAAATAATTTGCTTGGCCAACTGCAGAATTTTTAGTTTCTTAATTCTGATACTTTTGGCTGCGTCTGCAGCTGCCTCCTTCTCTGTGACTACTGAAGGTAACGTTACCCACTGCAGCTTAGCAGCAGTGCAGGGAAGGAGGCTGTGGCTGGCAGCATAGTGGGGCCTTTTGTTCAGAAGTTATTTATTTTGTGGGGAAACCAGGGCTCAGTCCCATAACCTTTGTATAGTGGGATATTGTGGAGGCTTACGTTAGAGTACAGATAATCTCTTCCACTTCAGACAAACAAAAAAGAGTATAATAACAAAAAGAAACATTAGACAGGAATATTAAAAGCTTGGAATCTGTTACAGTCACTTTCAAAGACTACACACAACCTCGAGGCAAAATTTGTTGCATAATGAAATCCAGTGACTTATTTGCATTTAAACAAAATAGGTTTGGTTTATGCTGTGGGAGTATTTAAGAATGATGGACTTGATGCAGGATAACACTTGACATGTGGATTCAAGGAGAAACAACTGGCCAAAGAAATCTGATTAAAACTGTGAAAATTCAGAATCAGTGCTAGAGAATTCAACCAGTTTTTCAATCTCTCTGAGAAGCCTTGGAGAGACTCCTCCCACCTCAACCAAAAATTACGTCTATACAACGTTCATCACAATTTTCTACAGCACCTGGACCACGATCCAAAAATTGGACAATCCACAAAATTATTTTCTTTGAGAATATGGAATGAGTTCCTCACCCAAAAAATCCTTCAGTAGATTTTAGTGGTAGAAAAGAAGGCGAAATTAGTTGGTGTTTATTGTGTTCAGCTTAAATAGTTTAGTTTTTAAATCTCTGCTTCAATCTTTTGTGAGGACAACAATTATAAATACATATATATATATTAAAAAAAAAAAAAGTCAGCTATCATTCCAGCCAAGTCCTAACAGTTTCTTCTCCATTCTTGGGTCTCATATCTGGCTTTTAGGGAAAATTTATCTTTTTTTTGTGGTGGGGCAAGTCTAGAAAAGGAATTTCTTGCAAGTTTAATATCTTTAATTCAGCCTTCTTTTGGCCAAGCCTGTTAATTGTATTATCTCTTCTCATCATTTCTCATCCTGATATTTCCTCACCTTTTTCTTTAAGAAGTCCTAAGAAAAATTCTTCATGACTAATAAAATATTCACAGTTTATTAGCCTGAATTTTTTCTTTCCCCCTCCCCCTCCATTCTGCTCAGATCATGAGATTTCTAACACCTGAATAAAACATTTTCTTTGAAGGTAAATGCTCTAAATTATGCCAGTGCTGGGAATATTCCTGCTATTTTACCTTTGGCAATCCATACCTGTAAGAAATCTGCCTAGAGAGGATGGGGTTTGCAGCACAGAAACAGTAGCTGGGGGCAGGGGCTTGTGCAAGTTGCCCTACAAAGCTTGTTGCTCTGGGAAATGTGTTTCCAGAGCATTCTGATATTTATTTTTATATCCTCTTCCCTTAATTTTAATAACAAACCTTCTTGTTTCCTTTCTTCAGGCCCAACTCTTTCCTGGAATATCATTCTTCTCACTCTGAAGGATTTCTACAATGAGTGGATGTGGCCACGTCACAAAGTCTGGATGAGCAGCCTGTGTGGCAAATAAAAGCTGCAAGTTGTGAATGATTTCACACCTTCCTCTTGTGCATTGTGTTGGTCTGGGCAGATGCCCCGTGTCTGCAACCCTGGCCAAAGGAACCATGTGTGCGAGCAGTGCTTTAGCACACAAAATTCATTATTCATTTAAGGAGTTCCCACCTTTCTGAATACCTGGCTGCCAGGTGTCCAGGAGAGCAGCCAGTTGGTTTTTTCCCATATTTTTATGATTTTACATGGAGTTTCTGCAATAGCTGGGTGCCCTCTGGGTATCCTCAGTCGATGAGTGCCTTCCTAATTCTGTCCTTTTATAAAATCCAGGAATTCCCAGGCTGGATCCTTGCTCTGGCTGATGGGTCATAACATCTCTTTGAAATGTAGGCTGGGGGCCAGGCCCTATTTGCTTATTGAGTTTTGCAACTTTTGCAGTTCTTCAGAGTCAGCTCATCCCTTCAGGCAGTTCAAACATGTTAAACTCTGCCTGTCACCCAGCAATTACCTCCAGAGCCATGAAACAGCCCCAGCTGCTCTGTGGCCATGGGAAGAACTGTGAGGAAAGTCATCAGTGTCTCCTGAAAATGACCTCCTGCTGGCCAGGAAGGGGCACTGAGGCAAAAGTCAAGTGTGATTGAAAATGGAAATTGAATTGAGAATTTGACTGAGGATGAGAACTGAAAATCTTGCAGCGTCTGATTGTTCTCCTTGTGTAAATTTGTATTCTTGTTTCCAGCTGAAATCTCCCCAGAAGTCACTAGTACCCATTACTCCTCATCTTCTCCATATGAGTCCTGGTAAAAAGGAAATCTCCATCTTCTTTTAGCCACCCTTTAAATACTGGACCATGGTAAGGTCTCCCATGAGCTTTCCTACAGCCCCAGCTCTCTCAGCCTTTCCTCGTACAGGAGGCTTCCTAGCCCGTGGATCACTGTGGCCACACAATTAAGCAACAGCCCAAACTCAATTAAATCAATGGGTGACTCTACAATTTAGACCAGGACTTGCATCTCAACTCAGCACAGCTTTTTCAAGCGGGAGTTCAGCTTTCACAGAGGTGACTTTGCCATGCAAGGTGACCTGACCTCAACCAACTTGGCAGGACCGGAGCGATCAGAACACACGGGGCACATCCGCAAGCCCGCGAAAAGAAAGATGCCCGTCAGGGCAAGGTGGAAATCTGCCAGTACTGGAATGGCAAAAAAAAAAAAAAAAAAAAAAAAAAAAATTTAAAAATCTACTTATTAAGGACAGAAGGGGTTTAATCCACTCTGGGATCCCAAACCGTTCCCGCGCCATTCCGCTGTGGGATAACGCGACCCCACAGCGCCACCTGGCGGCGCGGGACGGGCCGGCCCCGAGGGACGAGGCCAGGGCCCGGGGGACAAAGGGGACAAGGCCAGGGCCCGGGGGACAAAGGGGACAAGGCCAGGGCCCGGGGGACAAAGGGGACAAGGCCAGGGCCCGGGGGACAAAGGGGACAGTGTCCCTTCCATGGGATGGCTGCACTGAATAAAGGAAACCCGGCTTTTGGTTCACATGCGAGCCCTCAATTCCCACAGAATCCTCCCCCGAGCTGGGTGGCTCAGTCAGGGTTTGCTTCTGGGCAAAAGCCTGCTGGTGGGAACCAGGAGATCAGGGATTGTGCAGCAACACCTGGAAGGGCACTTGTTACACACGTTACAAAACCTCCATGAAGACAAAAATTCTCAGAACCAAACCATTTGAGCTCCATTTCCTCCCCTAGAATCGCTGCACAGGAATGAGACATTCTGCAGCCCAGCGAAGCCACAAGGACTCTGGTTATCAAAACCACTCTTGCACCTACATTTTTACCAGATTTCCACTAGAACCTCTTCAATGTGCCCATACAGTTATTTCACTCAGCCCGTTCCCACAAGGGACACAATAACTTTGATTCAGACTAAGATCCATGGTTCACTGTCAATGCCTTTGATGCCATTAATTCCGCTCACTAGCTGTAAGATCTTAAATGGGTTGACAAAAATATCCCCATCAACATTCTATTTTCAGTGGGCAAAATGCTACAGAGCCAACCTGCACTGGTTATAAATATCTGATTTGATATTTAGTTTGGTGTGTGACAAATGACAAAAGTTGGAAGACTTAAATACAGTTTCCATTCCACAAATCAACATTTTCACTTGGAGACCTTTAAAGAAAGGTTCATTATAAAGAAAAACTTTATAATGATTAATCCCGATGTGATAAAGGTGTCAGTCTCATCCATCTGTGGAACAAACTTATCATGGAACAGGAAGAGATACAGGTCACATCTTAAGTGTAAGGGAATTATCTGGATGCACTTTTTTTCTCCTTCAGGCAGCATTTTAAAATTTAAAAACAGGGGTTTTTATAGTTTTATTACATTTTATTAGAATTTAGAATTCTAGAACTTTGATGTAATGTGCTCAAGTGAAAAACACTCCAAACTCTCTATATTGCCTGCAATAAAGTATTCTGGGCTACTGCATAGTTTAGGATCATTTAAAAATAAACTACTCCAAATGCCAGAGATTAATAGCACAAATAATAGGCACTACTTGGTTCGCAGGACAAGAACTGACCAAACCTCTCACAATTCTTTCACAGCAAAGATTAAAAACCAAATCAAACAATAAACCCCCCAAAATTCCCAACAAAATCTCCAGCACAGAACTGTTCAAACATCACTGACCAAACCCCATGGGGCGAAACCCACAAAAAATATAATGTTCCTTGGGGTTCTTTTGTTCTCTAATTTAAACTTCAATCAGAAACAAGCATTTTATACTAGACTGGATGAACAAAGCACTGAGTAAAGTGACTGTACAAATCATTATTTAATGTCATGACTATACAAATCATGATTTAATTTTATGTAATTGTTTAAATGAAGTTTGGACCTTGGTTTTTGAAACATCTTGAGAAAAATACTTTGCACAAATAAGTATGAAAAATCAGAGTGAAAAATGTGGAAAACATCAGAATGTGTTTTCTGATTGCTAGCACAAAAGAAAAAAATTGTGTAAAATTTGCAATATTAGTAGGATGGGAAGAGGGCAGAGCACTTCTTGTGTCTCAGAAAATTAACTTCATCTAAATCCTTTGTGAAATTTCATACAGAATGTGAAGAGGCAATTCTGGAAAAAGGAAAGCCATGCTTAAAAATTCACAATTTTTTTCTCCATTTGTATTTAATTTCTGTTGATTAAATAATTTCTGAGTTGACTTACTGCTTTTGAGTAGCATGAGTAAAGTACATTATAAATACTATCTATTTTGTACTTACAGAATGTAACTGTTATTGTGCTTTATACTTGAATATTAGCTGTCTGCTTTTGCTATCAATCTTGTATTTTTGTGTGTGTGATAACTCCATTGAACAAAGATTCTTCCAGGCTTACTGCAGATGCAACTGATAACAATTTTAGATCCTTGTCTTTTGTCCAAAAGAGCTTTATCACACAGTCCCATCTATATTTAAAAATCTGGAATGTATCAGCCACCTTCCTAACACCATATGAACACTTCTTGCCAGATTCTGTGTTGCTTCTGAGAATAGAATAGAAGAACTTTTCATTTCTTCAGAACTGGCTCCAGTGCAGAAGCTAAGAAGATTTTTATTTCTGTTCTTGAGTTTTTTGCTTTTAGGGTCTCAAAACAATCAGATAGCAAAGTATAACTACCAGATGAAAAAAAATAAACAACAAATAATTTCATTATGACTGGATTCATACCATTGACTTCAGAGAGATTACTCACGAGCACAAGTAAATGTAAATAAGATTACAAGGCCAGATTGGAAACACGCAGTCTTCTGATTGGCCTGTAATTTTGGCATAGTAAAATTCTAAGACAAAATGACAAATTTATCATGTAGTCCAACACAAAATTTATACCATTTCAGGTCATTGGCTTTGTGCAGTGCAAGGCTGCTTGCTCCTTCCTTCCCAGAGAAGAAAACCTACTTCAAGTCACATTTTCCTTACTGCAGCCAGGGAGAAAGGACAGAGCAAAGGGTGATTTCTGAGCATCCTGATGCTAAGCTGATGAAAAATGAATGGGAAACAGAAAATCATAAAGTTGGACAAAAATTTAATGTATATACATTTAGATTTTGGAGTGCCAAGCCCCTTTTCTGAAATCTCAGCTCTCCCTCAACCTCTCATTTTCCTTTCCAAACTTTAAAAGGCAGGAGAACACCTTGCTTGACACTGAAAGCTTTTCAGCTCTGTAAGCAAATTTTAGTATAAGATGTTCTTCAGATTGTAAAAAGAAGGGAGAAAAGAGCAGAACTCCACCCTATAACAAATCCCTCCCTCAGCCATTACCTTGATTACCAAGGTCTGGATTAATTTGGGGACATAGTGGAGCAAGAAGAACTTTAAATATTCTCAGTTAAGCCTGAGAACAACTGAATGCCAGTAACAACAGCTCATGATAGACCTTCTCTGGCTTAGACTGGCTTTTCCTGTCTGTGTTACAGACTATAATTGCTGACTTTTTCACAGTAAGGCCACCACTGATCCTTATTTTTCAGCATTCCTGGAACGGTGTATTAACACACTGAAGACTTCTGCAAGCTTGAGTGTTACCGACAAGAAGCTTGCTAATGGATTCCCATTTATTCACAGTTTTTAAGCCCAAAAGATACATCTAATCAAGCACTTCATAATATGTTTATTCTCTCCTTCTCTGAATACAACTCTCCATTCTTTGTATGTCGTGTTTAAAAAGCATTCCTAGAAATATTTTTACTAGGAAATCAAATAGCCTTGCAGAATTGTGAAGTCCTTCCTCATTCTTTATCGTTTCACCCTTGTAACATGCAGAAGTTGTGCAGAATGACTAAAAACATTGGTTTTTAAATACCAACATAATATGCAAGATGCATAGGAAGTTGTTATCATTTAATGTGTATGATTTCAAGTACATTACCTCCATAAAAACTAACCCCAAATTTAATACCATCCCCTTTTTTCTGCATAGGTTGGTACTTTGCTAAATGTAGTGACTGGATGGCTTAAGTGCTGAGTGGCACAGGAATTGTGTAATACAACATTCTTGGTGCCTCTATATAATAATTTAAATATGAAATAATGACTATTCACTCTATCTCGTTGTCTTTGATTCTAAAGGGTTTACCCATGAAAATGGCATAAAATAACCATGTAGTTTACCAAAATTATGAAAGAATTTCTTACTAAATTCTCAACAATTCTTATGAAAGAATTTCATGCTGGGTAACGAATAAGCAAACTCATCTCTCCTTTTGGGCAGTGAGCCCACAGTGGTCAAGTCCCCCCCATAACTCAGTGCACTCATTTCAGTTATTCACATCTTTATGACCTCAGAATGGAGGGCTTACCACTAAAGATGACATAAAGATAAATTTATGAAAGACCATGAGGTCTTTGAATAAATACGTACCAGGGTGCTTAAAATCGCATGCGAGCAGCCCCTTCTCTTCCTGGTTTTGCTTTGTCCAGTTATGAAATGCATTTTGTTCCACAAAGTCTGGAATTCTCATCACTGATGGGCTCACCCCAAGGATAAACATGTGTAAAACAAATATAAATAAACTCAGTCCAAAACCAGCAAAGGATTTTTTGCTGAGGACTGAGCTTCTTACCAGAGAACTGCATTTTGGGAGCAAATGGAAAAATTATAGGGGTTTTATTTTTAAGGGGTTTGTGTTTGGTTCTTTTTTTTTTTTTAAAGAATGAAACACATGGACAAAGGGTTTCAGCCACTTTTCAACTCCTATAAAAATTCTGTTGGCTTGTATTTAAAATAACTATTTTTTTCCATAGCATTTTCACAGTTCTTACATTAGGATTCTAATTGCTTCAGAGGCATTGGTTTATGTTAATTTCTAAATAGATGAAGAGTGGATGCAATTACACTTAGCAATTTTGTCTAGTTAGCATCAACTACATTACAATACTGCTCAGGACTGTATATTTTGTAATCATTATTCTTCTGCTGAAGAACACTGGAAAGTTTCACGGTTAGTCCAGCCAAAATGGGGATGCTGATATGACAACATGGCAAAACATTGACACCTATATAGGACATAACTTCTAATTGGTGAGTATTTTTATTTATTAATTATGGAAGGCTTGAAGTTACATTAGCTGTACATCAGACTGAAAAGCTATTTATCACCTAAAAGATAATTATTCTTAAAGCCCTCCTTTCATTTGTGTATTCTTTGAAGCGATCAATTTGCTGTTTAAGTGTCAAACGAGTTTTAAAATACTTAATGCACAGAGTCAGGACTCCATCTGTTAATAAAAAGATTAGAATTTCCGTTGTTAAAGCTAATAGGATATTAACATTTGCTTTTTACTGTTATTTCTGGCGCTTTAATATTCTTAATACAGCACATACAATGAAGAAATCCAAACACATACTAAATTTCGTGTCCTTTGCACCAACACCCCACATCCATTAGAAACAGCCTCTTTGCCTGTGTTTGAGAAAAGTCATAACTCTAAAGATGATTTTGATTAATCAGAGACTAGTAAGTAAAACAGCTGTCTCAGTGCTTGCATGTTTTCTTGGCACAGCCCACAACATCAGAGCTGAAATCCCCAGGTTGAGCAGGGAAGGAACAAAGTCATCGTGCACATGACAAACTCTGGTTTTGCTGCTCCACCACCAGTGGCACCCCATGCTTGATGAGTATTTGGCCCCAATTGCAGGGAATGTCTTTTTCCAGCAGCCTTTTTCCAAAAGCTGACCTGCACCTTCAACACTGGTTCCAGTGAGAAGAAAGAGTGCTGAGAAGAGAATGAGAGGGGATTTTGGAACTGCAGGAACAGCTTAAGGGCAGGCTGGGCACTGGATGGCCGAGCAGCAGCTCTGCAAAGGAGTTTTGGGTCTCAGTGGAACTGGAGGCAGCAGGGAGCCCTTGCACAGGGCAAAGGACAACTGCAGCAGTGCACACAGAGCAGCAGCTGCAGGGAAACTGCTGCTCCCCTCTGCTTGGCACACGTGAGGCTCCTCTAGCTCTGGAATAGCGTGTCCAGGCTCAGAACACCACAGGAGCCAGAGATCCTGAACCCAGCTAGAGCAGCAGAGGCCACCACACAGTGAGGGGACAGGAGCACAGCAAGGCCATGGAAGTGGCTTTAGGCAGCCTGGGACAAGGGAGGCTGAGGAACGACTGGCATCCTTCCCTTCCTGAAGTGGGATACAGAGAAACTGGAGCTAAACCATTTTGTATAGGTCCATGGGGAAAGAATAGGACAAAGGCTGCAGTAAGGGAAATTTTGATTGGTTATTTAGGGAAAAAAAGTTCATAAATAAACTGATTAAGCACTGAAGCAAGTTGCTCAGGAGACTGTAATCTCCATCCTCAGAGATTTTCAAAACATGACTGGACATGGTCCCAAGTAACTTGATTTAGCTTACAAGAGGGCCTTGCTTTAAGCAGGAAGATCAAGGCCTGGATAACCTCCACAGATCCCTTCCAGCCTAAATGTTTTTAGGGTTCTGTGATTTCTAAAGGGAGATTAGATTTAAATTAAAGAAAACATATACAAGAGATCCTTGAAACACAATTGTAACATTGCTGCTTTTACGTTTCAGAGAACTGATGAGAGCCAACTAAAACACAGAGCCCTTTGCTGTATGTGAACTTAGACTGACCAAGCATACTTCTTTATAGGTAAATAATCACCAAAATCTTTCAAAACACAGCGTATTTTAAGAATAAGAAATGACAGGTAACCTCTTAACCTTTCTTTTCCATAACTGATAGCATTTTTTTCCAAGCATTGGCTTATTATCATTTTAGGGATGGAGGATGTTTTTTCAGTTCTACGTAGAGGTGACAGCATTGTTTCAGCACAACAGATGCTGCCAGGATGGACAAACACTGATGTTCTTGGCCACATGCAAACAGTAATTTCTAATCTGGGCATGGAGAGAAGAGTTTATTCTAGTTCTTATCACCAGGACAAGGGTGCTACTGCAAACACCAGGCATGCAGATTGTGTTGTGGATTCACTCTCCCTCTTTTATTTTGCACTAACAATGGAAAAATTGGATTGCCATTATTCATAGAAAACCTGCAGAGCATTTATTTTCTCTACTCTTCCACCTGAGTTTTCAGGGGAAAAGGGCACAATGCATAAGTAGAGAAAGGCACTACATAAGAGCAGAAGGCATCAGTGTTTAAGATTTCTTCATCATCAAAACTGACCTCAGTTCAGTTTCTGAGAGCAAATTTAGAGGATTTTTTTTATTAACGTGCAAATGTGTTGCTGTTTTCTACACAAACTCCTAATTTGTCTAAAAGCCAAACTTGTTACTCATCAGTCCATTTACAATGTTTACGTTCATCAGGTCAACGACTTGCTGAGACTGAGCTACACGGCACTCATTAGTTTAACAGGTTTATTTTCATTACACTTTGGCTCCTAAACTGAAGTGTTTGCTCTGCATGAGGTAAGTAGCTGTGGTTAGGTAATCAGAACTTAAAGGGTTATTGCTGGTATGTAACACAGGAAATCAGTAAGATTTGGATGGTTACTGTGCCAAAAAACACTGCTAGTACAAATGTTTCTCCATTCTGGGACATGACAGTAACATGGTAATTTAGCACCATGGTGTAGCACATACATAATACTGGAAACTTTCTGTGCCATTCGTCATAACCAAACGACTGAAACAAAACAAAAAGTCCTATTAAAAAAAGAAAGAAAAAGCTCAACTTCACAGATAAACTTTTCCAGATAATTGTTCTGCAGGATACATAAACATGGCTAAGTGTCCCATGGTTTCAGAGAGTCACTAAATGTTAGTGTCAGTTTATTTCTGGGTCCTCTTTCTTACTGCCCAGATGGAAGCAATGGAACGGCATAGAAAAGAACACTGAGATGCACTTCACAAAGCCACTGCCACCTCTCACTCAACAAAAGCCTCCAGGCAAGCCAAACAAATCGGGGAAATCCCATTGTGTGAGCAGAGAAGGGGATAAATGCTCAATAGAAGAGAACACAGCAGGCAATGCCAGAGTTAAAAGATGGAGCATTGGGAAGGCAAAGGAAGACAGATCATATTGTTAACTCAAACCGACCACAACACTGATAACATTCTTTATTACAGGGAACTCATTGCCAGCCACTGTTGTAAAGTTTAAACATAAAGAATGAAATAAACTTGAGGCTGCTTTTCAAAAAGTTACCCAATCCTGCCAATACTCATTACAAACACCCTTCGATTTTTCTGGCCAACTTCAAACACATGAATAAAGTGCTAGAGAATTATTTTTTTTTATATTCGTTTCTAAAGGTTTGCAAAACTGATCATAGGAGCCAGAAACTGGTGCTGTCTTGGCCTGAAGTGGAACACTTCAGTATCTGCAGCTCAGTCAGATTAAAAGCAATGTGGAATGCAACAGAGCAGTGAGTGCCTATTGCCCAACTGTTGGTTTGGGAATTCGAGAGGGAGTTGTGGATAGAGTGGGGATATTTTGTGGGTAAGCAAAGAGAACAGGAGGGGTTTGGTCACTGAAGTGAAAAGCTTTTGATAACGAGAAGCTGGGGACTGGGTAAAGCCAAGAGTGCAGTTATGGGAATGGAGTGAAATTCTGCAAGACACTGGGCTGCAGCAATGTTGCTGTTCTGGGAGAAATTCACTGCTTGTGTTCACCCTCTGAGATCTGAGCTGCCAACTGGGCAAATGCCACCAGAGCAAGGAAAATCAGTTCTGCAAGCAGGAGGTCTAATGCACAAAACTGCAGATGTGATAGAGGAATGAAGGTCACTGACTGATAAGGCCTTCCTGATCTCAGAATGCAACTTTTGCAAAGAAATTCTGAATTTTACAAAGCAAGTTTATTACCTGTGCATAGCCCATTAAATTAAACCTTACCCTTTCAAATTTAGGTAAGGCATTAGTATTTTCTTGCTTTTCATTATGCAGGTCTGTCATTTGTGGGTTGGTTTTTTTTGGTTGTTTTTTATATTTGTCTTGTTTTTTTAAACAGACTCTAAGGCCAGGCCTAGACATTGTCAACAGAGATCCAAACAGTTCTGTATTTACCCGTAAAAAAAAAAAAAAAAAAAAAAAAAAATTGTGCTGGATAGCCAATAAAACACCCAACACTGAGAAGTAAGCAGAGTAATTGATATGCTGTCATATCATTCATCACAAGAACATTAACCTTTCAACTAAAGCAATTCCAATTTCATTACTCCCTAGAGGATTCACCTTGGCAATACTTTGCAGCCCCTCCAGGCTTTTCTGTGTAGATGTAGGGGGTCTTCTTTGATCTTTTCCTCAGTTCTACAGGAATGGCAATAGCCAACTAACATTTTATGACTGAATCACATCATTAAACCCAAGATAATGCTAGCAACATATTCCCCCTTGCAGTATTGTTTTTAATCCTATTTCTCATCTCTACCTTCTCTGATTCACTTTTATCATCCATCTTTGTCTCCCCAGAGGAAAGTGAATTGCATTTTACCATTGAGGAAAATAAGGTTTTTGGGAAATTCTTACATTGATGGTAAGAGAACACTGGAATAAGATTGAGCATAGATAAGATTCTTTTTTGAAATTGGTTACTTTTTTCATTTCTCAGTGCATGTGGAAAAAAATCACTTCACAAAAGATGTGTGAGAATACAGGATACTTGCCACCTTCACTTCTTTCTAAAGACAAGAATAAAATCTCTAGAAGGCAAAGCAATACTATGATAGAATCAAGAAGAGCTCTTTTGCCGTGAGTGATAACAGCAGAAAACACAGAAACCTTGGATTTACAGGGAATGGATGAGTGGCCCCAGTCAGCCTGTGTGGTTGAAAGGTGTGTCAGGGGAAAAGACTCCAGACAATTTCAATCCACTGTGTCCAAACATGCTGCAGCTCATCTGGCACCAAGGTTGTTTAACTGCCTTCAGCAATTTGGGGTCTTAATTTGTGTTCATTATCAGATCCATCACACATCCATCTGATTTCCTAGTGTATGTATTTGCTTAGGAACAAGCTTTTCTAAATATTTTGTCAGCTTGTAATGCAACTGGCATGGGGACAGTTTAGCTTTTCATTTCTCCTGTCTTAGATAGTCTTAAGAGGGAAGAGAGACTGATCAGGTCAGTAGATGTTTGCATTTTTATCCTAACAGCATTTCTGTATTGAACGACAATTAGTTTACTGTACAATTATATTTTATCCAAAGCAATTACCACAAATGAAGCTTGGACTATGGAAAGACACCGTTGCACATAAAACCTTAATAAATAATGAATTATATATTATTGTACAGGACAAAGTGTGAACTAAATTTAAAGGCAACAACCCAGCCCCAAGTCAAAAAGGTAGGGATAAAACCCCACAATATATTACACCTATATAATTACATTTGCAGAGCAATTTACAAGCCAAAATATTGTTGTATTGTGATTTTTCCAGAAGTCATTGTATTAACAACCTCTGACTCAGTTGTGTACAACAACATAAAAGAAAAGAGTTGCTCAATTTCATGATTTAAAGTTCGCCCTCCTGTATTTCTCTTCTATGGGACCTGAACCCAAAAAAACTCTGTTTGCATATTTAGATCCTGTGACTGTGCCACAAGAATCAACTGAGCCAACATTACTTACCAAGATATCATTGTTCCAAATCAAACATGTACTTACATAAGTATAGGATTTATGAGAAACTGATGCAAGGCAAAGATGTTTATTTAAATATCACAGCATGAGGTCTCAGCCTGTCAGCTACACATGGAACAGGACTAATTCCATCCAAAGAACAGCTCATAGGGTTTTGCTGCTTTCCAAAAAGGAGCAGAGTTGCAGATGATTGAGCAGATATTTTAAACAAATCAAAAGCAGCAGTTGGAAAACAGCACAATTAATAAAACAGGTAAGAGCACACGCTGTTCTGGTGAAGCACCAGTAATCACAGCACACAGTGCACCAGGTTCTGCTTTACCAAAAGGAAGTTCTACTGGGATATATTTAGCACTTGTCCTTACATTATTACTGAATAAACAAGAAGCACTAGAAGGCAGGAATAGTTGTCTGGTGGCTTGAGGAAACCCCATCAGCTTTAGATGCACAATTCTATCTTAATAGCCAGGAATGTTGAGTAAACTTGTAACTCCCATTATGAAAGAAATTTTAAACAGCAACATCATCCCCCTCAGAGACAGGGCACCCCACAAACCCACATTCAATAAAAAAACCCCAAACAAATCTCCAAGCATGAGAAATACAGTAAAAAAAAAAAAAAAAAAAAACCCAACTAAATACTTTAAATAACTCCTTTTAATTTTTTTTTCCAAAATAAAAGCGGACAGAAACTGCTCTGGCTCCAAGCAACTGCACATGCCAGTCCTAATTCTGGCAATAGCCTCAGCTGCTCCAGTAAAGATAAGGGCATTCCATAAAGTCCTCTTAAAGGTAGGGCAAGTGCTATCAGGGAGCACAAAACCCCAACATCCTCATCCTAAAGGTGCCAGGCCAAGCAAAATTATCAGTGCTTGGAATGCCTGGCAGGGCACCAGCAGGGCCTTCACTTAGGATGGGTTATTTGCTCTCTCATTTCCATTTCAGGAGCAGGATTATAGAATAGTTACACTACTCTGGACAAGAAGCCACAAAGACTGAAAATCTATGATTTTGAGGACCCTATGAGCCAACCAGGCAAGTTTCACTAACGATCAGTCATGTAGCTGTCAGAAAGAGTGCTGCAATTTGTACAATTTTTGTTTCACCCAGGCAGAATTTTTCAAATAAAATCCCAGTCTTTATTTAAACATTTTCAAGCTACCTACTCAGAATACCACAATCCTGCTGTATCACAAGTATCTTTGCTTCCAACTCTCCCACAGAAGAATTTCTGTATTTTCACATCATCTCCCACTGAGCTGGATTCCCTATGAGAACTCAAGTGGCTCAGGTATTTTCCAAAGAAACAGCACTGGTACATTCACACATTACAAATCTGAATCCAAATATTACTCACAGGCAGGAAGTATTTTTCTCCAGGTGTCACAAAACAGATGATGGTACCTCCTCACAAACGTGAACAGAAACTCTGCAAAGGCTCAGAGGAATTTCCCAGTGGTCACCCTCAGCCTGTTCTCTAATTTTGCCCACTTTGACTGCTGTGCTCTGCCAGATATTTGCTGCCTCCCTCACCTGGGAGGCTTCACTTGCATTTTAGAGACAACACCTTCCACCTGGAACATAAACCCTCCAAAATTCCCAGCTGCCTTGCTCTCCATATTCCAGTCTGTCCTAAGGCTCTCATCTTCTACTCTCCAAATCTAAACTCATCTCACAAGAGAAGATACCTGGCATAATATATAAATTCCCTTGCCAATTCTGAAATAATCTTTTTTTTTTTTTGGTTTACCATGCTCTACCCAGCAGCTTCTTAATTTTTAGACTTTTTGTTTGTTGGTTTTGAGGGTGTTTCTTTGCTTTAATTTTCTCACTCTCTAGCCAAATTAGTAAGACTTGATTTAAAAGAAGACTGTGCACAATAAAACCAAAATCTAGTAAGTCTTTAAAGAGTATAGTTCAGTCCTTCATATCTAGGGGTGATGGTTGAGAAATTCTTAAGGAAAGTTCCTGATATCCAGTATAAATTTGAATCTTCAAGTACTCAAATATTATTTTTGCCTGTCTCCTGAATCCAAAGTCCAGAATCATGGTCCAGCATTCACATGTACTTGTTTCTTACAGATTAATGTTGCCACTTATTTTAAGAAAAGACAGACAAACCCAACAAGGCTGGCTTTTTAATCTTTTGAGCTGAAAAACTTGTCTTGGATGCTCCCTGTGAGAGAGGAATGCATGTTATAAACCCAATATTCTTGCACAAGGGGTCCAGCCGTGGTCCTCTGTAGCTCAGTGATGTAGCTACAATTTCATCACCAGCCTCTGAAAGCAAGAGGCAAAACCTCACAAATCGTGGCTCGGGTATGTTACTCCCAGTTCATGTTTTTATCACCTTTATACAGGCTGGTTGTCAGAGGGAGCAGGATCAGGAATGAGCAGTTATTAAAGCACAAGAAGCAGCATGTTGGGCACGAAGCCTTTTCTCAGCTTGTTAAGATGCTGCTGACATTGGTCTTTTAGCCCCGTTGCCTACGGGCTCCCCCATCAGCCTCTCCCCCATCTCTCCCAGCACTAACTGGTCACACCAGTAACAGCATGTTTGAACCACTGCTGAGGTTTAATTATTGCATCTGATGATGACACCTGCATGATAGAATTTCACACTCTTATGAAATATTAATTGCTTTCTGTACGGTAGCATGTAACATATTCAAGAGTGAAAAATAATGCTGTTACTGTCTTCATAATTTTTTTAACCCAAGATTTTAGATTTTCCCCATTATCACTAAGCATGTCTAAAAGATTCCATGTTTCTCCTGAGAAAACATGCATGTAACCCATACCCTCTTACCACTTTGAGTAAAGGAAGGTTTCATTATTACTTGAACAATATTTGAATATAATGAATTTCTCTTTCACTGTCACCTTCTGCCACTCAAGGCAAAAGGAGAGAACTCCTACTATTGTCTCACACAGAGAAAAGTATTTTTTTCTCTTATACAGGCAATAGTTTCTTTAACCCACATGCTCTGCCCATTCTCTCCAGAATGATTGTTATCTTATGTCAGACTCTGGAGAGCCGATAAATGAGAAATGATAAGAGATAGAGTTTTGCTTTATGGAAGAGTATGTGCAATAGTTTTTATTCTGTAAAAAAAAAAAAAAGAAAAAAAAAAAAAAAGAAAGAAAGTCTGTAGTCTTAAGAGGAGAATATATTCTTCATATGATTTCAGACAGCATCACTCTTGGCAAATATTTAAATCAACATTACAGGAGATTTGTTGTATGAATACAACACACATTTCAAGGCTAACTTTTAATCTCAGCTGTTTAAATTTCCTAGATTACCTTAATTAGGGACAGCCAACATGCCCAGGCTCAGCTACAAAGAGCGAGCATTGCAGAACATGTAACATGCAAAGTGTTCCCTCAGGACACAGGAGATGAGGGTGAGCCTCAGGCAATGGCTCCAGCAGGGCCAGGATTTCAGTGCTCTGTTTGCAGCAGCTCAGCCTTTACTTCTCCTCCTTCACATAGAGGAGGTCCAGCATCCCACCAAATCATGGCAATCCTGATTTATTTTCTTCCCTCTACAAACCAGAGGGAAGAAAATCCAAGAAGTGGTTCCTGCAATGTGCCCTCCTGCCCTGGCTTCCCTGCTTGGTGGGAGGAGTAGGAAAGCACAAATGGAGCCTCCTGGGGGAGTCTGCAGAAATCTGAACCTCAGTGATTCATGGAAATAATCTGAAGAAGTAATTAAGACCAATCAATGCAAGTTACTGTAAATAAAGAAATCTCCACCTCTACCTAAAAGTGAAAGGGGGAACATTCTTTTGAAAAAAATTAGCTACCAATATTATGAAAAAGAAAAATTTGCCAGTGAAGAGTATACAACAATTGCCTCAAAATAAAGCAAGATTAATGTTCCAAGAATGAAAGGGAAAGAGTAGATTCACACATTTGGGGATGGATCATCAGCCAATACAGACCACTACAGTGTCACAATTCAAGAATTATTTTGATGCATTTTTTTCTTCTCCAAGGAATTTATTTCTAAGATAAAGCAGATGAGCAACTGACAGGTATACCTGGGAGGAATTATCTGGAATATTTTCCTTGAGGGTTAAGATACAATCTATATGGCTTTCATAGCCAGAAAAAAAAAATAGAAAAAAAAAATAGAAGAAAAAAGAAGAATGTTTCTCAATCAAGTAGAAAAAGTTAAAAAATTTAGTCACACTGGAGCACACATGAAAAATGTTGTGCATTGAAAAAAAGATGCAGTGAAGAGGCTCAGAGTGGGAGTAGAATAATACTGCAAGTCCATAACTAGATAATAAATGAGAAAGAGGGTTGGGCAACCAAACCAAAGTTAAATAACCCACTTGGACCAATTCTTTAGCAATTCCTGTAATTTTGCTAAATTTAAAGTAATAGGCAAAATGTTACTGACTTACTCTCATTTCTCTTTTCCAAGTTGGGAAAATATAAGTCTACTACTAATTCCAGTACCATAAAAAAATCTTGTTTCATTCAGAAATAATTAAGAACATTAATCTTGAGATGGATTTTATTCTGTAGTTCTTTTCCTATAAGAATGACAACCAAAAACATTTTCTTTCAAGAAAAGAATTTTGCTTTGGAAGGAGTGGACTCATTTTGAAACAAAAGCAGTTTAAAAGACTTAAACCTTTGTAAAACAGATTTTCCATTCTTTTCCAAAGTGGATTAGTAACATCCTTGGAGACATGCAAGAACCCCAGCCAGAGGCAAGCCATGTTGGAACACAGAGAGCAGACATTAAAAAGGAATGTTACCATCCCACTTCAAATAGAAAGCTTTTTATAGTGAGAATTTTATTGTTTTAAGAAGAACATATAGAGATAGATGAGAACTGTCAGGAACTAGACCTTACCAGTTGGGTAAGGGAATATCATGGAACAAGCTGGAAAATATGACTTAAAGAAAAAATACAGAGAAGGAAAAATTCCACTTATATCAAATAAATCAAGGGAAGGAAGAACTTTGATAAACATTTCTTCTAAAAAATTCCCATCGAAGCTAAGGGTGGTAACCAAGTTCATAACCTTGACAATAGCAATTTTAAAAACAAGCTAAAATGCCAGTTTTGCTGTACAGTAAAATCAAATTAAAAAGTGATGAACAGAAGCCCTCCTCCGTAATCTAAACAGTTTTTGGAGCTAAATGAAATGCCACGGTTATGTTGTCTAGACCAATAACCCCTTGCTGGCTTGTAACTCCATTATATTTGAGGCATTTTCAAACATTTTCCAAATTAGTGTATTTTTTCGATCTTAGTAATAACTCCCATTGCCAATAAACAGCACAGGCTGCAGGAGATTTAATTATTAGTTGCCCTCAAAAGACAATCCAATTTAGGGATAATTTCTGCTGCTGTCTCAGTTATAGCAATGACGACTTGATAATGTAGACAGAAATATAATAATGCTGGATTAAATGAAAAAAAACCCCAAAACATACCCAACTTTTTTTTTTTTTTTTTTTTTTTTTTCTTTTAACTTTAAGTGAAATTTCCACAGTTTCTTTGGCAAAGATACACCTTTTAACAGTAACTGGAAACTACTGATTCTGCCAAACTCTGCTTCTGCATAGGCAAGTTGATTTCCCAACAGTTAACAATACTAAACCAGAGCTTCCAAATTACAAAAAAGTGTTGAGAATTTATAATAGAAAATAAAATTTTCTAAAGGAGCTGGACACATGAAAGGAGAAAGAAACCCCCTCCTTTTTTGATTTTAAGTCTTGACCCAGTTATTTACAAGCATATAATTATTAATTTTCATTTGGTACAAATGGGAACCAAACCCAAACAAACAAAATAAACTTCAAATGGAACAAACAACCCACAAAGACAGCAAGCATTTAGGTGCTTAATCATGCAGAGAATCAAAAGCTGAATGCAAAAACACCAACCACAACGAAGTGAAAACACATTAAAAAAACCCCAACTGTACCTCAGCATCTTTTCCAAGCTTTGTGTGGAACTTAGCTGGGCCTCACATCAACTCAGCCTGGAGCTGGGCTGTAGGGCAGTGCTCGATGGCAGGCACCAACCATCCCTGGGGCCAGCAGAGCCACCTCTGCTGCTCAGTTAAGGCTTTAGGTTTGTCATGAAATCTTTTAGAGCTCTCTTTCAACACATTTTCAAGCTGGCTTTGCAGGACACTCTCTTCATTTCCCCCTCCCATGTCTTACATGTGTGCCCAGGGTCTTGGTGTGAAGTTTAATTGCTGCCTCCAGTGCTACTGGAACCAAATCACTGAGCTGGTCCCTTTCACAGTGGAGTTAACAAGCACTGGGATGAATCTTCACTTAAAATCACCGTGACAAACAATCTTAACCCTGCCTTAAACTTAAGATTTCAGAACTTTTAGCATTTGGATGGAACAATGGCATTCATTCTTCTGTTTTCCCATGGATCACCCCAAACCCCTTACACTGTGACAACAGTTTCTAGCTTGGTGTGGAATCTCTGCAGCAAGATTATGATAAAGAAACTGCCTGTCCTCCCTCTCCCTGCCTCAAGAATTAGGAGCAGCCATGCCATGGCAGGCTCAAGCAAAACCTCTCCCTGCCAGCTTGGTTTTCTGCCACAGTTTGCCAGATCCTCACCATTTACTTAAGCACAATCCTCTTGCCAGGAAGGGCTCTGAGTACAGGAGCAACATCTCCTGCCTGAGACACCAAAACTGGTCCTGGAACGGACTGTCCCACCTCCCCTAGACCAGATTCCTGCAGAACCTGGAGGGCAACTTTTGTCACTGAGGAACTTTTGTCATTTTTGTCACAGAGCATATCAGGGGCAGTGGCCAGGAGGAAGAAAAAAAGAGAAGCAACTTATTTTTTCCCCCTTATTTCCTTTCAGCACCCCAATTTACTAAGGCTGCTCCAGCAAGCCTCACCCCCCAGGGTAGTTAATTGTGCCCTCAGGCTTTGGATTGCAAAATTCACCTTTGCCTGCACAGGTGAAATTGTTTTCTTGCTGCTCCACTTGAATGAGCACAAACAACAAAGCCACTGTTCGTCCATGATACTCTCGAAGAATGTCAATAAATCTGCTCGTACATAGGATGTGGATGAAAAAACTGGGAGAAAAAAGGAACTTCAGGAACTAGGTTTTTTGTGAGATCCCTGGATAAGCTGAAAATTTACATGTCTTTAAAACCAAGCCAGGCAATCAAGAAAGATTTATGCTTGTAGAAACATCTTAGAAGTTTCCACTGATATTCTGCTTTGCAGAATCAGCTTCTCCCTTTTGCAGAAAATAACCAACTAAGATCAGTTCAGAACAGAGTTCAGGCTCTGCCACTGGTCTCCTCAAGAACATAACCTTCTTTTCCCTGGAAAATGGAGGGAGGAAGTTGTGTAGACCTGGCAGGCTAAGTAAAATATGCTAGGCCAAACAATCAATGGTTAGATGTAACACAAAATCTGACCTGGTTAACAGTTTTCCCCTGGTGAAAACATATTTTTCTCCCTTTCTATGTAGACTGAAAGGATTAAAATGATTAGCTAGAAACCAGGACACGTTATTTCACATAGAGGAAAAGATAACTTTGTGCTGGTGGGACTATGCAGCATTTCCGTGGTATTCAAACCGTACAAGATTAATTTAGATTTTATCTTCATTTACATATCTGCATAATGTGTACTTGGTGCAGAAGAATATTTTAATGTAGCAGCAAATTTTGAAAGTGCCAGGCATGGAATTTGTGCCCATAAGACACAGTTCCATGGAGCAGCCATGGCAATATTCCTGCTTTCACTAATCCCCAGACCTCAAGGTTATAGAGCCCTGCCGGGCTCCAGGCCATGGCCATTGAAGGGCAGTGGATTCCCCCTTGATATAAACAGGGATCACTTCTGGGATCTTTCATTAATGTTTTGTACAGAAATTCACCCAAATGGCAGCACCAAACCAACAAATGTTCTCTAAGAACATGAATAAAGCAAGTATCAATAAAGGCACAGAGGTTGCTGCGTGGATGTGGCTGCACCAATTCCTGCACCAAGATGTTTTTTTGCAAGCCTGCCTGGCATTTTAGCAGTTGGAGAAATAAGAACCAAAAAAAGCCTTTAATATTCAGCTTTCATACAGAGTTTGAACCTCAAATGCTCAGGTCATAGTTTACATCTGTACTTTTCTGTAAAGAGTGTCTGTGCCTGGGTTAGAATGAGCAAAAGGTATTCAGTCTACAAATATGCTTCATAAAAGATTTTAAATAATGCATTTTTTCTCTCGAATGGAGAAACTGAAGGACCAGTTCCATGACACTGCTACATCAATTAACACCTAGTTTCAGCCAAAAGAGCTAATCTTCACCTTCTGAAATAGAATAGAATGAGATAATAAAGTTCAGTTCACTGAATTATTGAAGAATCTGCACTCATTTGAGGAAATTATGTGAGGGAAAAATTATTTTTTGAAGTGCTATTCAAACCAATTTTCAGAAAAATTACCTTCAGGAGTAAATTTGCACAGCAATGTATGGAAAAAAAATGTAAGGGCCTTTAATGTCATCAAACTGGAAACAGGGTAGTTTTGATTTCTGATCTTCCCATTCCCATAGCCCTAGTTAAAAAACCCCAAGCCTATAAATAAGCCAGCTTACTGTGCTGTTTTGATTCCTAATCTTTGGTCAAATAATTTATATCATATGTAAAATAGGAAGTATTACACTTTTATCTGGAGATCTTACACTACTCAACAGAACTATTAAAAACATTATTTTTTCTTTATGCCCACAAAAAAAGATGCAGATGATTGGAATACACAAAAGAATTTCTGCAGGGCAAGCAAGGGGATAAACCTGAAGAGCCCCGGTTATCCCATGAGAAATAGATACATGCACATCCTCATCACCTTCCAAAAGAAGAAAAATTCTTGTCTTACCTCAGGAGGTAAATGGGAGGTGGATTATCTTGTCCTGGGATAAGAAGGTTTGTTTGGCAACCCTGCCCAGAAGCAGATGCATTTCAAGGTCACACAATGGTTTGAACTATTTATGCCCTGAAATAAGTCCCTCAGTTGTCCCTGACCATAGGGAGTGATCCCAGCTCAGTGACAAATCCAGGAGAGATCCATGCATCCAGTATGGAGCCAGGCTGGGAGAGCTGGGGGA
This sequence comes from Certhia americana, assembly GCA_018697195.1. Classification (NCBI taxonomy): domain Eukaryota; kingdom Metazoa; phylum Chordata; class Aves; order Passeriformes; family Certhiidae; genus Certhia; species Certhia americana. The sequence goes on along the minus strand of CM031874.1, from coordinate 9,497,170 downwards.
GCTCACCTGGAGAAGAGAAGGCTCCAGAGAGACCTTGTAGAGCCTAAAGGGGCTCCAGGAGAGCTGGATAGGGACTGGGGACAAGGGATGCAGGGACAGAACACAGGGAATGGCTTCCCACTGCCAGAGTGTAGGCATTGGTGGGATATTGGGAAGGAATTCCTCCCTCTGAGGGTGGTGAGGCCCTGGAACAGGTTGCCCAGAAAGAAGCAAAGTTCTGAGCACAATTTTTATTCCTCTGCTTCTCAGGCACCTCATACCTGAGAGAGAACAAAAGTGCAACTCACAGCAAAACCCTTGTTCCAGGTACTGGGAAAAGTAAACACAGCCATTGGTCATTCCTAAGTGAAAAACCCTGTCCCAAAGAGTATTTTCCCAAGTGCATTATGAAAACCATCTGTGTCAAATTTGAAGATGAAAAATTCAGTATTTGCAAGGGAAGTGATGCTGTACCAGACACTGCAGAGCTGAGGGTAACAGCTGGACTGATCAGCTCCAGTCAGTTGCAATATGGAATTCCCAGCACCATTAGTGTTTGATTAAAAATTCCACATCAAAAAGAGGAGAGGACTATCCAGTTTTAATATTTCCACCCTTTGTAATATATCTGGGCAGATATCTTTCTGGAGCATTTCTTGGAGAGGTTTTGCTTGGCCTTTTAGTTTCACTTGTTTACTTCAGGACATGTCCAAACAGCTCATGTAAAGCAAGAGTGAGAGTTCTAAAATCTTAATTGCCAGTTTGCTGGTAGATATTTCCTGGTTGCAACAAATAAATGAAAAAAACCCCAACCTAAATGAAAAAACAGGGAGAGAGAGAAAAAAAAGAACTATTTCTTTTTTAATGTACTGTAACTTTTGTATATTAACCTACCCAATAAAGCTGCAAAAAGTTCCATCTGAAAAGCACCCATTTGAAAAAACTGCTTCAGCTAACATGTGCTTGTCTTGGGAAAAAAAAATGCAAAAAAATTAAATAAGATCTGAGCTAAGGAAAGTAGATTGCTGACCCATGTCTTGGGGCTTTTTTTTTTTTTTTTTTTTTTTTTTTCCCCAGTAAAATGCTATTTTAAGGTTATAATTAGAGCTGGTTTGAAAGAAGCAGTGAAAAGAAATGTGTTGGTGATTTGACCAAATTAACTCCAGTTCTTATGAAAGCCAGCTACTTTGAGTAACGTCATTTACAGGCATTATAAAGTCAGTGTCATTTAGATCTTAATTTTAAATTCTTCATGTTTCTGATTGTAGCAATTCTCTTGACACAGCAGCCATTCAGTGTAACATTACACCAGGAGGCACAGAAAAGTGGTTTCTCTAACTTGTCATGCCAGTTTTGCAGATCAAGCTCTTCTCAAAAACTGCTTTTTGGCAACTCATAGTGTGCAATGATTATGAAAGAGGCATTCTGGAGTTTCTAAAGGGTACTCTACGAAGGCAGCTGACTCCCTCATTCCTACAGTGCCTCAGTAATTATTTCTCCTCCTACAGGGCTTCCAGTATGTAATTTTATTATCAGGATTAATCAAGGAGAATGATTCATGCTTTGTGGAAAGCCAGGTAAGTTCAACACAACATCAGGACTGAAAAATGCACGACTCCAACTGAACTCAGGACAGGATGAAGCTTTAACAACTGGCTCATGTAGACTCTTCTCTCTGCTGTCACTTCCAAAAATACAGTTCTAGTCCAAGAGTGACAAAATAACAAATGGTTCCACACCTGCTTCATTTCAGTGATGGTACAGAAATGGGTGCTTTGGCTCATTTTCCTAAACTGATGTAAAACAAAGGGATGTGAAAAGGAAGGAAGGGAATGGAGAAACTACAACTTCTAATTTTGTTTCTGAATCCACAAAAATCCAAGCCCCTGTTCATATCTCTTTTGGGACATAAGATTATCTGTACTACTCTTTCCTTATGGTGTCAGCCCTAATTAATATAATTTAAAGTGACACTTTAGAGCAGCTCAGTGCCTTTTTTACTGGGCTCAGAAGAGACTGGCACCTCCTGGTGCTGAACACATGTAGCTTGAGATCACACCTTGCTTATGAAGAGACCTGCAAGAAGGTATCTACATATTTATGAATTCTCCCTCTCTGATTTTTTTTTTTTTTTTGTGCTAAAAGAAAGCCATCAAGAATAGAATTTTTCAAGTACCTCTGACAGATCAGAGTGCCTTGATCAGACACCACTATACTGTCCCTATATTTCTCCTCCTCAAAAAACAAAATCCCATTTGCAACAGACCATTCTGGGAATTTACTTTCACCCAGACCATGAAAATTAACTCAGGACTGGGGACAACAGCCAGACAACAGCTTAAAACTCCAGTGCCCTAAAGGAAAAAATATAAACATATTTTCAAGTCAAATTAAGGCTTTGGATCTGAGCATTTGGCAGAAAGAGAAGAGTAAGCATTTTATGACTTGCCTTTGCATGGATGGTGCAATGAGGAGTTAATGCCTTGACTAGCAAAGTCCCTGTGAGTAATTTTTGTCTTTGTGAGAGGGACAGGGGAATCAGAGAATGGAGGGAATAAAGATTGCACTCAAAGCTGTTTTATCATCACTCCTGAGGGCAGTGTGTTCAGTAGTGTGTTTTCAGAAAAAAAATCACTTTTGTGGTAACTGATTTTCTAACAGGAATTCAAACAGTTTCTTTGCAGGATTCCTCCAGCTCCTCAGCTCTGCATGGACTGACGCTTATCTTTGACAGCAAAAAATGGTAACAGCTATTTCCAGACCTTGAGACAAAATCAGGGCACATGGGATGTGAGAAGCTACTGCAGTTCCTGTAAGGACTTCTGAAAGCAATTCCTGGAAAGAGTTTAGATCCAAGATTTCATAGAAAACCTGGGAAAATTCTTAGGAAGGGTCTAAATCTATGGTGGGAAATCCCTTGAACAGCACAGGAACTACTTCAGGTTCTAGATCCAGGAATCCCTATAAAAAGTGGGAAAATGCCAAGGAAGGTTGTAGGTCCAGAAACTCTAAAACAGGTCTCTGTCCAGGAATTCTTGGAAAAATCACACATTCAGGAATACTTGCAAAGCCCAGGAAAACTAGAAGAGATTTAGATCAATTAATTCCCAGAAAGTGATAGGAAATTCTTTGAGAAATTCTCAGTACAGAAAATCATAACAGAGGTGTCAATCTAGGTATTACTGGGAAGGATCTTGGTCCAGGATGTTCAGGAGAACTCCTAAAAAAGCCCCAAATATTCATAGAAGGTTTACAGATGTCAGAATTTTGAAAAATACCATACCATATCCTGAATGTTTATTCTAAGTTACTTAAACAAATTGTTTGAGTAACTTCTACATTTCATCACTTGATTTAAAGCCAGTAACTCTTTCCATATGGTCAAATCACTTTCCAGCTGAGCATTCTGATACTGGAAAGGTGAATAGAATTGGAGTTTCTCTTATAAAGTTTCTTCATTATTTGTGAAGAACTACAAAAAAAGCCCAAGCAAACCCAACAAATGTACAGGGACACCTGTGAGTTACTATTTTAAGCAGTTTGGTTCAACTGTTAGAGAAGCAGCGTGGGCTTTGTCACCAAGTACTTCAAACCAATACTGCTAATTAGGATTTCAAGTTTAACACCGACATAAACAGATTGGCAAACTAATTTTGGGATCTGCAGCTCAGGGGAGGTTTTTTTTCTAGGTCTGGTCTATTTAGGATGATGTGATGAATACCACTGTTATGAGAGGGGTCTTTCCAATCACCACATATTCCATTTACACAGCCGGCCCCAACATTTAATCTCTCCAGAATCCAGTTTATTCCCCTTCAGCTGCTCTGACTCAGTAATGCTGACAGAAAAATCTCACTTCAGTAGAACAGGAAGGAAAGGAAGAGAGAAAGGAAAGGAAGGGAAGAAAGGGAAGAAAGGAAGGGAAGGAAAGAAGGAAGAAAACACCTTACTGTGACAATTCCTTTGCTGACCTCAGCTGCACTTACCACTTACTGGAAGCAGAGCTGCAGACCTAGGGAGGAAAACTTTGGACTTCTGGGCTCCTCATTATCTTCTGAGAATGTGTTTTCTTCCACTGGCACTGCCAAGTTTTAAGCTACAACCTTCTGCTCATAAAATAAGCTGAAAGATACCAGAGATTTCAATGCAAAAGTCTTCCCAAAAAGCACACAGGAGCTTTAAAAGGGCAAAGGTAAACACTAAAGGTCCAGCTGATTTCAGAAGGATGTATGAAAAAGAATTAAAAAAATCTCAAGGCACAGGTACTTCAAAAGAAAATAACTTTTTTTTTTTTTTCTGGGGGAATATGAAGAATAGGCCACAAGA
>CM031874.1:9346001-9483510 GCA_018697195.1 Certhia americana | reverse complement strand
ACCCTCCCCGAGAGGACACCCTCCCCGGAGGGGACACCCTCCCCGAGGGACACCCTCCCCGGAGGGGACACCCTCCCCGAGAGGACACCCTCTCCGGAGGGGACACCCTCCCCGAGGGACACCCTCCCCGAGAGGACACCCTCTCCGGAGGGGACACCCTCCCCCGAGGGACACCCTCCCCTCCAGCCCCGGGGACAGGCGAGCGGCGGACACCGAGTCCCGTGGCTGCCCCGGTGCCGGGGGTCGCGCCGGGGCAAAGCGCCCGAACGGGACGGGACGGGACGGGACGGGACGGGACGGGACGGGACGAACACCGGGACGGCTCCGGTGCCACGGGCGGGTCCCGCACAGCGAGGGCGGGGAGGACAGCCCCTCCCCGCGGTCCGTGACGCTCTGGGGCGGGGCGGGACCCCGCGCACCTGCGGAGCCCCCGCCTTTGTGCAGTGCAGGTGCGGCGCCCACCCCTCCCCGTGACGTCAGGCGGGCGCTCGCGGGGCACCATGGGAGAATCCCAATGTTTTCCGACGGATGCGCTCAGCAGCGCGGCGGCTTGAGGCGACTCCGGCAGCGGCGCTCGGGGGGGCGTCCCGGGAGGGGGCGGCGGCGGCGGGGGGCCGGGCCGGCGGCCCGAGCCCCGGCTCTTCCCCACCCCCCCAGGCGGCATGGCCCACCCACCCCCCCGAGGCGCCCGGAGCTGCCCCCTGAGCTCCCGGAGCCGGCGGAGCGCCGCACCGCAGCCCTGCCGACGGCGCCGGGGAAGATGCTGCCTCGGCTGGTCCTGCCCGGCTGACGCTCCGCCGCCACCGCCGCACCCCCGTCCCCATTGTCCCCCGGCCGCCTCCGGCTCCATGAGCGCCTCCTCCTCCCTCCTCCTCTGAGCTTCCCGCCCTCCACCTCATGGCTGCATCGGAAGAAGGGACCGGCTGCTTTCTCCCGCGAGGCAGGTCGCAGAGTGACCCCAGCATCCTCACGGACCCCGCGGGCCCCGGGGAGCGCCCAGGTAACGGCCCCGCTCCCACCGGGGCGCGCCGGGAGCATCGCCAATTTGCGGGGAGCCCGTCGGCCACGGGCGGGCAGGAATTGGGAACATATTTCCTTCAATAAGTGCCGAAATGGTGCAGCGGCTGAGCTCCAGACGGGATTAGAGCCAGCGCGTCCCGCGGCTTTGGCATCGCGGCCGGGCCGGGGGTCCCCGCGGCAGCCGAGCGCTCGACCCCGGCTCCCGCAGGGCTCGTTGATGACTTTGGTGGGGAGGGGGAAATGAGCGCTAATAAAGCGGGCTGTTTGCATGGGATCGCCATGGAGACAAGGGAAGCAGAGTCATAATTAAACGCTTTCTGCCCACAAGAAGGTAATTTTCACTTCATAGGGAGAAGCGTAATCTCCTTATGAAGTGTGGGCACAGAGGGTGGTGCTGAGGGGACACAGCCCAATCGTTAGTGTATAAATAGAATATTGTGATTAGATTTTTTTTTTTTTTTTGTAAACAATGGCTAATGGTGTTTTCATCTTCACTTTGAGGAGTAATTCTAAATGTCTGTTGGTGGTGACTCAGTAATTTCAGATCGTCAGAATCTAAGCAGTGTTGAGACCTTTAGGAAAAAAAAAAAGAAACAAATAGCTACATCACTTTGATGTGATGTGATTGCACGGAAAGGCACAACAACAAGCTGGAAGCAAAGGGTAAGAGCCAGTTTACTCTCAGTTTCCCTGAATAGAGGGTGGTCACACAAGAGCTGTCAGGTTTCTTTATAAGAACAGAAGTAATCAAAACAGCGTAAAGACAATGAATGGGGTGTCGATCATCACTACCCACTACTGATTTCTAAGCCTAGAAACGGGTTTAGGTTTTGGGTCAGGCACTATCAGCCTGCAGGAAGTCCCTGGATGCAATTTTGGGTTGAACTTTGCTCCCCTATCTCAGATTACTGAGTAAATAAAATATTCCAGGCTCTATTCATACACCTGCTATATTGCTTTCTTCTGAGCCAATGAGGATATTAGTATTTGTATCTATTTTAAGTTCTTCTATTTATTTGCCTTATCAAGCAATTGTGAGCACATTGGTCTGGAGTGAAATGCAAATTGAATTAAGACAAACAGTGGACGATTTATCCCCGATTACCAACTGTTCCGATACCCTAAGTGAAGGGAACAAAGGACTCTTCTAACATGAACTGCTCGACTCACTCCCAAAGGGGCAATCTTGACTGAAAGAGGAATGTATGTTTCTGCCATTTGATTTCTGGAAGCAGAAGTGACTAATGAAAGGGAGGCGTGTGCAACCTCAGTTTTAATTCCTCTAGATTGTTTTCTGCTAATTAATTCTTTTGGCCTTTGTGAGATACACAACAAAGAAAAGTACACAACATGTCCGACAAATAGACAAAGATATAAACATTATTGTGCTTTTTGTTAGGAGAAGGAAGTGTCAATACCCAGGAGCATTTTTTCCCCTAATATAGACTCCATCAGGCAAACCAGTGTCCCATTGCATGGCAAAGGCTCTACTAAAATACAAGGGAAGCTGTTTTGTATGTGTTCTGTTATTCATGCAAGATGTGGAGAGAAACAAAAGGTGTTAAATATGGTTTTTGTCCAGGTAGGTATGAATAGTCAGAGGTAGGATTAGCATGGTTGGTAAGACTATCAGGTTTTAAATTTGTTCATCAAATAGTATTGAACATCTTGTGCTTCCAGATGATAATAAAATGAACCTAAATTCCTTAATTTAAATACAATTTTACCCTACAGTATTGTGAGTAAAAATTATGAGCACTTTCCTACATTTGTCTACTTAAAAATCTGGAATACAATTTATATTATTTTAAGAATTATGAATGCTAGATGACATAATTAAAGTTTATCTTATTTTACTGTCCTGGAAAATAATTGTATCATTGTCATTATACCAACATAATCATCTATGGACTCTAAGTCAAAAGACAGGAGTGGGAAATGAAATGTCCAAAGTTTGTATTTACATCCCAACCCTGCTTGCAGACAAACCGTGTAAAGAGGTGTGAACATGTAAGATTCATCATTAATCTAAAAACTAAATAATGCTATTAACATTTAAATTATGTGTTTAAATTACAGACCAAAATTATACCAAAATATGGGTATAACTGTAGTAACCCTACAAAAACCATTCCTACAAAAACCATTCCTATGTTTACCTGGCCTTTGAGTGATGCCATATCACTACTGGAGATGCACTCTTGCTTTGGAACAGTGTTTTGGCTGTGTGATGTGGTCAGGGATTATTCTGCACCAATTTGTGCAGAATATTTATTCCTACTGAGGAAAGTATATTGAGGTAGGAAATGTGGTAATAGGTGAAGGCAGTCTAGACTCTCAAAAATTTCCTGGTGGATTTTTAGTTTAAAAACATATTTATATTTGTCTTCTTGACCTGTACAATTACAGTATTTTTTTGTTCAGCCCAGCTTTATGCAGGAAGTTTCAGTGCCATAGCTGAGAGTGTAGAGCTGGCATTATAAAGATTTTCATGTATTTCCCAAAGGAAATCCTGTGACTCAATGCTTCATTTTCCTTTCCCTCCTTAAACACCAGTTTAACCAGTGGAACTGGCCCATCACAGTGGGTTTTGAGCCTTGCTGGCTGTCTCAGGATCTGCTCTCACTGGACCAAATCCTCCCTTTTGAGCTGACCCTGAGCCATGTGAACATCAGATCCAAGGAACTGGGGATGAGCACGCTGCAGATGGCGAGGGTTGGTTCACCTGCCCAGTGCTTTATTTGCAATTTTTTTATGAACTATTGCTTGGGTGAAATATCAAGGGGAGTTTCCCCATGTGAGAGCAGAACTGACGTTTTTTTGTGTGTTTGTTTGTGAAGGTTTTGTTGTGTTTTTTTCATTTTCAAAGAAGACTGTATTTGTCCAGCAGGAGCATGGAATAACTCAGTAACTGGCTGGTTCAAATAGCCTTAGATGCTGATTTTTGAGAAGTCCTGCACACTCACAGTCCTGACTAATGCCAGCAGAAGCTGCAATTACTCCAAGCCTTGAACAAAAAAGGCTTCATGATAAAGCCTCTTATCTAGTGTGCTTTTCCTCTCAAAGCATTCACTGTAGAAATGAAAAGCTATTTTATAACCTTGATTTAGAAGAGCTGTAATCTTTACAGACTCCAGTGAATTTTATCACATGTAAATAACTTACAAAATTACGACATGCCACTACAATCTTACAAATATTCCTATAATAAGTCAGATAAACAAGGTGTTCAGTAAACTGGACTAGGGGCAGTTAATACTATTTATTCCAAAACAGAGATACTAATTCACTGAATTAGAGCCTTCATGTGCCACTTTAATTACACAGCAGCTCCTCACAGTGATCAGTAAAGACATCACAGTCATGGTCTAAGAATAAAAAAGATGGACTTTTTAGTTCAGGCTCTGCTGACAAAAAGATGATTTCCTCCAGCATTTAAATGGTGCATAGAGGCCCTATTGGTAATGAAGAGAATACTGGGAATAGTTTATACTACTACTATTAAAGATAAGAAGAAATAAATGTTTCTTTGCTTTAATTGGATCAGTTATTTATTTTCTCCTTTAAGATAAAATCATGCATTTCAGCCTGTATTTAAATGAACTATTTTATGGCCACTGAGCAGCATTTTATGAGATTTACTGTAGTACAACAAACACTGGGCTGCATGTTTGAGTCTGTTTAAAATCACTGTCACACTGAGTGAGCAAGCCTTGCAAAAGGAGATGTCCTTAGTTTGGGAAACAGACATCAAAATACTCATGTCTTGCTTAACTATAGACTGTCTCTAGGCCAGGCTGTTGTTAAGAAAGTGAATTTCATCTTATTCATAGAATCAGAGAATGATTTGGATTGGAAGGGCCCTTACAGATCATCTGGTTCCAACTCCCTGCCACAGGCATGGGCACCTTCCAGACCTGATTGGATCAGGTTGCTCCAAGACCCATCCAACCTAGCCTTGAACACTTCCAGGGATCTCAAGAATTTCCTTATCTTATATGTCTTTCCCCTCCTCCACCTTTCCAGATAAGGATCAAGAGAGAAAAGAAAGTCTAAAGAGAACAGATTTCAGTATCACCATCTAATTGAGAGACAGTTGCAGGAAGCCAAAATATTGCTCTCATTATATCCTTCCAGCAGTCACAGGGCAGAGGGAAGATTGACAATCTCATTTGATTTGTATCATAAAAGGGAGGGGTGCACAGACTGAAGAAGAACACACCATGTCAAAACTCTGTATTACTTGAGGAGATACAGACAACCATGACAATGTGTGAAAATGTCACCCCCCTCCCCCCCTTAATTTTGGGATAATCCATTTGAATTTGTATAAGTACACACTGATGCCATCACATTTTGCTCTCTGTGCTGCCTTTCCTTCCTGACACCAAACAATTAAAGAAAATCTTCAGGATGGGCATTACTGAGCTCTCCAGCAGACCTTGCCAGTGGTCCACCATGTGTTCCTTGTCCTCCGGTGAAGGATCTGTATTGAGGCAAGGAGCTGACGTGGTGCAGGCAGTGGTGTTAGATGTTGTTAACAGATCTGTCATCATAATTTCTTACTGCCTGGTGAAGGGGGCTCCTCAGCCTCTCCTCTGGTGTGGTGTGTTTCAATACCTGACAAGTTAAAGCTACTGCAGAGTAGCTGTTCCAGAGATACATGATTATGTCTATGCCAGACACTAATTCCCTTTTTATTTCTGTTGATACCATGTGTAATCAGCAGCACTGAGCTCTGAATTAACTCCAGGGGAGAACAACTGCATAAGATTAAAAGGTCCTCCGTCACTGTTTCTAGTTTTCATTCTTCAAAAGTTCTGTAGCAGGCAGCATTCTTGTAAGTATTCTTCTAGGATGCTGAGAAGAGATGCTGAGATGAGAACTCAAGTGTTATGTTCCTTTTACATCATCTCTCTTTGGGCTGGAGGCTGACCTGAAACCAGCAGAGCCTCACAGCAGTGTGAGGAAGGACATCAGTCATCCAAATAATGGCCAGGGAAAGTTGTGATTCAATAAACAGCAGGTATTTATTTATTATGGCTCTTCTTTCTCATCTTCTGTTTTGAAGCTGTAACCTCCCCTGGATGGACACTGCCACTCTATATCTGTCTTTTCTTAACATTTTGGGGTTGATTTAGCTGCTAAAGATTTTAATTGACTCCTGTTACTGCTGTACGTGTTCCTTGATTACTCAGTCTGAGTCTTGAGCAGTGGCAGGGAGCCTGTGAGCTGCTGGAAAGCTGTGCTTTCCCTCTTAACCAGCACCTTTGTAACCTCAGTGATGTTGGAAGCAACTGGCCTGGGATGTTTGGAAACTCAAAAGCAGATTGAAAGTCAGCTGTGGTAGATTTGGGCTGCAGGTGCTGGCATGGAGCAAAGGGAAGGCAAACAGGAATTCAATGGGAGTGCCCAGAGATTGGTGCCAGCTCTCCGAATCTACTCCAGTCATTTTTGCTGCAAATCTATTCCTGCCAGGCCCTTAATTCAGAAAATCTTCTAAGTGTGTGCTTAACTTCCAACATGTGCTTAAGATGGAAGGAAATTGATAGCAGAGGGAGGACAGAGAGGTGCTGTGGGTGCCCTGCCTGTCAGCTGGGCTGCTGCTTCATCCTTCTGCAGTAATTTAGATCACTGTGACTTGAATCAGGGACTTAAAGGCTTATCTGTGATGTCTTTAGTTGTTGCATGAATTTTCAAATTTGATCCTAATGCTTGAGCCTTGGCCACTCATAAAAAATTGTTTGTTGATTTTTTTTTTTTTTTTTCTTTCCACCAGAAAGATTTTGGTTCCCGTTTCATCTTTCTCTATCAACAAGTCTGTACTGTTAAGAGAGTTGGTTTTGCCTGCATTATATTTTTTCTGAAACAGAATTTTACCAGGTCTCTTTCCTTTATTAATTTATCAACAAAATTAGCTTATCAGTGCTTTTGCTCCAGTGTATAACTGAACTCTATATTTTATATATATGAAACTTTGTGATACTCTCTCACTGAGAAGTTCCAGTCCCTAACCAAAGGACTCCCTGTAGAAAGTTACTATTCCACACCTAATGGGGGATATACTCAGGAACACTCAGTAGCAACTAGAAACATACAGGCCATTAGTTAAAATCCCATTTTCCTTTCCATTGAAGTCCAAATTCAGTCCTATAAATCTTCCCAAAACATTTGCTATTTGTGTGAACGTAGAGCTAGAATTTTTTTTTCTGACATAGCATGTGAAAAATCATCACCATATTACCAAGTACTACAACAGGAGTTACATTTTAAGAAATGGTCCACTGTGCTTTTTGAGAAGGCCTTTTTTGTTTCTCATCAAATTCCCAGTCCCTTCTTGATTAGATCTAACTGGACCCCAAGTCCTTGTGATGCAGAGAAACTTCACTGGAAGCACAGAACTCCCTTTTTTTTCTGTGTCCTGCAGCAGAGCATGTCCTCCTTCCCCAGCAGCCCTTGTCCCTGGCACATGACTCATCTCACACATGGCAGTTCTGCTCCAGCATTTTCCAGGAGGGGAGAATGATTTCTCCATCTCTGGAGAGGAGGATGGGCACAGTGTGCTCAGGAAGCTGCAGAAGCTGGGACTTCCTGGGCAGGGATTCTCTTGCTCCAAATGCAAAATTTTGGTCCTACACATATAATTAGTGTCAGTGATGGGGTATCATTACGTTGCTCAACATGATGCACACTTAAAACAACCTGCTTTTTGCTGTTGCCTGAGTATTTTACTTACTGATACTCAGTTTATATTTTGGGAATCAAGAGAGAGCTTGGTGCAGTTATGTTTTAATGCTACTTTTGCAGAGATTAAATGAGGCCAGTTAATAAGTATGCTATTCATGCCAAGGGTAGGTCTTAGGCTTTTCCAGGTTTGGAGTGTTCCCAGTGTTTGGAGATTTGTATTTAGCCAAACTTTGGAGTTCTGTAAAAGAAATACAGAGCTTTAATGGGGAAAAAAGTGTTTTAAAGTTGTCTTTTCTTCTAAATCCCAAGTTGGCAGGTAGTCTAAATGTTGCTGAAAAGACACTTAAACCATTAAAACCTCTTTATACAAGAAGTGGAAATACTGATTATACACCATCAAAACCTAGACTGGATTTATGAGAGTGAGGTCATCATATTGGAAATACCTGGTGGGTTTTATGTTTACCTTTGTCTCTTTAATTCAGGCTTTCTTTTACAATAAAAGTAAACCCCAGATTTGATTGCGTACCTTAAGTAAAAGAACTCAGGCCTAATTTACACACCTAATAACTTGTGCACACAAGTAGTTGCTTCTCTGTGCAAATAAGAGAAACTCATGTCTTTAAATAATAAAAGATCTTCACACTTTAGTTATGAATGAAGGTGGTTTAAGATTATTCATTCAGTTAATGTTTGCACCATGCTTTGAGAATGGAATGAGTTACATAATGCTGGGAGTCCTGTTTATCTGGAAATGTAACTGTATATTTTAGTGATTAGTCAAGTAAGAGAGTTCATTTTTCCCCAAATCTTTAATTTGGAAGTTCTCTTTCAAGACTGCCCAAGTCGTGCTGTAATGAATGGGCTACACCATTTATTTATTTATAAAATGGGGTTTTTAAACCAAATTTATGGCTTTGTATTTTTAAAATTTAATATGTAGAATTAATTGCCCTCGCTTCTCTAAGCAGGTCAAGTCTATAAATACCAAGAGTAAGTAAAACTAAATATGATACCTTGATTTTGCTTCAAAATGTAGCCAATTTGGATGCTAATACAATGGATTCTTTGTGCCCATTAAGTCCTAGGCTTTTGTTTGAAATTCAAGTTGATTTATGGTTTAAAATATACACAATTTATACATGCCCCAGAGAGAACCTCATATAGCAACTTGACGCAGGTCAATAGCTCTGTGCTTGAGTCTGCATAAATGTTTCAGTAAGATGATCTGAATCAAAGGGGATCTTATCTTGCTTTCTGTAGTACACTGATATTCTGGGTCAGCAATGTGGTCCTGTGGTTACAGCTGGAGGAAGGCTTGTCCTCATGCATAAAGCACTTCAGAATTGTTCATATGATGAAGAGACAGTTTGTGTGTTAATTTCCTTAATCTATTTTTTTTTAACATCCTCAAACTGTTCAGCTGCTGCATAACCAGCAAGTGGACATAGATCACTACATTACATCAAACCAGTGAAACCTTCACTGTTTCCACTGCTCCATCCCTCAGGCCACACAGTCTTCCCTTTGCCTTGTCCATATTGATCTGCTGGGAATGGCTGTCACTTTTCATTCAGTTGCTCTCAGAACTCTGCATCTCATCTCTCAGCTAAACAGCCTGCACCAAGACTTGGGCTTTAATCCTTAAAAGAACGTAAGAAATTCTGTGCTGGGTCAGGCCTGAGGTGTGGCCAGCCTAAGACAGTGTTCTTGACAGGGGCTGGAAGCTTGGGACAGGCTGGGAGCAAAGGGAAGGGTGGCTGAAGGAGCACACATGAATTCCACATGAAATCATCAGGGGCAGTCTCCTGTGCTGCCTTCAAATAACAGATGCAGGGGTTGATGCTTTGGGCAGGTTTGCTCAGCATCTCCAATCAGTCCTACTGTCTTGGGGAGCTCAGACAGAACCTGAGTGGAAATCAGCCTCCAAAAGAGTTTCTTGGCTCCTGCAAGTTCATTTGTAATTGTTCCATCATGAGTGAGATGAATCTGTGTGGAATATTTAAATAGAGCGAACATGATAGTGTATGCAACACTGACTTAATTGGGTTTCTCTGAAGTTTATGCTTTGCAGATGGGACTTCTGTAATTTTGTAAGCTCTGCATTAAGGATAGAAGGAAAAAAATGTAATTTAAAAAAAAAAAAAATTAGCATCTCTGTAGACCGGGTAGCAGCTTTCTGGGATTGCAGTGGTTTCAAGGAGAAAAACATCCTATTTTCAGATACAGCACTTCAACTTAACTTCAGCTTAAATGTTTCCTTCCATGACAGTTGCTCATTTGACTTTGCTCCATGTTACAGTGCCTAGAAGGAGAAAGTGTGTACTCACATTAGACTATCAACGATGCAGAGAAAGCTCTAGAAAAAAGAAAATGGAGTCTTGGACTCATACAAATTCTCTTGTTTAACTCAAGAAAATGAATGGGAAAATCAGAACTGAGATAAGCTGTGAGTATCACTTCAGATTTCTCAGGAGATACTTAACTGTAGAGAACTTAATAACACATCTTCCTGCAAGTGAGGAACACAAGTGAACTCCTGCCACCTGGGAATCCCCTACATTTAGGAACATACCAGAGATTCTCAAGAATGTGCTATTTTACTGTAAACTCCTGATACCAATTCAGGATGGAGTTGCGTGGTACAAAAACTGTGCATCCTCACTATACCCTTAATTCTGTTTGATCTGTAGTGGGAGCAAATATCAGCCACTGCCCGAGGCTGGTGCCTTGAACCCTTGCAGCAGTGGTGAACTTAACAGATGACATGATCAAATGTGGATTTCTTTAAGGCAAACATAGGGAATGTGAACTACAGCTGTCAAGATGGATAGCAGAGAGACATCTTAGTATTATGGTGTACATTTTCTGCTGTAATTCAACCAGAAGAATAGACTGAAAGCCAAGTAAAAGATAATTTTGACACGTGGAAGTACAAAGGAGCATCCTTCAAAAATCCAGAATATTGTGCATAAATGAAAATGTTTTAAGAAGGAACCCTAACTAACAGAAATTTATCCTTTATCTCTCTTCTTTAGTCCAAGGAAGTATCACTGAAGGCACCACAGGCTGGTCTGGAAGACTGGCATTCCTTCTGTCTCACTGGGTTGGTGCTTCCTTACATGCTCTTGTTCTCATGTGACAGGGTAGAGCTTGTTGCAACTCTTTTTACTTCTCAGTCTGTTTTCTTTACAGTTTTTTTGACTTTTCTGCCATCCAGTCTGAGTTCATTCAAGTAGCTAGCTCTTCTGTCTTAGCAAATTCAGCAGCTCCTGTTCCAGACGCCTTTCTCCCAAATGATTCGTGTGGAAATAGAATGGGACTCACTGCTGTAACAACAGAGAAGCCAACAAAGCCTGCCTCCCTCCAGATCCAACATTTTCAGTCCTCAGTTTGATCTTAAACTGCTAAAAATCTCATTTATGACTGAGGACTTCAGATTGGCTCCTCTGTTGTCTATTGAAGTCAGACTGAGTGAACCCTTTTCCCTGCCTCACAGCAGCAGCTCTCCTGTTGGTGCTTTGGTGTGGAACCAAACCTGACCTCACACCCAGGCTCTTCCTACAGGCAGTACTTTTTACAGGGTCACTGGTGTCAATTTGCATCAACTCCATCCTTCCTTGAAAGTTGCCAGTGAGCTCCAAAGTTATTTGGGGTGACAGGAGATGAAGGGGTTAAAAAACTCTTGTTTGTGAAAGAAGAACCTGGGAGCAAAAACCAGGAGAAGCTGTTTTCGATAACTTGTTCCATTTATATTTTTCTCACTCTTGCTCTCACAACACAATTTCTAGGCTTTCTTCCAATACATCAAGGGTCTCTAGTTCTACCAACCTTTTCTAAAAAAGCTGCACTATGACCTGGGGCATTACTCATCTCTCTTATTTGGGAGATGATATTTTATATAATCAGCCATTTGTGTCCTGTACCGGCAGAAAATCTATTCTGCTTTGCACCCTGGAATTTAATATTTGTTGATTCACCTGGGTTTTTTTTAGGATTTTAGACACATTTTGCAATAACCTTTTTAAAAAAACCAACGGTAAAAAAATCCCGACCTCTCCAATCCAAACACTTGGCACTGCCATGAGCTTATGAATTTTCAGATCATGATTTTCTTGGCTGCTCTAATGAAATATAAAAGAGTTAAATTACTGAATATACTTTGAGTGGCTTAGGCATCATAAAATACCAGCAGAGAAATAATCCCAAACTTTCTGAATAGAAAGTATGGGGTGATGTTTTCACTGTATCCAAAAGGACAGATCTCTCAGAAGGATGATACACTTCATATATATTTTAAAATTTATTTTCTTATCCTATTAAAAGAAATGGAAAGCTAATTCTGGTGGGTTTAATTAATTAGTTTTTAACTCAAATTCCCTTTCCTCTCCCAAGAAATTCCCCTGTAATTTGCCAGCAGAGCATTGCAGAAATCTTTTTTAGATCTTGGTAGCTGCTGTAAAGTTGTCTGGGAACAAAATCTACTTTTCAACAAAATCTACTTTTCTACT
Source organism: Certhia americana (assembly GCA_018697195.1). Lineage (NCBI taxonomy): Eukaryota > Metazoa > Chordata > Aves > Passeriformes > Certhiidae > Certhia > Certhia americana. The sequence continues at coordinate 9,471,292 of CM031874.1, read as the reverse complement.
TTTAGATTAATCTAAATGTACATATCCAAGTAGGGAGAAAGTGGCAGTAGCTTCAAAACTAACTTTCATTTGAAGTAGTTTTTTGAAGAAAGAGAGGAACTTTGGTTATTACATCATAGTTTTTCAGAAATACTCATTTTTTAAACACAGGGAAATGTCTTTTTCCTGCTTTACATTAATAATCTGATTTTTAACCAGATATTGTCTGTACAACAAAATCACAGGGACTTAGAAATATCTTTTCTGACAGAAAGGGACAAGACTAAGCATATCAGAGCCGACGGGAATCGTGCAGTTTAGAGATTTTGTTGTTATAGATCATAATATTCTCATAATACAAGAGAGATTACAGAAATATGACATAGTCTTATTTTGTCTGACATTGTAAAGAAAGAAAGACTTAAAGGATTAGTCTTGGTAACTTAGCTGTTCCTTTGCAACGTATTGTGATATAATAGGAAATAATGCAGCGCAGATCCTGAACATGAAATAAAGCCTCTGGTCAGAATCTCGTTAATGCCAGAAATGATTTAAACCCAGCCAACAGCCCCAGTTTGCTGTCCCAGAAATGACAACACAAGATGTGACGCCTCTTACTCTAATGCTGCATAAGAGCATATCATGCATGTGATTAAGATATGATTCAACACGACTAATTCCTCAAGATTCACTTCTCTTCATTGTTAGAAACCCAAGGACAGCACAGGAGAGCTCGGTTAGATTTTAGAGGGAAGCTGCTACTTTGACAAGGAATCAAAACTACTTCCTTTTCCAGTGTCTGTCGAGAGAGATGGGCCAGGGAGGCAAAGTTACACGAAAAACTCAAGCCAAGCACCTAATTTACACATTCATCGGGCACAAAACATCGCTCACTGTGCTAACAAATCACCGTAATGAGGCATTTGCACACCCACACGCATTTATACTCATGCTGTTGCTCAGCTTGCACCTGCAATGGTGGTGAATAGATGTGTAATTACATCTTGAGCTGCTGAAAGCAGGGCTGCAGGCAAGGTCTATATAGCTGGAGTAAGTGACTGCCTTTTCGCTGCACTTTGCTGTGGTCGGCAGCTTTTTGGAAGCTGTTTTAACACATCAATTCTGCTTTTCTGTTATAACAGCTCTGAAAAGCTTTTCCAAGGAGCCCTACAGGTGTTGGTTTTGAGTCATGAATGTGTTGGGCGAGTGCTCCAAGGGCAGCGTTAGAGCTCTGAGAGTCCCTCCACTGATAACACTGGAGACTCTGATAAGCTCAGAGCAAGGGCTAGAGAGCCAAAGTTCAGGTGTGCTCAGATCTTGCAGATAAAGGAATTTATGAAGAAGTGGTCAAAAAACTGGTGCTGCAAGATTCTCCTGAGAATAAGGACTGTTACATACTGAAATATGCAACATTTGTCATGGCAGTGCTGATTTCCTGCCTTACAGCTTCAAGTCAGACCTTACAGTCCCTTGACACCAGAAATCAGCAATCCCATCTTCAGGGAGGCCACAAAAATGAAGTCCTTCCACTTCATTAACATCCAAGGCATGTTCCAAACTTAAGATTCATGACTGTTGCTGTGAAATTTTGTAATTACACCTTCTAAAGCCCCAATTTTCGTTCCCTCATTTCCCTTGAGACATCCACCTGTGCACAAGCCAAAACCATCGCTAGCTCGGATGTTTGGTAACCTCCAGAAAAAGCACTGAGATTCCATTGCAGGCTATTTACCATTGCAGCAAGCCTGACTGACCCAGTGCTCCTGCCCTCATCTTGTCATTTCAGTGGCTTTCAGAAGGTATGGCTTCAAAGTAAAAATAGTGTCTCTGGAGTGGTTTTAAGAAACTGTTTTATTCCATCCATTTTCTGCCCAAATCATACTCTGCCTTCTGAGATGTGAAGAAGGCTTTATCTATTCCACTGCCATCTAAGTCTGCTTGAGGTGACAGCCTGGTTATTTAGGATGTTTCCTGTGACAGATGGGTTATTTACAGCAATTGTATCCCAAAGATGTCGAAAGTATCATTTTCATAATTTGTCGGCAGCTTTTTGATCCCAAGTATCACATTCAAATCAGCAAATTCCAAGTGGCTCAAGCATCAGATTCCAATAACACTGATGTTTGAATAGAAGTGATATATATATATTTTAGGCTTTTTTCTGAAATTTAAGTTTTAATGCATTTTTAATGGGCATTTCACATTTGTGTTTGATACCAGTGGCCATCAGTTTGTTGGACTGAGGAAAATGGGAACTCAAAGTTACACATCTAAACAAGTGCATCACTGTAAAACTGTTAGCACAATTTAAATGCCTGGACACTAAAGTGTGATTCCCTTTCAGGTCCTGTGCTATTATATACTCCATATCCATTGAAAATTCATTTGGCATGCATAATCACTGTTTAATTGTTATATCTCCTAAGGAGGCTATTTTATAGAAGTGAAAATAATAGCATAGGACAAGTATATGGTTTTCTCTAATAAGCAAGTTATTCTGATTACCCTGCCCTAATAGCATAATTGCATTCTGGATGTTCTCTCTTCAGCAATAACTCTGGTAATTACAGTCTATGTGTGGTCCAGGTCCTGGCAGGGGGCAAGGGGGTGGGGTTTGGGGATTTGCTGTTGTTGATGTTGTTGCTCAAATCTGAATTTTAAAAATATGTGCCCAGATTTGTCTGCACTGCAGCTATAGTCAGGCTTTAGGATAATCTTCAGGATGAGAGAGAGTAGCTGTCAGGTTTTAATGTTTCATTTTTCATCATTGTTGCTGAAAAAGAACCAAAACAATTGCAGCTTTCATTGGTGGAGAGAAGTGGGAAAAGGAGAGGTAAGGCGGGGATGGCAGCTATCACCTGTTTACCTTTGCATTTTGTGTGTTTTCCTGTCAACATATTGTGTGAAAAGCACAACCCAAGGATATCTGGATTTCTGACATTTTCTTTCTTCATGGCTCATGCCACTATAAATCCATCAGGCCTGCAGTCACATCCTCACAGCAGCCTGGAGGGAGTTTACAAGAGGACAACCTCGAGCACCAGTTCTGCCCCTAATATCCATGTAGAAGAGGTTGCTCAGACTTCAGCTATATTTAGGACTGAATTTCAGCTAATGAAATACCACAATGAGAGCTCTTTCCCCCAGAAAATGCAAGCCAAATATTAAGGAATTTAGTCATCAAGAGATGAGAACAAAGCTTTTTAGATCCAAGAGGATTTCAGTGTGGAACTGTCCTGTAGAAGTGCTTGGACAAATCTATTCTGATAGTCCTTAAGAAGTACTACAGAACCATCCTCATTTTCCAGTTTTTCCCACCAAAAATTACATTTACAGCTGTAATATTCCAGCCCTCCTCTCCTTGAAAAAGACTCCATAAAACCCAACCCCACCCAAAGTTTGGTCACCTAAGAAAGAGAGAAGCCAAGCAATTATGTATGTCTGTAACTAAGTTATTGCTAATGGCTTTCTGCAGAAAGTGTTCAAATACTCAGATCACAGCATTAAAAAAATGTTTTACAGCCCTGGCAGACCAGCCAAGGTTTGACAGGGCCCAAATAACCCAACCTTATGATGTGGCTGAGTCCTGATGGGAAGAACAATTTCACTGCTATTGCATGGGGAATTCTTGTTCTGTAAACAACAACCTCAGTTCTCCTGGGAATGCTGCAGTCTCTTCAGGAAGTAATACAGCTTGCAATTTGTTAGTTTGTGATATGCACTTTGGTTACTCTACAAGAAGAGATTTAATGAAATGGCTTGGGGTTTGAAACGGGATTTTGCAGCTATTCATAATTTTGAAGCTGATTTAGCCATTCACCTGGAATTGTGATGCAGAGCAAGTAATTGCACAAGTCAATGGCAATTATAATAACTAACAGGCATAATGAAGTGTTTTGCATATGCACTCATGGGATTTTTGTGCATGAAAATCATTTGTATATTTTTATATAAATTTTCTTCATTGTATGCAAAAGAACTTTTTAATAAGTTGTTGCCTTACCTGTTTTATTTAACACAAGGTATTAAACCAAACATTCAAAGAATTCAAGCATACAGCTACCACTGATATGTGTGTTATGATTGACTGACTGCTTAAGCAGATTGCATAAATAATGCTTCTTTGTTTAATCAAAGGTTGATTCTTATGTGTTTGTCTAGTTCTCTGGTAGATCAAGTGCTGTATTTTTTACTAGAAATACAAAAATTGTAACTGAACTTTGGGAAAATCCCTTTGGAGATTTTCTTGAGAGTCTACCAGTGGGAGAACTTTACGAGAGTTGATAGCACAGAGGGCAGAATTTTCCAGACAGCTCTTCTTCCTTTGGCTTTGTTTCACTACTTCAGTGTTTCTTCTTTTTTTTTTTTTTTTTGGGACCAAAAAGGTCATGCTACTACAAGTCACTAAGCTTATTCACTTTTACTTGTTTCTGCTTTCTCCACACTCAGTTCCATCCCAGGTGACCCAAGCAAGAGCCCAGGCTCCTTGTTTGATAGAGTCAGGGATTTTCTTTGTACATCCTTGCTTTTGAAAAATTCTGATGAGATTAGCCTTGAGCTATCTGCATAACCCACTTCATCATGAAATGGGAAAAAAGAAATGGGAAAGAATCCTCTAAATTCAGGGAACCAGCTTGCACAGAAGGACAGTCCAGAAAGCTGTAGCTCTATCAGTGGAATGGTTTGGCAGTTCTGTAATGCAGCCCAGACTTCTTCCAGGGAGCAGAATGACTCAGTGCAGAGGAGACAGAGCTAATGATGGCTGAAGAGTCCTAATGATGCGTGTTGTGTACAAACAAAGTACAAATCCATTATATTCTGCTCTCATTTTATTAATTGGTCATTCGTTACCCAATGCACTCTCAATTAAGCGGCTCTAAAGAAATTCATGGTATCCTCCTGTTCCTTTTATTCATAATAAATATGTCAGTCTCTGATTAAATGCCTGAGTGGTTAGAACATGTTTAGAGGATATGACATTGTCTACCTCTTCACAGTATGACCCAAGGCTCTGATGACACAATTAAGGCACGCTCCAGCAGACAGACCAGCTCCCCACAGTGAGCTTCCTCAGTGGGCTCGTCCAAAGTCATAAGGGTTATGATTCAACCTAAAATCAGTCTCCAGGAGTGTCTCAATATACACCCTGCAGGAGAGTCTCAGTGTGCATATGGCTCAGAACTCACCGAGTCTCAGCCTGTGCTGGAGTGAAGCTCAAAGTAAAACCCAGGAACAGCCACCCATGCTTCATAAAATCACCGATTCTTATTCCAGAGCATTTGGAAACAGAAAATGTTTAAATTCTGACAAGCAAGGTACCAAATAGTCTGGGAACACAGTCAAACGGTTCAATCTATTCTCATTTGGCTAATTTATCCTAAAAATTATGGTGGTCTCTCCCATTTAACAAAATTAGGCAACATCTGTGCGAAGCAAGGTTTGAATAGCCAAGCATATGTTTTGCACACATGCAAATAAACTTAATTAGGAGTTGCACTCAGTCATAGAGTGAACTGACATAAGGTATTGGGCTAGGACTGAGCAGTGCCACTTGTGTTTGGCTGCTGAGTGCAAACAATACACACTTCAAACACTGCAGAAATAATCGAGCACATACAAGCTGGTGATAGTGACAGGAAAACTGTGACACAATCAAAGGAATATGCAGATACAAAGTATGGAGGTACAAATACATTACTCATCAGGAACCATTTGCTCAGCTATAATGGAAGTCATTGCATCTGATTCAATCAGTAATGGCTGTGAAGGCAAATTTGGGTCACGCTACCACCTTAATTAGTAACTACCAATCTTACTAAGCTTATTGCCTTCTCAACTAGTCAAAAAGCTCCAGTCTTTTGCCTCCAGTTTCCCAGATGATCTGTAATAACTTTCCGACTGCATTTTATTTAACTGGTTCTGACTGAAACATGAACAAGTTCTGTCCTTCTCAAAAAACAGAAAAGTAGCTAAAAATGTGAATTGGAGAGAAAGTCCTTGCTTCTTTTTATAGCCACAGTTTGAATTTCATGCATGGCAGTAGCTCTAAGGCACTGAGGCTATTAGATCATTTTTAGTTCTACCTATTATATGAGCTGTTTTAGAAGACAGAAAAACCTACTCAAATATATTTAAAGATAAAAGCAAAACATGAAATGCAGCATTTTGAACATATGCAGGCGTCTGCATCAATGGCATTCACAAGCCAAATGCATTCTGAAACAATCTCCCAGAGCCTGAATCCACAGCCCAAACCATTACATAAACACTGCCAGCTTTAGTGGATGTGGCTGTTTTAATCTCCAGTGTAGCACTGGGAGATGGCAGTCACACATCCTTGCTGTTGTCACTAACTCACACCAACAATCCAGTGCCAAGGGTGGCTTTAAACCCAAACTGGGGGCAGACACTCAGTCCCTGCAGAGTGACTGGTACCAAACATACTCAACCTCCTGTGATCTCTGGGTTTCCAGCTGGTGGATGATGATTCTCCAGTGGGATTGGGAGAGTTAACTCAAGCTGGGGAACTGGTTCTCTCTCCTTATCTTTCACTTGCTCCCACATACACCCCCATTACCTTTAAAATGTTTTAACTGCTTCTACTGGGCAGAGGAGGAGAAGAGAGGCAAGGCAGGCTTTTGTCAGAGTAATCACCTTGTTCTCTCCATTTTAATCAAGAGGATAGGCTCATCTATCCTCACATTTGGGAAAGCAATCTCAAACTGCTGTTGAAGAACCAGCCTGGAAAAGTCATGCAGATGTGTATAATGAAACATAAACTAAATGGGGTGCACAAAAATCTTTAGGGTATTGCCTTAGCACAGGGCCATTAATTCTTAGAACACAGTTGTGAGTATTGGATTCTCACCTGAGCTTGCAAGCACTGCCATGTGCTGCCCTTTCTGTGCAGGTGTGGGAGAATTGGACATCCTCCTGCAAACAATGCTTGTTAGAACAATCTCCTGGGCAGTGAGAAAAACGCATGAAAGAGTTGTGTAGCTGCTTGTTTTTCCAAATACTAAAGGCAAAAGGTTTACCTAATGAAGAGATTCAGAGACTAGCTGGGGTTTTTCTCTGTATTGGAACCAGTTGTGCACCTTTTTCTATTATATTTGGGTTTCCTTTTCTTTCAAAGGGATTTGGGGGTGCTGAGTGCTTTGCAGTGCTTTGAACACAGTGAATAATGTGGAATTCAGACTTTGGAAGGACCTGTGAAAGTCAACAGGAGGTGGGCTTAGAAATGCCCCCTGAGTGTTAACATTCTACTACAAGGACTGCTTATAATCCAGTATGGCATTCAATTTCTTCCCATGCTTTCATAACCAGGGGGTTTATGGGTTGTACATATTTTATATACACTGACAAGTATTTTTAGCCAAAGATATTTTTGACTCCAGACGCTCCCACAGGATTGGAATTGGCCTTTTCCTTTGGTCTGGTTCAACCTCTGGGCTGACTCAGCACAGTCTTCCTGAGATACCTCCTTTACCTAAGTGACACATTTGTAAAACAAGTACAGGGACACTAGTGAAGATCAAAAGAATCCATATCTTAAATTTCATCTTTCGTTACTACTATGCAAGAATAGAAAAATATTTTTTTCCCGTCCTCTGCATGACACGATTTTTTAGACACAAAGACCTTCATTCTGTAGTAGAAAGATGCTAAAGCAGGTTTCTTGTTAAAAACTACTGTTCACTCTGCTTTTCTAATACAAGAACATCCGTGTTTTCCTGAACAGAAGTTAACGTGGTGCTAAAGTAATAACTGAAAAAAACTTTCCTTTTCCATTGAAGGAAACAGTTGAACTTCCATCTACATCAAAGGATCTCTTTCTGTACTCCTGGCCATTTTAATGGTTTTCTCTAGTAAATCTGAAGGCTAGAAGAGCAGTTGTCATGGGAACTGGCAACAGATGACTCAAGAAAACAAAATTAAATGTTGGCTTGATGTCAACAGCTAATCTAGTGCCCTGCCAACTGCAATCACAGCTAACATGAGCCTTGCCCAGCAAGCTGTGATTTGAAAGGAGTTGCAGCCAAAGATAGAGTTTCTCACCCCATGAACAGGAGAACATTTTAAAAACTTAAACTAATGAGGGGACCCAACAACTTTGGAAACAGTGAAACTTAGAAAACATTTCTAATTGCTGAGTTAAAGCCTTTACAGCATAAATTAAAGTTTCTTCTTTGACATCAAAATTGTGATGTCAAATTAATTACCATTTTAAGATCTGTCTTAGCATTTTCAGAATCCATGTGATTGATTTGTGCTGGGACAGAGTCCAAAAATTGTTTCAAATTGTGGTTTTAGTGCATCTGTTATCTAGAAAATCCAATTCCTATGCTCTAATCTATTTTGCAAAGGAACATATATAAGTATATAATTTTTAGACATGGAATTTAAAGACTTTTTTCCAAGAAATCATATCTAGCTTCTTTTATTTGTCATCGGTAGATTTTAAGGCCTAAAGGGCTGCATTAAGGACTGTAATTCAGCGAATATATAAAAACTGTCTTTTATATCTGGTGATGGAAAATACAGTCTTGGTTCAGAACAATCTGCTAATACTTGGCTCCTCCTAGTGACTGTTAAATTAGTCCATATGGAGTGTAACAGAAAATAGAACAGTCTTGAAATAAAATAAGAGCGTGTTTAGAGCTTGTTTACATAAACACAGCCTAAGAAAATCCATGCAAGTTCACTTATGAAAGTACAGTGCATTAATTAACTATTAAAATCTGTGTGGACACTCATGTTGAGAATTAAAGTGAGCTCAATTTAATTTAGCTTTATTCTGTTCCAAAGTAAATGAACCTAAATTGAATTAAGATTACTTTAATTCTAGGAGAGAGTATTCATGCAAATTCACTGTGGTTTAATTAAACTACTTCCAAGCACGTGCACTTAGGTAAATTGGATTAGATTTTGTAAGCATTTCCACGTTAAAAAAACCTGTAGAATTCATGGAAAGGACAACTTTTGGGCTGAAATGTCTCTGTGTGCAGTAATGTATCAGTCTGGCCACTTAAGTAAACATGCAGTGATTGATTCTTCTCTTTGTTCTGGGATTTCCCATTTGCATTTTTGCCATGTTCTCTCTAGTGCTGTGCACATTCCAGGTTACTCCATCAGGAAGGTTTTCTAACCATACAGCAGTTCGGGTTTTATGAGCTATGTACCAAAATTGTCTACACCCACAACACTTGCAAGCTGTGGAAATTTTAGACTCCCAGGCCAGCTTTGTTGTCAGTAGTAAATTGCCAAAGAACTTGTTCAGAACCTACAACAACCCTTTCTCTAAATATTAAAGCTCTCATTAGCTTGATACATAATAAATCCAGTAGGACCTCATTTGCCTTTTTACATGCATAAAATATATTAAGATGCCTTCTGAATGAGCATCTCACACACATCTAGATCAGTTTAAGTCAGGAACAGATTAATCTCAATCTATCCAATGCATCTCCATGTTTTCCACACTCAGAGGGAATAAAAATCAAATAGCCAAACCTATGCAGAACCAATCTCTAGATCCATCCATCCATTGAAGGGACTGAAAATGTTTGTCTGTCTCCATCTGCATGCATGGGGAACACATTTCTCTTGTTTGGGGGATGTAGCTGAGGAGCAGACAAGGAGTGGGGAGAGCAGTAGGTTTTTCAGGTGACAGTGCCCTGCCCTGGTAGGTGAGCTTGTCCAGGATGTTGCTCACATGCTGTCGAATGCTCCAGAAAAAGCTCATTTGTGGCTGGCCTATCATGAAGCCAAGAGGGAATTGTGCTACAATATTATGTCTTTAGAGATTGTTCAATTTATGATCTTTGTTCAAGCCTGTGCCTAAAGGCACTATTTAGCCCATATATCGTACATAAAAAGTTCAAAGTAAAGTACATGCAAGTGCAAGTGTTCAATTCATCTGGCTTTTCTTCCACTGCAGCTGCATTGAGCATCACTGAAAGTAAATAGCGTTACAAACTTATCTCACATCTATTTGCATTATATTCCACATAGAATGGCCTATAAAGAATGCTGTTAATGAATAAAAGATAAGGTTTAAATTAAAAAAAACCCCAAACTTCTCTATTTCTGTTCAACAAGTGTTGAGATTTTTCTGTGTTTTTGCTGTGAGTTTTGACTTTTTAGTGCATCAAGGTCCTTTTCTATGTGTTGTGCATAGTTCTGAGCTGGCCTTGGTGCTGAACACTGGCGTGGTCCTTTCTGGTCCACATTACCACGTCCCTGGAACTCCCAGGGTGAGAAAGAGCTGTGAATTTGAGGATAAATATATTGGGTTACCATACTCTTATCAGCTGATTAATGTAGAGCCAGTGTCAAATTCTTACAGCAATTTTGGAGGGAGGCTGATGAAGAGAGGCCCAAAACAACAGTCTATGAAAGCATTACCAGACAGGGAAATCAACAATTCCTGGTGTGCTGATTTGAATCTGTGGGTATGGATGAAAATTTTGTCCAATTTTAATCCTCCAGGGAATGGAAATATGGTTTAAAGGCTATGGCCTGTGCCACCTACACTGTCCTCATTTTCAGTTGTTTCATGATTTATCCCATATAGGAAGGATAGAAACCTGTGTTTCCAGAACTGACTAGAAACAAACTATGCACTTCTACACAGTGCAGAAATTGCCTTCTCACTGATTATTCTCTGGAAAGACCATCACAACTTCAAATGAAAAGGCAGGAGAGATTGTGAAGGATGCTCATATAATGTGGGAGGTGATAAGAGAAAATTCTACAGGGATTACAGTTGAGTGCTACTGCTTTTTGACATCATTCTTTTCACTTTATTTTATGTTGGCTGGTGAAAAAGTGGTCATCCCTGTTTCAAATGATATGCTCTATGTGACAAATGTTAGAAGCTACAAAAATCATGTTTTAACAAGTGAGAACATGCTGTGTGTGATGTTTGGTAATGTCCATAAAGCTTCCCTTAAGAATTTATTTAGCACTCAAACTTGGAATTTCAATTGCAAATAGAGAAATTCATCCCAAGGAGTGGTGCTGGTTATCAACAACTGGTTCGCTTTTGTATTTTTTTGTACAAAATGAACCTGATTTACTGTTTCTTGCTTTACCAAAGTTACTCTTGCAGTCTAGAAGAGTGGATAATTTACAGGCTTCTAAGCTTTTCCAGCTTCGGCCAAGTGGAATTTTCTACTGTGCTTCAGTGTTTCTGCCTGAAGGTCAAAAACATATATTTGGGACATCTGTAAAAATATTGGTAAATAATTGATGGATGTGGACATGTATTTTATTTGTAGGAGTTACATAAACAGATCACAGGATCACAGAGTGATTCAGGCTGGCAGGGATCACAGAAGATCATCCAGTCCAGTACAAAGGTTCTTTGCAAGGAAGAGTTTCTAGTTTCTCAAAAGATGCTGTGGTTGGAAAATAAACTGAATTGTGAAGTTACATCTTGTTATTGCAGATGCAGGGGTACAGCATGATGATATTTCTTTGTTCTGTCACATACCTTAAGAAAAGCTCTTATTCCTGTAGAAATCAATGTCAGTGAAATAAAACCCCCAGTGTTGGGTCTTTCACTGCTTTTGGAGCAGTGCCTAGGTGTAATCAGTTTGAGGTCACGTTATCCATCCCTCACTCACAGGGCAGTGCTTTGCTCTGAGGATAATCACAGCAATGGTCAACAGGAATAGAACTGATGTAGTGACCTGAGGAATACTGGCAGGATCTGCCATTTACATTAATTACACCCTGATCCTGGCTCTGGAAGGAGCTGTACGTGCTGTCACAGAACAGAAACTCAGACACTGCCTCAGTGACATCTTCACCAACTGACAATATTTCCCATCCACTGTATTCATTTTCAGGATCATAAACATGTATTGATGGAAAGCCCTTGAGTCCTGACCCTGGTGAGGTTGGAATGATGCATTTAATCATTCATCACCTACACTGATAAATCCAGGCTTAATGATTTTAATAATAGCTCAGCATTGCACTGAGTAGCTTCTGTTTGGAAAACTCTGTGTTGTAATAATCACTTGAGGCCTCTGCAAAGCAGATAAGGCACTACAGACCCCATTGGCTCCAGACTCCTGCCTGGGCAGCAGCTTTTCATCCCTGACATCCCAACATTAGGTAATCCCTTCCCTTTTGTCCTCACAGGAGCTCTACAAACCCACTGACAAAACACAGAGAGCATATTTAAATTCTCAGCCCTTCACCATTTCAGTGTTTCCCCCTTACAATAATTTCTGGGCTTGGACAGGGTTTTATACAACTCAGTTGCATAACAACCTTTCAGTGAACCATTAAATTGCTTACGCATACAACAAATTTGTGTGACAGATGATGAAAATAAAAATTGAAAAAAAGGCCTTATTGAGAAAATGGAAGGAACTTATTGCCACATTTAAACCCCCCCAATATCCTAATTAAGATGGAACAAGACACACAGTGATAGCAGCATATGAATTTTCTAGCTTTTGAATATAATTGTTAGGACATTTTAAAGATACTTCCAGGAACATATTGGAATCTCTGGTCTCTCTTTTTCTGCTAAATACAACATTAATTCCAAATCAGCAAAGGTTACCAGTGTTAATTACTGCAGCAGTAACAAAGAATGTTGAGTGTATTCAAATGAAAAAGACTTTTAAATAAGAGAGATTTCTTTGGGTTCATGACAATACAAGAACAAATGCCTCATTCTACAATATTTCTAAATCTAATCTCAAAAGTTTTTGCTTTAAAGGGTAGCTGTTTCCAATTTTTATGGGTATGCTTCTTCTATAGGTATTCTTCAAGTTTGATAGAAAAAAAGGTCTCAAAACTGAGTCCAAACACAATTTATGAATATTTAAGAATGTTGTTGTCCTAATTTAACATAATTTAAAACCTGTTAAGGATTCCTCAAATGCCAATTTTTCTTCTCTGTGTCTCAGAGAGCCTTCTGATTCTATTTGAAGGGTTCTAAAATTAGCACTCAGGATTCTGATACACTGACAGATTTTCTCATTATCAGTTTTTTTCTTGGAAAACAGGAATCAAAAGCAACACTCCTTGGATTTTCAAGAGGTGACCTACCCAATTTGCACCCAGTGACCCCTTCCTCAGTGAGGAAACAAGATTTTCAATATCACATACGCTTTGTGTGCCAAGTTTGTGCTCTGTCAACTGCCCAAACCATTACCTGGTAACTTTGACAATTTAATCTCTTTTTACTGGAAGACTTTTAAAGAAGTTGCACAATAAGGCTTTAGAAAATGGAATGTTGGCCAGCTTCAGTGAAAGGAATCACAATTTGTTACCAGCGAAGACTGTCTTATATTTTAGCTGTAATCCAAAGATCTATGAATCTCATAAATAAATGAATGTCTTCTAACACAGAAATACATTGGCAGCTGAAATGTAAACTATTATCCAAAACTATTGCCACATTCACAGAATTTTACGTGAGACGTTTGGGATGGTTTATGAAATTCACATACTTGAAGCATGTTGGCTTAGAAAATCTTGACTAAAACTTAGTTTACACTTAGAAATGGAGAATTCCAGTCCATGGAGAATACGAAGTGAATGAATGAAGCTCAGATTCTAAAAGAGATACTTTTAAAAGGCCTGTATTCACTGTAGAGATGATTTATTCCTGCAGTGTAAGTAGCCAGAGGTGCTTCATATATGGAAGTGTAAAAATGAGAGTCCTGAGTCTCATGCAAAAAGGGAAGGTTAAGTCTGAGTCCTGTTAGGGAGGCAGAGGTTTTTTTATGGCATTGAAATATCTGAAGTTAAGCCGTTGTAGGCTTTTGGGGAATTTTGCCCATGAGCAAGAGTACAAAGCATCAGCTTCCTCAAGATGTTTATTCATTTCTTGTCCTGAATCCAAAGTTTCCTTTTGCCTTGGTTGCTGCTGTGGCCATGACACAGCTCCTGCATTGGGCCTCCAGAGTGATGATTCATAGAAACTTCTGCACCAGGATAGATTTGTTTATTTTTCACTTGCATTTAAGAAGCTTCTGCCAGATTTTTAAACTAGTGTGCCTAAATTTCAAGTATTTAGAAGCTTAGCAAATACGGGTTTAAAACTTAAAGAAGCCTGTTTGGCATAAAGCATCTCCCTGACAAATGAATCCTATTAACCTTGTAAAGACTAAGTTCTTGAATTTAAGCACATGTTTGGGAACCTTGCTTTAAGAGCCTTTAATTTTTAATAGAGATTTTACTTAATATTTTTATTTACATTTGAAGTGAGGCCTTTTGTTGTCATAGCTTTTTCCAGAAATTCAATAAGCAGAAGAGAATGATTTCTGTGCACAGAATGGTGAGAGATAGACATTGTATTTTTCTTTAAATTAACTGCCACTGACATGAATTAAAAGACTCACAATGATAATAAGTTGTTGAAACAGTACTTCATTAAACTTACTGCCTAAGGTAGCCCTTAGGGAATAAACAATGGACTGTCCACTGAAGTCCTATTTATGACTGAAAACCATAAATAAAAAAAGTCTGTTTTACATATGTTCATTGAATTAAATCAAATCAAATTTATATTATCCACATGATTAGTGCACTTTTTTTTCAGAAGAAGGAATTTACCTGAGCTGCAGCGGATCCTTTAGTCACTGCCTAAACTATTCTGGAAAATAAACGTGGGTGGTTGTAGATGATGCATAAGAAGACTCAATAACAGAAAAAACTGCTAATATCTATTTCCTGGGAAAAAAAAAAGACTGTGATCTACTTAAAATTTAAAAGATTTTATCAAAAATATGTTAGATTTTCTCCCTGGGTTTTGGCAGTTCTCTAGTAGGAGCTATGCTCGGGGCTCCAAAGTGGAATTGTTTGACAGACTCTTTCAGGAATTACATGATACAATATCTACAGAAACAGACAGTGCTCAGTTGACTTGAAAAATATTTTCTTTTAGAACAGAAAAATTTTAACTTTGGAATGCGGGTTTAATTTCCAGCATCTCAATGTACTACATATGTAATACAATAGTGCTCATTAGTAAGGACAAGGTATTACTGAACAGTCAGTGAAATTTCAACAAAAGACTGTGAATATTGATTAAAGGGTACAAGAATTCCTGTACCAGTGGTTTTTGGCCAGTTCTGTACAGACACCTTGCAAGCAAAGACCTTCTAAACCACTTTGTTTTTCACTTGGATCTCATTTTCTGCATCATTGGCACAGAATACTTGCACAGAACAGTCATTGTGGTTTTAAGTCTGCTGTTGCCTTCGTGCAGGAAAGCCAGTATTTTTAAATATAGATGGTAATAATATGTTCCCACTGACAAAATAATGTAGCAAACCATTCTGAAATACGGCTCTCTGGAAGCTGAGAGCACTGCAGCTGTTCACTGAGTCCTCTCCTGTTTCTTTTAAATCCAGAGCATCTGCCTTCCAAAACACTTCAACATTAAGTCTCCCTAATGAAGGCATTTAGGATTGCAGGAAGGAAAGACTGTTTTCCTTCATTCTGGGAACTATGGCTAAGACTGGGTGGGGAATAATATGAAATGTAAATATTCTAGAAAAAAATAGTAAGGGAAGAGGCCAGAACAGGCTTTCACTACTGTAATTTGGGCTGGAATCTTTTCAAGTGGTGCTGGAGCAGTTTGCTGACAGTGCTACAAGACAAAATTGTCTTGGGAGAAAGGAATCACAGGTTTGATGTGGTAGCTGACCGAAAGTTACACTGGGGTTAGAGGCATTTTAATGGCCAAAACATCTCCAGTTTGTTTGTTTCTGGTGTTACACCAAGTCTAGAGCTGGTTGAACAGCGATTTCCAGCTTCTGCTGCGGGAGAGAAAAAGAGAGACTTGTGCAACAAAGAGAAGTTGATTTGCAGATTTTCATCTGGTTCTGCATTTAGAGAGCTGAGCCCAATTCTGAGCATTCCGTGGGCTTGCACTGTTGCTCTCAGTGCACCATTAATGATCCCGGCGCCTGTCAGTGCAGACATGATTTTTGTGGTTAAAATAGGAAATGCATTCATCTGTTTTACATAATATACACAGACCTGGAGAGAGCCCAAAGGGTCCATCCTTGTGTTCCTGTGCAACTTGAAAGAGAAAGTGAAGGAGTTTCAAGGGAGAGCAGTAACAAAGGGTGAAAGGAAATAACCTTTTTCTTCCTCGGATTGAGCTGCTGCCTTCTGTGTGCTCCAAGCAACAGCAGCTCTAGGAGGTGAGTAGCAAGAGATAAAAGAAATGAATAGAAAAATGGATAAATACTTCCTTCCTGCCACAGATGCCTTATTTTCTTAAACTGATCTGTCTTCTGGGAGTTTTAACTGAGGTGAGTGGGCAATAAGGCTTTGGATGCTTAAAATATATTTCTGAGGTTCTATAATGAGGGAATGCTGTGAGTTTTTAATGTGAAGGAATTAGGACTTCTCGGATATTTTGCTTGTGATAAAATATGCAAGAATGTGTTATTTCTGTGATCTTTAGGCATAGAGAAGAAAATTCCATTGGCTCTCTTTTACCTAAACAAGTAGGATTGTTCTTTCAATACTTCAGGCTCTGAAAATCGTGCATTTCATAACCAGGAATGTGTTCCTCCCAAACTGGGAACTGGGGATGGTGCTGGCAGATCAATTGCATAACTGTTACACGTGCTTATTTCAGGATCAATAGATACACTTTTCCAATAGGGAGAGGGATTTATGTCTGCGGTTATGTTGCAGAGAAGCTGGAAGGAATAGGGGCATGGAAAAAAAGAATTTTTCTCACTGCAAGTGCTGTAATACTTTTGAGTTTAGGAGTGTGTTGGATAGCTTGTTTCTTTCTTTTTGGCACTGCTGAGAAAAATAGTTTTGCTACAAAAATCCAACAGTGCAAGGAAATTTCTGTCTGTGAAACCTCTAAATCTGGTCAGGTAATCTAACAGTTGTCCAGCAAGCCTCTGGCTGCATTTTGCTGTAGTTTGAAAATGCAGAATGTTTTTATGATACCTAGTACTTTAGATATCGATGTATATTCATTTTCAAACAAGAATTGAGAAAAATCAGGAAAGAAATGTATTCTTTTAAAGAACTTTTTCAGTAATGTATGTGAACCAAACATATAGGAGCATTCAGGATATTCTTTTTTTTCCTCTATAATTTTGGTTCTGCATTATGATTAAAATAAAGTGCCTGGTGAAATTAAATTCACATACTTAAAAAGAAGCCATCAATTCCCTTCCTCTCTCACTCTTCCTACACATTATTCATCTGGTATGTGAAAAACTGTTCTGTGGCTTCCAAACAAAAGCAAAGGGAAAAGAAAACCAAAGATGTTTTAGTTAAATAATGATTATTTTTGGGATCCTTCTAAAGCACAAAACAAAATGTTCTCCAGATACTGTGAAAATATATACGTAATTTCAGATAATCACATGCTATATATCAGAAAGCTGCTATGTTAAAAGCACATTGTTAAGATTTAAAGGCAGGCACTAAAAACTTAGGAAGTGCCAGAATTATGGTTGTCTCTGCAATCTTCACTTGGTTTCTTGTGCATATGCATTGTGATGCAGTCTTAAAGTGCACATCACAAACATTTTTCCCCAGTAATCTGTAGGGCAGACATTATTGATAAATTCAGAAGCTTTTATGTAGTGCCTGTCACTATAGTACCTGCTGCACAGAAGCTGTGAGCAGTGTGGGGCTGGAGTGTCCACCTCACAGATTTGAGGGGTGTGCAGAGCATCAGAGAGAGATTTGAAAATGCCAATTTTGACTGCCTCACTTGAGATGTGTACTTATGATTTTCCAGACCCATTAGATAAGGCAGCTCTTTACATGCATAGAGAATAATGTCTTACTAAATTCTGTTGTGGATTCTCAACTACCTGAAGATTTACATGTCAGCTGTACTGTGAAGATGAGCACCTCGTTTAAATAATTTACTCCTTCCCCTCCTGGCAGTCTGGCAGGGGTAGGAGAAAGAACCCAGATCTCCAGGGCCGTCTCCATCTTCCTTTTTCCACAGTTCCCTGACCCATCCACAGCTTTTGCAGCCAAGCCACCATATATTATCTCAGGGAATCACTGTAGAATATTGCATGTGTATGTAGATAACAGCAGGCATGTGAGAGCTCTAGTAAAGATTTCAGAATATGCATTAAAACAGCCCCAGAACTTTCTGCCACAGAGTTCAGCATCAGTGTTTTGTCAGCAGTTCTTCCAGGCAGCAGTGCTGCTGCAGGGAGTTATAGGGTGACAAACTGACCCGAGGGTGGAACCTTCATCAGCACCCATCAGGTATTTCCCAGTAGAGAAACAGAGTCTGAAATCTTGGATTTCATTTGAGGCTCTGGAGGAGTGTGCTTCAAATTCAACTTGTTTCATTCACTTTAGATCTCTGCAGCTGAATTTTGTCTCTCTTGAAATTTTGGCTCCAGATCTTCCTCTCTTTTGTATTTCTAATCCTAAACTTTACCATTCCAAGGCATGATTTTTTCTTCTTTTAATTCTAAGTCTGGGGCAGAATTTTGGAATGTGCTTTGAAGGCCAAGCCAATCAAGAACTTGTTCTGCCTTTAGCTATTTGTTTCCTTTCCCACTTGTATCATCCTGCACTCAGCTCCTTGACCTCAGTTTTGCCCACTCAGTGATTTCTGAGGCAATGTTGTGAAGTGTAGCATTGAAATAGCCCAGGTTAAGAGAAACCTTTAAAAAGGAAGTTAAATAATACACATTAAAGGGTTAAGGAGATTTTCAGTGTTTCTTTTTAAAGAGAGCCTAGAAAGAATATCTTAGTCTCCATTGAAATGAACAATATAGGGTTTTTTTTGCCATTGGATTTTTAGTATTAGTCAACAGACTGAATCTCTAATGTGTAATTTCTAGTAGTGGTAGCCTTCATAGCATAGTAATCTATAATGGCTATTCTGTAAGCATTAAATATTGGACATAAGAGCATGCTATGAATGCTGTATGATTATTGATATTATGAGTGGGTAAATTACACTTGATTAATTTATGGAGCTCAAATCTTGTCCACCACCAAGCCCTTGTTTCTGCTGGAAATCTGGCACTATTTTGCAATTATAAAGCCACCCTGAGCTAACAGAATGTGATTTATGTAGTTTTTAATGGGTTGAAAAGGAGCTGATTTATAGTAGAACTCATGGGATAGCATTATGGTATTTATTTCAGCATGGCCTTAGTAAAACATGCCCAGTACAGCTTCAGATTTGTGTGACTGGAGCACTTTCCTCACTCTCCTGCTGGTGCCTGAGATGAACAAACCTCAAATGAGAACAAGTAAAGGATTTCCAGTTCTGCATTAGTATTTTCCTGCTCTGTGGTTTTGACCTGAACACTCAACAGACTCGTGTGGTAAAGTGAGAGTGGAGCACAAAACTCTTTGGAGGAAGAAATCTGCTTACCTGGGGAAATAGGAATGTTTTCCTTAATGAATGGCCATCAAATGAAATCTGATTAAGCACAGAAGTTATGAAAATCCCAAAGGCCTGTGTGGTGAACGGAATTAGATTCCTGTTTGATTTGTAGCTGTCACTTTACCTTTGTATTGCAGTTTGATTTTTCTGCTTCTAATCTAAGAAAGGGATGTCTTGGAGAGGTAGCTTTGCATGGTAGGATATTTTCCATCCTTTTTGGCACTTTACAATAAAGACTCTCACTAAAGCAGATGTAGGGAACCTAACAGTGGAACTTAAAATAAATTAGATGAATGACTGATCTGATTTACACATTTCCTACTGTGATCAGAGAACTTTCTCATTGTTCCCAAGCATTAAAAAAAAATTAAATTAAAAAAAATGTTTCTATTTAAACATAATTTTTTTAAATTATGGATTTTTTCATGGCAGAAGAAATTTTGTTAATATTTCTAGTGTTTATGAAAGCACTTTCCTTTGATTTATATTGTTTAACTTATGTTCTACTGGAGAGTCCTGTTGCAGATCCTCAGTTGATATAATCAGTAATAGATCAACTGATTTCATAAGAGCTGGAACAATTTATAGCACTGATAGTGTATCTGCCCTTGAAAAACTGTACTTGAAAGTGCTTAGTTGTCTGTGGTAGGAAAAAGTTTTGTGGTCAGAAAACTGGATTAAGGAAAGGATCTGTTCATTATTCAGTTCTTCAAAACTTTGGAAAAGGGATTAAAATCTGTGCCATAGTCTTTCTGTAAAGCTGGACTAAGCTCCTTTGAAATATTTAAATTGCAATCTCTTCAAAACACCATTCTTATTTATCAATTATTTTCATGGTTGTTTTTCCACCTTATTTCTTGGAATTGTTGTATAGCTCCAAAAAATTCCAAACCTTCTCTGCACCTTTTATGACAACATTTTTTGAAGAGGCAAGTTGCAAAAAAAAAAACAACCCAAAATTCTTATTTGGCAGGACTGTAGGGCCCATCACTGTGGATGAGCCTGAGCCATTTACAGACATGGGCTGGTTTGCTGGGAGTAGTGATCACACAATAATCATGTTATGACAGAGATCTAAAAGAAGAATGAAGATGTCAGAGCTACCTAGCAGCAAATGTAAATTTAATCTTAAGATAAAAGCATATCAAATATACCCAAGTGGCTTATTGCCAGAGATGCTAATTAGAAAAAGCTGGATTATGCAAAGCCATTTGTTCCAAATGGCTCTTGAGGGACCAGGTTAAGGAGGAGTTTCCCCTGCGTGGTTTAGTCTTGTTTACAGAGGTTGTTACTATTTGCAAAACCATCTTGGTGAATAAAAATATGTCAAGTGAATACAAGAGACTTAAATGGGACTTTGGAATTTTCAGTTTTCAGTGAAAAAAAAAAGATTATAAGGAAAAGCTGTAAATTGCAGAGTAGTATCAATGGTAGAAGGTTCCCCT
Source organism: Certhia americana (assembly GCA_018697195.1). NCBI lineage: Eukaryota > Metazoa > Chordata > Aves > Passeriformes > Certhiidae > Certhia > Certhia americana. The sequence goes on along the minus strand of CM031874.1, from coordinate 9,450,481 downwards.
CTTTAAGACAGAGGGATAAATAATTTTGGACACATTGAACAACTGCTTTATCAAACATCAGTTTTAGGACCCACAAGAAATTAATTCTGCATTTCATCTCGAGTGGTGCTCAGGGCTCAGTTCAAAAGGGTTAATACAGTTTTATTGGGAAGCAGGGGATAGGAGGCGCAGTTCATCCAGGTGCTTAATTTCTAGGAAAGGACCCAGGTAAAAATGAGGTGATTAGGAAAAAAAGAAACCCCGAAAATAAACAGCCCAAAAAGCAAGATGCCTACAAGATGAATTTGAGTTGATGAAAACATACTATGTTTAAAACCGATGTAAAAAACATGCCCATAAGTCAAGATAAAACTGTCCTAAAACACAATGAATGGCAGAGAAATTAAGGAGATACTACAGGGAAAAGGTCAGTATTCAAAAATTGAAGTTTTCCAGGATGAATGGAGCAGGATCACCTTAGAAACTCTGGGTATATTTCTCCTTCCCCCTCCTGAGCACTAAAATGGTGCTGCTGTCACAGGGAGGGATCCTCCTGCCAAAGCAAATGCCAGGAATGTCCTCTCTATTAAACACACATCCATCCATTATCCCAAGACATTGCAAGTGGTAATCATGCCTTTCAAAGTAAATTAAATTCCTTGTATCCCTTTTACTCAAAGAGGATAAATGCAACCCAGAGGGAAGGGAAAGGTTGCTCAAGGCCACCTGGCAAGTCAGTGGTAGGGCTGTACAAAGAAGAAATCAACAGATCTTCCAGGTTTGGGGTATCTTGACCCATGCATGAGACATTCTTCATGAAAAGTGACACAAGAAATGTAAATAGTGTCCAATTTATCGATACCTGCCTGAAAAAAACCACACTGAAGCACAACTACCATAAAACTTTGGGCTGAATTCTGAGCAGACAACACTGGCTGTGTGAGAGGCTCTCTAAAATAATATCTAATTAATCATGAATTTGCTATTGTGCAGCAAGTGGAACTGTAACAGTTTATAAATAGTGTGCATAGATCTCCCTGGCTGGATGACAGGATTACTGCTGTGAAATTTGTGCAAATGTTTCAAGTCCTGCAAAGGGAGGCATCATCAGGCAGCAGAGAAAGGGATGACAAAGAGAGGAGGAGCCTGGGGAGAGACAGAAATACAAAACTGGCCCTACTAACAGCAAGCTGAATTTAAACCTGCAAATACAGGTTTAAAAACTGAAAATGTGATTCCCCATTATTTAAATACGTGGTACCACAATCCCTCCTCTAACTGTGCTACCTTCAAAGATGTTTCAGTTTTAATAGATTATGTGACATTTAAAAATCCAAGTGTGGAGAGAGTTGCTAATATATTTAGACTGGGGAGCTTCATTTTGGTCATCTCTGCCTGCAGCTTCCTCTTAAAACATTTAATGGACCTTCATTTCTCTTGGCTTCTCTGAAGTGGGGACTTTAATTTATTTATGCTGATGAGGAACTTTTCAATATCCTCTTCCCCTCCTGCCACATTACAGAGAAGAGAGCAACGATTTTTAAAGGAAACTGTTTTTTATCTAGAACATGCAAAATTAAAAAGATACTGGAAAATGCAGCATAATTCAGGCTCAGAGCACTCTTGAGACCTAGTTAAAGAATACCTGTTAATGGATTAATTTTTTATGCTCCACATATGCAGAGAAATGTATTTCAGGGAATATATAAGCCTAAAATATAAAATCAATTTTAGAAGTAATGTGATGAAATGGTAGAAGCTGATGAAAGCACTGATTTGTTTGAATAACCCATGATTAGTTAATTGTACAGCAAATTCCTGACTTCACCCCTTGTGCAGTGGTTGAGGAGAATGCCACACGTGATTAATCTGACAGTTATTGTAATATTTAATTCAGCCCTCTCGCAACCTTCTGCTTCTAGTTAATCTATTTTATAAAATTTGGCTACCAAGTATTCCTTTAAAACTAAAGCAAAGGTCAGGATTATTACACATGAAGGATGGGTCTCTCCATCCCATCTTCCATTGAGGCTGCTTGTGCCAACTTTCTGCAGCTTTGTGCACCAAATTCCTTCAGATTTATTCCCTGGTCCTTCCTTGTTCTTTAATTCTTTCTATAAAAAGTTCCTCTCCCTCCCCCAAAAAAGTCAAGATTTTCTTAGAAGTCATGTAACTTAAATTAAACCACGGGCTGTTGAGTCTTTATGACTCACTTTACCAAGCTCTGCTGAATAACCATGTGGGCCAGAAAATTTAATTAATTTCTATTGTCTATCTGCATAATCTATTAATGCTTTCCAAGAAGAAATAAGCTCTGTCACTCACAGAAAACTGAGCTATCAGACCCTAATGTTATTTTTACAGCACTGTATTTTTTGCCAGAATTAGGTCTCAGTCTCTTGCAAGATTATCCAGGCATGGTCACCAGGCACCACTACCTCAGCAGCACTTGGGAAGATGGACAAATACAACCAAGTGGCAAACTGTCCAAGTGTAAATTTCTGATTTTCACTTTTGGGGAGTAAGCCTTGAAAATTTGATCCACATGCACTCTACTTGTTCAAAAACCAGATGGCCAAGGAGATCCATCCCTTTCTCTTGCTCCTTTCCCACTGTAAAAAACAAAAAAACCCAAACCAAAACCAAACAAAACCCAAAACCAAACCAAAAAAAAAGGTGGGGGGGATATATGCAATTCTCAAGGGGATGTAGTTCACACACCTGACAATGGTAATAAAGCCAAAGGACTATATCTCTTCCTGTATCTGCAAGTCAAAATCCTTCTCCCTTGTTTTTAGTGCCAGAGAAATAAAACTGGGCCTATTTTATGGCACAAGCATGGTGCCCCATGGAGACTTTCCCTGGTGTGTTACACCAGCACTGCCACTGGAAATCAGCTAAAAACACTGCCCAAATTAGAGAAAAGCAGCAGGATCCTCTCACCTCTCCCTTTACTCCAGATAATAAGAACTTTCCCCAGTTTTTCTTATTTTCTCTTATCTGGAAGATGAAAAATAGGTGATAATTCCTTTTCAATGTAGGATTTAACAATCATCTGGAACAATCATCTTCAACTGGAAGGTGAAAAATGCAATAATCCAGAGAAATTAGCACAGTGAAACCCAATTAAAATGGGACAGAACTGTGATTTGCAGTGATCTGCAAGTCCAGAGGAAGCAATTGATGCCAAATGACACATCAGATTATTTTCTTCTGAGCATAAAATTGCACAGTGACTTCCCAAATACCGTTATCAATGCCAGTTACTGTTATTTGCACATGTGTCAAGACACAAATATATCTGTCATTCCATAACTGCTGAAACACTGATGCTTATCCCACTGGGCTATTTTTTTTTTGACAGTAGTTCATGATTCCTTATTCAGAATTCATAATAGAAAGTGACACACCCCTGAATAACATTTTTATTTTTGTGGACCATCTACGAATAGGGGGCTAACACAGAAATTGCCCACAATTCATTTTTGTCCTGGTCTACAGAGTTCTCGCTTCTCTCTCAGTTGGGAATGGAGCTGGATTCATCAGCAAACCATGAGACAGCTCTTCCCCCACTCTGAAAGATAGAGCCCAGTTTGAGAGGAGGGAAAATCCCAGGAAAGTTGCATTGAACATTGCTGAAGATTCAAAATAGTGTTTCAAATATGCTTGTGAGATCCTTTAAATGAAATATTGAACAGGGGTCTAAAAACGAACTCTGGTTATTCAAAGTAAGCAACACGAGAAAGAAATTTGGTATTGTAAGAAGAGAAAGGAACTGTTTACTTTTTATATTTCTGCTCATTAAAAATGTGATTAAATTGATAAGGTGAGGTAAGGATACCAGGTGTCATGTATTTAACTGAAGAAAGCCAGTCAGCATCAGTTTTGACTTCAAACTAAATTCCCCTGTGACTGTGCACCCTGTTAGGGCTTGGTTTCATTAAATGTCATGCTAGAAACTATTACTTTGCTGTGTTTGTAGGAAGTAGCTGCTGGTGCCATCCCATCTGTGCCTCAGCCCTCATTAGCCTCTGCTCTCACTTTCTACAAAGATTAATCTATTTTGAGAAGAACCACGGCAAGAAATTCTGCTTGTGCAGGGAGGTCTTGTTGTGGAAATTGTGAGCCCTGTGAAGTTGTCCTTCTGTTTGCAGGGAGTGCGAGGGCACGGTGTCAAGGAGGGGATGATTAACTGAGCCTGCAGGAAGGTGTGGATTGGCAATCCCTGGCTCTGCTTGTGGAGCTGAGTGGTTCCACATCAGAACAGCCCAAACCCACAGCCATTACATGATTCATACCTCCAGCTGTGGCAGCTATATCTCAAATGAGGTCTAAATGTGCACGTACTTCATGTACAGCTGCACGCTATAATCACTGAAAACATTTTTCTGTGGTGGTCAGTGCAGTCATTCTGCACAGCATTCAGGTTTGGTAAAAACAAATCAAAATGCTTAGGTTATCCATTTGTGCACCCTCAGACCCCACAACCTCTGAATTCTACCATGTTCACAGCAAGATAAGGTATCATATCAGAGGACAGCTCTGGGGAACCTCCTCAGCCTGTGGCTAGACTGAATTTGCTGGGCTAAAGGACTTAGCTAAAGAAGCTAAAAGGCTGAGTTCTGGAGCAACATTCAGAGGTGAAGTTTATCTTTCCAGCACTAGATCAACCTGACTCAGGTCCCACTACACATTTTAGCTTTCCTCCTCTGTAAAACACTTGGGTATATAATTACAAAACAGGATTATGTAAGACTCAGCTGTTATGTTGAAGTAACAACTGGAAAACATGACACTAATACATGATACTAAGCTACTTCATGTGGGCTTTTTATTCTTAATGACTGTAGAGTGCCCAGGTTAGTTTGTAGAACAAGATGTCAAGGACCACTTTAATTAAGAATTTGTGTCTTCAAGCCTCAAGTGGCTTTACAGTTGCCAGGGTAAAATTTATTTACTGAGTGCCAAAGAGCATCATGGAAGAAGAGAGTTGTTTTTTCCCTTCTTAAATGGTCAAAACAGAAGTTAAACCTGCCTTGAGGCTGTCTCAGTGTATCCTGAAGCCACCCTGGAATGCTTTCAACAAATAAGAAAAATTTGCAGTTTGGAACACGAACATTTGGGTTTTTTCAGCTGGCTTTGCCAGTTTTGGCTTGGGAGATGTCAAAGCTTTTAGCTTTTAATGTTGCCTAAATACAAAGTAGCACTGCCCTTCTCCTCTCGCCCTTCTGCCAGCTCTGGGGGCCAGGGGTGGGGAAACACAAAAACCAGAAAAAATTTTTAAAAATGAGGAAACAAAAGAATCAGAGGAAAGAAAACCCAGGAGAGATGAGGAGACCCAAAGAACCCTTTAATGGGAGCTGCAGTTAACTCTTGTTTACAGCCCTTTCACTGTGCATTTAGGCACTCAAGCATTATAAATATGAATGTGTAAGACAGCACTGTAATAGATGCCAAAATCTAACTTCCAACTCATGCCTTACCTTGTTTTATTTGAAAGTCATCATGCATGCTACTCAGATGAATGAGAAGCATTATTGAGGAGGGGTTGAGCCCTGGCTTCTGCTGGGGAGCTGGCTTGGGTTTACAAGATCTCTTGTGCTGTGTTACCCTAAAATCGAGCTCCCAAACCCTCTCTCACTCTGACCTCCATGAGAAGCAGATATTTTGTAATCAAATCCATATTATCAGCAGACTCCTTGTTGGGTTTTTTTAGATTTCCAACATGTAGTTACATGATATAATGTGTAATGCTGCATGCATACCTATATACAGTACAGATAAATAGATACAGACTACAGAATAACCACTGAATTTGTGGTACAGAAGCCAAAAGCCCAAAGCCAAGAAGAGCAAACATGAGGGAAGGGCATCTGATTTGCCCTGAAAACAGAGCTGTTCTGCATGCCCCTTTCTGGCTGCAGCTGCACAGCACAGGCTCACAAAAATCCTCTCCTCACCGCCCTTGTGTCAGGAGCTGCTGTTGAGAGTTGAGGTCACTGAACACAATGAAGTGCACAGGGGCTGGAGCCACCATGAGATGTCTCGATTTTGCCACCCTGAGCTCAGGGCTGGGGCACAGGCAGGGATGTTCCAGTAGTTTCCCATCACCTTCATTGTACGAGAGGCTGATGTTGACACCCAATCTGTGCATGAGGGCTTGTAACAGCAGGACAGGTTTCCTGCAGAGCAGGCATGGGCAAATGACCACATTTCTGTCAAATCAGCCAGAGCTGTGATATACTTTATGCCAGCTCTGTGCTTTTATGCCAGCCTGATGCCAACTGGGGGATGACAGACAATTCTTGATACGGCACAAAGTGCAAGTGGTGCAGAGAAATGATACCTGATCCAGCAAAAAGCTTGCAGGAACAGTGTGGACTAATCAATGTATTTTAAACAATCTGAGAGGGTGAAGTGAATTCCTACTGGATCTGCACTTTGTACCATTGGGATTGTGGTTGTTTTGATCTCTTACTGAATGCCTAAAACTCAATTTATTGGACACCAGCCCAAGAGTCTGTAAAGCAAGACCTGCTTGGCCTGTCTGTATCTTCTAAAGAGAGAAGATACACCTTCTTGTGGAAGAAAAGTTGTATTAGGGAGTCTGAGCTGCTGTATCTAATTCCATGCCATGCATACATCATGGAAATACATAATTCCTCCCATTCAGCACCCTGCTAATGGGGAATGCTGCTTAGCTCTCCATTGTAGAGCTTGCAGCTATGCAGATGCTTCAGAGATAGAACTGGGTTCAGGTTACTCAGAGATCTCTAGCACAGTGTTCACTTTACAAATACTTTGCCTCCATTTCCTTTTTAAACCAAGAGCAAAATCCAAAGCAGCATTTGATTTTCAGCTTTAAGCCTTCTATTCAGGTTTCACTGTGTTTATTGTGAATCACATGTTTTGGACAACACACCCCTCTGTTTTTGTGCATATGATCTCTGCATGATCCCACTAGGAAAGCACAAGACACATAACTCTCATAACTCTGGAGTGAATCCCTAGAATGGCACCTGTGTGCAGGGTCAGCATGTGAAGGAAATCACCAAGTGCCAGCATATGTCCAGGAAGTAAAGCCTAATGGATCAGGTGCCTGGAAGCAGGATATGAGCTATTCAGTATAAAATGTCCCTTTAAACTCCTGGGAGGTGTTCTGTTTGCTGATTTATTGTGACAGGAATTCTCATCCTTTGCCCACATGAAATGTCATCCAGCTCTGGTATCAATTTCATCCCTCTGCAGGGAGATCATGGGAGCAACACCTGCTCTGCTCATCTTGGGAGGGAATTTGGGTTAGGCTCAGGCTTGGCTGAGCAGCACCTGGGGAGGTTCTGCTGCTGCATCAGCTCTGCCTGGTTTTGGGCATGAAGGAAAGCCTGTGGTTTTCAGGGCTGTCAGTCTGGGATCCCCCAGTTTGCTTCCCCCAGCACCAAGGAACAAGCTGGGTGTGATTCTAGCAGGGGTGTCGCCATGGGATGCAACTGTGTGGAGAAATGATGCCTTGTCTATCATCTTGCTTCTTTCCAAATAAATGTGTGCATTTTAAAGCCACTGTCTGAACTCATCATCCGAAGGCTGTACTGAAAGCCAGATGGCAGAATCATAATTTTTTTGTTCTTTCAAGCTTTTCCCCAGTAGCTTTAAATAGAAGAATAATTTTTCCACAGAGAAAGAATCTTCTATTAATAGCATTAGATCATTTCACCACTTGAAAGGAAGAAATTAGTTGAGGGTTTTTATAGGGTTTTTTTTAATACTTTCTAAAATATTATAAGTTCTCTTATTATGCAGGCAAGTGTCCGCCTTCAGAGTTTTAATTACTAGGGAAAAAATAAATTCTCTTTCTCTGAGTTAAAAAAAAAAAGTAGTGAATAAGATTATGTGAAATGACTTAAAATAAACATCTTCAAACAATCTGGCCCTATGTGTCAGTTCCCTCTCATGCTTTGATAATCTCATTCTGTTGTTGAATTAGATTTACACAGATTGCAAAGGAGGCTTGGAGCTGATTGAAAAGACTTCTGCTTATCCAGTGCACTGAATTGCCAATCAGAGGTATGTTCTGGGGGCAGACTCAATACATTCCTCACTGTATTCTCTCATAACTGAGAAAATTTAGCCAGTTCCACTCCTGTGATCACACATTTTATGATCTCTCCTCATTCATTACAGAAAACGAGAGGAAAACAAGCTGCAGGCTTCGCCGCCTTTTCCAAATAAACTTTGTTATCCTCTTTTGCAAAACACTGGGATATTCCAAGTGGCAAAGAGCTTTACATACAGCTTCACTTAAAAGCAAAAACATAAAACATGTTTTGTTCTGAAGTCACCAAAATTCCAGTCATTTATGGCAATGAATGGGCAATGTCAAAGGAACATATGGTATTTTTAGCTCTGCTTCATTACCCAGTGTTGTAAACGAAGCCTGAATACTTGTCTAAAAGCTTTCTCAAAGAAGAAAGGCTTTTCTGCATAGTCTTGATTAAAGTCAGACTGTTCCTGTGCAGAAGCTGAGCAAACTGCACTGAGCAGGGAGGGGAGGCTGCAGGATGAGCAGTCAGACCTGTAGAGAGGTGAAATGACAGCAGAAACAGACCTGTGGGAACACAATGGGGGGGTAGAGAAGGGGAAGAAGGGCAGCCCAAAGAGAAAGGGAAGAGTCTCTGATAGAGAGATGTGATTTCAGCATGACCAGCTCCTTGTCTGACCTCATGGGCAGGAATTTAGGACTCTGTGAATCTCTGTGTTTGAGGCAGATAAGCTCCAGCTAACTGGACTGAGCCAGGGCATGCTAGGGCATAATCACACAGGCCTAGAAATAGTTTAGAGCTGATGGGCATATTTGATACCAAGAGCCTCTCCTAATGTTTCACAACATCTTTTTGCTGTTGTGCGTTTGCTCTTTGAATCCATTTGACACCCCCCACCCCAGTGAATTTGGTTTATCATTAAGCGGACCTTTTTTCTTTTTTCCTCTCACTGCACAAGATCCTTGACCTGGTTTGCCGTGCCCTGTTCAGCCCAGACATCAGTTCTTTGAACCAAAGGAAGAAGGGTCTGGCTTGTTGTCAATAAGTTATTGCATTTCAGAATGAAGGATGGTTTTCTGCCATGAGCTTCCCCCATTGTTTCTAAATATTTCATAGTCAGCTTCGAAGAGATTTAGTTTGGATGTAACTTGCACTGTAGAGGATGAGACAGGCATTGGATGAACTTATCTTGGAATAATGTGGATCAGCGTGGCAAGCACTGAACGTCCTTCCCAGTTCTTATAAAAACCTGTGGATTTCAGAGTTTCTTGGAACATCACAGGACCAAATCCAAATTATGCCTAGACCAGTGAAATTCAATACTATCATTACACAAAACAATCCACAAAGTCAACAGCAGCCTGAAACCTCTGCAAATGCTGGAGAACAATGACATGAATTTCAAGGCAGTTGTATGGAAATCCTCAGATATCATTGTTGCTATTGCACTCATAAATAATCTCTTTTTGCAGCTAAGATATTGTCACTTCCTTTATTAGTTCCCATGGAAGTTTCTAGCACAAGGAAGCTTCCAGGAGATTTTTGTGGCTTTTTAGTGGTATCCCCCAAGACACACAGAAGCTCCCTCCTAAGGAAGCAGTTATTACAATATTGTGGGGGGTTCTTGTTTCCAGCTCTCCATGACTCATGCAAGCAGCTGAGAACACAGTTAAAATATGAGAGCTGAAAAGAAACTGAGAAGAGGGAGTAGTTATTCCACTTCTCTTTCTCTTGGAAGAACTAAAACACATAAATTTAGGTCAGACAGGGTAAAAATATTCCATGCTGGTTTTCCTTCCAAGCTGTTTGGGCTTTGTGAGACATAAAAACAGGCCCAGGATATGGCTGAAATGAAGAAGACTATTATTACTTGTTTAATAAAAACCTCATGCATTGAAACAGAAATGCAGTTCATATTCTGTGCTGGTTATAAAACGATAGTTTTGTCACAGAGCTGTTTTTTCCCTTTTGTGTAAAAAATAATAAATTAGGAATTAAAAAAATAGGAGAGGAAAACAAGAAAAGAAAGTCAAATATTCTTGCTGATGAAAGGCAAATGTTAGAAAAACACTCTTTAGAGGTTTCTGTCTCAAAAACACATCACAAATGAAAATCAAGAGCTGGAGACCAAGGAGCTGTCTGTGATTATTAGTTTAAAAAAATGTGAATTTAAAGCTTGTGGCCAGTAAAATTAACAAATTTTGTCTGTACAAAGACAGAGCCTCCTGTCATGCTTTAATTTGGGGAATGGTTGTTACGTTTTGTTCTTTTGCATAAGCCCTGACCAGCAGAAGTGCAATTATGTGCTCCCTGGACACTTCTAAAAATTGTAGATTCTCCACATTTTCCTTCTTTCTTTTTTTTTTTTTTTTTTAACATTGTTACATTATAAATTAAATCTCTAAACATAGAACTGGAGGAACCTTACCTGTTCAGACACCATGTGCACAGCAGGACTTTGCTCAGCAATGTCTGTACGTGCAGAGAGGGTTTGGTGTCCCAGGGCACACTGAGGCTGCTCCACCTCCACCCTGCTGGCCCCAGCCCCTGAGTGCTCTTGACAAAGCCATGGGAAAATTCTGAGTGGGAAAATCTTGTGCAACCCAGAGTTGCTCCATCCTCTCCTGTTGGATCCACAGGCTGGTCCAGGAGGAGCAGGACAATGCCTGATGCATCAACCACAGGGTGACACTTAGAGGAACCTGCCAGCACTTAAAGGGAGCTGTGGAGAACTTGAACCAGTAGACTGCTAAAATACAGCTATAAAAAAGCCATTTCTCAGCAGTTATCATGTACATCTTAGTTTAGCTCCTGGCATTCGTTGACCCTGCTTTGAATATATTTTTTCCTCTGTGTATTCCCATTTGAGGTGTAACCACTGCAGTCATTAAACATCCTGCTTGTCCAAACTATTGCCTAATATTCCTGGAGATTTTAGCCATCTGCAGACATATTGCTGAGGTTTATTCTGTGGCAGTCGTTGGAAGCAGTACAAGCTCATCAACCCACAAGTTTTCTCCTTGCAAACAACTTGAATTTAAAATGGTCTTTACAAGATCTCTCTCCTAGTTCTTTAAAATCTAACCATTTCAATAAATGGTGATGATGCCTTTTCTAAAACATTTTTGAGCAAAAATTCTCTAGATTGCATGGAAAGAATGTTTAATAAACTAAAAAATGAATACAAAGCTCAGTTGTTGCCCTGAACTGCGAGAAGACTGAATCCAGTTAATAAAACCAGTACTACTCTTGTTAAATGCAGGGTCCTTTCTCCACTAAATTCGGTGCACTACGAACATTAGAAGAAAAGCTGAAAGAAACCTCATCCATCTGTGCATTAAATTTGCTTTTTCTGTCATGACCTCAGCATCATTCTAGGAATTTTGAAATTGCCATTGTTAATTTATGCACAGCGATTTCATTAATGCTAAAAAGTGTTGCTGGAAGGCCCCGGGAAGGTACCTGCCACTCTGGGCACAGGCATTTATAATGGAAAAATGCAGTATAAAGACCTTTCAGAAAAGTTCTAATATGGGGGAAAACGCAATGCAAAGGAATGTTTACTTTAGGAAAAATTTAGGAACCAATGTCTTGATGAAAGTTGGTGAATTTTTTTACTAAGTCTCATGAATTTGCATGTGTGATTAGGGGTTTTTGAATCTTGCAGTTTAGGTAAGGCAAATAATGATCTTTATCCATCCTCTGGGAAGAAAACACAGGCAGTCTTTGTTTATTTTTGGAAGGATGGTTGTATAGTTTGGCTGGTATTTTTATTATCAAGAAGGATCTTGTTTCCTTTGCACTTTGTGAGGAAAGAGCTCGTTCACTGTCGAGTTGGAGTCACAAGATCACACCACTGCTGCTTAACAAATGCAGCCAGAAGGTGTTGAGTCCTCAGCACCAGCTGCTCACAGCCCCACTTCTAACACTGCATTTCTTGCTGATGAAGACACAGCCAATAAATCACATTAGCAAGAGGAATTGCAGTTACTTCCACAGTTCTCCCTGCTTGGCTGCTTGGTGACACAGGGAGCTAATGGACAGACATTGCTGTTCTCCTGCCAAATTCTCATTTTGTTGTTGCCATGTGGGACATTGTCTCTCTGATTTTCTGTTTCTTACACAGGCCAAGGATTACAACTCAGTAGTATGTTTTTTCTAGATCCTATAATAGAAGAAGGAAACAACCTGGAATGGAGTAATTCCAAGAGCTGCAGAGGAGACAGCTTCATACATTCGGAGTAATTTCCATGTTTTTTCTTGCTCTGAAGATCCTGCCATTCCCATTAGGACTAGATTGTGGTCTTGGTTCAGACAAACAGTGATAATCACTACAGTAAATTTGATAAGCAATTATTTCTCTTGGCCCTTGACCAGTGAAGAATTGAATTTTAGAAGGCATGCTGTAGTTTGGTTAGACCATTGCTTTAAAAATCTGAGGCTCCATGCTAATGATGATGTTTAATGCAGGATTTAACAGGTGAGAAATGCCATCACCCTTGGGGACTTGGCAGCATTTGACTCTGGTCTGTGTTTAAGCACAGATGTGTCTTATCAAAGGTGCTGGGGCATTGTGTTACTTTGCTTTGGAGAGCTGCTGAGTATTTAGTATAATTGCCTTGTTGAGAAGTACCAGTAGACAGTGGGATAAATGATTTTTTAAAAATAATGTTCCCCTTTTAAGTATTTCCTATGTGTGTCTCATATTTATAGAATGCTGCATCCAGCAGAGCAAACAGTCCCTAGAAAGTATTTAACCATTCATTTAGGTGCAATAACCTCCCAGGAAGGGTTTCATTACAATTTCCATATCAACCAAGTGTATCAATCACTGGTAGCTTTAGAACAGTTTTACAAGGAGCCACATTGGATGCACAACCTTAGACAAAAGTTGAATTTGGTCACTGTGCCTGTTTTCTGTCTACCTTTCCCTGTAGCTGTTCTGGTTTATGTCAGATTTTTGTTGTCCAAGTATTCCTTCTCCCAAATCTCTGTCCTGTTCTGTAGATCAGACACGGAGTGAGCAGCAGAGACTGGTGACTGAGGTGTATTTGTTGCTGATGGGTGTGGGGAAAGGAAGAGTGTGAAGCAGCAGAAGTGATAAAGGACAAAACAAAACAAAAGGAGATGTTCTTGCATTTCACTGAGCACAAAGAGTGTCTTCCATCTGCAGCAGTGGCACTGAACGGTGACAGCACCAACTGAGAGCTGTGACGTGTTCGAGCAAAGAAGGAAATTATGCATGGAATTACAAGGACATGAAAGTGCATAGGACATGACGATTTGATTAATTCTTGAATAGACAAGTTTGGGATAGATAAAAAGTGAAAGCTGACTGTATGTCTGACAGACACAGACTCCCATAAACTGGAGGAACTCTAAATAGGTTAGTCCTGGACCAAGAATTCCAGAAAAAGCAGTGGATGTGGCAAACACAGTGCCCTTACAGGGATGGCTTCCCTGGGTGTTCCATGTCCCTCTAAAGGCAGCTGCTGTCAGGGATAACTGCAGTGGAAGGGATTTGAAGGTGCCTCTTGGAGACAGCCCAGGGTGTGTTTGAGTCTGCAGACTCCCTGAGGATGCTATAAAAAACATCCTTTCAACAGGTTTGCAGCAAGGCTACAGCTAATTAAACAAGTGCAGGTGATGAAAGGCTGGTCCTGCAGTGCAGACAACAGCTCTGCTGCTCTGAGTGTGTGGCAAGCCTCATCCAAAACATCCCTGAGCTTGCTGGGCCTGGCTCCCTGTGTCCTTGCAGCACAGCATCCCTCCAGGAGCCTGGGGGAAGGTGCCCAGCCCTGGGGATTTGTAATGTGTGTGGCACAAACCCCCCTGCAGCTGCAGGAGGGGACAGACCTGGCACAGGCTGGCTCCTGGCCCTCTGCAGAAGCAGTGCCCATTTGAAAGGATTTTTATTTTATTTGAATGGATTTTTTGTGGGTCTGGGGAGATGCTGCTCTGCTGCCAGCTCTCACTGGGGGAGAGGCTTGCAAAAGGCAGCTTTCCCCTCTCTAAAGACATTGTACAGGCTCTGGTAAATGAATTAACAGTGATTACACAGCAATCTTTCATCAGTCTCATTTTCTTATTGTTACTGAGCTCTGCCTTACCCAGGTAAGGCGTGTTGTGGGTTCCTTTATGCAAACACTGACAAACCTCTTTTGCTAATGAACTGCTAATGTCACACCGTGCATTGTAAATCACAGCAAGTGGTGTTGGAACTCGACACAATGATCCAAAAGCATGAAAAGTTCCTGATTAATTTCTTTGCACCTTGGCTCACTTGGTGGTAATGCCAGTAGGTGATATGCCAACTTTCCAAAGGAACATTTTCTGGAAGAAATCTCAAATCTCAAACATACAAAGCATGTTTTTATCTAAGAGATTTAGCTGGAGTTGCCACTTCCCTGCTCTCTTTCCTTTGATAAGCATAATCTGTTTCCCCATTCATGTCAGGGAAACCTGGTTTTAAAATCCAAATACTTTGAAGGAGGCTCAGCATGACAAAATGGAAATAAACTTCCCTGGCAAGCACAGCCCCCTCCTACCACGCACAAATTATGTTTTAGGGTTTGTATTTCCTTCAATTAGAGAAAAATGTTAAATCATAACTTAACATACTAAAGAGCAGTGGAAATTATAGAACAAGGACAAATGGCAAACCTTTGAGTCTGAAGTAAAAATGGAAGCTCAGACTTTGGAGACCACATAGTAAAATTGCATTTTCATGCAGGGAAGTACAAAAACTTAATCAGGATTTCTATCATCCAGCCAAAGGAAAAGTGATTGAGCCTAAGCACAGCCTTTACTGAGGGGAAGCTGAACCCAGAGCTCTCTCTGCATTTCCCTGCTATTTATCTTTGCATTTTCAGGCCTGCCTGCATGGATCTCCATGAGTCTGCAGCCTGCATGAATTTACTGTGCCAGATTCTCCCCCCAAGGTAACTCAGGGAATGACGTAGATGCCATGTGGATAAACCTGGCCCACTCTCCATCTGCTCCTTGTGAGGTTAAACTCTTGGAGAGATGAAATCCACGGCGGGAAATCATGAACATAAAGAGTTGCAATAAGAAAGAAGAATTCCAGCCATTTTTTTCCTTACACCATTAACCATACAAAGCCTAAAAGTTTACCTAAAAGGTAAATGCCTGAATTTGCACCTCAAACCTGTAATTTTCCCTACTTTATTTCAGTGTTTTTTTAGTGTAATGAAAATGATGTGTCAGAGCAACAATCTATGTCACATAAGCAGCTGTGCACCCAAAATCAGCTCACAATTACATTTAATAATTACTACAGGCACCTTGCCTTTCTAAATATCTAAACTGTTAAGAACTAGGTTTTCTCTTTTACAAAGGATTCTGTGTAAGTTTATCCAAACCAACCCCAAACAATACTGAAACATTCACAGCATCAAATTCCTTCAAAAATTAAATGAATTCAGGTTCATAAAAAACTTTTTTTCTCCTTTATAAATTTCATTTCTGATTTCTAAGAGTCATTCAAAATTGCAAAGTTCAAAATTCTCTATGTACAAAAAACTGAAATGGAAACTGCAAACTGGAACATTCTGCAAAGAGAGTCAAGAAAGAGAGCATGTCTGCAGAAATGCAGGTGACAGAAAACATTTTTAGAACAAGGAAGAGCTCCATCACAGGAAACATCTAACTGGTGCAACAAAAAAGCTCTTCAGTTTGAATTCTGCTTCTTTGGAACATATGACAGAAGCATTCAAAGGTTTCCAGACACGAGCAGCTTACCCCTATCCTGCATGTTCAGTCACTGTGGTCAGTTTTTTGTTTTTTGGGATGCTAAACTAAGGAAAAGGGGGATTGTTCCTGCTGCTAATTCTCTTTCACAACACTCAGGATAATCTTTACTCTGAAACCAAGATCACCTTTCTCCTTCCCTGCCCTGCAGGCTCCTCTCACTGGATGACAAGGACCACCTTGAGGGAAGTGCTGGTTTGGGAGTGACCTGGAGGACACGGGAACCCTTCAAAAGCTCAGCTCCCCCTGGGTCATCCTCCCTCACCTCCTTTTAGAGGCAGGCCTGAATTCCACGCAGCACTGAAAGTTACTGGTGGTAAAGGCACCTCTATCCCAAAGGCCAGAAATGTTGTTTTGATTCCCTCACTGTCTCTGCCCTCTGCAGTGGACCAAAGGGAACCTTTATTTCCTTTTTTAGCTTGATACATGAGTTGCAGAGAGAGATGCAATGACAGTAAAGGAGAAAACATGCAGAGCTGCATCACAAACCAATTCATCAGCAAACAGAGCACGCCTGCCTTACAAATTTGCCTGCAGCTCTTGTCTGCTGTGTTATTTTTAAACTGCCTGCAGGTTGCAGATTTTTCAGTGGTCCTTCTCCTAATAATATATACACAGGATTTAGCAAGGCACAACTTGCATTACCATGAATTTAAGTTACCAAAATTTGAGCACATTAAAATTTGGCATCTTTCATCTTCCCTCAAACTTCTTGCTGCATTTACAGGAGGACATCCCGTGTCTCCTGCAGCCTGGCTGCATGGCAAGGTCAGTGTAACTCAGCTCTGCATCCCTGATGTTCCCAGCTGCCATTCCTCAGCCTGTGGAATGCATCCTGCACTTGCTGTAAGCAGCAACCCAGGCATCCAACTGCAGACTGGCTCATCTGTAACATCCTGAGAAGATAAACCCAACTCACTGAGCCCAGCGCTCAATTTAAGCATGCTGTTGTCACCCAGACATGGTCACCTCAGCACCAGACACAGCTGGTGTATGAGTGAGGGCTGTGGGCAGCTCAGGGCAGCTCAGGGCACTCTCCCATCACACATCCAGCACACAATTCACAGAACTCCCAGCAAACCTGCCCCACTTCTGTGGGAGGCTGGCTGGTATGGAGGCAGGGTTTGACACGTGTAAATGGGAGAGTTTCTATGAGAAGAAAACTTTCACAATCACTGCACAATTCCCACAGAGAGGGGAATTGCAGGAAGAGTGCTCTATTTATGGCACCACAATATTTTAAAGAAGAAAGCAAGGGGGTGCTTTTCACCACAACTGCTGCTGATGTAAACAGAAGCTGCAGATGCTCAGACTTTCTGAGGGGTCAGACCCTGGAGCCAAATGTAATGAATATTATGGTTTGTTTGCTTCTTCTTTGTTGCCTGGTTGATTCAGCAGCCCAGAGCTGCACTGCAGAGCTGTGCCCATCACTTTGGAACCTCTCCCCTCCTCTGACTGGGGATGTCTCAGACATTAACCCACTCACACTGCACCACTGTTAGGAGCTCTAGAAATTACCCCAGCTAGCACTGTAAGAAGAACTTGCCCAGCATCATCAGCAGGGGCACAGCCACGTTTATTTCCCCCCCTTTGGCACACACGAAGCAGGTGAGGAGTTTGTGATATGTGGGGGTTTGTTTTAGGGCTGAAGCTCCAGCACAGAAGTCTTTGCCCTCAAATGGGTACAGCAAGGAATTTAAAGTGATTTTAGCATAAAAAGCCAATAAGTTTAAACCAGAACAAAACCCTATGGCCCCACAGGGCTGAGGACTGCCTGCTTGTGGGGCAGTGAGGGCCAAGCACAGGCTGTGCTGGGGGTTAAACTGATGTTCTCTGGACCCTGATAGTGACTGTCCCTCATCCTTCCACATTACACTGTATTAGGCTGCTGCTCGCTTCCCCTTGCTGATTTGGAGAGTCATGGTTTGGCTCTTGGCTGTTTATATTTTGCAGACATTCCCTGTGTAATGCATGGCCTGGCCCCAGGCTGTCAGGCTCTGGGAGAAATAACCACATTATTCCACAGAACAGTTAGCATAATTAAAATATTGACTGCAGATTAAAAAAATGTGCTGAATGTTTCACAGAGTGGTTGGAGGGTTGGCAAGCCTTGGCAGCTTGTTGGCTGCAGGAACTAGCTGATATTTAGGAGTGCCTTCTCCTCCAGTAGTCGCTGCTGTATGTGGGAACTGCTTTTTGTGCTGTCAACTTCTGATCTCCCAAGCAGCCAACCCACAACCAGGAGAAAATGAACTGACTGGAAATGAGGTGCTCCAAGGGCTCTCTCTTGTGATTCTTATTGCCAGTGAGACCACTTCCTCTTTATTTATGACTTCAGGACATCTGTCTTGCTGCGTCTCTATTTTTATTTCTGTCCGTCTCTCCTGATGCACAGTATAGACACTGCATATGGTGAGAAGGACTGCTTATACCATATGAGAAACATTAAAAAACCCATGAAAACCTCCACTGGAAAATATGTTTTAGCTGCTAGTCCTTCTTTGACATTGGATTTCTACCTGTGTTTCATCTGCAGTCAAAGTCCAAGGCACAAAATCTTTGCCTCTCCACAACCAAGAGAGCAGAAAGGGAGGGAAGAAACTCAGCTGGCTGGGCTGCTGGAAACCACAGAAACTCTGATTCCTACAGGGCACTCAGGGAAACCTCAGTGTTCTTGTGATATTTCCACATTCCCCTTCTTTGGAATCTGTGACCAAAAGCAATGCTGGAGACACACAGATTTCCTGGTCCTTTGTATATCCCCTACCTGGCAAAAACTTACAATGACCTCATGCTACCAGTATTAAGCAAAACCATGTGGAGGATGTCTAAGCCACTTTGCAGACACCTACATCCTGAAGGAAACACAGCAGAGTCAGTAAATCAGCTTCTTGTTTAATCTTCACTTCCATGCTTGAGAAACTCCTGGCCTGGGAGGAGCAGCAGTGCAGCCTCACAAGGACCAGGGACAGCTGAGCTGAGCTTGCCCCACTCCATTGCAGCTCCCAGGGACAGGTCTCTGATTCACAGCCTCATCTACAGCTCTTTGGAGATGAGCTAATTTCATGAACATTTCTATTTCCACTCAAGAGTGTCACAAGAAATGACCAAATGCTATTTCCTGAGGCTTCTATGACAGCTTTAAAGTGATCATAATAGCAAATTAATAGATCTACTCTGCCATTTTCTATTCTCATTGCTATTGCTGTAATCAAGAGCAGCTCTAATTCTTCAAAGCTTATTTCTGTGGTACTTCTCATTTTTGAATACTCTGCTAGGAAAGGAGCAGAATATCTTGGCATGCCAGCTGTGGTCTGTGGGCTATTGCCTTCCTTCTCTGCAAGGCTCATTGCTATTTTCTGCTCTCAACTTAATACTGACCTCCCAAATTGTAAATTATAAATATCACCTTCAGTAGGCATTCCATGTTCAAAGGCAAAAAAAAATATTATTGCTTTAAAACTCTTGTAAATTAAACTCCAGATAAACTCAGTGGAATGAGAAAAAAGGTGCTCTAAATTCAATACAAAGAAAGAGAATTTCACTGGGCATGCATGATGTGTGTGGGGAATTGTTACAGCTTTTCTCTGCTCTGATAATTCACATAGCCAAGTTTGTAGTTTGTCTCCACTGAATGATTCATCTCTATTACCAGTATTTTCAAAATTAAATGGAAGAGGAGGAATGTGTTCATTCCCCTGCTGTGTTTAATAATCTTCCAAAAATTGTTTCCTGTTTACTTGGAAATCCCCACCTCCATGCTGTGATTTAGGCATTTTCACCCTGTTAACTTAAAAACAAAGCCTGGAAGATGCTGGATATGTATGATCTAGCAGTCATAAAGCAATTTATGATAAATGTTGTTGTTCCAGAGAAAAATTACTTGGAAATGTACATATGTTCACAGCTTCACATTGCTGATTTAAATCATAACTGGTTGTTGGGGAAAAAACCCAAATTGTTGCTCAGTTTTCATTTCTGTAACAGGTCTGATGGCAACTTCTCTTTCAACAATTACTGTACTAGTGCTCTAATACAATTCTCAGTAAAGACATCAATAACCCCATTTAGGGGACTGTCCTACTGTCCTCCATGGCACTGGCTGGCACAAAACTGTGAATATTCAGTGGGTATTGTTTCACTCAACACTTGTCTATAAGCAAAACTTAGGGTGCATTTTCAAGGAAAATTATTAAAAATCCCTCAATTGATTTTCCAGCTGAAGCATTATCTCTGGATTCCTGTGGTTTGGCTGGACAAAAGGGAAAGAATTTTCCCCTTAGCTTTCTCAAGGAATAAATTTTCACAGTAGTTCTGTGATTTTACTTACATAGCACATATCAAACAAACTCTTCTTTTATATAAGATTTGCATTAGCTCACAAAAGTCAGTGTGTTCTGTGTTAGCTCATGTGAAGAGTTCATTTAAAAGGCAGCAATATCCTGTGACCCAGGAACAGAATTGGAAGCTGGGGATTCCAAAGGGATCTGAGCTCTCTCACACTTCCTCTCAGCTTTTCATAAAGGTCTGCAGTGTTCTAAATGAGCATTACATTTATGTGATTAGCTGGAGGCCAGGTGAGCCTGATTTACAGATGTGTTAAACTTCCACTGCTCTTGTTAAAGCCATGGGGAGCTCTCAGCTCTCCACGTTTCAGGAGGCTGTGACAGCTCCCTGCAGCTTTTGGGGGGACAGTGACACAACTGCCTTGGTGAGCACCTCTGCCTGCACTTTGCAAGTCACTCTGGGGTTTTGTCTAACAGTTTTTTCCCTCTCTTCCCCTCTCAGATGAGATGGAGCAGTCCCCTGCAGTGCGTTCTGACTACTTGGTCTCAGGGATTCGAACTCCACCAGTGAGGAGGAACAGCAAACTGGCAACACTGGGCAGGATCTTCAAACCATGGAAGTGGCGGAAAAAGAAAAATGAGAAGCTAAAGCAGACATCTGCAGGTAGGCTGAGAACAAGAGAGGGATGCTGCACAGAAAAGCTTGAACAGGACACGTTAAAGGTGACCTGAGCCAAACCCAATTCAGAGATTCCAGCATTCAACAGATTAATAATGTTTAAGGCTAGGAGGGGCCCATAAAGGCAGACTACCTATATGACACAATATAGTAGATTTAGAAAAAAAGGTCAAAATATTAGAGTGAAGCACAAGCCTTGCGCCCAGACTGCTGTCCCTTCTCCACACAGACTACATTTATGGCCCCAAGTATTGTCACCCTTTTTTTTGGGGTGAAGTGTATATAGGTCACAGTGACATGATGAGAAGTGGCAGGAGGGAGCTGCAGCATGTGAAATGCCTTCCCTCAAGCAGCTGTCTCTGAGGGGAAGGAGCCTAGCACACAGCACAGCATCCTCTCACTGATCTCCAGGGATGTCCCAGGAGATAAACTCAATCACATTTCTTAAGATGGATGGTGCAGTTCCCTCCACTTGCTCCTGTATCCTGTGGGAGTGTCCCAGTGAAGGACACTGTCCAAAGCAGCTCCAAGGTGCCACAGCAAACAGCAGGAGGGTCTGAAATCCCCGTGACTCTGCACTCAGAGTGATCTGACAGCACCTTACATCATAAACCTCAGCTTTACAGGTGGAGATTTTAACAAAGGAAAAGGCTGGCAAACTGCTGACCAATCCATGCTTCCCCCAAAAACATCCCTGCAGTCCTTTCCAAGCACACTGGAGCTGAAGGCAGGAGGGAATTCCTATGTTGCCTCTTTCTCACCCCATTACATGAGTGCTCTGTTGGTAACTGGTGCTGTGTTGTGCCACTACTTTGTACAGTGCTGGAGAAGAAGATGACAGCACGGCAAGGGCGGGATGAACTCATAAAGAAAGGCCTTCTGGAGATGATGGAACAAGGTAAGTAAAAATTCTTAATTATTTTTTCTTTGATCAGAGGCTTTTTCAGGATACACAGTAGGAAACACATATTTGCAAAAGCAGAATAAACACACGAATGAATAAAAACCTTCAATCCAAACAGAGAGGAAAGCTCGGTGTCTGAATTTAAGGCTTGTCATCCTTCAAGTTCCTCCATGCTGCAATCAATCCATGTAGTTTAGTGTTTGATGCTCTCCCATCTTGAATGCAGCTTCATCTTCCCTGAGTTTACACGTGGTGCAGCCTGAAGTGGTACATATGTTTTATGTAATTGCTCTAAACCCAGCTAAATCCTTCTGCCAAGAAATCCAGCTCAAGCTGGATAAATATAAACTTCAACATACAGATGCAGTCAGCTAACATGAGCAACCTATGGATCCAAATCCCATCAAGTGATCCT
Source organism: Certhia americana (assembly GCA_018697195.1). NCBI lineage: Eukaryota > Metazoa > Chordata > Aves > Passeriformes > Certhiidae > Certhia > Certhia americana. Next base: position 9,428,412 of record CM031874.1, on the reverse strand, counting down.
ACACTGATGTTTTCAGCTGTTTTTCCAGTAAACCAAGTTTGTGATGTAACGTGTTACCAGTCTGCCTGCTTTTCATTCCCATGGAAAAGTGAAGCATTTAGTGGAGTCATTTTAAAGCTTTCCAGAAGTCGTAGAAGGAAAGATAATAAAGTGTCAGAAACACTCACAAAGGACGTGGTTCTTGTGCTCCAAAGCCCTGACAGATGCTCAAGGGAGACACAGATCTGGCTGACTGTTCTGTAAGATTAACTGAGCTCCCAATGTTATGGACAACATCCCAATTGCCATTTCCACCTAAACAGAGATAAACCCCACAAATCCATCTTTACTTTGAAAGCATCATAGCAGAAAGTACTGTCATGAAAGAGGACTGGTCTTTTGAGTTTGATTAATCTCACAGATAGAAGTTTTGTTCTTTGAAAGTAGTAATTGAGTTTCTTTTGTATAAAACAAATGCCATGCCTATAAATAACCCCTGGGACAAAACTCAGTGATGCCATGCTGGAGTGAAACTGAGCAACTGAAGAGTCAGAAAAAGAGCATTTTAAACAGGATTTTTTTTTCCCATGGGAGTAAAGCAATTTTAATATAATTCTGTTGGATATATTTTAAGTTTTATATTAAATAATTTACCAAACCATCCGTTTATTCTAAAATGGAAGTTCTTAGAAAGCTCATTTTTAATTCCTGTCCATTGGAGTCTTTGTGTCTCTCATAATTCTAGATAATTAGTTTCCCTACTGGCATATTATCATTACTATATTTACATGATCATATATAGGAGCAGGAAAGTTCCTGATAATCCAAGAATTTGAAGACATGCATTTCCCCAGCTCTGCAAAAAATCAGTAAAATAAAACTTCTGTAGAGCACATTAAGAGGTAATAATGAAGAATCAATAAACCTCTTGCATGCATAAAGAATGGTTGGGAGGAAAAGGTGATGCCAAGCAGCAAGATCATTTTAACAAAATTAAAATAATTTAAATAAATGTAGTCCACTGAGGTGTGAGGACAAGCTGTGCTTTTAACTAGACAGCTGCAAACAGACTGCAAACTTGTCTGCAGGAAAGTTGCCTGGAGCTCCTATAAACATCACACAAATTTCCAGTGCCTCCCTGTGCCCAGAAAGGGAAGAATGGATCACAGTCAGTTGAAGGACATTGCAGCTGCCTGCATGTTATTTTTCTTTACAGAGAGTTGTGAATCTCCAGGGTTATTTTAGTATATTAGTAGAAGTAGCTTATTAACTGGAATCAAAAATTGACCCAAATAATTCTCAGTAAATGATTAGTGCCCTACTTGGACTGAGCTGAAGTGGCAGCAGTTTCAAGGCTAAGTCCTCATTTACGCAGTTAAGTTAAAATTGTCAAAGCAGCAATGCTTTTCTGAAAGACTACAGTAAATCCTCAAATCCCTCTATTCCATCAGGCTCTACTCCACTTCCAGGGAGCTGACTCCTGCTCACTTTCATAAATAGCCCAGGTGGGATGATGCTGCAGCCTGAGGAGCCTCATGCACTTGCAGTAGGTGCCACTCAGACCCATAGTACAAGGCCTGTCAGCAGCATTTGGCAGTGGCCCTGGAAGTGGCCCTGAGCTCTCCACAGGGCTAGCACAGGATCTGCAGTGCTCTGGGAGCAGTCCAGGGTGGAATTGCAGTGTCCTTGCATGGGTGATCAGTCACCCTGGCAGGTTGTGTCACCTCTTCTCCACACACAACCCTCATCCCCTCCACTGCGTGGCCTGGACACCTCTATGTCCTTCTCTCTGGCCCTGCTCACACAGGGCAGATGCCAGCCTGCCCCTGTAAAACTCCTGAGATGCAGCTTAACTCTGGGGAACCAGCTTAATTCCCTGAGAGATGGCACACTACAGGGTCTGGCACACAGCAGGGTTAATTCTCAGCAGAATCACAGCCCTGACCCTGGTTCCCTTGGAATGCTGAGGACTGGTGCTCTCCTTCCCTGTGGATCTAAGGTCTGTGCTTTGTCCTGTCCCCAGACCATCTCTAAAATACGGTGTTGGGACCCACTGGCACCCAAAGCAGAACACTCACTTTGATCTAAGCACAAGCTGATCATTCCTGCCCAAGAACATTTCTGTTGTGAGTCTCAGAAATCCTCCATCAGGAACAACTTCTGCCTTCATCATTGTTCCTTCATCAGTCCCTGCACTTCCACGGGCCAGGGTCTGAAGGAGCCCTGTCTCTGGCTGCAGTTCCACTGTGGCACAGCTGCCAGCAGCCTTTCCCAAGGCTGTGAGGAATGTGCAGAGCAGAGTTACCTTGCACACATTTAGGGAGCTTCCCCCTCGATGTTTCTCCCCTTTGTGAGCATGAAGCTGCTCAGGTTTATCTGTACTTACAGCTCTGGGTAAGGGCTGCCTGTCAAACAACGCGGGCAGTGGTTCACACACCGATGATTATGTACAGGCTGCCTTCACAATGAGATGAAATGTAGGCAATGAACTTTTTCCCCCTCCCCTTCCCTGTATCATAGCAACTGTGCTACTGCAAGGGCTATTTTAAGAACAGTAACTTTTCACCAAACGTGATTATGAGGCAGACTGAGTGAGCTCAGTGTGCAAAAATACTGCATCCCTTCCGCAGCATCTCTGGGCCAAAATCTGATACCCTCACCCAAAAGCACAAGAAATTACCCTGCAGACTGTCCAAATAGCATCAAAAAGTGGTAACTGTGAATGTTGCTATTCTAAATCAATCTTCAAGGAACTTGTAATAATATCACTGCAAGAAAACACAGCTCTGTCAGGAGCTTCCAGAAAGGAGTGTCCAGGGCTGAGAAATACAAGCTGGGAGGTGAAGGGTGGACAGCAGCAGTGTCCATCAGCATGGAGAGATGCCCAGGGAGGGAAGTGATAGCTTTCTGTCCTTTGCAACTGTGATGTAGATCTTGTAAATTCTAAGGGAGTAAAAGGGTAGTTTGTATTCTGAGGACTCTTGCCTGAATAGGAGAATACTAGAAAAGCTTCAGTCATCAAGATGCATACAGCTGCAGGGATCACTGGCACAAAAATCTTTCAGAGTAAGCAAAGAGAGCAGTTTCTAGGTCTGCATGAAGAGGGATTTGAATTTCTGATCAGCTCAATCACACAGGACACACTTTTCAAAGCTGAGTAACTAAAACTGTTAAAAACCTGCAGCTTGGTAGTGAGCATGAGCAGCCTTTCCTTCCTCCAGCATTGCCAGGTGACAGTGAGTCGTGCACAGAGCTTGACACAACCCAGACATGTAAGACCAACCTGGGAATGTGCTGCACCACAGGCTCTGCTCATGCAAGGAAGGAATTGGCTTCTCCCAGTGACCTCTGATTGCCCATTGCTCATCTCCCATGTGGCAGCTACTTCCAGAGCACAGTGGCCATTTGCTGAGGCAGCTGGATGCCCTCAGAAATAGGTTCCTCCTTGAGAAAACAGAGTGGGCTGTAGTAACCAGATGAGCTGGTGCCCATAGGACTTGCATTACAGGTGGTTAACACAGAGATCGGGTGCTGCTCTAAGAGAAGTCTCAGTCTCCTGAGCATGAGCAGCTTTGAGACTCCCTCTTCTCAAGAGGATAGCAGGGGGAATTCAGCTTTCACTGCTTGTGGTTCAGTTAAGATTAAATGATTTGTTGTTTTAGATACTGAAGGCAAAGCCTGCACTGGTGATGATGCCACGAGGGTGACACAGAGTGAGGCTCCAGCAGCCGTGTGCCAGGCACTCAACTCAGAGGAGGAGCAGCAGGACACCACAACTGCAGCCACCACGAATGTGACCTCCTTTGGTGAGGAGCTGCACTTGGATGAGCTGAAAGAAGATGCAGGTATTGGATATGAAATGTTTTCAAAAAACTATGAAGCATTATAAAAATATTTCTATTGAGGACTCAAATATGTCAGTGCATTAAAGGGTCAAAGCACATTGTGCAGCTCAGCCCCACACTTGGTTATCAATTGGTACTTAATAGCAGAGATTTTTGAGACTTCTGCCAAGCTGAGGAACGACACAAAGCTTGGCATGATGGAATTAGTTGAAGTATGAGATGATCCAGTCTTGGCATGGTGCCCCTTTGGTAACAGCAGTGACTGTTGTGAAGATGAAATAAGCTTCTCTTAAAAAGATTTCTTAAACTTCTGTGCCTAGCCTGAATTTATTAGTCCTGGCTCAGGAGAACAGTGTTAATACACAGCCCACACTGTCCATGTTGTCACTCTGTCCCCAGCATGCTGCAAACACCAGTGAAGTTCCATACCAGGAGCAGGGATCAGCTAAACCAAGCTCCTTTCATGCAGCTCTGCTCCAGTGAGTTCATCCATGAGAGCACTTCCCAGGGACTGGAGCATCCAGGCACAACCCAGAAGCTGGAAGGTTCCAGTCACCTCCTGACAACCAAGAAATGCAAAGCTGCAGAGATAATGCTTTATCCTGGTTTGTGAGGACTGTCATGTAGTGATTATGGACCTTCCTGGCCTCTGGGCAATCTTTACACCTTCTCCATCTGCCCTGGCTGCCTTTTGTTCTCTGTCCCAGCCCTTCAGGCTCTGCTTTCTCAGGGGTCTCAGCCCCTGCCTGCTTCCACCCTCAGAATAGAAATCATTCCCTCATCAGCTGAGGTAAAACGCATTCATCTCTCTGTTCTTACAACAACCAGATCGAATCTTGACCAGATTACAGGTTTCTTTTCTTCTTTCCCTATTCTACAGCATTTAATTCTATGTCACTAATGAAATTTCTTTCTGAACTTCTAATTCTTACCATTGGGACATACCATCGTGGAAATATAGCACTAATAAGGTGTCATGTATTTAACCTTATGGCTCTGCATAAACTCATAGCGTGATTTAAAATTTACCTTAAAATTGTGTATTGATGCTTTCAAAATCATCCCCATTTCTTAGATCTCTTTCCCTAATCCTAGTTCCTTTTATTGTCTCCCTGAAACAATCTTTCCTGTCTTCTGCATTTATTTTCCTCCATTTTTTTTGAGGTGTCATTTTCCCCTGTTCCACAAAAAATAACAATGGGATTACATTCTCCTGTCTCCCTAGTCTGAGAGACCCCAATTTGTAGGAATTCTTTCTACCTCTCCTATTGGTAGCCTCTGGCTTTCAAAAAAAATATTGTTGATCTAGTCTTTATATTCTTATTTATCCCTGCCTGTACATCCTAGCATTCTTGTCTCTAGTAAGGGTACCTGAAGGAATTAATTGGGTGGGAAAACTCTTCAAAATTGTCAGAGTGTGATGCTAACTTTATTATAATGTCAGTGTTTTTATAAGATTTGCCCTTGGGCTCAATCTAATGCAGTGGGTATCTTTCCAAAATTCATATGAATAAGTGACCAGCTAGAAACAAAATGAATGGATTTGCTTTACATCCAGTGTATCCTATGTCATCCTGAGGATGTGGGATAAAGGCCAAGGAGGAGAAGAGAAGAAAACACAATTTTCAGACTTCATATTCATGTTGATACACAGAAAAAGAACAGCCAGGGCACAAAGAGGGCAGTTTTTCCCACCTAATTTTGCCAGTGGGCTTGGGGACAGTCCCAAGGGGAGTATTTCTGTGTGGTAATGAGATGGCATTTTGACAAGTGGCACTCCATGAATAATTCCCTGCTCCAGCAGGAGCCTAGTGCTAAGCACTTGGAATATTTTCAGCAGGATAATATTCACTCTGCAGTACGAAATCTGTTAATGGGTTTGTGTGCTCAAGACTCAGGCCTGCCTGACACCACTCCCAAAGCAGGGTGGAGTTCAGGACAAAAAATGTCTGTCTGGGGCTGGGAGCATTTGGGATCCACCTTCTCTGTAGCAGAGGTCCCACTGTGGCTGCTCCTCTGCAGCTGTGCCATGCCAGGCAACCCTTTCTGTCCCAGGGACACCTACTGATTCCAGGGGAGCTACTGCCAGAGAAAGCATTGCTCCTCTCAGGGGAATGCACTCAAATCTGACTAATTTTCCTCTCAAGCTCCTAACATCTACTGGGGCTCTTGATCTTTCTGTAATGTAACCCATTAGTGACTCTATTTTTCCTTTCCTCTATTACACATTTTGTCTCCTGTGCAGTGGGCACAAACACCCAAATGATGTCACCCTGGAACAAGGCATTTCTCTAGAAGTACATTTAAAAAAATTATTTCCTTCTATAATTCACATAACTATCCCATACCACAGCTTTCCTGTCATGACAAATTTCACAAGAACTCCTGCTAATGATGCATATTTATTCTTTCCTGTCTCTTTTGAATGATAAATACTCATTCCTCCCCTTCTAGGCACACTCATTAATCTGTTTGTCAACAAATTAAATGCCATTATCTTGCCAATGCTATTGTTTCCAACTGCCTGAGTGCCTTGGTGCCTCCCCATGCACTCTGAGCACGAGGCTGCTGAATGTTCATTAATACAGAGAGTTTGAATTCCCAATGAGACACAAAACTGAGCCAAGAAAAGATTCATGATGCAGCAGCTGTGGATGCCACTGCAGCGAGATTTTAGGAGTTGCCCTAGAATGGTTCGGAGGGAAAGGTACTCTGGTTAGACAATCCAGAGTGCCAAAAGGAGTGGGATTTGCCCAAGAGTCTGGAGCTCTCTCATGTTCTGCATGACCCCAGGTCTGGATCCTCAGCACAGGAAGATATGGACCTGTTGGAGGTCCAGAGGGCCGACAAAAGGATCATAGGGATGGAACACCTCTCCTGAGAGGGCACTCTGAGAGAGCTAGGGTCACCTAGACTGGAGAAAAAGAAAAGGCTCCAGGGAGATCTTGTTGCAGCCTTTCAGCACCTAGAGGGAGCTATAAAAAGATGGACAAACTTCTTGGTAGGACCTGTTGTGGTAGAAGAGAGAGCAATGTTTTTAAACTGAAAGAAGGAAGACTCAGGCTAAATACAAGGAAAAAATCTTTTACAATTAGGGTGGTCAAACACTGGAACACACTGCCTAGAGAGGTGGTAGATGATTCATCCCTGGAAACATTCGAGGTCAGGTTGGATGGGACTCTGAGCAATTTGATCTCATTGAAGATGTCCCTGCTCATTTCAGGAGATTGGACTAAATACCTGTAAAGGTCCCTTCCAACACAAACTAGTCTATGAATCTGGGCTTAGGAGAGATTTAAATGCTGATCTCCCCATTTGGATGAGTGCTTCCCCCTTCTGGGGTAGGAAAAGTAACCCTCGTGGTTATTGCTGAGCCCAGAATGGCTGGAAATGCAGTTTGGAGGGAACCTGGCCATGGCTGGGATCAGAGTCAGCTTCAAGCCTCTTCTTGGGTCTCCAAGGCAGAGATCAGGACATGTAGCAAAGTGAAAGCCCAGCAGTGAGGCTCTGTGTGAGTCTGGGCACTGCCAGGACAGCTGTATCTGAGCAGAATTCAAGGATGCTAATTTTGGACTTCATCACTGAAATTCCACCTGTGTCCTGTTTCAGCTTCATGCCTTTCTGGATCTATTCCCCTGTGCCCTCATCACAGCCTGGTCAATTTGCTGAACTGCTCAGTGATTCAGCCTGCACTAACTTTCACAGCTAAGTGCTTTTGCCATCCGTGCAGAGACAATCCTGAAATGAGCAGTACTTCACCGTCTCAAACTAGGGCTTTGGGAACTGATTTCTTTTCTTAAGTACTTCCCCAATTCCCTGTTCCAGTCTAACTTCTCAGATCCAATAGCCAATCTTTTTTGTGGCAGGTTCTTTTTGGTTATCAACTTTTACCTCAGGAAATGCTCAACAGCTCTGGAGTCAGACACAGTAGACTCACGAAGCAAGTTGAAATCCTGTATTAAATAAGATAAAAATCATATTGGGAATATAAACACACATATCAACTATTGTAATGTCGTTTTTTAGGTAATATCTGGGTTTGATACTCTTTGCCCTTTGGCTGTGTGTTCTTAGACAGAAGAGTATTCACCTAGGAACTGTGCCACCACAGCTGTGTGCTCTAAGAGAATTCATTGCAGTTCTCAAAAGTTGCTGTGCCTTGCTATCCTTGTTATTAAAAAAAAAAAAAAAGCAGAAAAAGGCTTTAGGGAAGTAAAGGAACTCAGCAGTTTTCTCAGGAACTAACATTTCCTCCATATCCTCATATGTTTTATCCTCCACCTGCCCTGGCTGGTTGGCTGTTTCACACAGTTACTCTCACTGTGGAAAAGAAGTGTTTTTAGCCATGTGCCATGTGTTCAGTTTTTCAGTTCCTGGCATTGTCCCCTAGCCTATCATTATTAACTTCATGTTCCATTAATTTTACTCATCTTCCCACTAGCCAAGAAACCTTCAGCATCCACGGAAGAACTGGAAGATGCCAGCCTGCCAGCATCTGAAGACAGTCCACAAGCCTTACTTGTGCCTGAATCCACAGATTCCCCCCAGGAGCAGACAGAAAGAAACCCAGCACAGCTTCCCAGCCCTCCATTGCTCCCAGCTCCACCACCTAAGGCAATCTCCAAAATCACCAAGAGCATAACAGGTCAGTTACCACTGCTCAGTAATGATTTCCCCATCCTTGATATGTTGTTCACCTCCACAACACTATCAAATCCTTTCCTCCTGTCTCTTTTGAAGCCCCAACAGCTGAGAATCAGGTTAGTTATACTGAGTGAGCAGTAACCATGTCTGGTTGCCTGATAACAATGCACTGATCTTTGTACCTCACATATTTATCTGAGCCTCTCAGGGGATTATTTGTTGTGAGTCTATAGCACTAAATACACATAAATCAAAGCAACTACAAATGTCTGCTGAATCCCATGCTCATATCACCATGCCATAAAACACAAGGAATATTTAAATGTTTTTATTACCTGGACTCCCCCTGGAGAGCAGGACAGCAGCCAAAATCTAGTTCAAGTCAAAGGTTCTGCAGAAGTTTCTGTCTGAAGGGTTTGCTCTCTAGGGCAGGTCTAAACTAGAGCTATGAAATCTGCTCTCATTAACAGAACACACGAGAGTGATACACCTGGCAATCCTCTGTGCCAGACTTCATTGAACATTTCCAAAAGCAGCTCCCCTGGGCCTGATTTTCTAACGTATTGCCAATGTTGTTACATTTCTCAACATTCTGGCACTGCAGAAAGGGTGCTAAAACGAGAATGGTTTTAGTTGGTTCCAATTTCAGGGCCCCTACATATGGTAAAAGCAGTTAAAAGGGCCTTATTGCAAATGAGAATCAAGTCCTGACATCTAAATGTCAGACCTGTTGGATATTTAGACTTTGAAATGACAGCCATTATGTGAGCCCTGATTTGCATCCACACTCATCATCTGGCACAATGAGCAGGGTTTTCAGAGTCACCAAGAAAAAAACATCAGCGGGGCTCTGTGACCTGACCACTGGGGCTTATAGAAAATATTGAGGTTTTCAGTCTCTTTGAAGAAAATTACAAGTATTTGTTTCCCATGGAAACAATTCATACTTTGTATGTGCTTAAAAGCTGTAATAACTCAAGTGGGAGCTGGATTCAAAATGGTATTTTAGTGATCCTCAGGAGCTGTTGTTCAGGTTGTTTCACTATCTTGTGCTATGGGTGAGGCTCAAGCCTGCCCTTCCACCCTGCAACAGCAACAGGCAGCCCCAGGCCCCAGTGCCTTTGCTCAGCTGAGGAGAAGGCCATGCTTGGCATCAATGTATTTGGAAACCTGACCCACGCAGGGTATAGAGATTACATCTCCACCAAGCACTTCAGAACATTTAGAATTCAGATATTTTGCTGCTTAACCCAAGTATTTCCTGTAGCATCTGCGATATTTTGAGTTTTGGTATTTAATTCTCATTTACATCTTCCACAAAGAACAACTTTTAATTTTTTCAATGACTCCAGTAACTTTAGCCCCTTTTCCAGTAGTCATTGTACATGTTTATTTTTGTGGGGATGTGGGGGCAGTGCTAAGTTAAAATTAAACAAATACCGTCAGCGAGTGAGAGGAAATACAAAAGTGTAGGAAGAAAGGGCAATTATGAAAGAAAAGGAAGATGAAGAGATTGAAAACTCTATTGTGTTTAGTTTCCCCCCTCCCCCTTAACAATGCTAGGGATGCTGTCAGCAGAGGAGTAAGTCAAGCACCAATTAATCAGAGAGAGGAGGAACAGGGCAAGGTGCCAAGACATCACTTTGCAAGATTATTCACTGAACACCTGTCATTAGGACAAATAAGATGTGATCTCAGGAAATTCCCAATACTGTCCAAAGCTGCAATGAGGATGAAATTGGCCCTTGATCTGTTCCAGGAACAGGCTGGTGTAAAGACAAAACAAAGTCTTCTCTTTTCCTGCTTTAGGGTTGAGCTGAATCCTGGTTCTTGCTCTGAGGAAACACGGACATGCTCTCCATGCAGAGGATGAAGTGGCTCAGGAGGGGTTTTGTCCATCCCCTCAGGCCACGATTCAGTGGGCAGCAATTGATCATAAATTGATTATCTGTCCATCTCCACAGCAGCACAGAATCAAACCCCCCTTGAGTACCAAACCCATCTTTGCTCAGCAGACCTTGGCTGTCTCCTGCCTGGAACAGCCACCCTGATCAGTGCAGGATGAGCTCCAGGGTGGGAAGGTGTCTCAGACATTGCACATCAGGCACCTTGAATTCTTGGAGCAATGCCCCTGAGCTTTCAGACTTCCCAGATTTAAAACAGGGTAAGTTCTGGGCTAGTTTGAACCCTGTCTCCTGTCTGCATAGGCATGAACAAAGTCATTGCTAAGGATTCTGAGCTGGATGGACACAAATGTGCACAAACACTCTCCAGAGATGAGAAAAATAATGTTAGACCTTCCTTTAGAACAAGAGAGATTTTGCTGTGGATGCAGCTATCCTCACTGGATTCTCTCCTTCTCACCCCCCACAAACATGAAGAGACCAGGCTTAGTGTTGCCACACTCAGATTTTCAGTGTTTCACTTTGGTTATGATTTCAGGAGCTCTTCTTAAGTAAACTTAAGAAAATGAATGTATTTGGTAACCCTCATGCAGGATGTTGGCTCTGAGATGAGATATTTAATAGCTGAAATTAGTATTTTTTGCCCTCTGCAGTTTTCTAGCAAATTACCCTGCTAACTGGAACCAAGTGCTTATTACAGGACTACTTCAAGATAATCCTGGCCTGAGCAGAAGTTTTTCTCTGCTATAAATTGAAGGATTTATCTCAAAAGTAGAAGAAAAGGAAAAATTACCTGTGAAGACACGTTTGTACCAAAGCTGCACAAGTTGTGCCCGGTTTAAATTCCTGTGTGAAGCACTAGGTGGCAACAAGGGACAAGAAACACTCTGGGATGAGCTCGTATTGCCTTTATCCACTCAGCCCGAGCTGCTGCTGTAAACAACTCCATATGCCAGAGGTTTGGCAATGGATATAGGGGAGGGGGAAAGGAGAAGAGGACTGCAGAACAGAAAAACTAATCAGCATCTTTTTCAGGCCAGATGTTCAGTTATCCTAAGGGATATTGTGTGAAGCCACCAAATTTTCAACCAGGGAAATGTCCACTGTGCTTCAGACTCAAATGCTAGGAAATGTATCAATCAGTCTAAATGTGTAACTCTAATTTCAGACAAAAACATTTACATTGCACAGAAAACAGCTGAATCTGGGGCTAAAAAAAGATTAGATTACCCCACCCTTCTTTTTTTCTTGTTAGTGCTCAATACCCCATCTTTCATTTGGATGCCATTTGGCAAGTTTTGTTATGCAAACATTATCCTCACATTATAATGATTTTGGCATTTTCTCCACGGGCATATGAAAGACAGAGGTCTGGGCTGTGCAGCAATCACAGAGGAGCAGCTAATAGACACTGGTACATTTTGTCCAGACTCAGGACCACAGGGCATAAATTTTAATACAGTCTGCCAGAGTCCAGCAGAGAAAATGCTAGATTGGAAAGACACCACAGCCCAAGCCTTTGGTGGTTAGGAGCAACAGTGTGGGCAAGAAAAAATGCAGTGGTGGGTTGGGAAAAAGGAGAATCTGGTCCTGTGAGAAAGAGGGGAAGTGGAAGAGGCATCTGTTTTGCTAGATTAAGGATCTGGAGTGGTGCAGCAATAGCCTTTTGAACTCAGTTACTCAGCCAGTTACCTCACAGAAAGAGCAAAACATCATCATTTATCCTCTGTTCAGTACAACAAATTAATTCCAGTGCAGACTCTGTGCAAAACCAAACCAACCAAACAAAAAAAAAAGCATTGCACAAGCTCTTCTCCTCTTGTGTTTTGACAGCAGGAAGTGAAATGGATGATCCAGCCATGAAATCTCCACCTTCCACCATCCTGAAGAACTATGTCATTGTCGGTTCCTCCCAAATCTCAGGACAAGCTGCCCTCTTCCACCCCTCTGGCCAGAAAAGCTCAGAGCCCCATGGCAGAGGCCAGGTAACAACGCCCACCGGTTCCCCTCACCTGGCTGCCGTTCATCTGCCTTTACCTCCCAGCAGAGTCATTGAAGAACTCCACAGGGCTCTGGCCACCAAACACCGGCAGGACAGGTACCTACAGCCTCCAGGCTACAGGGGCTGCATGAGGACACTCATCCCATCACATCATTCTTCTTGGAAAATGTTCCTATCCTGTTGTTAGTGTTTTAGTTGCTGCCACAGCTTGGGTTTGCCTTCCTCGTGATGTCACTGCTTGGAACAAACATCCCTGATTAAAGTGCTTAATTTGGCAGATACTTCGTTGTATGTTCTTCCTGTGTAAGGAGGTTACTGTGGCACAGTAGTAGGTTTTCAAACAGGTAGAGTCAGGTGATTGTCCTGGATCTACTGCAAAAGAAAATCTCCCCACGAGATACCAAGTTAGAGTAGCAAAGGCACATCCTGCTCCAAGTACTCTACACAAGAAAAATGCTGCAATTTCTGTGTCTCTTGGCTGACACAGGAGCACATCGTAGATCCATTTTTAATACAAATGTTAGTGTGGGAGTACATTGGGTGCTTTATCTGGGTTTCATTATATGCCCTCCTGTGTATCAGAGGAGGACAGAGATAACCTTTGCCATCCTAGAGCTTTGGAGTGAAGTTGGTATCATTTCTCAGTTCCCTAATAACTACTGCTCCAGGGAACAGATTCACATGATGTCATATCCAGGCCCTGTTAAACCTTTGTCATGATCATACAATATCATATGAATGGTCATATTTCATGCCATGCATGTTTTACATTAGAAGGACATGTTGTGGGCTTTTTAATCACTGCAATATATCTTGTGATCATATATCAAAGAAAAACATTATTTACCACTCCTGCATGTCTCATTTTAATGGCAGAGACAGAAAAGTAGATCCACGTTAGCCATTCTCAACTTGAAAATGCCACCTTGTGTTAGTCCATGCTGAACTCCCTGCCCTGCCCTTTACAAGCTACAGGATGTTTTTCTCATTCTCATGTAAGTTTCTACTGCAGCAATAAAACAATCTTTATAAAATCTGGGCTGTGCATCTTCCACCCACAGCTTCCATGGAAGAGAAAGCAAAGGCTCTCCAAAAAAAAGAGTGGATGTCCGTCCCTCAAGAACGTCGAGTATGGAGCGCAACAAAGAGAAGGAGAACTCGCTGAGTTACAGCAGTGACTCAGAAAACAAGAGGAACTCAGTTAAGGAGTCAGATGAGAACAAAGAAAACATGATCATGAACTCAGAGCTCAAGGAAGAGTCTGTTTTTTATCAAGATGAGGAAGTGTTGAACGACTCTGTTATTTCTGGTAAGGAAAGTCACTGTATTACAAAGATTCACTGCCATAGGGAATGCTCTAAAGGCAGCAGAAAGTATTGAGAAGGATAAATTCCTCTACTGTCACATCAACTTTTTGAAGGAACCCTGGTGAAAAGCTGAAGTTAAATTGGAGGTACAGTGATTATCCTCCAGGTAGTGCACACTGAGGTGTATCACTGTGCTTTACCCTCTCAGTTGCTGATGCACCCTTGGACTGCTCTGGATGAACAGCAGCACTCCCAGACAGCCCACTGTGAGCAGCCAGAGCTTTCTGTACACACAGTGCCAGTGCTGGCAGTGTTTTGGAATTTCAGGACTGTTATTCCATGCAGTGATGGTACATGGAAAAGTGATAGAGACCAATCAATCTAGGAAGGACAAACATATAGAGAAAATATCTTAAAGTTTCTCTCCATTTGGTCCATTTTACCCTTTCTTGAGACATATGGGGAATGCATTTTGTAATCTTGTATAAATATTTAAGTGAGCTTTGGCAAAATAATCAGCTCTCATTAGAAAATTTGTCATTTAAGGTTTTTAATGTTTTCCATGTTAGCAAGACAGATTCAATCCTAAATGAATCCTTCAGTCTCTTCATGAATGCATAAAAAGAAGGCAGACACAGAACAATTTATCAAAAAATAATTATTATAGCAGATGAAAGATGAATTTTAAAAGGTATCTTTAAAAGCATGAGCCAGCAGACAGGACGTGAGTTCTGCTGCTGTGTCTTGAGACACCAAGTAACAGGACAGACTCCTGAGGTAAGGCAGAAGAGTCTCTTGCCTAATTTCTATGCATTTAAGGATAGCTTAAAACACAAAAAACACCTTCTAAGTTCTATTTCTTTTTTCTGGCTATGTGTGTAAAAGTGGTCTCCGTTGATAAAATCTCTAAGAGCTAGAGGCAGCCAGGCAAAAAATACATTATCCCCTTTGAGCAAAACCAAATCTGAATATTTTACTGTTGAAGGTGAATCTCTCTATATTTAACAAATAATTATTCATTATTAGGATGACAAAAGGGTACTTGTTATTGTACAATTTTCAGTGATATCTAGAAGCAGCTCCGGGCTTTCCACAGTAAGTTCTTCAGTTCAGGAAAATTCCTGTAGCTGAAGGACAGTGGTGGTAAACTGGGGATGGCTGAGGACACCTGAGAGAAACAGACCTGTTTCAAAAATATTTTGGCATTATTGTGGCTGCAACAACAGTGCTGCTCAGCCCAGAGGATACTGAACTCTGGGACAATGTCCAGTTAGAGCAAGCTGGGACATTCCCCAGGCGTTTCTAGTGTGGCACTGCCGGGGCCAGCATTCCCTCAAAGTGCACTCTGCACATTCCAGAGGTGCACCAGGGACAGGGACAGCACCAGAACAATTCCCTAAACATCTCCAGATTCCTTCTAGTTTGAAAAAATCTGGGCTGGTTTCCAAGTCTGGGAGTAAAGCTATCCATTAATCCCTAGCTGCTTTACAATCCCTGTACTGCTTTAGAAAGTCACCTGCTCTGCCACTGCCACCACGACAGGGCACAGTGCCACAGCCCTGTGGCTGCAGAGAGGTACAGACAGGTCACATAACTCTGGAAAAAGTGAGGAATTATGCCTTGGCTTTCCACTCCTCATCAACAAATTGTTATTTGAAACCCCTGAAAACGCAAGGCAAGATGAGCTTAAGAAGAACGTTACTAGAATGTAGCCCACAACTGATGACTGGTGCAATCAAGGTCTGTCCAGCATCAGGCAGTGTTAGGATTTGCTTTTTGATTGATAGAACAGTGAGTATGATAAAAACAACAGTAAACATACAGGAAATGAAATGTTATGATTCAACTGAATTAAAGTAGGAAGTATTTACAGGAACCTGCAGCCCGAACATGTAAAAGGTGTGAATTTCCCAAGCATTTCTTGTTGACCTAGCTGAGGTGTGATAAATCACAAAACAAACCAGCCAAGATCCTGCCTGAGATAGATGGTCAGGGGGCAGACTGGCATGGAATATGCCTGATTTACCAAGAAAAATAACCCTTAGAAAAAGAATACTTAAATAAGGGTGTTTGCAGGTTCAGTTTCTACTGCGGTAGTGATCAGGAAGAAATTTGCCTCAGGTCACTGAAAATGGATGTGGGGAAAAATAGCTTGGGAGTTTATTTTCTCTTTTTGTTCTCTAGTTTTGTTTTACTCATGTGCACTTACTCTCTTTTAATATTTAGATTTTGCATGTGTACTTGCATTTTAACCTGTTCTGGTAAATTATCTTTTATTATGAACAGTCCACTTTTGATTGGCAGAGGGAGCTGACACTGTTAATTAGGATTTTGACCCCATTTTCTTTAAAGTCAATGACAACAATCCTATAGATTATATCACTTTCCATGCCCCCAAGGTGCCCTGCCCTGGGGCACTCTGCACTGGCCAGTGCTGCAGCTCCCATGGACACACAGAGCTCCTTGTCCACGTGCAGACTCTCCACAGAAACCTCCTGACATGGTCAAATTCCTCTTACGACCTCTTTAAAATACCCAGGTGAAACTGAGGAAGCGTGAAGAGATTCCCAGGAGTTTTCTAGCCCCAAATGTCCTTCAGGCTGTTTGCAGCAGGAATTGTGTTGGTTCCTCTGCACCCACTGCCAGCGTGGTGGAGGCTTGATAAACCCTGTCAGAGTCCCAAGTCTGTGGCTGTGTGAGCCAAATGCTTCTGATGGAGTCAGATACTCACTTAGCAGAAGGCTCTGTGTGGCAGCAGCCAAATCATTTAACTTCCCTACCCATCTGTTAAATGTATATCTGCTACTTCAGACAGAGCTGGGTGGTTTAATTTAATTAATGCTTGCAACAGACTGTGAGAGCTTTTCAAGGAAGGTGCTAAATAAGGGCACAGATTTTAGGCCCTAGAAAGGGGGTTTGAGCTGATTATGGTTTCTGAAAAGTTTAACTTTAGACTAATGCAACTACCAAGAGATTTTTCACTGCTCACACAGGGAGACCAGAATTACTCTGCCCCACTCTTTCCAACAGGTAAATGTGGGGAGGAGGTTGTACAGACTCCTCATCTGCATAAAGAAATTTGAGATCTGTAGTGATAATAGTAATGGAGGTCCATAGATCCCTAGCAAATAAAACCCCAGTATTTGGGAATGAGAACCTACTTAGATTTAGAATCTTGCCAACCTCCAAAGCATCCTTTAAAAAATAGACTTTAATTCTAACTCAAATACCAAACAAAAATACCAATTCAATGTCATTTTCTTTAAAAATGAGGTGACCTTCTCTAGAAAAGGTGAAGCAGTAAATTAAAAAAATTCCAAACCCTTTAAAGCAAAAAGCAACCCAAACAAATTAATCTCCTGTTACAGAGCTCCCAAGTTGAAACAAAGATTTAACTGCAGTTCCTGCATGCCCTGAGGAATATGTTCCCTCTACATTTGCAGTAGGTTTTTGTCTGAGCCCTGCTCAGCTTAGTGCTCATTTCTGACATTAATGTGTACAACTGCACAGCACCACACAGATCACTGTCGTTCTGTGTCATTCCTGCTCTCCAGAAGTTCCTGTTTCATCCCCAGGAGCTGCCTTTCTAATAACTTTCCTTTCAATGCATGTCCCAGGTACTTTGCCAAGAAAATGCAAGAAAGAACTGCTGGCAGTAAAACTACGGAACAGACCAAGTAAGCAGGAGCTGGAAGACAGGAATATTTTCCCAAGGAGAACAGATGAGGAAAGACAGGAAATCCGGCAGCAAATTGAAATGAAACTTTCAAAGTAAGTGTTGTGAATGAGAACAGGGAGGAGCCTCCCTTTACAATGGAGCATCCTCTGAGCCCTGTCACATGAGGCACTGCCACCCACCCCCAGGTCCATTGCCTGCAGGGAACCACCCACAAACCAATACAGCACATTTTCAGCTGTCAATCAGCCACAGGAGAAAAAGGCTTAACTCTCTATTCAGTCAGGATTGCCTTGATTTCAAGGAAAAACTAGATAGAAGTCAATTTGGGAGACAAAATCCTGCCAAATCTACCTGCAGCTCTGATGCTGCAATCAAGATCTGGAGGTCCTCCAGAAAATCCAGTGCTTTAGAAAAATAGTAGTATAATTATTTATCAACCTGATTTGGTTTTCAGCTCTAGCTGAATGTGAGGATGAAGGCAATTGTTAGAGCTGCATATTTACTTGTCCTAGGGAAAGCTGCTGTGCTGGTGGCTGCACTGGTGCCTCAAGGCAGAAGCAGCATTGCCCTCACCTGGGGAAGGTGCCTGTGTAAGTCCAGCTGCAAGCACTGCAGGGATGCTCTGGTTTTGATCAGTAACCAGGGCAACAGGGGAGAGCTGTGAGAGAAACAGCACCACTGTGATGTGCAGCCTAAAGTGAAGATTGAAGGTAACTGGGAGGCTCAGACTGCACCATTTGGGTTTTATGTGTGCTTTTTAAAAAGCTGAATTTGAATATCTGCAAACATGAATATTTTAGAGGAGACAAAGTGGATTGTTAAATAATCTGTGCTGTGCTGCCCACACGGGGACAGCAAGCGCTGCTCACCGCCAAAACACTTGGAATCAAATTGGGAAGCATGACTAGAAGTTCATTTCCAAGGCTTATTAAATATTAAAAATCTCAAGCCTCTCCTGAAAGAACCATTTATTGATATTTAGACTAACTCATTCATGTGCATGCTTTTGATTAAACTTTACCTCCGGGGACAGGGAATGAGAACAAATGTGTGGATCAGAGCACAAGTCCTAATGGATCAGAGTTTATGGAGAAGAACATCTCTGCCTTCACCACTCCTGCCCTCAGCTAAGGAACGAGCTGCTGAGGGAACAGAGGAGGTTTTGGGTGCCCTTCATGGTGCCCCTGCAACAGCAGAGATGGAGTTATGGTCCCTCAGTGTCAGTGACTGCACAGCAGCCCTTTGCACCCAAAGGGGAGCAGTGCTTTGTGCCAGGGGTTGCACAGCTCAGTGCAGGTGGCAGACCCTGCCACAGTAAACATGTACATCCAGACAAGCAGGAAAGATCCCCCTACAATGTACGTTCAGTTCCAGGAGTTACAGACAGGGCAGATCATAGGTGTGTCCCATTAATACCCATCACCTTAAGAAGCAAAGATCATTCTGACCTCGCAAGCCTTGTGCATGTTTCAGGGCAATGCTTCACATTGCACCCCTGTATCATAAATTCCATTATTTCGGCCATTCAATAACTCATGAAATCTTTTCATATATCAAGAGCCTAATTTGATTGCTTTAAAATGCACAAATATGGTTTTCACCCCACTGAATCCCTAAACCCAAGTTCAACCATCACAAACTAATCAGTGAGTGAGAAGATTGTCATATCCAGCCCCATCTCATATTGCTGAAATGTCTAGAAGGTCACATCTCTTTTCAGCCCTGCCTACTTCTCTTAGTGTGAAAGGTTCTGATGTAACTGCAGCCTTTATCCCTTTATTTTCATTTACCACTTGTCTTGCTTAATAATGAGCCTAAAGAAATACTGTAAGGGATGCATCCCTAGAGTGAAATGTCAGTACAAGGACTTGCAGAGGACCCTGCTGGACAGGTGAAAGGGGCAGGTCACCACCTGGAGGCAGGAAATTTGCTGTGTGTGGGTGAATACAGCTAAGGGAGCCTCCCCTGCCTGTTGTGATCTCATGCAGCAATCTGGGGTGCAGCCCATCAGTGTCACTGGTGATGCCTGGAGGATGGCTAAAAGCCATCTTTGTTCCAAGTGTTGGAAGTCAGGCCTTAATTTGGTTCCTTCTTCCTGGAATGTAGAAGATTGAGCGCATTTCGGGGAACAGACGGCACAGAGATTGCTGGAATAGCCAGGAAAGGCAAAACAGATTGGGAGCAGTCTCCCACACAACTTCCAGAACATATGTGCTGGCAGAGCTCAGCTCAGCTCTTAACTCATCCACCAGAATAGAACATGACCATGCAAACAAGCTCAGGTGGTGGATGAATGCAGGAAAATATTTACAACACCAGGAAAAGCAAGTGGGTGTCCAAAAATCCCAATGGCCAACCAAAAAAGTAAAAATTAATTCTGGCAAAGGCTAAAGAGCCAAAGCTGTAGATATTTCCCTTCAGAGTTTCTGACTAGGACTCACCCCATGAAACCCAGGCCACCCCAGAGCAGAGCCTGGCTGTGGTATGCAAATGAAACCAAACTGGGAAGAGTGAAATTCTTGGATGAGCTTTTGAGGTGTTTGCACTCATTCATTTCACTGGTACTTGTGCAGCACAGTCTCTGTGTGACAACTTGGAGGTTTATAGCTAAGGAATGTATTGCTGGGGTGGGAAGTGCTGCCTGGGAGATGGGATCCAGTAGAAATGTCAGTTCTCTGCAGGGCTTTGCCACTACCTGTGCAGAAAAGAGCAGCACATTGCTGCTGCTGCTGCTGCTGTAATAGTAACACTTAGATAACAGCAAATCAGGAATCCACGTGTACCATCAGGCTATAGATCTGTGTTTAGCACAAAGAATGATCTATGGGCAGATTAGCAAATAGTTATTCAATGGCTGACTGCATAAGAATGCCACATAACCAGGCAGTTGTTAACAGGGTCGATATTTTTCAGCACAGTTGCAGGGATTTGATGGTCTGTAACTGTCGAGCAAATTGCCTCAGCCCCACAGCTAACACAGCCTTGCTCTGTACTCTGGAGGGAAAGATGTACTGAAATAGATAATGTGCAAAATACACCAAATAATGGTGTTTATATAGCTTTTAAAATGGGGAGACAAAAGAATAGCATCCTCTCAAAACCGCTGTATTATTTAAGTGGCTCTGGTTGTAACACATTTCAACAGTAGCTGTGAACCTGCTGAGAAAAGCAACTCTCTGCTATCACTCTGATGGGTGTTTATAAAGTCAAAGCTAAACCCCCTATTTTCCTTCACTTTCCCCCTCATTCCATCTCAAAAGAGATTAGGAAATTCTGTATTTTGAGACAAATTCCACTTTTCCAGCAGTACAAATCTCCCGACTGCAGATTTATTATTGACTGACAGCAGCGTGAGGAGAGATTCCAGGATTCATTTATGTGCATCACTGCTTTCAAAAAGTGTATTTCCTGTATTTCGTGCTCCTAGCCAATTTAATCTACCACTTGTTGCCTTGGAAACATGGACTTTTCCCTCTTTCCTCCTCCCTCCAAAATGGCAGTATTCCAGTTTTCCCTGTGCTGTAGTGCTTCTCTTACTAATCCATGCATCCCAGTGTCCCAGAGCATGGTGTACATTTGGAATACTCTACTGTGCATTAGGCAACAGGGCTCCCAACAGGTCTTGGTTCCATTATTTTGTGTTCAGAGCACAGATAATAAGCCCTTGACAGAATTCAGTGAATTGAGAGCTCTTTGTGTCACGAGGCAGAAATGATATTTGCAAGTACGATTGTTTGCAATATCTGCTTCCTGTCTCACAGACACACTTTGTTCTAGAAGGGGTTTCAGTTGAAACCTGGAGGAGTGAAAGACTTGATAGACTGAAGGGTGACTCAGGAAAAGGCTGTTTAATTAGATTTCATATCTGGCTGTTTAGAAAGTTGATGTTTGAAGTGCCTGGGTGGCTCGTGCTTCTTGAGAATATAACTATGGTTAAAGACATTCCAGTATAACTCTCAATGAAAATGTGAATTCCTGGAAAAGATTGTACTTGTAATACTCACTTCATGTACTGTTTCACCTCCTCTGGCATTTGTACAAGAACACACGATGCGTGAAGTGGTACTTGAAAGATGAAATACAGAAATGTGGGCAGAGGAGTCAGACAGGAAGAACAAAAGGTTTGTGTACACAGAGAGGAACCAAAACTTGAGCACCTAAAGCTGCTCTTTACCACCTTGAAAACATTGGCTTGGGTAAGTGGATGATGCTGGGCCAAGGTTTCCTGGCAACAAAAAGCGAAGAGGAGGCATCTTTATTCAGTTGTTACCACATCTGGAATCTGTAGTTGTGGTGCTGCCTCGAGGTTCCTGGAGAAGCATTTTTGAGTTGACTCACCCAGGAACTGCAGTTGTAGCTAAAAGCACACCCAGATGAGACCCTGGTTTGTCCCTCAGGTAACAGAGTGTGAAGTTCACATTGCTGCTGGAGACAGAACAATACCAAGCAAAAAGCACTTCTGACTGGCAGCCTAAAAGCAAAACAGCACCACAGCTCAGCACAGAGCACTCACAAAGACAATTTCACCTACTGATGACACAAAAGCTGTACCATGTTTCCCAAGGACAGCACATCCAGTGCCACTTCTTCACAGAAATGTCTCAGGGCAGCTTTGCTTGCTGAAAAGGCATCAGCTCTTCAGACTGAGACATTCAGCAGGGAACTGGGCTAAATGCACAGAACTTTGGGGAACATTTTGTTTAGATTGACCAAAAAAAACGGTGTGTGGGTACATGTACAAACTATTGGTAGCCCTAATGCAGAAGTTTAGGAGCTGCTGAATTGAGCCCAGCCTAAGCTCACCTGGAGATTAGCAAGGGTTTTTTGCTGAATCTCCAACTGTGCTCTAACTCCCGGTCACTGGACTAAAAAACAGGGAACTGCCCTAATTTCAGAAGGCTGGGAAGACTTGACACAGATTCATTCCAGAGACAGAAAGGCAGGGGGGAAGATACACAGAACAGATCAGCTGTCAGCACTAATTAGCTGTGTACAATTTAATGCATTTCCTTACTGGGCAGGAACCATCCAGGTAACCTTCTCACTGATGCTAAAAATAACCCCAGCGGGTGCAGCGTGGGCAAGGCTCAGCTCCTCACACGAGACAGGAGCTAAATATAGAGCCACAATTTAATTCTGTGGGCGTGTGGGAGCCCAGGGAGTCTCCCGTCTCCTCGCTCTGCTCCAGCAAGACGTGATGCTGGCAGGGGGACCAGCTGGGGGCTGCTGTCAGACCTGCTCACAGCTGCAGGATTTTATCAGGAGCTTGCACAGCGCCCACGTACTCAGTGAGGATTTGGGATTTTGTTGATGATTTGCCCTTTTTCAGTTATGGCCTCTGCTTTTCAGTCTATGAAAAAAAAGATGTTGTGAAGGATGGTTGGGGGGAGCAGTAGGAAGAATGGAGAAGGTGCAAGTGAAGTTGAGGTGGGTTTTTTTGGTGCTGTCTCCAGGATTAAGAAGTCCAGATCCCAAGGCATTAAAATTCCCTATGCTCTTCCTTGGTGTCAGGTGGTGGCACACAGCTGGAAACCCTGCTGTGAACAGTGACAGACAGCACTGGCCTGGTCTAGGGGCTGGGGGTTAGTGCTTGCTGCCAGAGTTCCTGAGACAGTGTTAAATAGTAAAAATCAGGAGGAAAGGGAGAAGACTCTAAATCTTTACGGTCTCCAAGCAATGAGTAAGTTCAGCCTCCTGCTTACATGGCTTTTCAAGTCCAAGGGAGCTGCAGTGCAGTTCAAATAAAGCATTGGAGAGTGTTCAAGTGCATCTGTACATTCTGTACCTTGACTACGCTGTCCCCTTGTTTAAAGGGCTGAGAAAGGTTTGTTCCCTTTCAGGTATTAAACTCCAAGAATAGAATGAAACTCACTAACACCAATCCCTGGTCAGCAAGTAAACCTGACCTCCCTGAGTGTGTGATCATACCAGGCTCCCTGGACATCAGCTCTTGAGCCAGAGGTGCTTCCTTGCTTCAGCAGCACTTGCACAATTAATTATGGAGCACCCAGTCAGCTCTGGGCAAGAGCCATGGTCTGCAGCTGAACCAGAATGAGCAATTTGCTGTCTCAGACCAGCCCACAGCTCATCTGGCAAGAATTTTTGAACACACTAATTCATTTATAAATGGCTGAACCATGGTTGCCTTAGTCCCTGGTTATTTTCTGGTTTGAACACAACCCAGGGCTGTGTTGCTGAGGATTCAGCATTCACCTCCTGCTGAAAAATGGGGGGTATTTGTGCAAACGTGAGGCAGTGTCACTGCAGAGGCAGTAAATTCTGCCAGGCAACAACAAAGTTCCAAATTTCCAGAGCACAGCTGATTAAAGATTGTCTTCTGGGAAGACACTATCTCCTTACACTGCCCTGTTCTACTCCCCTGGCTCCAGTGCTGGGAATTCCTAATCACACCTGTTTTCCACAGCACAGTGAAGGCAAGGGCAGCAGGTCAGAGCACAGCAGGCAAGAGAAGAGCAGAGCAGCAGGTGGAAACACAGATAGGAATATACAGGGCCTTTTCTGGGACACACAGTCAATTCTGCGAATAGATCTGGCATAAGTGGCACAAGTAAAACTAGAAATAAAAAAAATCAGAGTGCAGAAAGCCGTAAGTATCACAGGGGATCATAATCACATAAATAAACTTGCAGGAAAACTGCTTAAGCAAGTGTCATTGAATAAGGAAAAAGCCTTTTTGGGAAGAAAACAGAGCACTTGTTTTGCCCTGCCAAGCCGCCCACCACCAGCAGCACATGCTCAGCTCAGATCCCTTCCCAGAAATTGGGCATCTCCACACGCCTGAAGAGCTGGGCTCTACCCCTGTGGTGAGACAAGCAGTCATGAACCAAAGAGGAAATGCATAAAATGCCAGTAATACTCTGTAATGCTTCACCTTACACTGGATTATGATTCAGGTCCTTGAGCTTGTGTGGGTCTGCAGTACAAGTAATTACAGAAAGAAATTACTTTAATTCAATTTGCTGAGCTTAATCGATAGAGACCAAAGTAAGCTGCTCTTGTTGTCACAGTGATTTGTGCTGTTGTGGGATGAAAACCTGACCAGAACAAGGTGCTGTAACAGTTGTGAGCTCCTGATAACCCAGGGCTTGGGCAGGGAGGGATTCAGGCATTCACAGTGCCAGCCCTCACTTTGTATAGGCATGGTCACTGTGTCACTGAGAGGATTTAGGATTACATTTTTTTGGGTTAGATCTATTAATGAAATTCAGGAAAAATGTTTTCTGCACTTAAAGCCAAGCACTTACTTCACTTAGTTGGGACAGAAGCCAGATGGGATGGACAGTGTGTATCTGAAAGGCTGTGAACTGTATTAGCAGAATCTCAGCCAGAAGGGGGTTTGGCTGCATGTTTTTTTAACACATCCATTTCAGTTGTGCCACTTGAAAGCATTTGAGAACAAAAGAGAGGAGTGAAGTTTGGATGTTGCATTGGTTCTCCTCCCACTTGCCTTTTAAACCTTACCAAATTTATAGGCAGACTGGATAGCAATGAGTGTCACCATGACTGTTGCAGTGAATTGCCTGCAGAAAACCTAAATGGTCACATCTCCCACAAAATCTGAACTGTGGCTTGGTTTGGAGAAGAACAAACCTCCTCACTGTGCAGAGCCACAGCTGCACACCCTGTCCCTGGGGGCACAGCACTGAGTTATCCCTGCTTTATGGGGAGGGTTCTCAGATGAATCACCTGCACTTTCTCATGAAGAACTTGATCATATTTTTGGGCTCTCTTCCAAGAAATCTGTATCTCAGTACATGTGATCCAAGGAAACTGTAATTCATACCCGGCAGTTTCTGGTTCACTACATTTTGTGAGTTACTACAGTTCCCTCCTCCTGCAGCTCTGAGCACAACTTCTGTAGCCTTGTTCATTCAGGATCTCAGTTCCTCCAGGAATCAAAGGCTTGGGCTCACTGCTTTCATATAGAAAAAAACTGGGTCAGTCTAGCACAGTTTCTGTGCTTTTGAAACAACTTCAAAGAAGGTGAGGGGGGAGAAAAATGAAAGAAATAAATATTTAGAAAATAGGAAGTGGGGGAAGGAGAGAAAACAGGTCAGAACAAAAGGTCACTGATTTTCCTCACCCACTGCTCAATAGATGATGTGTAATTGTATTAATTATTAAAACACGGCTCTAGCTAAGTCTTTCTGATTCCATTGCCTGTGCCCACCTGGCAAGCTGCAGCTGTATAATCAGGCCTTGGGAGCTACTTGAGTCAGCCAGAGTACTGCAAGTTTCCTTCAATATCTGTTTTTCTGGATAATTAACTCATCCAAGTGGCCAGCACACTTCCTTGACCTCCCTGACTCTGGAGAGTGGCTTTTTCCTGGAAAGCACTCTTCTTTTCTAACTTTTCCTTTAGCTGTCACAGGTAACACACCAGAAAACAAACAAAAAAACCCAAGGACTCAAGGTTTATCAATCCATGCTCATGGTTTTATCCAGTGAAATTAAGAAGAAATGGACCACACCTTTGGAGGCTGAGGGCCCCCTCCTGTTGAAAGGCCACTTATGCAGCAGCAACTGGGAAACAAGAACCAGCAAGCTGGCAAAATCTGAGCCTTAAATCACATTAGAAACAGGTACTGCAATCTAGTTAGTCCATTATTCTGCAAAGATGCGTCAGTTATTTTGTTTTCTTAAGCTATACAGAATACTATTCAGGAAAGAATTAAAGAGGAGAATAAAGCCTGTGTGCATCACTGCAGGAAAAAACCCTCTCAAAACCAAGATGACATGGCTCACAGATGAACCACCAATGTCATTTGCTTGAGATGATCATATTCATTATGCAAATTAAATTCTGAATTAATTAGTGCTTCATTAGTTTCTCAGAAATTATGTTAAAAGAAATTAAAGCCAGTCTCTCAGCAGTCTTTGCAGAAAGCAGCTGGCCTGTTGCACAGAGATCAGCCTAATTTGAGGGTGTCTGCAAAAGCCATATTCTGGCCAGGCTACACTGCAGCCTTGTTATAATCATCACTGGGAGTGGCTGTAGCACTTCCAAATACCACCCAGCTGGGGAAAAATGCTCCTTCTCAAGAAAAGGTTAAACAAACCAGGACTGATGTGGTAAGGGAAGTTGTATTTATGGGCGTTGTGCAGTTAAGCTTACAGAAATCCCTTTATCAGCCTGTGTACCCTATAAGGAAAAAGGTAATGGGGAATGATGTGTGTGGAAATGCCAAGCTCAGGCCTACAGGGGTGATGGGGGCAGGAGGCTCAGGGTTAGCAGGGTGTTTTGGTGGAGGAGAGGCCCAGCACTGCAATGTTGTGACTTGCAGTGCATCAGCTGCAATGCCAGGAACAGCTGCAAAAGGCAGATCAGGGTCTGAGGGAGGGTGTGTGCACAGAACCAAGGCTCTTTGAGCTCTGGGAGTCACTGCCAGCTTCCACTGCTCTGCCTAGCCTTTCCCACCCTGCAGTCCCTCCTCAGGCAGGGAACAGCTCTGAGCACACACAGAGGTGGCACAATGGCAGCTTTTCCCAAGAACACTCACAAAGGTTTTGTGTGGCAGCCTTGGGCTTTGTCAGAGAGAGACAGAGTGTGTTGTACCACAGCAAATCACGGCTGCAATGTCCAAACATGACGTTACATAATGGAATTCTTACATTTTATTCAATTGAGGAACCTGGATTTCAGAAGATCAGAATATTCTGTTCTATGTGAAATTTGCCAGCAAATTCTATTTGGATTTTTGTGACCATAACTAAACACAGGATCCTAAACAAAGTAAAGGAGGGTCGTCCCAGAAAGCTCTGGGGAAGAGCAGACAGATTATGAGGATGACATTTGAACTGCCTGTATTGAAACTCAATTGATTGAAACTCAAATCTTGCCTGTATTTTCCTGTAAGCTACCCTGTCTTCAGTGCTCAGTGTCACACTTAGTGGCATTGAGTGACAAGTCATGTTCCTCACCCTGTCCAATTTAAAAAACAAAGAAAAACAGAATTACTGAAATACCACTTGCAGAGGGAAGTGAATAAATTCCCAGAGGGGCTGCAAATCTGGTTTTTAGACAAGACAGCTTGCCACATTCTGCTATTCTGTACAACAGAGATAACCACACAGACCAGCTTTGCAGAGCACTGTGAGAGCTGCTGGTGAAAGAGCTACAAAATTGATGATCGAGACCAAGAGACTCACACCCCTACAGACTTTTTGGGCTACATCTTTGAGCTGTCAATGGAATTTCTCATTTCACTCTGCACTGAGAGCAGAAACACTCTTTGTATTGAAAAATCAATAGATAACCTCAAGAGAAATTTTGAAAGAAGCAAAATATTAAAAGCAAATAAATGGGAGTGCAGTAAAAAGCAGGATTCAGAGTGTGCTGTGGGCAAAGGCTGGTGTGGCTCTGGCTGGCCAAGGTTAGTGTCAGTGTGAGGCCAAGCTGTTGGTCTAACTGTCCTGGAGAATGCTGGGCCAACAATAGTGTGCACGAGAGGAACGGAAAATAGTACAGCAGATGGTGAAATGCTGACTGAAGGCAGGGATATCCCATCCTTTTGGAGAGGCTGTGTGGGTGAGTGACAGGCAAGAGCTAGAAAGTACTTGCCTTGCCAGGGGGAGCATTCCCAGAGAGATTCCTGCAGTCTGGGAGCAGGTGTGCAGCCACACACATGGTCCCAGCAGGGCCTGTCTGTCCCAGCAGCATTTGCAGCTTCAGAAATTGCTGTGATTTAGGTTTTTGCTTCGGGGATATTACACAAAGTACTCCGAGAGTGCTGCATTTGCCTTGATTTACTTCAGTAATTAAGAAAGCTGCTCCTTGGCATCAAGCCTGACACAACAAGGAGTTTGCAAAAGTGCCACAGCGTGTCCCCTCCTGCTTGGAGCTGCTGGGTTGGGAGGTTCACAGCTCACACAGCTTGGTACCCCCCCAGCTCTGGGGTAAACCCTCACTCCTCCTTGCAGAGCTGTATTTGTCACCTCCCAGACTTTGCAGATTGCCAGAGGGTCCTTGGCATACAGCTCCAGGTGACAGGGAAGAGTGTTCTCCAGAATTCACACCTCATGGGGAGATTCCCAGCAGCTCACGCCCATGGTAAGAAGGGTCATTCTCAAATTGTTCTGCAGCCATTGAGGAGGAGGAGGAGGAGGAGAATTGATCACAGCTGACAGCCCACACACCCCAGTACTTTGCTCTCTGCAAATCCAGCTGTGGTTTCTTCCAGTGACCCAAATCCCACAGTTGCACATTGCAGTGGCATCTGTTTGTAGGGGCAGCTGTTTATGGATTAAGTGCACAGTACTGCAGGATCATAGTGCAGCCCTGAGCATCCCAGCTGAGGCCAGGACATTCTGGGGCACTTCCATTCATGGACAAGATCTCTGTTTGCTGCCCTCTGAAACAGAGCTAGAGCTACAGACTGAGCTGGCATGTCTCTGTCATCCTGGCCCTGGCCCTGCTGACTGCCGTGGTGGAAACTGCACTCCTGGCTTCCCAGGAAATGGAGTCGTGAGCCTACAGACATTTCATTTTGTACAGGGCACAAAGGTGGCTGACAAGCCAGTCTCAGCCTCCCTGGAGGAGAACAGACACTAACATTGTATTAGGGATGCTCATACAGTGAAGATAAAATCTAGCTTGTTTCTTTTCTTACCTTTTTCCCCCCTTTTCTTATCACAACCCAGTAAGCACCTGTCACTGTCACTAGGACAGGAAAGTCCCAGGCAGTGGCAGTCCCCACCACTGGGCTGAGATTTGCCTCTGTCTGCTGGTTATTTCAGACTCCCTCCTGCTGCTCATGCAGTTGCTATCAGAGTTGATTTTAGCACCATTTCAGCAGTAGCAGATGTCTTTATTTAAAATTATATCATGGTAATAAACACATAACGAGATAGGACTAAAACTCTGGTATTTATATGATTGCTTTTGTTTGCCTGTCCTGAAGCATCAAACCCACAATGTTCTCCATTTGCCCAAGTCTGAGATATGTAGCATTGCTTTTTGCTTTTTCATTCTGCTGGAACACAGGGCTCCAGAGTTTTAATATTGTTATTACGGTTTCAGAGGGAAAAAAAAAAAAAAAAAAAGAAAAAAGAAGAGAGAAAATCTATTGCTTTACAATGAAATGTTATTAACCATTTTCAGTGACCTGCACAGTGTGACCAGGTCATACCCAGCACTTGGTTACTGCTGGAAGAACCTTCAACACCCATTTTGTACCCAACCTTCAGCAGAGGAGGGGTGCTCAGATCTGCACCATCCTCTCTGCTATTTGAAGAGCATGTTCTTTCAGCATTTTGCCTTGCTGAGCTATTTTTAGCTTGAAAGTATTCCCCAAACCAGCTCTTTGCCCAGCTGCAAGGCAGAGCAGAAGTGAGAACAAGCTGCTGTTCATGAGGACAGTGCTGCTCACACTGACATTGCTGCTGAACAAGACACTCATCAAACTACAGACAGGGAACACGTCTTTGGCTGAACAACTCGTTGTACTTTTGTAACCCAAATGACTAAATATTGTAATTCTGTCACAAACAGGTTTAACAGATGCACTATCCAGCAGCTCTGTTAAACCACAGAGTCGGGAAGCAGGTGGAAGGGAGAGGAGGAAGCTGCTGCTCTGAAATAAGCAGTTATTACATTTAAACCCACGTCAGCTTGCTAGTTCTTGCACATTAACTAATAACTCAGATAAAAATTAAAATCATGTTATATTGGTTCCACAACATGCAAGAGCATCCTCCAAGAGTCCTCATCTGAGTGTGGAGAGAGGTAGGAAAGCAAAAGCCTTCTGAGGGTAGTGGAAAGGTGCTCAGCATCTGCACTGAACTTTGCAGCAGGTCTTTGAACTGGGTCCTGATCTGTTCCCAGCTGAGCCTGGCC
This sequence comes from Certhia americana, assembly GCA_018697195.1. Classification (NCBI taxonomy): domain Eukaryota; kingdom Metazoa; phylum Chordata; class Aves; order Passeriformes; family Certhiidae; genus Certhia; species Certhia americana. The sequence continues at coordinate 9,398,196 of CM031874.1, read as the reverse complement.
TTTCTTCCTCACACCCTGGGAAAATTAGGCACCCAAAGGTCCAATGCAGCAGGGCTTTCACAGGTGTTGAGAACAGTGATTACCCTCAAGCCTTCTCCACCTGACTCCTCTGACACAATTAGATCCTGGCTGTGTTGTTGTTTCAGCCCACACAGTGCTTACAGCCCTGTGCAATAACAAACCTGTCACAGGGCAGGTCCTTCAGGGACACTGGGTTATGATATAAAGGTCATGCTGGGCAAGTGTGTGATTTCTATTTCAGCTGAAATCTGAACTCTTTGCAGGGCTCCTATCACAGGAGCGATAATGGTGGACAACTATAATTGCCTGGTAGATGAGTGACAACATAATTAACTGAACTCATGCTGATTTGCAGCTTTGAAAATCCAGACAGAACTAAAGGCCAAACAAATAAATAACACATGTAATTAAGGCAACATTTATAGCCTCCCTGTTTATCTGCAGTTTTCTTATTTGGATGCAAAAAATAGCTCACGATGGCACAGAGACACAAATATCAGGCGATTTTAAAGGATGCAACTCACAGCATTTACCAAAGCAGCTCACCCTTTCCACACTGCTCTGAGCTCACTACTGTCACAGAAGGTCAGCAACTGCTCTTAGTATGATACTGTTGGATGCTCCAAGGGCTGGAGAACCTCTGCTTTGGGGCTGTCCAGCCTAGGGACAAGAAGCTTCACAGAAGACGATGTTGGGGCCTTCCAGGGATTAAGGGAGTTATAAAAAAAGAGGGAGAGCAACCTTTTACATGGGCAGATAGTGATAGGTCAAGGGGGAATGGTTTTAAACTGAAGGAAGGTCAGGTTAGATTATATAAGAATATTTTTACAGTGAGGGTGGTAAAACACTACAATAGGTTACTCAGAGAGGTGGTAGATCCCATTCCTGGAAATGTTCAGTGTCAGGTTGGATGAGGCTGTGAACAACCTCACTACTTGAGGATGTCCCTGCTCATTGCAGGGGCGTTGGACAAGATGTCTCTAAAGGTTCTTTCCACCTCAGACTATCCTGATTCTATGATTTTCCTGTTATGGGAAATGCTGGCACATCACTTCCCACTTTTTACACGATCCAGAATTACCTTGGGGTAAAAAACAAGTTTGTGTCTTGGTGTCTGCCTTCTAATTTTGTACAGACAGTAACAGAGAACTCCCTCCCACCACGGATTTACTACTACCCATAATTGTACATTGCAAGCAGGCACGGTGCAGTGCGTGGGTGACTCAAAGCCCTGGCACACATCCTCTTCACAGCTACTTATAGGAAGGATGAAAATAAACTTCTTGTTAAATTGAACATGATGTCCTGGCAACAGAGATGCCAATTTAAGAGGCAGAGCCTCTGCCTCCTGATGGGCAGCAGACACAAGCAGCTTTATGAGAAGCAAAACCAGGGCACTACCATTTCTCCTCCCTTTGCCTGGGCTGTGAGAGGGACCCTTCCCACCACCTCCCCTCCCGACTCATCTGCAAAACCACCTGACATGAGGAACAATCAATGCAATTGCTGCTGGCTACAGCTCATTTACTGATGGCTGGATTGATTGCTCACTTGTCAGTGCAGGGTCCATAGGCACATGCACGTGTCCAGGTCTACCCAGTTCACTCCTCCCTTTGGAGAAGATTATCAGAATCACATGGATCTTACTAACACCAGCAACAGGATTCCAAAGTGTAACTTTTGGCTTCAGCTACAAATCCAAAAGAAATTCAGTTTTGCAGCAATGATATGCAACAGATTCTCTGAAAAAATATAGTTGGGAAACAGGAATACATTTTGGAGACAGATAAGAAACCACATCTGAGCTGTTTTTAACTGGATTCTGCTTGAATGCTTGCTTGAGTCTGCCAGGCAGGTGAGATACAGACTAATGAGAGGAGAGGAGAGGGAGGACTGTCTGAGGTGTGGGAAGTCAGCACACCCCATGTGCACACAGTGGGGCTGTACCTGTTGCAAACTGGTCTCTCATCAGCCATTCTGTGCCTGCTGTGGCTTTGCTGGGATGCAGCTCCCACAAAGGGACAAAGCAGACACTGCTGAGGGTAATTTTGAGGACAGAGGGCTTGGCAGCAGCTCCTGCTCACAGGACACATCGATTCACAGCCTGTCTGACAGCAGCCCCTGGGTGCTGGTGACATGCAGATCTCAGCCTGCTGAGCACTCAGTCACCTGTACCTGCCCAGTATGATCAATCCTTGTATAACAGTGGTCCCAAGACATTAATTCCCTTCAATATGATGGAGACAATCTAGCAGTGTGAAGCAAATATTGATCTCCTGATCAGCAGTCAGAGGCACATGTGCGAGTTGCTGGGCTCACAAACATGTGACCTTGCTCCAGAGGGGACTTTTGTGTTTGTGGCTTTCCCCACACTCCAAATCCACATCTGCACTTGTGCTCGTGTCCAGCATGATTGTGGCAGGCTCTGATGGCAGAGGGGAGCCTGTTCTGCTGCAATTATACACCACACATGCTCACCAAGGGAAAAAGCCAGGCACCACAGCTCCCCTGCCCCTCTGAGAGCCCAGGGAGCACTCATGGACGTCAGAGGATTCCCATGTGCATCTTGTAGGGGAAAACAAATACCTCGAGGCCATCTGCTAACTCTGAGCACCTGAGGTGCCTTGTGACCCAGAGCAGCTGGCAGGACCTGCAGGATGTTCTGGGCAGAAACACAGGTGGCTGAGCTAACTTGCAATGACCTGCTCCTCTCACCCACAAGAGTAACACTGGGAGAACATGGGAGCAAGAAAAGTCATTGGCTTCTGAAGGATTATAATAAATACACATTATCATCTCTCTGAGCCCAAATTACTGGAGAAAACATTCTAAAGGTAGCCTGAAAATACACCCAGAACACTCCCCAAGCTTCAAACAACTGGAAAACACCCACTGCTTGAAGGTTTGTGCTGACTTTGCACAGGCAACAGCAACACGAAAGTCTTTGCAATTTTTCTGAACATGAGAAATAGCTGCACATGAACTGCTGTATGTCCATCCCTTTTTACCCCCATACTCTTACAGTGACTACTTTAGTATTATGAGAAAATGTTGGCATGTATCCAAACTTGGAGCATCTCTGACACATGTGCAGCAGTCTCTGAGCTGTATCCAGACACCACTTACAGCAAAGTGACTCTGGTGTCTCCAGTTGTGCTCAGTTTCCCAGAGGCAGCTGCAGTCACCCCTGAGGTGCTGCCAGTTCAGCCCCACTTACTGCTGCTCTTGGGATCCCTTGGTTTGAACTAACAGGAAAGCATCCTGGGCTGAGCACTCTTAATATGAGACCATGGCAATTCCAGTGACACTGTGGGGGAATCTGGACAGAGATAGGACCAGCCTGCAAGTTACTCAAGCATTTTTAAGAAAGGTTCAAGACCTTCCCTGAAAGAACTGGGCCACAGGTGCTCGGAGGGAGCAGTCCTGCCCCACCAGGCAGCACAAAAATCCCCAAACCTCAGTTTCTATAGCACCCAAGAACATGAGAGTATTAATTGATTTCCCAGAGCAAGAAATAAGATACAAAAATCAGCTGAAATAAATCATCTCTGTCACACAACAGAAGCAATGAGCTACATGAGTGCTCACCTCAGTCACCTTGCTGAGGTGCATCCACTTGGGTTTGTGAGTCCCTGGGTGAAAAAATAACAGAAGTAGAAAGCACAAGACTCACCCAACCACAGCCATGCCTTGTTGCAGCAGTGCTGGAGTCCTCCTGTGCACCTTATCCCTTCAAATGGCACCTCCAACCATGGCTGCTGAGCAGCACAACAGCCTGGCTGGCACCAAGTAAAACCTCCAACCATCCTCACTCAGGACTTCACTGGATCCACAGGATATGAGCCAGGGCTCTGATTCAAAATCACCTGCACCTGCCTCATACAAAATCCTCTCTCTGCAAAGCCTGTGTAGACCATCCATGGCCACTGAGGGCTCAGGTTTCAGCCTTCACAAAGGCTCCTTTAAGGCAGGTGCCTGTCTCATGAGTGATTCTCCCCTGTTCTGCAGTCTGCTGATAATAGTTATTCAGATGGAGTTCGTTTCCTTTAAATATGAGATCTGAGCATGTCCTCTCTGGCTCCTCAGTCTCTCCATGCCCTGTTCCTGGCCGTGCTCCCTATGGTGTGAGGGGACCCCCATCTCCCCAGGCCCGCTGTCCCTGAGGCGTGGCGGCCTTCCGCTGGCTCTCCACAGGGATAGACAGTCCCTTCCAAGGAAACTCACTGAACTCAGCACAGGGTGTGTTTCTGCTTCAGCCAGAGGCAGGATTTCACACATATCAGCTTCAGGGAAAGCATGAAATAAATACCCAGAACCAAGCACCTCTTGTTCAGGGCTGCAGCACCCAAGGGTGGCTCACTCAAGCGGAGGCACAAACTCTGAAATGAGTTTCTCACATTCAAGCTCTCTCAGGAGGGATGTGGGTTTGGACAGGGGTAACCTGTGCTCTGCTGAGCCCCTGCCCTGCCAGGTTCCCTCAGAAGATGTCTGTTCTTGCCTTGCTCTGGGTGCAGGTGGGCACTGATGGTGTGGCCCTGGTGTGGGGGTGAGTGCCCTCCAGGAGCCCCCAGTGCTGCTCGGGCAGGGTGGCTCGGCCCTTGGGGGTCTTGCTCTGATGGGTGACCACACAAGGCAGAGGATACACTTCACAAGTGGTAAAGTGTGGTAGAAAGGTAGATAAATTACAAAAGAAAGGCCTCATAAAGTCAGGCTTTGCTCTGCTAAATTAATAGCTGGCTTGTTCTTTCTATGTGCAGCTAAGTGGTTTGCAAGTTCTCATGTGAAAACAATCTTGAGAATGAGAGTTGGTTAACACAACAAACTGTTCCTGGGTGAAAAACAACTGCACCTGCAATAAACAAGAAACCTGTCTCATGGCAATCAGGGAACAAAATCTGTAAACTAACCAAGAATAGAGAGGTTTGATGGACAAGTAAAATGCCTTTTACTGACCAATGAGTGAAGTGCACGCCTTTGGTGAAAGGAATGGATAAAAGAGAAAACACAGCTGATATAAAAGCTTTTTTCTGCCTTAGATACTTTTAGTAGTTATTGTGTCATGATTGCCTCTACAGTGACAGTAAAGTCCTGCAGAAATGGGGTCTGGAGCCCTGGGCCAGCTCAGCAGAGCCGTGTGGCCCCAGGCTGTGCTCCAGCCCCTGTCACCCTGGAGCCCTTCACCTTCACCAGCTCCCCACCCCACAGCAGCTCTGAAGGGAAGCCAAAATTGTTTCTGGGCACATAGAGGCTTCTCCTGGACAGCAGAAATAAAAAAATTGACCTGAAATGTCCCCAGACCTTGACAGCAACAATGTCAGAGGTTTTTGCCACTTCTCGTTTGATCCTGACTCTTGATGTACTTGGTGTTTTCACTCTATTCACCTTCCTGAAACCCTGTTAGAAATTTATTTTTAACCAAAGTCTGTGTCTAGTCTTGTGACTGTGACGCAAAGTTTGGAAGTGTGGTCTGTATCTCTGAAAAACCCAGGAAAAAGCCCTGCAATGCTCTCATGTGCACATAATCTTGTGTCTGTCTGCACCTTTGCCTTCTGTTAGGGGTAAAGCTGAGGCTGTGCACAGAAAAATGGGCACTTCCATGTATTTATCAAAGCCAAAATGGAAACAGGGTTTCCATAATCAAACATCATGCATATTATATATACAGAGCGTTCACACAGAATCACAGAATATTCATATACATTTGCATTCTCATACTGCTCTAATTATTCTGTAAGGCTTTTAATCTCCCAGTTTAAAAGGGCCTCTGAAATCTAATGTACAGATTTGGGAGAATCTGTCAATCTCACGTGGCAGGGCTGTAATTAAGAATGGCTGAGAGAGAAGCATATGAGCAGCAGGTCAGGTGGACCTTTCATTTGCAGATGAGATCTCCAAGTCAGTAATTCTTCCCTGATTTATATTATAAAATGCACTTTATCTGTTTTAAACAAAACGTAGCCAGACTTGTGTAATTTCTGAGACATGCAGGGAAATGAGGAAGGAGTCCAAGTGTAACAGGAATTAAAAATACATATTTAAAGACTTTAGTTTCAGTATAATTCAGTATAATTCAATAAAATGTTTCAGCTGGGATTATTTTTTATTATTGCAACTTCCGCTGCTGGAGTATCTGGTTTATTACTCCAAAGAGGGCAAAGAGGTCAGGAGAAAAGCCTTAGGTGATACAAAGGGTTAGGTAGGAAGAGTGAGAGTTAGGCTGTAGGTGTTTCTGCATAAGAGCTCATCTATCTAAATTTTCTGTTGGTGTGAATTTGGTGCAGTAGTTGCAGTGCTTCCTGTTGCCAAAGATGAGACTTTTTCCAGAGAGTTTAATTAAAAAATGGTAAGGAGTTGTTGGTCTGATAACATATGACCACAGAGTTGATTTGGAAGGTATATTGGGTAAGGCTTACGAAACATGGACAAATTAGAATCAGGTAATTTTACTGGGGTGTTTTTGCAGTGTGTTAACAATTACTTCACTTTTCTGTCTGCTGTACATTTGATAAAATGTAGATACTGTTACAGCACGACTTTATAATTATTCTTTTATTCCCTATACCCAGCAGAGGAATAACTGCAGCAGTTTGCAGTGTGGTCCCTGCTCTGAGTGTTTCTTTGTCTCTGTAACTTCATCTCCGGCTTGGCAACATCTGCTGAGAGCAGGCGATGAGAATCCTCAGCGTTGCCAGAACGCAGGCCAGGAAGCATCGGAAACTCTTTCCGATTCTGCTGGCTGGATTATGACATGAAAGCCAGCAAATGCAGACTCTGTGTGTGTGTGTGTGTGTGTGAGTGTGTGTGTGCCTGCCTAAGGGAGGGCTCCAATTACCTGAGATCCTCTGCAATATCACAGTGCCTCGTGGGGGAGTCTCATTTAGTATGCGCAATAAAATCGCTGTGGCACCGATCATATGATTTGAAGACTCAATCCTGAGGCAGCACTACTGAAAAGGGGAGGTGGAACCAAGACACTCCGTTCAGTTCAGACAGTGCGAGGCTGTGAGCAGCACACGAATTGCACTCAGCAGAGCTGGGGGATTGAGCTGCTAGGTGTGGACTCGGGAAGGCACAGGAAAGCTTTATTTCTGGCCACTCTGCCTTTTGTCAGGATGCACCGCTGGTGTGAGTAGAGGAAAGGAAATGTGCTGCTCCGTGTGATTAAAAGGTGAAGGCAGTGATAGAGGCAGATCACTGTGAAACTCCTTTGATAACCACCTTGAGAGTGAATTTTACCTCTGGAGAGTGCTGGTTCCAGCTGACTGTCTGGAAAGTGAGAGGAAAAGGATGCACATTCCGAGGAAGCGTTTCACTGACAGCAGAGCAAACTAGAGGAGAACTTTTACCTGCATTACTGGAATTTGGGAAAAATAATATAGGAAAGAATTCTCTGCCAGGATTTTTTTTTTTCCTTCCTTCTTCACGAGTCCCGGAGAGAGAATTTTGTAGTCCCCTCCTGAGGAAAACACCAACCAGAAGTCAGAATTGTACAGACTTTCCAAAGAACAGGCATGGTACAAAATGTGATTTTGGTGTTTTTCCGCAGGCGACTCAGCCAAAGACCCGCTGTTGAGGAGCTAGAAAGAAGGAATATACTGAAACGTGAGTATTTTTTCTTCGTAAAGTATTTTATGTGTGTTTGTTGAAATCAGTGATTGCATTTCCAGAACGTATTATTTTCAAATAGACAAATTTATCCACTGGGATAATTTTCTGTACCTAAAAGTTTTAATTTTTCACAAAGACTTGCAATTTTAGGACAAAAAGAACCGTTCAGGTTCAGGCTTTCAAATAATTTTCATTCTGATTCCACTGTTCTGATGTCCAAGAGTGGAATACAATCCGAGTGTCACAGTGCCATGAGAATTGGAGTTACATTTTCCAAGACAAGCATTTTCAAGGCAAACACTGAATAGCACTGGCAGTGCAGTGGAAAGGGGAAGCATCCTTGCAGGGATGTGATTTTTCCCAGGTCTGTTTGTTCATGTCACTGAAGGTCTTCCCAAAGCCAAGTCAAAGATCAGCCTGAGATACCAGAATTGTTAGAGGGACAGTCCCAGGCCTGTCACAGGCGCTGCCACAGGGGAGTGTTCTCAGCTTCTCTCAATACACAAGGCAAAACTTGCAACTCCTTTCCTGAATGTTTCCAAGGGATCAAACAAGTGATGAACGTAATCCCTTCCCTTAAAACTGCTGAATTAGGGGAAGGTGAGAGGCAGCTTTGAAATTGTTTCCACTATGGATCTCAAAAGGGGGAATCCATCTGCTATTTTGTCTCTTTAGCGTTGAAAGACAAAACCCAGAATGATGTCAGCTATAGGTTCTTGTTAAACAAGCATAAAACAAAAAGCCACAGAAATCTGTCACACAAGCAGTGCTGCCTACACAGTTTATATTTAATCATGTGATTGTAATTCACTAGGAAAAAAGTCATCAACACTGAAATTACCTAAAATTTCATGTCTCAGAACTTTCTTAGTGGTTCCTAGGGAAAAACCTTATGCCCTGGCCATTGAAATTATTTGGGATTTCATTTCAGTTTTCACACAAAGAGATTCCACAGGCAATGTATATTTAGCAGTATTTTCTGTACAGTTCCAATGTACAGATCACACACAGTAAAATGAGCTCCATTTTGCATGTGCACAGCTTGAGGAGGAAAAGGAAACCCTCTTTGCAACATGAGTGGGTGAACTTGGCCAAACCTCACCTGTCATCTACCAGAGGGGCAGGAAAATGCAGTGACCCAAGATCCTGAACTATGTAGGGACAGATTTTCAAGAGTCAATAACCAAGATCTCTGAAAATCTGTTTCTTTGGGGTTTTTTTCCTGGCTAAGGAAAAGCTGATCTCCACTGAAAAAATCTGTTCCTTTATGTTTACTTTTTTGAAGTGTGCTGGTTACATCCTTAATCTGGGTTAAACTGACCAGTTTTAATAATAAAAAAGTTTGAATACATTCATATAATGAGCTTAGAGAGAGATAAAGCAGAAAGAAGATAAAGCAGAATTAAAGATAGTTCCTGAATGCCAGCTAAACATACTGGTCTAGATTTGTATCTCATTTAAAGAGCTCCCAGCATGGAGCAAATTTATTGACTTCTGTTGAGTTGCTCAAGCTTTATACAGGTTCAGCTGGGATCAGAACCATTTTATTTACCTCTGCCATTACATAAAAAGCTGAGTATCCTGTGTAGCTGTAGCAGTATAAAAGCCCTTCACTGAAATCTCCACAACCTCCTCCAGGTGTAGTAAGGGTTTGTGCAATTTTAAGTTGTGCATTTCCCAACATCTTTGGTGTTCCTAATTGGTACTGCTGACAGAAGTTCTTTTATGGACTCAGAATTCACATTTGTACAAATCTGGTAAAAAGAGAAGCATATTGTAAAGTACAACTACTTTCACTTTAAAGCAAATCTCAGCAAGATTTCCAAAAGTGATTTCTTATCTCCTTTAGGGAGTTGTTTCTGAGATAAAAGTAATACTTACAAAGCAAACTTAAAGCCAGCACTTTCTTACAATTTTGTTGATCTTCCAAGTCCTTTAACCATAGAAACACTGCTGGCTTCCCACCAAGCATGAAAAGCAAATGAACTAAAATCACAGCCCAGGTGTCAGATGTGTCCTTGCTGTACACAACAGAAAGCTGAACTCAGAGCCAAGAAGGCCTCTCTTGAAGCCCACTGTACAATCCCTGCTTCATTCTGAAGCCAAGGAGATGCTGTAGTGTCTGCTGAGTGCTGCAGAGCAGAGAGCTCCTGAGGAGCTGGCAGAGCCCAGAATGAGTTTCAGCTCTGCACAGGCCCCCTCAGAACTGGGAGCATCTCTGCTGAGATTTACAAACCAGCCCTCAGCAATGAATGGATCTGTGTGGGCAGAATGATGGTGATGGGAAAAGCCTCTCTGGGCTGTCTGAGTAATAATGCCTGAGTTCTAGAATCCCTTGCCAGCATTTCATATCAAATCTCAGGGGTTTTGTTTTGTTTTGATTTGGTTTTATGGGGGGTTTTTTGTTTTGTTTTGATTTTTTTTTTCTTCAAAGAACTATTTATTTTATTTCTTGGAGCTGGAAATAAGCACAGAATCCAAGCGAATAGAAATGAGTTACTACACATTTAGTACATTTGGAAAAGTAGTTTTTGATCAGAAATGTGTATTTTTGGCTTTTCTTTGGGAATTAGAATGATAGAATCACAGAAGGGTTTGGGTTGGAAAGGACCTTAAAAACCATCTTGTTCCAGCCTCTGCCATGATCAGGGACACTTTCCATTGCACCAGGTTGGTCCAAGCCCCATCCAATCTGCCTTGAGGTCTTCCAGGGATAGAGCAGTCACAGCTTCTCTGGGAAAATCTCTCATTTCATATCACATCACATCTTTTAAGTCCTTACATCACAGGAAATTATCTATTTTTAATTAAAAGGAAAATACAAAATAGGAATATCTGCTCTAAAACGGGCGAGTTAAAGCTGAATGAATAACTTCTTGCAGGTATCTCCGTATATAAGAATACCCTCTACTTTTGAAAGCCTGTTCTCCTTTTACACATTGCAGACTGAAATAGCTGCTCATCCCTGACACAGCACTAATTTTAGCTGACCTGTTCTCTTTGCATTTTGTGCCTTTCCACTGAACTGTAATGCAGCGCATTATAGCATTTTAAATTCATTTGATTTACAATTCTACCCTAGCAGGTGGAGCAGTGCACTACTATGTTATTTTAAATAGATTTGATTGCATCTCAGTGTCATCTAATGAGCGCAAAAATCAGGGAGAAAAATGCTTCATTGTTAAAAATATCTTGGAAATCCATCTGCAGTGCTAGTGGAAAATCTAGGCATAGTAGAAATCACGTGTGTGCCTTAACACTGGAAATACCTAATGCAAGTGGTATAATAAACCTCACAGTAGTACCCAGAGAATCCCTGAATGGTTAAACCTTTTTCTGTGGCTGTGCAGCTTTGTTCAGGTCACGGGCTCACGCCTTAATTTAGTAACAGATAGTACTGGGAATAGAAACGCCATTAACTCGTTTCCTAAGGCAGGGGATCTATTTCACAGTGTTACAGCACTCCGGGCTATTTTTAGAGCCAGTGTGTAGGAGTTCTCACGGCTCGAATGTTAATAGGCACAACACACAAAGACAAGGGGGCTGAGCTCAGAGCAGGGCTCTGCACAGGAGCCCCGGGAGGAGAGTGGGGTCTCATGTCAGGGAAAGCCAAGAGTGATGCAGCCTGGGGGAACAGGACTGAGCACGGAACAGGCTCTCCTGGAGCTGCTGCAATGAGGTTCCTCAGCATCTGAGAGCATGAATGGCTCCAGCAATATGGAGAGTAAAAAAGGGTGATTGATCAGCTATGGAGCGTTTTGATTTTCCTTCTGAAGTTTATCCCAGTGCAGCATTGGTGTGGCTGCTGTTGTTTCATTGAATCCTCGTGGAGCTCAGAGCTGGCACTGGCACCAGCATGGTGTCCTCACAAGGGAGGTGACTCCGTGCTCCAACACACACCAGAGAAACACTGAATTACCAAAGCACACAACTACCAGCTGCTCGTTTGGCTGTGCTAATTATTGCCTGGAACTCAGGAAAACACCAAAGTTCCTCATGAGGAAAGTCACCTTTTTTTTTATATTCTCCGCAGAACGAAATGATCAGACGGAACAGGAAGAGAGAAGGGAAATCAAGCAGAGACTGACAAGAAAGGTAAATCCTTGCAATACCTGCTATTATCTTTTAGAAATTGAGCAAAATTACTATAATATGGACCAGCCATAGAGGTTGTTATTAGACAGAACCTCCCTTAATGTGCATCCTCCTCAGCAGTGTCTGATAGCAGTGTCTGGTAATATAAATTATAGACGTACCTACCTTAGCTAGATGAGATTTAGTAGAATATTTATATATAAACTTACTCAGAAAATGGGTATTTGTTTGCACACTGCATATTTGTCAGCTCCATTGCTGGAAAAGGACTATTTTATTCTTTGTAGCAGAGCTGACTCCCTGCTGAGCACCAGGTCTGCTCCCATAGTACATTTCTTTTTGCATTTAAAATATTCTCAGAATAAAAACAAGATCTTGTTGTCCTGTTCCTAGAAATCCCTAATGGAATTGCAGACCAAATATGCTGATAACTGGTTAAAGCTAGACTGAAATGATTACGGTGGGTCTAGTGCTGAGAATCTCACACAGACAATCTGCCTCTGCCTGCAGGAGAACTCCTACAGCATCCAGAATCATCCAGAGATCATGCAAAATCCATCATGATTCCTTTATATTTTAGTAATATATTTTATCAATATCTGGGTGAAAATATTTTCTTCTTCTGTCCATTATAAAGGCAGTGTGCTGTAGCCCACTAAACCATTTAAACCATTCTTATTCTCCTAGCAGTCCTCCAATGATGAAATATTTCCCTGGAGTTCCCAAGGGTTGGGTGGTTTTCCATATGTGTAAATGTACACTAAGCCAAGATGCAAAGAAGTAAATACTGCATTTTTTACTGATTCATTTTTTATTAACCCTGGTTTTATTTCACAAAACTTCTGAATACAGCTTAACCAGAGACCTACAGTTGATGAACTGAGAGACAGAAAGATCCTGATTCGATTCAGTGATTATGTGGAAGTGGCAAAAGCACAGGACTACGACAGGAGAGCAGACAAACCATGGACACGGCTGTCAGCAGCAGACAAGGTACTGACACAAAGTCCTGCTTTCTCCTTGCTTAGTCTCTAATGATGCATCACGTTCTCAACAGACTTTAACCTCTGCAACATTTCACCTCTGTAAAATTTACGTTGATTTTTTATGTTGAAATCATACCAAAGTCATAAAAAAGCCTATTTTGTACTCAAAAGGCTTCTACTCACCCAAAAAGGTGGATACAATCTTTTGGGCTCCAACTCAAAACCACTTCCAGTCGATAGAGTACTAAGTTTTATTCTCAGACTGGAAGTTTTGTCCCAAACATGCAAAAATTTCCTCTCCTGTTTCCTGTGAATGCTCAAGGAGTCACTGGACTCACATTCCCCCAAGCATGAGCTCTCACTTTGTCCCATCACATACCTGCCACGTAGCTGATTTACAGCCCAATTTAAATGTCACATTTAGATGCCTGAGTAGTAAGAATAGTTCACCATGATTCCAGCCAGAACAGTTAGGAAGTTTCGGGGATGCAGGAAGCAGAAGGAGCAGGATGCTGAGACATTTACTGGCAAAATGGCAAACACAGGACTGCTAGCATGGCTTTGTGTTGAGGTGTGGATATGAAATGCTTTGGTTTCCATCCTCATATCTCCCCAGTAAGGGACAAATGGCTTTGGAGGACTCACAGACAAGGAACAGAGCACTTCTATTCCAGTAGCTGTTCTCCCAAGCTCTCTAAAATGGAAGGAGGAATCCATTCCATAGGAATCAATGGAATAAGGATTTTATATTTTCCTTGTATGTACTTTATTAAAATTAGACTTTTCCTGGTTTTACTGTTTCAATGATCACGTTTCAATTAGCAGGGCAGGTTTAAGAAAGTGACAGTTCTGCACATATTGGTGGCACACATCAGGAAGTCAGGGTCAGAGCTGCACCTTTGCATTTGTGACTGAAAAATGGATCAATTTCTTGGCAGCATCTCAATCTTTAATAAATTTTAACTGGAATCTTGTTAAATGTGAGACAACCAGCCCTGAGGTGTTATTCTGTCAGAATTGCTTCTAGACAGCAGTGACCCTGTCAGCAATCAATAACAAATGAGAAGTATTGTGTCACCAATCCATACAACCCAAACATTCTCAATTTCTACCAGCACAGAGTGCTCTGCTATACCAATACCTGGTTCTTCTACCCCAGAAAACTTCTGCTTTGCAGGACTGGGATTTTACTCACGAACACAAAATTATTTGTTCATGTTTTTCTCTCTTTTTGATTCCTAGGCAGCAATTCGGAAAGAGCTGAATGAATACAAAAGTAATGAAATGGAGGTTCATGCATCAAGCAAACATTTGACAAGGTCAGTTTTCCATCGGTTTATTTCCCCTGCCTGCTAAAAACTCTGCTTGAGTCCTGAACCTGTGGATTTTACTCTTACAAGCAGGATGTAGGACAATATACAAAGGGAGGTTAATATTAAAAGAAAATTGGAGCATTTCTCTTCCTGAAGAGAACCCAATTTTCTGATTTTTCCGGGGGCTTTTATTAGCACACGCCAAGAAACCTGCAGACATCCTCCAGAGCATCCCTCATCAGGCATTCCTTGCACCAAAGATTCAAAGATAGGACAAAAAAAAAAAGTATATAAAACAGAAAACAGTATGATTTATTAAAGTAGAACAACATACACTGTATAAAGGTCCCTGAATTAAATGTACTTGAATCTGCAGCCTTATCACAAACATTGAAAATTCCCTGCTCAGGAATACAAAACTGCACTGACCATAACAGGCCAGTGCCCAGGGGTGATGCCTTTGTTCAAATTGGATTTATTCTAAAGGACTCAGCCTGGGGATTTCAGTATTCCCTGTCAGTGCAGTTGCTATTGGAAGGAGCAAGCCCCAGGTAACTTAATGACACTTAAGTCCCTGTCAGGAGGAGGTCAGGAGAGAGAACAGGTCTGGGTTGTTGTCACTCTCCACGTGATTGGGCCACTGGGAACCTGCTCAGGGCAGTGCCTGCTCCATGTGCCAGCACTGGGGACAGGGACTGTGTTTAAAAACACATAAAAACATCTATTTCCCTTCTTTAAGTGGAAAAACAATATGAGAGGCTGATTCCAGAGCCACTGATACTTGCAAAAAAGCATCATTAAGGGGCAAAGCAGCTTCACTGCATTGATGGAATGAAATGTGGGAAGGGAAAAGGGATGGCTGCAGTTTCAGTCTGGAAGTGAGCTATACATTTCCTAATTGGAGCTACCTGGGGAGTTTGAGTAGATGATAATGAGAGATTGTGAAATTTGTGCAGGATATTAGGAGTAAACAGACTTCCAATTTACAATTAGTGCTAGGGCATTACAAATGATTGGGGCTTTAATTATGGATCTCAGCCAAAAGAACAAGCCTACAGAGCAAGAATATTCCAGGCTCACAAGACTATCAAACATTTCACCAACAGTATCTCCTCATGCTTTACAAAGCATTTCAACATTAACTCCTAAAAAAGAACAAGATCACTGCACAATGAAGAATATTGCTACCAATGACAAACTGGGGCTTCATTTACTAAAAGAAAAAACCCACATCAACTACATACCTGTATTTGCAATTGGACTCCCAAAGTAATGTAAAGGAGGTACACTGGGCCCTGGGGACTGTACCTGAACTACAGTCGTGGCACAGGGGAAAATTGAGTTGCTAATACTCTTTAGCACTGTCACTTTACCTTGAAACAGAATTAATACTTTTGTGGGCTTTTAAAAATTTGGTTAATTTAACATAAAATAATTGTTTAAAAAATAATTGATTTCTACTGCAAAGTGGTTTGAAAAACGTCTCTCTTTTCTTCCAGATTTCACAGGCCATAGAAATTTTCTTCTGAGAAGAATCTGTCTTTACTTTTTGATATTGCTGCTGAACACACATCAGGGAACACTGCAGCCTTTCCCTGAGGTTCAGTGCAGGCTCCCTGGACGTTGATGTGACAGAAGGACTCTGCAGTGATGCCTCTGCAGCACTTGGGGACAAGAGCTGAGCCAGCCCCGAGCTCTGGAGGCAGAAGAGTCTGGCCTGTGGAGTGGGACAAGCTGCTGAAAAAAGACTGAAGTGAAACTACTTGGAAGAGCCTTCTCCTCTCCTTTGCCACCTGTGTGGAACTGGTTTGCAGCCTGCCTTGGAAAAGGAGATGTTGTGCATGTACAGGCTTTTCCATTCCAAGGCCTCTGACATAAATGGACATGACACTCTGTCATCCAGTATTATGTTGACAAGACATTCTGAACTTACCACAATTAGTTTGTAAAACACCTAAGTTCATGTTCTAAAAACTAATTTAATGTATTATAATTTCATTCTTTTTTATATACTGTCTAACAGAATCACAGCTGCAAGCATTTTTGATTCCTGTTACTTTTGTTCTTTAATTAAATGACTACTTATTGCAGGAAATGAATGTGTTTCCTAAAGCTTTTTTCCCCCCCAGGGATAGTTGGGAAGAGATTATAATTCTTTTGCACCAAACCACTTGACTTCTTCATCAACACAGAATCTGCAAAAGGATGATCTCAACTAAGGTTTTCCATCTTGTGGAAATAGCATAAGCTGGTTGTCACTCTGCACCAGTTGAGGCTTTGACTCTCTAAAAATGACAATTTAGTTCATTGTTATTCAAAATTACTAAATTGGACAACCAGAGGCAGAAATGTAACAATGTATTTTGATGTTTAACAAATGGTTTTAATGCTTTCTTGACAGTAAGAAGAAAAAAGTTACTAAATACTAATAACAAAGCAAATAGAACTGGTCAATAAAAATGTAAAGCCAGACATTTTAATAATGCCCGACACGGAGAAATACCTGAGGATTTACTCAATACTACTCAAAAAATACTTGTGAGAAAAGTAACACACTGATAGCTGGAAACCACATGTGATGAGACAGAACAAAATGGTGAATCCACTCACAAGACAAACATTTCTCTGCCAGACTCTGAAGTGCTGCCATTCTAGGGAATCATTCAATGTTGAAAACTTGAAAAAGGCATTCTTGGTCCTGTAGCTTCATTGAGATGATCTCCATGAAGTGTGAAAATAATAAAATGCAGTCTGTCAAAGTGCTTGTATAGACTACTACTGAATTGCTGTGAGGTGGGGAACAGCCCCCACTCAGAGGGCCAGTTCTGTCCCAGCTGGGGATGGAATCACAGGAACTGGAGCTGCTCCTGGAGAAACAGGCAGGCAGGAATGGAAGGTAAGGACACACAGTGCAACACACAGTCTGTGTCAGTGCAGTGGGAGAAGGAACTAAAGACTCCTGGGAAGAGATGGTGTCAACATTTTAATGTTTCTCTTACTTGACTATCAGCTGAAGACTTGAATGACTCCATCACTTGATCCAAAGATTTGTTTTTTTCCTCTTTATTGTAGTTTTTTAACTTGCTGGCTTTTCACAGAAATATGTAACATCATAACTAGCCTTTTAACATACATATATCTATAATTTTATTAATTAATAATATAAGATTAATTCTTAACAATATAATGATAGTCCAGGTGCAATATACAAAAAGGCTAAGCAGAAAGGAGAGCAAAGTTTCTCCAGCAGAAACAGCATTTTCAGTTTGAGCAGAGCAGATGAGCCACTGTTAACTACAAACTAAACTTGGCTAATAATCCATGCACAGTATGTCCTGTTCAGCAGGGACGCACACTTCCACTGGCAATAAATATGATACAAAACACATTAAAATTATGTTGAAAAAGATAATAAAAAGAGAGGTATTTTAAGGGTAACTTAGTGCAGCTTTTAAATGTCAAACAGTGCCCTCCCTGAGCTGTGTCACTGCTGCACCTGAGCCCTGGGGCAGCTCTGAGTGGCTCCGTCCTCCCCGTGCTCAGATCCTTCCTCAGCCAGCCCAGCCCCTGCTCTGCTCTGGGGGAGGAACAGCCTGTGACAGCTCCAAAGCCACTGATCCCTGGCACTGAGCACTGCTCCTGGGGGCTCTGGAGGTGTCTGGACACTCCCCGGGTCATGGACTGTGAATTTGGGATCACACCTCAGAGGGCACGTTTGGCTCAGGGAGGCTGTTCTCCCAGTGGGAAAGGGAAACAGGCCTGCAGTGCACAATTCCTGTCACTAACTAAAAACAAGGCAGCAGTAGTATTTTTCTCACTTGGCCTCACTGTAAGAAAGAATTTGGGCCTTGCAGTGCACTTCTAAAACCTTGTACAGTTTAGAGAAAAGTCCTGCTTCATTCAGATAAAATTCAAAAGTTTAACATCTCACGGAGTCCATCTAGTGGAGATCACAGTGAGCACAGGCCCAAAAAAACCCCAAACCTCATAAAAACCAAAAGCTCAGAAAACATTAGCACACTGATGTGGGATGAGTGGACCAAATGGTTTACTGGAAGTTTCAGTGTAATTATTGCCAGAAACAACACAGCATTGTGGCTTTCAAATTCTTACCCAAAATATTTGCACAGCAACTTTATCTGACTTCTTACTGATTTAAAGCAAAATAACAATGACATGGAGTAAAAAACCCAGCAGACAGCATCTGATTTTCTTGACTTGTTTTATAGTACTATTTGCAACACAGTTCCAACAAAAATGTTGAGAGTGCTCTCTCTTAGAAAATCCTGCTGAAGTCTAACAGCACAGACAAACAGGACTGAGATCAAACCAGGTGGTTTGGTCCCTAAATAATTCCTGACTTGTATTCTGGATCAGACTCAAAACAGAGAGAAATCACTTTGAATTCACTTTGAATCTGAAAGCCAGTTAAGTAACCTATAAAAATCATTAAAATATTTATTTAAAAGTAGCATGTGCTAAAAATAAGATGCCATATTACATTTTAGCAGACTCAGTAAAATAATTCCAAATCTCACAGGTGAGTAAGTCTTATCTACACAGCTTTCAATATTATTCAGGAAAATATGCTTTCATTACAGTAGTTTCCTTGAGCGTGACCAAAAAAAAAAAAAAAAGATAGCAAATTTTCCATTACAGAGGTGTTTATATTCACCTTGAATTTCAGGAAGGAACCTGAAAAAGGAACCTTCAGAATTCTGCCTTTGATTGAAACAAGGTCTGCAGTCCCCTGCGAACGTTACACAGCTCCTCTTCTTGCTGTATAATAAAATTACATTTATCACTTTTATCACTTATCACATTTATCACATGTTTAACAAAAGGCATGTTTGACAAACAGATTTTCTTTAATGCATTGCAATCCTGGTGAACTGTACCTGCTGCTTAACAGATCAAAGATGGTATTTTTCAACACTGAGAGTCAGAATTAAACCAGTCCATTCACATCTCCCTGTGGCTCATATCACCCAGTTAAGGTTTTAAATATAATACATCAGTGACATTTACATTCTGACTAATTTTTATTTTTGATGGGGGACTAGAAATCAAAATTTTAGTAATTTAGTGTTCAAACCGCAAATAACAAAAATGAAGACAAGATAAATTTATTTACCATTTCTTTCAGAAATTTCTCTTGGAGTCCTTTTATGTCTTCTTTCATCAGATGCATCTACAAAAAGACACTGAATGCATCTCCTCTGCTCACAACTGCCACCCCATTTTCAAGCAAACAATGATATCCCTAAATGTGTCATAACCAAGAGATACAGGTGCACATGCAGCCAGCTGCATATGGAAAAGGATGTTTTAATTTTTTTCTTTCTTGGATGAATAACACAAATAAACCAAGTCACAGAATCCAGAATAAGTCCTAATAACTGCACCCACCTTGCAATGGGTGAAATCTAGGAATAAACACTGGATATTGTGAAATTAAGGGACATTTTATGGCAAAAGCTTCAAAATATTATGTATTATTAATATAATGCTGAGTATATAATTTTTGGGAAAAAAAGTCAATATTGGTGTCTGTGGATACAAATGAGAAATTAAAATGAGCAAAATAGAAGTTCACCATACCTCTGAAGTAAAAACATTTTCTTCACAGCCAACAGAATGGTAGATATTCTTTTCAAAGGAAGTTTTAAGAATCTGAATTCTAAAGAAATAAAGGCAGTTCAAACAGCTTTGTTGCAGAAGAACATCCTACACAGAGCACAAATCCATCCCGTTGTTGGGAGACTATTTGCATTTAAAGCATGAATAAATATCCCCATCATTGTTACTGCTGGGACAGTCCCTCAGGTATGTGGAGAAACTTAGCTGGAGAATAATTGCATGAAGATTTTAATCTCATTTTCTCATCAACCACCTCTCTTTTATGGAAGAAGTTGCAGAGAGAAGGGGAGTTGTGCTGATGTCCCCTCAAGTGAACAGAACACAAATCTCATCCCAGGATTAGTGAACCCTACTGACCTTTGCTGCTCATTTTTCATGTATGTACTAAAAGTCTGGGAATGCTTTTTCCAAAAGGCCTGGAAAGAAAAATATTAAGAGATACTAATCAATGGGACCTGATTTTCCAAACTGAAAGACATTAATTTCTAATATGAACAAAATGACAACCACGGGCACAACAGAGAAGGGGAAGGAGCTGGAAAACCCCAGCCCATTAAAGCACTTGTAGGAGTTTATTGTAGGAGGAAAAAATGTACAGGAATCCATACAGTGGATACATGTAGGAAAACACAGGATTCTAAGAGCATCCTGGCACCCCAAATGCATTACTTGAAATTTCACCCAACTAGAAGCAAAAATGTAAGGACTTTGAAAATCAAAATGAATGATATTAATTTAAAGATGATGTGAATGATCTACAGATCCACAAGAATTCCCTTTTACCCACGATCAAACAACTAAAATACAAACCGAGAATTCTTTTTCCATGATTTTCAGGGACTGAGAGTCCTTTTCAAATTTCTCAAGTTCCTCAGTGAGAGTAAAATGAAATTTGTCCAACTTCCTGATCCTACCAAAACAATCCAGGTTACTTGCAGAAGGTATTCACTGAATTTTAAGGATGTTTTAACAGAAATCTGCCATCACTGACCTGCACTCATGGAGTTGGTAATTCATTGTTGCCAAATGCTGCTGGGCAGCTCGCAGTGTTTGCTTACTGAAATGATCCATTTTCCGGGAGCGGTTCTAAGAGGATGTTTTAACATGAAATTCAGATTATTTCCACTTCAGGAAAAAAACCAAAACACCCTGTAATATGTTCAGTACTGTAGCTGCTTAATATCACAACAACCCCTCTTTTAAAAATGTAATTGTGTGGTGCAAGCCAAGCTGTCACCCACGCGCTCATGTACCCTCCAAGTGATGCACATGAAGGGTCTTGCCTCAATTTTCTTGGTAAATTCTTTCTGGAGCTGCTGACAAATGCTGATGGCTGAGCAATCAGGATTCCAGAATTCCCCATCCAAAGCAGACAGGTCATTTACAGACTGAGTGGAGACACTTTCAGATGCTGAAGAGAACAAAAACATAACGTCAAATTCAGTATTATAAAGTCCCCAATCTGAAGTTAGCACAGGGCCTAGGACAGCTTTTGTTCTATATAAATCAATGTCACCAATTAGATGGCTGAAAGAGTTTTCTATTTGCATATCAGTTTTCTGACATTTTATATGGATCCAGTCTCTAAATATTTAGCAATTTTTATTCTTTGCTTTAAAATGTAAAATGCCTTTTTAGGGATACTCTATTTCCTTGTTAAAATTTGAATTTGTCACCTTATTTTAAAACTTTGCACTGTCAATCCATGACCAACCTCTGTAAGTAGCAGCATCATCTGTTTTAAATAATTTTTTGGGCTGTAAATTTATTCTTCTCCTTCCTTTCTTTTCCTCCTCTTTGTTTGTTTCTGCCTCATCAGAGCTGCTTTCTGTGGCACGGTGATAACTTCGTTTGAGGAATGTCTGTACACTCGGTCCTTCAATAAACATGGAAACAATGCTGATTTTTAGCATTATTTGTAACAATGAGATGGGAGGATAAAGAAGATTTTATTGACACATTGGATGCAAATTCTAGGAGGCTGTGTCTAGGCTTTAAAACATGAGAATTATACAGAAATTAATAACCATTACATTTACAGAGGGCACGTTCAACTGAACTCTGACTGATGAGCAAGTCTGGGATTTTTTCTGATAAAATCATTATCCCCTTTTCTTCCCCAGTATCAGTAGGAATGCCTCTAACTTTTTATTTGGAGCACAACTAACTCTTTACTAAAGCTGCATTTTCAAGCCTGATTTTCAGGTTTTTTTGTGATAATTAAAACAGAATGGGATAATATTGAAAATATATAAAATATAAGAAGATATAAAAACCTTGGCCACATTGTTATGCCAAATAAAACGTTTTTCTTAACCCTTACAGACACACATAGGAAGTATTCTTCTTTAAATTGAATGTCTGTACCTGACTCATTCATGGGGGAAAAAGGTTCTTTAATCCAAGACTGTACTCTACTCCTGCTGGAAGCAGACAATGGGGATGGTGCTACACAATCCTAAAAAAAAAGTCATGGATTTATTTATTAGCTTCAAAATTAAATTGATTTTAGAAGTATCCACCAGAAACTCACATTTATGTTGTGAAAAATAATTTATTTTTTATTGGAAGTCACTAAGAAAATATTTACTCTCTATTATTTTTTTAAAATACGAATTGTAACTGATGTTGTTGGGATATAACTCTCCCATTGTATCCATATGATAAACGATTACCTAATTGAGCTCCAATATTTAAAAATTAACTCTTAGCAGGACCCAAAATCTGTGTTAAATGCTGAGATGCATTTCCCTTAAACTTCAGCACCTGGAAAGGACAGAACAGAGATGCCAAGCTGCAGCTCTCTTCTGGAGAGCAAGGAACTCACCTCTTTACTTTTAGTGAGAGTTTTGGTGGGGTCCTGGAGTTTGCTTTTAGCACAAACTATGTCTGAAAAGCAAGACTGGAGACTTGAATCTTCGTTGTTATTCTCTGTTGTCAGCACAGCTCCCTTTGCACGTTTTCCACTGTCAGCTTGATACGTTGTTAAGCTGAGCTACACGTTAAAGAAAAAAAAAATCATTACTGGAAGGAGATGTCCCTTAAACTTCACCACCTGTAAACTGATAAAGCAAAGAGCTTCAGGTCTCTTCTGAAGAGCCAAGAATTTAGTTACACACCTCTTCCTTATTTTTGGGGATAGGTTTAGTGATATCCTGAAGCTTTCCTTTAACAGAAAATGTGTCTGAAAAGCTTCGTTGGAAATTTGAGTCTTCATTGTTATCACAGGTTTCTGCTGTGGCTCCCTTGGAATCTTTGCCACTGACAGTTTTATATGTGGTTAAGCTGAGCTGCACATGAACAAAAAAAAACCCCAAACATTTTTGAGAGGAGAAGCAAAAAGCAGTTGGCAGCCAAATGGAATAACTTCAGTTAAATCAACTCTAGAGAAAGGTTAATACTCTTACCAAAGATGCTTCAGTTAAAATTGGTGAGAAGCTTTTCCTTCCAAATGTCAACTTTGTAACTGCTGTCTCAGGGGACTGAGTTACACCCAGACTTTGCATACTCTTGTTTTGTGGACAGAAATTACTGGGAGAGGTTCCTCTCTCTGAGTTTAGCATTTCCCTGTCTCCTGGTGTTGACTCCTGCAGACCAAGCGACCTCCCACTGGAGCTGGGCTCTGGACTGACATCTCCTGACACTCTCTCTGCACCTGGGAAACAGTTCCTGCACTGTCAGCACCAGCACTGGGAGTTACACAAGGGCAGCCAAAGCCCCACACTGCTCCCTGCTCCAGCCCTGGCAATTTCCAACTCTCAGATGGGTGGAATTTGCCTCGCCACACTCCTCCTTTCTCCCTCTGCCACTGTTTCAGCAGTACCAGATTTGTTCAAACACTGACAATGTGTTTTGTATTACCCTGATGCCAAATAACTGCACCAACCTACAGAAGTGTTAGTGACATACTAATAAAATTCCTTAAATTATGCGGAACAACTGGCATTATGAGGTATCTTGTTTTAAAAGCATGAAATAATGTAAAATTGCAGTGCTGTGATAACCCTCAATTAACCTCCATCTCTTGATTCAGTACTGCTGGAAATTAGAAGTGAAAATACCTACCTCTTACTGTCTCAATGGAGGCAGGGCTCTCAGCTGAAGGCATTTCCACTTCTTTTTGCTCTGCAGAATTCCCGGATTTCAACAGTGTTTTCTGCACATAGCTATCCGCTCTCTTTGGCTCCACAGGTTCAATCTGCAGTACCTTTGGCTGCTTGTAATCCTTGTTTGCCCCATTCAAATGTTTCTATTAAAATACAAAAGTTATATAAACACCTTTGTAACCACAGTGTCCATAAAAGCTGATACAGAGAGATAAAGATTAATTATCTATATACCATTGATCAAGCAGAAGGACCATCATCAGAAGTACTTAAATCCATAAGAAGATCAGGTTTGCCAACATCAATAAACACTGAATTTCTTTAACTCAACACATAAATTTCCATTCTTATGAACTACTTAACTACTGGAGGCAATTACTGATGTTTCAGGATTTAATGAAATTTATAAACCTTTCCATATATATTGACAGGATATGCTAAATCAATGAAATGTTTTGGCAACCAGTGTTCCTTTACTAAAAATCCATTTGGATATTCAGCAAATGTATTGACACAGCACCACATCAACTCAACAAGATTTGGGTCCCTAAACCCTCCCATTCAAGGACATTTTCAAAATATTGCCACATTTTCAAAATACAGCACACAGTAGTTCTTTGCAGCAGAATCAATCTCATAAATAGAAACCAAAATTTATTCTAACTAACAAGATTATTTATTTAGGACTGATTCTCTTAGCAGCTCAATATCCATCATTTTAAAAGGGGCAATATTAAAAATAATACTATTAACTCCAATTTGCTTATGTTGGGCACTTAAAATTCAGGCGTACCAAGTACAAAGCAGAGCAGAGTTTACTTTGAAAAACATGTCAGGAATGGACTTTTAATAATCAAGAGGAACTGCACACCTGTATTTTGGACTTCTTCTTAGAGATGCATGTTGGAATCTCTTCTTCACTCTCAGACTCAGAACTGGAAGGCTCTTTGTAATTTTTTGTAGCTGCTGCTCTTCGAGGGAGTTTTTTCCTGGTGGATTTGACTATCATTTCATCTGGTTTTGAATTCTGGGGTTTACATTTGTTTACCTTTGGAAGAATAAAACCAACTTCAGTTAGTAAGAATGATTAATACGTACATAAGATAAAATGGCAGATAACTTGGCTTAAGTACTTGAAAATAAAAATGTTTAACTTTATCAAAGCTCAGAGAATCCAACCATCAGTCTACTAAAAACAGCACCCAATGTACAAATCATTCTAACTCACTTATGACTGAAAAACCTGCTAAGTATTATACGAAAAGAATACAGTACTTGAAAAGAATAAACTATATTTAAGTGATCGGGGAGAAATGTCACATATTTATGAAAAATTATTTTGAAACAGTTTCTGGGGAGAACCAAGGTTTTTAATCTATATTAAAACTCCACTTACAAATTAACATTTACCTTTTTCTTATTTGTATTTTTGCCTTTAGCTTTATCCATGTACCAAGCAGGTTCAGAGCATTTATCTGCTGTTACAATACAAGAAGGTTAAAAAAATCAGGAAAATATTCAAATGTTTGCTGTAAAATAACAGAATCACTTCCAAGCCCACGAAAACTGCTTTCTGTCCATTATTTTCAAAAAGACATTTTTTTAACTGAAAACAACTTGTACCTGTCCTATCCTCCCACAGTTTTCCACATTAAAATACAGAATTTATGTAAATTGATCTTTAGAAATTATTAGAACTAATTTGAAAATTCTTTAGGCTTGGAAACAAGACAACAAAAATGTGTATTTGCAACACAGCACATGCCATGCTGTTCCTTTCATATCTATGGACAAACCTACTGCAGAATTCTTCAGAAATATGAAGAAAAATCTTACTTTTGTTTGTGTTCATTGGTTTCCCTGATTTTTTACTTCTACTGTAATCAATTATCTGGGCTTTAGGTTTCCTCTTGGATTCCTGCAGCCAACTAATCTCTGTCCTGCTGTCATCCCCTCTGTTCTCTGTGTCTGAGTCACTAAAGAGATGCTTCTTGTCTCGATTGTTTCTAGTCTACAAAACCCAAGAAGTTATTAATTAAAAGTTATTAATTTTTATACATAGTCCACTTACAAAACTGGTATTTAAGGGCAGGAGGATAAGCTATGCTGATCCATAAAAATCTGAGCCTTACCTTTTTTCCTCCCTTCCCTTCTGTGCTGGATTTACCAATGGTTGTGTTCCTTAATTAGAGAAATAAAAGCTCACCTTTAAACAATACATTTTAAAACAGTTGTTCTAAAGCTTTCTATGATCCCCATCATATCTAGATTAAGGATTCAAACAAAGGTACCTACTTTTGTTTCCACATTATTTTGGAAGTACCTGTTCACCTTCAACCCTAAAGGTTGTGTTTGTTTCCCAATTATCAGTAGGAGTACACAGTAACAACACAGCCCTTTTCAAGAGGATCATTAACCAAAAACCATCCCCCTCTATTCAGGAGTTTCTCTCCCTGTAGTATTCCAGGAAGAGAACTATTTCCTTCATGGAACACATCCTTTCCTTTTTATCAGCTTCCCAAAGGACCAACAGGGAACAGCCTAGGAGAACACAGCAATGCTTATTGCCTAAAAAAATAAAATATCAACATAGCCAAGATATTCTTGTCATGCAACATTCCCTGGAATAATTGTGACTGCCTGCTGGAGGGTGCAGGCTGTACTAGGATAATCAGCAAACAAAACTGAACATCCTACCCTTTTTTGTTTGTCTCTGCATGAACACTCAGTTCAGTCACACGGAATTCTTGGACCTAAAAATGAAAATAGAGAAGAAACAAATGAAGGTTTTCATTGGTTATACAATCTGTACAAAATTTAACAGGCCACCAGACAGTAACTGCTAAGGAGGTTTTTTGTCTTAGTTATTACACTCAGCAATTAAGGGTCATTAATTTCTATTAAAACCAACAGCAACTGACTGAATCTTTTAGTATCTCAAAGCAATACAAGAGTTCACACCCAGCTGCTTCAAGCTCTGGGCCACAAGAAGCAAAACTCTCTCCTATCATCATTAGATTTTCTTTTTGCTCAAACATCTGGACAAATATGCCTTTAAAATGGGGATTAGAAGGTTGCCAATAATGTTTTCAGGGTAATTTAAAATAATGATACTCCTAACACACTGTTTAATTCTTAATTCAGGAAAAACATCACCATAGCCTGAAGTGGCCAGAATCTTAGATGGAGTATATTTTTCAGTATTTGAGAATGCTGGAGGTATTTACAAGGCACACTTTCTCCCCCACTTAGTTCACTGATATAATTTGAATTTTCAGATCTCAATTATACTTTCAGTACAACATTTGGCTGATTTCCTTTCTATTCTATTCATAACATATAAATTTCAGTTATTTCTTACTCCAAGCTTGATAGTAGGCTCATCAAGCCTGCTGATGTTAAAGTTGTAGACATCATCCCTGTTAAACAGACAGATATATTTTGTGATTGAATTAATGAACATTTTACAGAGTCAGGTGTGGGTAATCAGAAACTGTGTTTGAAAATGTTGTAACTACTTACAGAACACGACCAGCAGTTATATTAAGAAAAGGAGCAGTTTTTAGGGTCCTGTCCTGAACTTCTTCCTATCCATAAATGAAAAGTTAGCTCCTCTGTCAAATCTGGACTATGCATTCATAGACACAGTCATCTCAAAAAGCAACTTCATCATGAAAATAATCAGGTTGATTAGCAACAGTTCAATATGGCAAAACATATCTGCAGTCAATGCATAATTAACATTAACATCTACAGATACTTAATAGTCAATTGTATTTATGAACTTTCCCTTTACACCTATTGACTTCCACCATGTATGTACATATTAAAACCCTTTCCAACAAAAGCACTTATGTGTTACCTTGGAGATCCAGGATTTATTTAAATGTGTCCTAAAAATAAATATACATTTTGTTAAATACTGATTAGAATACTGCCTATATTAAAAAAAAAAAACAACTTATCAAACTCAGTAAATTTATTCATGCATCTAAATACAACATCAATTAAAAGATGGATTAAAAGAGGCCAGCCCCTTCCTTTCATCAGCATTCATGAGTACATCACAGAGACAGCCAGAGGCATGCAAAGACTCAGCACTAAAGGAAATAGTTCACATCATACCTGCTAAAACCCAGGGAATCTCTTGCTTTGCTCTTCTCATCACTCTTGTCTCTGTATCTGTCACTGATTTTACTGATCAGTGATTTGGCTGCATCTGCCATTTCTTTAGACTTTGGTTTCTATAAAAACAATGTAAGACTCAACATCCAACAGAAAAACAAAGCTGCAAAAAGAACTTCAGGTTCCTTAAGACCCCCTAAACTTCATTCAATGTTTCCTAATGGATTAAATTACAGTCATTTGAAAACAATTTTCCCTTGCATGACAGCAAACCCACCAACTTTGAAACACTGAAAATTGGACAATTCTCTTAATTGCAAGTGGAAGAAACAAAGGTAAGAAACTCACTGTCTTTGACTGTTTTGGATTTGCAGTCTCTTTTCTGGGGAGAACATCAGGGTACTCTTGTGCAGGATCAGAATGCAAAGATGTGTCAAACACTCTGGCTGAAAGAAATGTTTTAAACCAAGGTTCAGTAGTAGTTTCAATTTCCCTTCTGTATTTAACAGTTTCTGTTCCAAATGGTCAACACTCTGACTCTCCACTGAGGATGGTATCAATTTAATATTCTTGGTTCTGGTTTCTTTTTCATTTGTTTATCTGGACAGGTACTTCAAAAAGCTGAATAAATGCCTTTTGTTTCACAACTCTTTCACTACCAATAGTAATAAAGGGAAAAACAAGCAATTAATCCTCATTAATTTCTCTGAATCTATTTTTGAGAGTAACAGTTGACCAAATGTGACTATCACCTGGATGAGATGCATGTGCCAGAGATAGATTTGGCTTTTGCTTGTCCCCAGTTGTTATATTCTTCTCAGGAAGAGGCAGTGTTCTTTTTTTCCATGTTTCAGTTTTATCAAAAGAAGTCTCCAAGAGACCAGGCAGCCTAACAAAGACAACACCATCCTATTGTCAGAAGTCTTAATTATAATAAAAGTGCATCATAAAATAGGAACATGATTATATCTTAGAGATATCAAAGCATTGTACATTGCAACAAAATATCAATCCTGGTAATGCTTGAAAATTCTCCCTTCAAAGTGAGTGACAACAATGACTTGGAATTCTTTTCCAGTACTTACAAAGGTTTGCTGCTTCTCCCAACTGGCTGAGAATCAGGAACAATATCTAACACTTCATCTATATAAGACATTAATTTGATGTCAATTATTATGGCAAAAGAAAAAAATTCAAATAATTTTAAAAGTAAGTATCAATTCTTGTACAATTACTTGCCTAAAGTTTGCTTTTCTGTGGCCTCTTGTACAGTTTTTAAGACTTCTTCAGAATGTATTTGCTACAGTGGAATGACACCCAAAAGGAAATATAAGTGCAGGACCATAAGCAGTACAACCTCATAAACTTGTGCTTTCTCTATTAAACATGACTTCCTTTTTCTCATTTCATGGAAGTGCTGTTCCAGTACCTTTCCATGTATCTTTGTCTCATTCCTGGTATCTGACTTCCTGATCTGGTCTGCATTACAGAATTCATTGTCTACTGTGTATCTCTGCCCACTCTAAAAAGCACAGTAAGTAACACTGCCAGTTACAGCCCATAAAAACCAAAGAAATGCTCTAAACAAAACATTCTGTACATGAAAGCCTTTTCCAAAGCATTGCTGTATCAAAAAGTGCTTCAGAGTCCCATAGTCTGGGACTGGACCTGAATCTGAGCAAGGCTGACATTCACAACCAGAAACAATATAAAAAAGTTATTTTATAGCCATTGTTCAAAAGGAAGAAAAAAATACTCAAAGATGTACTTAAAGTGCAGGTCAGTGACACCAATGTAATTTTGTTTTATAGTAGTGAATGCCTGATCAAAAATGCACAAACAAACCAATGCTTTAAATGCTGCAAGCTGAAGACATGAACATTTCACAAGCACAGCTGAAAGTATTCTATGTTTTATGACTATTTCACTACTGCATAATCAATTAGAAATTATTGCTAGCATCTTTCTCCTATTATACACAAAGGAAGAACTGAGGTTACTCCTCAACTTGAATTCTGCCATCAGAACTGATGAGTGAATGCAAATTTGACCTAATTTTCTTAGAGTTCAATCTGACTTCAAACCTGAAATCCAGAGGGCAAGAAAACATAATGCAATAAAGTAAAACATAGTATTTTCTAAAAGTGACTTGCTGACTGTAAAACTCTAGCTCTTTAAAATATGAATTAGGAACAAATTAGAATAGAAATTAATGTTATTCTAAGAAAGACTTAGCTACAGAGGACATGCATACTCCAGGAGGTTCCCGACAGAAATTCTTTGTTTTGCTCTCATTTATTGCATCATTGTCAGACCTCTTAGTAGAGCTGGTCATTTCCAAAGGTAATTTAAATCTCCCTTTAAAAGGAGTGGCTGAAACAAAACAGAGATGTATTAGAATTCCACCAGTTCTCCCATTACAACAGGAGAAGTTTTGCCCACTCTCACAGCTATTCCAGAACCTCCAACAAAAAGCTGGTTAGTTTGGCTATCAGCCCCTTATGGATCTGTAATAATTCCAGTGATTCCAACTCCATTACATGGAGATTAAGTGGATGTCTGGAGGCAAAAGCAAAGCTCGTTACAGGCTGGCTCTGGTAGAAAATAGTTGGTTTCTATTTAAAGACTTCACTGTAATATATTTTTACTGAGTTCTCAGCTGGTTCCAGCAGCAGCAGCTGCTATCTGACAGCTGCAGGAAAGTGCCAGGTGACCCTCAGCTGTTGGGAATGCAGTGCAGGCCCTGTCCCACACCCTGTCTATGGACCAGGAGCAAGTGGCCCTTGAACATTTCAAGTTTAAAGCATCTGCTCAGGAGATTTTATCATTTCTCCTTTTCATTTCCAGCTCTGCCAAGGATCACAGCTCATGCCTGAGTTTCAAAGACCATTTACAGTATTTTTACCCTGAAAGCAATTGCAAACTTACACGTGTTGACAAAAAATGGACTCCTTGTGGACCCACTTGTAGTTCCAGGAATAAGCACAGATGCTTCAGACACTTTCCTTTTACGGGATGGAGTTATCTTGAGGAACAGAAAGAACTTGACCATTATACACTGACTTAAGGATGACAGCACAAGAATTCAGAAAATTTACTGCCAAGAGTCTCTTGACACTTCCCATTATGTGTCAATTGTTGCTGCTGCAGACATCATGGGAACGTGATTTTTACGCAGTCATATTTCAACAAAATATTTTTAAACTGTGATTCATGGTTTTTGTTTTCTAAATTCATTCAATGAAATCTGGGCAAATCCTGTCCCTTGTTCACCAAGGGATTCCCTGGAGATTCTGTGAGCTACAAACTAAGCAGAAACAGGTTTATGAACTACTGCAAGACTCCCACTGCTGCACCATGAAGGCACAGGAACTGTTACAGTTTTTAGCCCCTCCCCAGCAGTCTCTGAGGCCATCCTTGACTTTTCCATACTGGAACATCTGAGCATATCCTCAAAAATTTCTCTTTAAAGAGAATTCTCAGAGCATCATGGTCTAAAGGTCCATTAACAATTCCTTTTTATTTCTGCCACATTCTTGGAGTTTCAAAATGCTAACAAATTTTTTAGCAAAAGGATTTTTATAGCTTAGTATCAAGTCATAAGAAAAACAAACCCCTATTACAGTACTATATATTCCACCTCTCAAATAAGAAAGGGGTTTAGACTGTTAAATATTACAAATATTTAAATTGACATGCATTTTCTCTCTACTCCTTTACTTTGACAATCTTAATTACCTTGGAGGAATCACCTCTGACTTTTTCTTGACTGTTATTTTTACTCTGAGTCCTCAAACTTCCAGGAGGTTGTTGAGTTTTGTATTTACTGAGTTTCTCCTCCTCTTTTTCAGATTTTTTTTTCAAACCTGGTGACAACTGACTTTCTGGTACCAGAACCTATAGAATATATTAATTTCTTTTAATTTGTATATAATATTTGGATTTTTATATAAACACACAAAGCAACTTCTTTACCCTAAGTAACACATCCCCCACTGGAGATTCTGATAAACTTCAGAGGTTACAGATTTTTAGTTTGAAAAGCTTCCAAATTATTGCTATTTTTGTTGCAAGGATGTGTTTTCAAGTAATAATGCACATAACAGAACTTGCCCAGGGCATATTTGTCTGTTTTGTCCTATAATTTGGATATTTGGATATTAATATGTCCCATACATACTAGACACCACTTGCCTGGCTTTAGACTTATCTATATTGATGTTTTAAAGTCCTTGTTTTTATTGAGAAGAATTATAAATTATGAATCATCAGACTAATTAAACAAACCCAAGAAACCATCCCAGCACACTGAGGTAGAATACCTGTGATCCACTTTCATCAAAGACAATGTGGACAGTTGTTTTGGCTACTGATGCAGACTGCTTCTTGCTGAAATCCTGCAAAGGGATATATGCCAAAATAGCCACTTTGCTCTTTTTTAAACAAGAAACAAAATATTGAAGTGAGAGATCATAAGCATCTGAAATCAGATTCTACAAATTCACAGCAGTTTCATCCCTCATGAGTTCCTCAGTTCAGGACAAAGCAGTTTGTTACAAGCAGCAAGGAGTAAGGTGTGGCTTTCTATAAATGTTTTACTAAATGAGTAAATGAATTTACTCATGAGTGAGTGCTAATAGCACTGCAAAACAAGACAGCTCATGAATCATTTCTGAAAGTATGTGTAAGCATCCAGCTCGTGTTTCTGGAAAATTAAATATGCAAAATTTGACATTAAGGTAAGGTTGACATTACCAGCCTGGTAATTTTTTGTTGTAATTCATTTTCAATCTTGGAATGAAAGAACCATTTCAGGTGATTGAGTCCAGCACTGCTGAGCCCACCACTAACCCATATCCCCAAGTGTCACAGCCTTGTGTGTTTTAAATAACCCCAGTGATGGAGACTCCACCGCTGCTCTGCCAGGCCTTGACAACCCTTTCAGTGAAAAGATTTTCCTAAAATCCAACCTAAACCTCCTCTGATGCAACTTGAGGCTATTTCCTCTTGTCCTTATCAAGAATCTCTCCCAAAGCTTAACATGATGCATTCTGTAGCAGTGAAGTTAATGAGAAACTCTTGGTATGGAGAGATACCAATAATAACAGCTGGAACCTTTTCATGGCAATGAGACATTGAGTTTGGATCAATTAAAAACGATTCCAAAAGGTGTTTAAATCTTACCTTACTTTTATGAAATCCATAAATCTTTATGGTCACATCTTTGATTTCCAAGATAGAATCAAAATATAAAAGAAATTTTCTTCCTTCAAGAGTGCCCACACTCACTGGACTTTTTAGATCTATTGTTAATAATTTCTTTGAATCTTTTTCTGGACAAAAACAAAATTTGAAAAGCAGCTTCATTTCAATTTAACAGCATTTCATTTAATCTTTGTCAACACATGAAAGATTCTTCAGTTCAGGTACTAAGATTAATATTTTATTTAATTCCCTCTAATCTACAATAATTTTAAGAGTTAAACAATTCAACATTTAGTATTTTAGAAATAATTATTCTGCATATTATTCCACAGAATTTTCTTTGAAAGTTACTTACTATAGCTGCAGACAAATTACAGGTATTTACTGTTCTAACCAGTTCAAAAGGAATATTGTTACCTGTCGCTGTCTTATGCCTTACTTTGTATTAAAATAACTCTAAGACATGATTATTAAATTATTTTCTTAAAATAACACCAGCATGCCCAAAGTGCAGATGTGACTGCAATTTTGTCCCTGATAAAAACAGTCCCTACAATATTTTAAGTGCGAATTCTGTTTTGCTAGAATTAAGTTAAATTAATAATACTTTAAGATTAATCCATTTGAAATTAGATGGAAAATCCAAGTTAGAATACAATAAAAGGGCCTTTTTTTGAGTTCAAATACCTTCCAGGCTGTACATGTTGACATCTTCTTCTGGTATAATGACTGTTTCCCACTGCTGATCCTTACAAGAAAAATACATTTTGAAAGATAGAAAAGTATTATATTACAATTAAAAGAAATCCAGTGATCAAAGTCATTCAGGGAGGACAAATTTCCAACTTTTTAAACCTCTGTTACACAGAGTGACAGGAACTTGTGCTCCACTATGCCTGTGTTAAACTATTCCTGAACAGCATTATGAAGTCATTAATGTGAAATTATCTAAATATCAACAAATCTGGAGGTTTTTTTACCCCCATCAACGCTGGAATGCACACACAAGCTCAACATGTAGAACATGGGGAAATAAAATCTGACACACTCCAAGGAACGTGTACGAGCCTCAGGACAACCCAGTGGGAGACAAAGCTGAGCTTACTGCATCCTCTGCTGCCACATAGAAGGAAATACTTCTGCTGCCAACATTGAAATCAATCCAAAACTCTTCCAGGTTTTCATCCAATGGTATGTGGAGCTAAAACAAAAGGAATAAGATAAAACAGTAAGAGCAGAGAGCATTGAACCCCTGCCAAACCTTCAGTTCATGCCTCTTTTTATACTTCTGAAAAAAAAGTAACTTTCTTATTTTATGTCTATTTTTTCTTAACTAGAAAGCAGAAAACCTTACCTCATGCTCATCAAGAGCTGCTGATAAACATGGGAATGTAAAAACCCTGTAAGAAAAGGATATTTTTTCAAGTATTTTACAATGCTGTAAATAGATTTTGCAGATCTAAACATTGCAAACGGATTCTGTTTTCAAGAACTTTAGAGACTTAGAGATCCCAGCAAAGTTTTTACCCCAAGGAGGTAACATGAAATTTAATAACATAAAATAAAATTAAAAAAAATTAAAGCATTAAAAAAAAAAAATTAATGTTACCTTCTTTTGTCTCCAAGCATACCATTCACCTGATTAAGAAATTTTCTGCAATCCTATTAAAACAGAGAAATTTCTTAAAGAATTGTAAACTGGAAGTTTCCCTCCCTGGAAATATTCTTCATGTGACTTACTGTCTCAAACTCTGAATCTTTAATTCCTTTAAATGCAGTGGACACAAACTGCATGGAAAACAACTGGGAGGCCAGGACTTGCCTTTGCTTCTCTGACATCATTCTGCACAGAGCTTCTGTGATGGCCACCTGTGTGTCATAGTCTGCAGCACAACATAATTCACAGCAAGAGCAGATTGAAATAACTGCTGAGGTGGAAAACCCTACCAGGAAACTGGGGTAAAAAGTGCTGAACAGAACCTAGATCCCATTAGATCCAAATATGCAACCCAGAAAGGATAATGAGATAAAGAAGGATGGGAATAACAATGACTAAACAAGTTATTTTTTAAAATGAAATCAACCAAAGTTTCCAGGACTTTCAGAGCCACACAAGATGTTTAAACAAGAGAGAGAAGTTTTTTACTTTCATCTCTCTGAGCTGGGAAATTGTTGGATACCAAAGTGATCCCTAAGGGTAGTTACAGTACTACTACCCATGGCCACAGCTCACAGCCTCAAAGATTGACTTCTTTACCATTTTTCCTATTTGAAAACTTTTATTCTAGAAAAAACCCCAAAAGTTTAATGAGTTTTCCATACACTGAACACACAGAAACATTCCAGGCTGCAGACTGTTTTCATGCAGTATTTGTATTTTTCAGATAACCCATTCTGCAGCTTCCAAATACCTGGTTTCTTAATGGGCCTGCATCTAATTCTTAAGAAGCTCAATACTAAACTAAGTCCCATGCTCACCTCCAGCATCCAAAATTGTCTTCCCCATTTCACTCCTACCAAACAAAGGAACATTTCATCAAAATGTGGCAGCAACACAAGGCCCAGAGAAAAGGTTTATTATCAGCTTTCAATGAATGAGACAAACCCCTGATTCCATGGAACTAAGCCTTCCAAGGGGTAAATACCTCTGGGAGGACTGCCTGGGGACCTAAATCACCTGACAGATAGTTTGGATTCCATTTGCTTTTCTGAAATGCTGTAAAATGACTGCCAGGGTGAACAGCCCAACTTTTCAGTAACTGATTCACTGTGCTTATTTAAGCACATCCTTAGAAACAGGAGCTTAACTATTTTATGACAACTGGGATGGGGAGAAGCCTGATTCAGACTGGGAAAGAGGAAAATTCAGGCTCCTAATGGAGAATAACCCATGAGAATAACTGTCCACACCACTACCACTGAGAGTTCAACAGCAAGTGCAGAAGCTGAGTTAAACAAGGACCAATCTGACAACAGCTTAGTAAAAACCACCTCCCAACTCTGCAAATGATGGCATGATATAAAAATTATACTGAAGATCATTTACATGACAAGTGACATCTCCTTTGTAGAAAGTATCTTTTTCCTGGCATCTCGAGGGATCTTGTCAAGCAATAAATTCAGTTTTTTTATTACCTGAGAAGAGTGGAAAAAAGGGAGCAAGATTAAATATAAAGCAAGTTTGTTAAACTTTGAGTTATTCTAATTTTGGGCCCCTGTAATGCATTTCAAGCCACTGAAGAAAGCAACAGGCTTAAGTAACTGCAAAACAAGAAAAGACAAGGAGTTCTACATGACTTTAAATGGTATTTATCTTACTAAAATAACCTCAATTTCAACAAATTACGTTCGTTTCAATGGGAACAGTAGCTGTTCAAGAGTTGTTTCTTATTTGCAGGTTTAAATACATAAAATCTTCCAAAGCCAGAGTTCTGTCTGCAGTTGATTACTGAGCTAAACTGTACCTTAAATTACCATTAAAAAGCCTTTCTTTTTGGGGATGTAGCCTTTACAGAAGACTTTTTCGTAATTTTCCTTTTCTTTACAGGGAAAATCCCCTGACAACTTGAGGATACTAAAATAAACAAGAGAAATTTGGAGTGTACTGGAAGGAATGCAAATTTCCTGCAAGTGACTAAAAAATTTACAACCAACAACCTTAATCCCATTTCCAGCACTTCTAGAGCACATTGTTTGCTATTCTTTTATACAGCTACCTCACCAGAACTTTAATATCACTATTTTGTAATTTATTCTTATAAAAACCCAACAAACAAACAAAACGCCCCACTGCCACAGGTCAGTAATCTGAAACAGCCCTAACATATAAACAACAACAAACGTTCCCAGAGAAACATTACACAATCCTTCTGATCCTAGAGCACTACAATATTCTCTTTTTTTGTAGGATCTGCACATCTCTACAAAGTCTGTTAACACACTAACCAGGAAAGTGCTGCTTAGAAAGAAGGATGTTTACCTCCTGCTGAACATAAATATTAATTCTTGCATCAGTGATGAGGGAACATGTTCTCAGAACAAAGTTTTCTAGTATTTGCATTTTACCTAACAAAACAGGAAAGAAAAAAATCAAAGAGTTGTCAAGAATGGTTTAGGGTGCCCCCTCAGAAACATTTGGGAAAGGATTTTCAGTCAGAAATAAAATACAGCGTGTCTGTCTCTTTATAAAGGATTAGTGATATGTAAAACAGAATTGTCACTTCAATTTCCAGTAACCATGTTTCTATTCCTGTGCATCACTGTGTAATTCCCCTGGGTTTATTTTTAAATTATTAATTTTTAAATGTAATTGGTCAATCCTATAACCCAGCTCTCTCCGATACAACTCAGCTGCTGGAATTTATCTCCCCAGGGCCATGGAAATGAATCTTTCACTTCAATCATGGCACCAAGCAGTCTGCAGGGACTTTCTCCCCAGTGGCACACTGAAAGGTAAGGGCAGGGTGACATTCACAAGGACAAGATCAATAAGGAAAGCTCACTGGGCTGTGCTGAGCTGTGACAGGACCTTGGAAGCACTTTTTTTAGGAACAACTCAGTTCATTTGCCATCTCTGAGACTTTTTGTGCTTTTTTATTATTGAAAAACAGCAAGTTACAAGGAAATCTGTCCATAGAGAAACTTCAACCTAAAGCTGATGTCACAGGAATGAGAAGTGTGGTCCTTTGTGTGTCCTGAAAGAGACACTTCAAACTCTCATTTCTGCTTTTCAAGCTCACCTTCAGGTCTGCTATCACACACAAGCTGCAATTAAAAAAAAAAAAACAAACAAATAATTTTAATAAAAGAAAATATAACAGCATAAAAGTATCAGGCAACATGTACCTGAAGGGAGTAATCAAAAAGCATTAAAGATTTTGAAATTATTTTGTCCTTAACGAAGTATCTAAGAGATGATCTCTACTAATAAGTGTGTTTTCCCAAAGTTATATTTCAGTTAAATTTACTGAAATTATTTCATCAATGACAAAAATTTTTATGAAGAGAAGAAAACTCACAGACCTTATAAACGGGATTAGCATACCAATAATGGGTGTAATCAAAATTTGATCAAGATGAAAAATTTTTTGTTCATTGAGCATTTACTGTTACTGGTTTGTTTATTTCATGGTGCCAGCCATAAACAGAAATTAGTATGAATATGGCAAACTGTTTAACCCAAATGATTTATAATCTATTTCAGAAGACATTGTAACATTAACTTTAGGAAGATATTAAACAGAAACATATTTAAACTCCTTCTATTGCTAAATTACTAAAAATTACTTGGACAAATTTTATTATCAATGTATTTTTACCAGCAACATGATGAAGAAATCTTCAGCCAGACTTGTAAGCATTTCATTCTTTTCATTTCCTCTGAGGACCAAAATTCCTTTTAACTTTTCAAACCAATTGACCATGTAAAGGGAAAACAAAGGTAAATGTATTTTAATAGCCTGGGAAAGGATAATGGTTTGTATTATACTTAAGTACAACAATACAAACTCTACAATGATTAAAACAACAACAGCATTCCCACTCTGCTGAGCAGATGTTAGCCCCAGACTTGAAATTCTTCACTCAGGCTAAACAAAAGTACTTTGTTTAACTTCTTTTAAAGTGTTTTTAAGGACTTTTTAACACAAAAACTGGAGATCTACTTTGACACCTGCCACACAGACAAGAGCTGAAAATTGCTAATGACTGTATGAAAGTGTTGTTTGATGGTGTGAATACAAGCATAAAGTTATCATCCTGGTTTTATTGATTATTAAATTTTATTATTTTGGGCCCTTTTAATGCATTTTCTATCACTGAAAAAAGCAACAGGCTTAAGTAACTGCAAAACAAGAAAAGACAACGAGTTCTATATGACTTTTAGTGGAATTTATCTTATTAAAACAACCTCAATGTCAATAAATTACATTAGTTTCAATGGGAACCACAGTTGTTCAAGAATTGTTTCTTATTTGCATATTTATTATTATTATAGTCTTTATTATTTGCTTATTATTAAAGCAGCTGAGAAGGCAGTTGAGTAACTCTCATCTGACGCTGCCATTAATTTTCTCCAGTGAAATCTCTGGTGAAAGCAGAAAGGAAGTGGTGTCTGTTGTTTGCTGAGTTACAAATGATTAATGTATTCAACACGCAGGTTAAAATAACACCAAATAAACAAACAGCACTAAAATCTGTTTAAAGAGCAGGTACAAAATCACTGCTGTGGGAATTAACAAAAAAAACCCAAAAAAACCAAACCAAAAAACCCCAAACAAACAAACAAAAAATTTAAATGGCACCAGGAAATTTTAATTTCTTGGTCAAAAGCAATATAACAAAGCATATGAAAATATATCATCTTGTTTCAATTGCTGTAAGCATATCTAAATTAATTATATATTGAATGATTTGCAAAACCCTCTCTGGGATAGAGCAGCATCCCTTTACAAGGGGTAACTCAACAAAGAACATTTAAATATGAACAATCTTTGTTCCAAAGTTATGGGAAATTCTTAATTCTGACCCAATCAAGGACCAAATCAAACACTGAGCTGCTCAGCACTGAAGCATTTCTTATGTACTTTATGCATGTTTATATATTTATTCAAAAGTTCACAGATGCTCTATGGTTTTACTTATCCTTCCAACAAGAAGTTTTATCATTTCTGGGAGCCCATCTTCTCCTGCTATGCTGATTTTTCTCCAACATTTCTGAACAACATTTAGTAAAATAGAAACGTTTTTGACTTCTTGTTTGTCAAGTGCCTGAAATCGAAATTACAACAGAAGCTTCAGTGTGAAGTCCCACAAGAACCCAAATTTAATTAACCAGATGCCTTTTTGCTCTCAAAAGTCACCTTAACTGCAGCTTGAGGAAGAGATTCAATTCATAAAATTTATTTTGGGTTCTTAAATCAACTGCTGGTGTCAACCAAGCTGAATGGAAAAAAATCTCTTTCACCCTCTTCCAAAGATAGTAGAGATGATTTTGATGCAATAATTACATTACCCAAGAGAGAAGCTTGTCCAATTTGTTGACAAACTGTTTGCTGCATTTGTGAGTGACATTTTCACATTCTTCTGTAGCCAGGAATTGTTCCAAGGATTGGAAATCCTTTTTCCCTGTAGCTTCATCAATTAACTTTTCCAACTGTAAGCAACATACCAAAGCAACTGTATTACTGTATGCTTAATACTGATATAACATATCTAATTAACACAGATTTGATGCAAGTTTTACACAATCACCTGTTGCATTTGAAGCAAATATTCTGAATCACAAAATAATTAAGTGCAAAACTTTAAGTACAGAGCACCCTATCTAATACACTAATCCTGCAAATACTTATGCACTGAGATTTTAATTATTTGCCTTAACTGGCTTTTTTTTTTCTCATATTACAACTAAATTCCTACAGAACTACAGAAGTGTATGTTGTATCCACGCCCCTTACTTGGTATATTTAGTATTTTACACTTCTGAGTTACCTTATCCATTTTGCCTCTTCATTCTTTCTAAATTTCTTTCAATTACAACTAGATTTCAACATTTTGATCTCAAGTATCACCTTAGTTGATTAACCTCTGCCAAATGAATATGATTTATTTTTATCAGTAGTAATTCCCAGTTCCTCTCGTTTTTCCACCCAGCTACTTTGCACTAAACCACATGAAAAGAAAATTTCTTCTTACCACATTGCACTGCTACACTGAAGATTTTCCTTACAATTAAATGCTAATAATTAAAACAATCAATACTCATATCCTGCTCCATCAGCACATACCTGCATCTCATTCCTGGCTGGCATTTTTGTAATTCACCAACTCAGCTGCATAAAAGGGAACAATCAGCACACTTTAAAGAGGTTTTGCAAACAGATAAAATACATTACAAACTCCAAAGCCTGTCAGTGTATAAATGCTATATAAATGCTATATAAGAACCTGGGGATATAAGGAAACTTGCTTGCATGGATAAACAATTGCTCAAAGCAAAGGAGAGAAGGAATGATCAGTTCAGGGCTGGAGGCACAGAGGGACCCTCAGGATTTCCCAACAAGGAATGAGCACAGAAGGTAAATACCAGGTTATTCAGAACAGGTGAGTCGACTGAAAAACTCCATAAAGGCCGTGCCTTAAAATGGGAAATTAAATAATTTACACGAATATGATGACACAGGGAAAAAGATTTCTTGATTGTACACAGTGACAGGCTTCAAAGCGACTGTCAGCAGCTAAAAGCAAGATCTGAGTAACAGAGGTTTCTGAAAATAGTGTCTTAACACTCAAGGGCAGGGGAAATATTTGCTTCGTCGAACGTTTAAGAAAAGCAACGAATCTGCTCGTGCTTTGTATGAATTATTTTACATCAACCAAACCATTAGCAGTCAACGACCTGCAGCTTTGGTCTCCCCATCCCAGAGCTTATACAGATAAAACAAACAATGATTAAAGACAGGAAATTACTTCTGTAGAACACAACTGGGAACGCAGCCTCGCTATTCCTGTACTAAGCAATACAGAAATAATACAGGCTGATTTTGAATTACTTCTTCCAACTCAAGACCACAGCGGCCTCCGCTGAGGCCCGTGCTGGCCCCTCGCAGCTCTCCTGTCTCCGGCCCCTTCAGACAGCCCTGAGGAGAAAGCAGAACTCGCTTTTCCAGCCCGCTCACGAACAGCCCCCGGCTCTGGGGCCCGGCGCGGCCTCCCCGCGCTCCCCGCCCGCCCTCAGCGCGGGCCACGCCCTCCCCTCACCGCCCGCCAGCCCCGCCGGCCAATCAGCGCCCGGCACAGCGGCCGCGGACCAATGGCGAGGGGCGGGGGGCGGGCACTGCGGGCCCTCAGCGCGGCCGGCGGGAGCGCCCTCAGAGCGGCGGCAGCTGCTCGGGAACCGCCGATCGCATTGGTGTGCAGCCGCTGTTTAGAACCAATTTCCGCGCACACACACACAGAAATTACCGGGCATGACTAGCTAAACCAGCGTAATCCATCTCTATGCTTAATTTGGAAATGCTTTCACTGCCCGACTAAGTGCAAAGGCACGCTCGGTTACAGACCTGCTGTGGGCAAAGGGCTTCGACTGACGTCTGTGGTTTTATTACGCACAGGGAACTGGATAATATTTAGTTATCCAGTTATCCAGTGCGCTGGATAATGTGCTTAAATGGAATCCAGCAGTACTGGATAATATGTTTAAATAGAATCCGTCAGTGCCAAAGAGGGGCTTTACCTGTACTGGTGTGGTACGGGTGTATCTGTTGCCATATCGCAAACATAGATAAAATTTATGAATCTCACATATTCCAAAAGAGTCTTGAGAAGTGTCTCCATTCATACCTGGAATAAGCAGCAATACTGGAGCATCTAGGAGAGAATTCACCTTTCAAAGCAGGTAAACCTGCAACAACTGTAAATAAAATAATACTGCTGATTCCCTGAAATGAAAAAGATAAAAACTCAATACTATAAAAGAAAAAAAGAACTGCACAGAAAATATTTAAAATACCACGAGATGTCACTGTAATGCAAGAAAATGACAAGCGATGTGAGAAGTGGAGTATCT
This sequence comes from Certhia americana, assembly GCA_018697195.1. NCBI lineage: Eukaryota > Metazoa > Chordata > Aves > Passeriformes > Certhiidae > Certhia > Certhia americana. The sequence goes on along the minus strand of CM031874.1, from coordinate 9,355,529 downwards.
GCACTGAGGAGCTGGCAGTGAGCAATTTGTAAAACAGGGTTTTACTGAGAAACCTCCGAAGGACAAATGAGGGACTCGGAGCATAAGAAGTTTTCTATGAACGTACAATTTCTAAAAGTACAATTTCTTAATTGTACTTTCACCATATGAAGCAGAAATAATCAAAGCCAGTTTGAAATTGATGCTTCCCAGTGACATGAGCAAACAGAGGCTGAGCCTGTCCAGCCTTACTCGTTCTATAACAAAAGAGAAGTGACAGTCCAGAAGTGGATCACACTCTTTCCTTCCTGCAAGCTACACTGAAATTACTTCAGCTCATTTCTCACTCTGTAACATTAGTCTATTTTGTTTCTATTTTGTCTATCTGGTTTAGCAGTAGGGAAGTAAGAGACAAGTTTTGTTGAGTTATGTATTAAACAGACCAGAACCAACAGTACAATTATTTGGCCACAGTCATTTCAGGCATATGTAAAAAAACACCAGAGAAAATGGAACCAAAACTCTTTAAGGTAGGATAGCACTATTTATAGGGACTCTTACTCACTACTGTAGCAGAAATATTTATCCTTATTACAGTTAATGGAAGACTTTGTGCTGGCCAAGGTATTTTCAATCTTGGGCACAGCTGCTGTTTAGTGTGAAGGGTCAGAAGTGTTGATACCAACGGTTTGAATATCAAGTGTCAGCTGAAATACTTGCAGATCTGACATCACAGGGAGAGAGAAGTTGGGAAAGAAGTCAGTACTAATGTTACACTCCTGCTGCCAAATGAATAATCACTTAGACTCGCAGTTCTAAGTCTTTACCAGTTGTAAAGTACATCTGAGCACTGATGATACACTACATTAAGTGCTGTAGTTATTGACTGTAGAGGCATATTACTGTAATTACAATTTGCAATTTAATTATTTTCCTTTGTAAAATAAATACAAACTAATAATTTGAAACTAAATGTAAAAATACCACCTATATTAAAAGTAACACAAACAACCTGTAAGACAAACCTGAAAGTTGGATATCCTCTCTCTCTTCTCTCTCTCTTCCATGAAGCTGTATTAGAATCAAGTAGCAGGAAGCCTTTTTCCAAAACTGGATCTCAATCCTGCAGGTGTTGCAGGCACAGAATTCTGAGGTGATAGGACAACAGATTCCATGTAGGAAGTGGCAACCTGATCATCTTTGCAGATACATACACTAATCACTTTATCAAGTGCTGTTCATTGTTCAACAACTCAAACCCACCTGACTTTCCAGAGTATGTTACTCTGTAAGTGACAACTCAACATTAAGTTTCTCCATGAGCTTTCTTAACAGGACTACCATTGACAGAAACAACAGAATATTGTGAAAAGCTTTTATTTCAATCTTCTGTATTACAATAGCCACAGTTTTATTATTGCTTTTTAGAATTAATTAAGCACTTTGCAATTTACAACTGCTGGACCTTTTGTCCAGCATATGTGCTTCACTGATATACTGTGTAACATACAAACCCTTTTTATTTACATGGATTTCACGTTTCTTTAAAAAACAAGCTTGAAAGAACCTTGAAACTGTGGTCTACCAGACATTCATTTACTGTATGACAATAATAAATACATGTTTTTAAAAGTGCATTATACGGTGCTAATTCTTGTGAAGAATTCACTTTTACAAAATCCTCATTAGAAGGGAAATGCTCAATTTGAACACAGTGCAAGCAGTCAAGTTGTCCTGAGAAGATATAAATGTGGTGTAAGTTTACCTTCACAACACGTGCATATTAGCACTAAATGGCTTAATCCCGTTTTTGTCAACCAGGAGCCATTTGATGTTCATTACCGAGTGTGGCAAGAGAACCTAAGTGCAATTATCAGCTCTGCTGTGACAGGTGCCAGTGCTGGTGTGAAGGTTTAGCAGCTTAACCCGGAGATGGCTCTCAGCTCCACTGAGCCAGCAGTGCCAGAGAACTGCACTGGCACAAACTGAACTGCCAGCCCTTCTCCAGCAGCGCAGAGCAGCACAGAGAGCAAAAGGAAACTTGGAATAATGCTTCAGTATTTAGTATTCAAGCCAATACCCTGAGAGGCTGTGATGGAAGACAATAGAAGCCCAGCTCCAACTGCTGAGACATTCATCTCCCCAACCCTCTCACACTGTGCTATATCTGGAATGAACCTTTCTCCTGACAGCCTCAGCTTTACAAAATCTAACCTGGCAAGGGGACACTCAGGTCTGACATTTGCTAGCACATGACAGTCTGTCCTAGAACACAGCAACATCCTTCTGGCATGAAAGCAAATATTGCTCTGAGCTCCAGCAACACCCACTGTGAACTGGTGTCTGGTAAAGACGGGTTTTTATGGTGTGCTGTGTTTGCTGATGGAAGAACAGTAATGTGGCAGGGGAAAAAAAGGGGGGAAATGCTTGAAAATAGTGCCTTTTATTCAGCACAAATACTTCTGTGCATGTTCAGATAGGATTGAGCTTTCTGAGTACACTGCAAAAGGTGCTCAGCAGCTCACAGAATCCTCACTCCCCACTTTGGTTCCTCTGAAAGTCAAAGACCAATGGAATGAGGCAGCTTCCTCAACTGAAAAAACCCAGCTTTGCTAAATGGGTATCACAACAAAGAAGCAGCATTAAGTTGCCAGACAAATTAATTTCCTTGGGGTTTCTGCACTTCCAGAATTACTCAGTAGACTTTTCAGACTAATATATAATTGGCCATGGGTTGCTTACAACTGTGACTTTACAAACAACTTGTGATTTCAACAAATAAGCACCAATCCAAAATAAAATGCCCAAGTAAGTGGTCTGATTTTCACAGCATAGTCCTAAAACACAGCTCTTCTAACATCTCCAGCCAGACAGCTCTGAAAGTCTATGCTACAGATATATAAAGCTAAACTTTCCATGCAGTACTGATTATGTATGGGAACAACTATGGACAAGTTTTACTTAATAAATTTAAGCCTGTTGCAAATCTTAAACCACACTAAAACCACAGAACAAAAATAATAGAGCAAGGAGCATGGGAAGATGGTCTAACAGTGTTCCTGTGCTCTCCCTGCAGCAGAAGGGATTCTGTTTATGGGTCTGTGTAAGTAGCAGTTTACCAAATTAAGTGCTTTCAAGTTCCTGCTTGTGTTGCAAAGGCTGCAGTCTTGGGAGTTCAACTGTTTTACAATGGCAAGCAGATAAATAAAGAAGTCAAAGCTACTTCTGCAGTAGTTTTGGAACACTGGGAAACAACTATGATTCAGGGCTCTGGAATGCTATTCCAAGCCTCTCTACCCTGTACTATTTCCTTTCCTTATATATATATTTATATCATATCCATTTCTTGATCTATAATTTTACCAGTAACGGCAATAAAATCACAAGCATTCATACAGTGCTCTGTGACCTTCAACTGCACTTGCAACACCCAAGTCCAAAATTGGTCTTGTTTCTCTAAGTAAAAGCAGGTGCACCAGGAAAAGACAATTCCTGTATCACACCCTTGAGAAAAACCTACTTGGGCATCACTTGACAAAGGTGAGAACTTCCCCAGGCAGATCTGCCTTACACACACTTTGGTAACAATCACTCCTGCTGCAAGGAGGAGATAAGAGAAGGCACCTTTTGTTTCCAAGGGAAACAGAGGGGCTGATGGCACATTTTCATCTATGTTTTCCTCATAATAGCATTCAATTTCCAACTCAGATATTAATGGAAATATTTAACGTGGTTACATCATTAGTAATGTATATATATATAAATACAAGTACTCCCTACAGTGTCTGTCATCCAAATTATGAATAAATGGAATAGTGCCCTGACTTGGTGAAGTAATACAAACAAAATTAGAAACAAAACCAGTAAAGCCACACTGTCAACTTAGAAAATAAACAGTAGAAAATTGGTAAGAGAGATAAGTTAGAAACATTCTATGCAACCAAAGAGTATCACTAGCAACAAGAAATGTGTTGTTTTGCTCTCTGGTAGCCTCACAGCATTCCTGGGAACCATTCTGCAATGACTCATGCACTCAGAAAACCCACATGGCCTTTCTACGATTGTATCTCACTACAGATTTTGGCCCTTTTAACTTTCCCAGAGGTTTAGAGCAGTTTGTACAGGTCACTGGCTGCTTCCCAGCCTTGGGACACTTGGCCTACTTGGCCAGGCCTGGCAGGTTTCAAAAAGAAGACTGTTGCCATAGGAGCAGAGCCATGCCAAGGGACAGAGTGCCACCGAGACCACTGACATGCTCTGCACCGCTCCCTTTGTTCAGATAAAGTGGATCCAGCTCTCCTCACATTCCCTCGGCAGCTTCAGGGGGTGAGTCCTGCAGCTGAGGGTGTAGTTCTTGCCTCTGTTGTTATCCCAGTACTCCTGGCCGTTGACACGGTATCTTGCTGCAAACTGGACAAGAGTGCTCAGCTGAAGGAGGAAAGGAGGCACAGGAAGAAAGAAAGTGAACACATCCACCTGATCCTGCCCATTTTTTTCTGGGATGCTGCAGTCCCAACGAGCACACACCTCATGGACACTTTCCCACTGGTTGAAGGTGTAGCGCACAGACACCTGCTTCTCAAAAGCAACATTCCGAACCTGGATGGTGCCACTGAGCCCCAGATCTGAGCTGGTCACCCGTTCCAGACACACCTGCTGCTCCTGGAGTCGGGTTGAGAAATCCAGACAGTCTGCAGGCTGCTGGAAGTCAGGGACCAAGCATTGCATAGTAAACTCCAAGTTCAAGTTGCTGTACCAGAGGTCTGAATTTATGGAGAGCCTGGAAAGGACATGCAAAGGGATGGATGGATCCTCCCCAGTCTGGAAGACTTTCACTTCAGTGAGCTCCAAGCCTAAAGCATCAGCAAACCTGACCCTGTTCATGCGGCTCTGGCAGCCGGGCTCCTGACACTGCACTGCTGCTCTCTTCCTCCTCTCGGGTGATGTCGGCAGGGACCTCGCCCGCCGGCGGATGATGGGCCGCAGGACTGGGTCACAGCTGGAGGAGGTGTTGCTCGGATGATCATTTGGCTGGGGACTCTCCTTAGCTGGGGCACTGCTCCAAAAAGTCTTGCTGCTACTTGTATGGACTGCTGGGGGCTGCTGCTGCCCTCGTTTTACTGCTCCTTCAACCCTTAAGATGTTCTCATAGAGATCTGAGAGGTAGCTGGGATTCCTCTGAGGACGACGCACTTCCATTCTTAACTGGTGACAAAAAATCAGCGTTAACACTGCAGGTAATAATGAGCACTGCCCCTCTGAAGCGCTTAATTTGAGAGTGACAGCTACAGTAAGGTCTGAGGTTATTGCACTGGCTGCAGCAAGGATCACCTGGAACAACGTCACCTCCGAAGCAAGGGCAGGAGCCCGGCGGCTCTCACGGCAGCTGGCCGAGAGCCAGCAGCAAGGCGCTGTGCGGGAAGCTGAAGGCAGACTCACTGACTGCTGAACTCCAGATCGCTGTGCTGGCTGCTGGCCCCCAGGCTCAGGCTGGAAAGGGATTCAAGGCTATCACCGCTGATACTGGAGGAGCTGACACCCAGGCTGGAGAGCGACTGGAGGCTGTCGTGCTGGATGAAGGACTCCAGGCTGTCGGAGAGGTCGCTGGAGGCGCGGTGCCCGCCGAAGCACCGTGTGCCGGAGCCCCGGGCCAGAGGGGCCTGCAGGCTGTCCTCGCTGGCTGCGGCCGAGCCCACGCTCCGGCGGCAGCAGCAGCAGCACGAGCAGGGCGGACACTCCAGGCTGTCACACTGGATGCTGGGCGAGTCGAGGCCGGGGAAGGCTTGGAGGCTGTCGGGCGGGAGGGAGCCGGGGCTGCTGCAGAGGCTGGAAGGCGGGCGAGGGCTGCCGGCCGCGGCGCCAGGCTCGGTGTCGTGGCTGGCGGGGGACGGATCCGCGTTCGGCACCGCCACAGCGCCCATGGGCGGCGCGGCCCCCGCTGCAGCCCGGCCGGGGGAACAGCCCCGTGTCCCCGGCTGACAGCACGGCTGCTCTGCTCCACACCCGCGGCGCAAGCGCGGGGCCGCTTCAGCCGCTTCCTCCGACCCGCCCCGACCCGCCCCGGCCCGCCCGGCCCGGCCCCCACGCTCGGCTGGCGCTGCCGCTGTCGCTGCCGGCTGCGACGGACGGGGAGTAAGGGCAGGTACCCAGGCGGGGGCGAGGATCGCCGGGGAATGTGGGGAGACCCCTGAGTGAAGGAGCGGCCCTTGCGGAGCGCGGTGATAGCAGCGGCGGCGGGAGGAGCGGAGCGGGCTCGGCGGGCGCTGCGGGCACAGCTGCCATCGCTGCGGGCACAGTCTGCGCCTGCTGGCACCGCTGCCATCCACCGCGGGCACTGCCTGCTGTAACCATGGGCACAGCCTGCCACCATCCCGGGCACAGCCTGCCACCATCCCGGGCACAGCCTGCCACCATCCCGGGCACTGCCTGCCACCATCCCGGGCACTGCCTGCTGTAACCGAGAGCACAGCCTGCCACCATCCCGGGCACTGCCTGCATTAAGGGGGTGTGGGGGGGGGGGGGGCCCCGAAGGGGGGGCAAAAAAAAAAAAAGCCTGCCACCATCCCGGGCACTGCCCCGTCCGGGTCCGGCGCTCCGGGGCTCGGCTCCGCTGAGCGCGGCGGGGACAGGATGCTGGGAAGCGTTTGAGCGATAGGACGGGATCAAGTGTAAATAAATACTGACATTAATGACTGTAGATACAGAAAAAGCACTGCAATAGAAGTAAAGGTGCGTCCTTTGTTGTTTATCACCTGTCACATTTGCAGACCATGGTGAACCCCCGTGACCGTGCAGTTCCCTGGTACGGGGATGCAGTTCCCAGGAAGAAAGCAATGGATCATGCTCTGAGTATTTTTAGTAGAAGCTGATGAAACATTTGTTTTGGAAAAAAGAAAAAAAAAAATTAGGTATTGGATACAAAATTTGCATATATGCAAATTATATCGGAAGAGCGCGTTTTGTGACACAAAAAGGACAACTGAGCTCGCACAGCACGCAGGGGGTGTTGATCATCTGCTCTCGGCGAATTGGGAGCAGGAACACCCACCCGGTCGGGCTGTGACGCCCAGCCTCAGGCAGCACCTGGAACTGCGCAGGCTGGGCGGTGGGGATGGGGATGGGGATGGGGATGGGGATGAGCACATGACACTGCACGGGAGCTCTGGGAGCGCAGCCGAACCCTCAGGTATTTCCATGGATCGGGAATAGGAAATTGAACCATGCTGCTTCCCACTAAGCGAGTGCTGGGGGAGGGGATTGTTTTCCAGTACGGTTTGGTAGCTGATTATGTTTATCTTACTGCTTTAAAAATAGAATCACATCGGGAGGATTTTGTTTGTCGCCAGCATCTCCAGGACGTGGGGATGTCTGCATTGGATATACTGTGTCTCGCAAAGCCAAAAGACTGGAGCCGTTTGAAGATTATGTAACAGTAAAGGTGCAGATAGCCTTTGGAAAGAGGAATAATGGGACCAGGCATTCAGGAATATCCCTTATTACTGCATAGAGAGACACAGCAGAAGGAAAGCAACAGCCACACCAATGAAAACCACAAAGGAATGGTAAAGTAAGGAAATTAATTTCCCTTTTTATAGTTACTGGAATGTCGACATACTGGGCTTAGTTACTAAGTGCCTGGCTGTCCTGTTCCCACTGCCATCCTCTCCCCTGATCCCAGCCACAGAAATGATTGTGCAGGATGATCGTGCAGGTCACAAGGTCACAGAGGTGACTGCAGCAATGCTGGAGACACTGGACTTTGTTTCTTTTATAAGCTTTTGAATTTGTGAAATCCTGTGCTTTTAAAAACAAAATCTGACATAAAAAACCCAAGATCGAGATGTACAGCCTGGCAAATTGAACTGAACTGCAGTAATGCTAGATTAGACAGGAAGGCACAGTTTAATTATTCCTGTTCTGAAATGATATTTTAAAGCTTTCTGTTTGGAAATCAGTAATATTTCTTGTCTGTAGAGCAAACACTGTTCTTATTTTTACAGAATATGCTGATTTATTTATTCTGTGTGCTTACACAGAAACGTAAGTAGTTTATGTAAGGAAGCATGTTTTAGTTCTAAGCTGCCCAGATTAGTAATGCCATTCCTTTTGCTTTCATATGAGCTTTTTCTCGTAATAATATTTTCACTACCCCATTATAATATGAAATAGGGAATTTTTTTATGCCTTCATTGTGAAATAGTTTGTATTAATACCAGAAGAGACCTTATGCTCCCTGTTTACTTCCACTCCTTATCTTCAAAGTAATAATTCTTTAAATTTTGTTGAAAATATGCAAATGGGAAAGACAAGCAAGATTTGGCTTGCACTGACCTTCATATTGTACTTTATAATTAATTTTGGTAAATTGCAATAGGAGCACCTACCAGGTACTGTAAAAGTCAGTAGTATCTAGTCTATAATATTTATTATCTCCAAAGGAGTTTTGGGATGCTCTGACAGAGGATTCTATATAAGGGCTACATTCTATTATTATATCACCTGATAGAATTATTCACTTTTGCATTAGTAATATTAAAAATACAACAGTGCATTTATAGTATAAAAAGTAAAAGTGGCTGTGACATAGTTCTGATGAACTGTAAGTCTAAGAATAACTGCAGTCAACCCTTTTTTAAGCTCAGTTGCACTCTAAGCTTTTATTGTACTTCCATTGTGACACTCATCTAGGCTGCTATTTATATCTGATATTCTGTTTAATCCTTTGTGGTTACAGTAATGGAAAAAGCCATCCAAGCACCAAAGGACTAAACAAACCAATTTCTTATGCGAAATCTCCTCCTGGAAGATTAGGCAAAAATGTATCAAGTGCCATTGCAAAGGTAAATAATCCTCTTTTCTGACATAAAAAGGGTGCCTACTCTAAGCCAGCTTCTCAATAACATCACAAACTTTCGTGTCCCTTCAGATTTCTCATGACACTCAAAATGGTCACCAACCAAGTGTTTCTAAGAAGGGAAGAAACCAGCTGGATGGCAATAATCAGTCAAAAAGGTAATTTCATGTTAAGATTATCTGTTTAATTTGTAGTCATTTCCAACTGGTATCCAAAATGCTTGTGATGAAATTGTAGCTGCTGTGTTCTGCATTTGGCTTCACTGGCTCAGAGTTCAGCACTTATGAGAACAACAAATTTAAGTTATCAGGATGGAAACTTGCTATCCTGCTTTAGTGATTTCTCAGGCAAAGCCATAATAAAAAAAACAAACAACACCCCCCCCCAAAAAAAAAAAACCAAACAAACCAAAAATCAGTAGTAGGCAGTGTCATCTCTACCAGCAATAATTGACTTTGCCTCATTGTCAAATTTCTGTGCCAGTTTTAGCTTCAGTCATGGAGATCCTGTCACTGAAGGGGTGGCAAGATCTTTGTAAGCTGCTGCTCAAATATATTGACCATTCTAACAGAACATGAACTTCCTTTTCCTTTAGGATCCCGAGTGTTTGCAGCTCACTGCACAATGCACAAGGACCAAAGAGGAGTCCCCCAGAAAGGAGGCAAAATGAATCCTTCCTGCACAGGAGCTCCCCA
>CM031874.1:9288530-9345991 GCA_018697195.1 Certhia americana | reverse complement strand
CAGGAGCTCCCCAGAAAGGAGGCAAAATGAATCCTTCCTGCACAGGACCCCTCCTGGCACAAAGGGCAGCACACAAGAAAATTTCTGTAGGGCTAAGGATGTCCCAGTGCAGCATTTTTACTGCAGTAAAAAAGAACAATTGGGAAACAGTCATGAAGAGTACATTGCTGAAGCCAGTCCAGGCTCTTCGAAATGGCAAGAAGCATCTGTAGGTGAAATGTTTCTTGATTTTGAATCGGTACAAATTATTAAAGAAGATGCTGAAGATGATAGTGCCAGTGACCTCTCTGACTCGGAAAGGATTCCCATTCCCCCCTCTCCCTGCACACCACCAGAACTCATCCTCAGAGCTGAAGAAATCGACCCAGTTTGTTTGGAGCACATCCCTGAGATGGGATTCAAAGAATCCGAATATTACTACCCCGACTTCCTGCCCCCTCCTTTCAACTCGTGGGACTTGAAGCAGCTGGCCATCATTGCCCACGTGGAAGGGAGGACCGAGTTCCACCCCAAGCCCACGGGGGCCCTGGAGAAGTACCTGGAGCGCCTGGTGCAGCTGGAGTGGCTGCAGCTGCAGACAGTGCAGGGAGAAAAGGGCAGAGCCACCAAAGCCCGGCCCCAGACTGCCCCCGGCCCCACCCGTGCCCTCAAGAGCCCCGGGAAAGGCAAAGCCTTGCTCAGCCCTGTGCCCACCAGGCAGGCAATGCCCCAGGAAAGTGTTCCCAGGCTGCCCAGGAGCTGTTTGGGTCACAGGGCAGAGCCATACTCGGAGGAGACTCGCCAGCTGCGTTCCCATCCAGGTCACCTGAAACTTCCTGAGCGAATGGGATGTGCAGCATCTTCTCAGAGGCAAACTGGTGATGTAAGGAGTGAACTGAAAAAGAAACCAGCTGCAAAGCAGCAGCTTCTCAGTCTGCAGCCCCCCGAGAGCAGCTCCAAAGTCCAAAGTGTTGGTAACATCAGACCCCCTAAGCAAACTCCAGCATTCCACGGTGCAGCTGCTCCCATCAAAGGCTTAAAAACATACATGTGTACAAATCCAAAGAAAAATGGCAATGCCAGCAATTATGTTCCTCCTAAAAAACCAACAGCGGACAGGAAAATAAAAACAAATGGCACAAAGCAAACACCACGCAAATTTCAGTGAGGAAAAATTCAGTAGTGAGTGTTGATGCTTCTTGACTGCTAGAAATCATCTGGCCAGTGCAGAAGAATCTTTTTTTTTTTTTTTTTTTTTTCGCCATAGGAAGATCTTGAGAAAAATGTTCCTGACACGTGGTTCTGAGTCAGCACTGTTCATTTCTATAGATTTGATCTTAAGCCAGCAAGAAATGTTTTCCCTGAAGGCAAGTGTCTTCCGTTGGTCTTTCCTCAAAAATATTTATAATTGCTCAATGAAGATAACAATAGCACAGTGTGAAGTTTAGAGAAGTATAGAATGTCCTGTCTGCACCAGCTGAAGTCTGAGTGTTCCTTGTACTTGCCCTGCTGGCTGTGAGGGAACAGGGTCCATGCTCTTTCTCCTTGCCCAGATGTGCTTTTTGTAAGACAGGTTTGATTGTGATGTTTTTATAAAATAATGGAGCCTGTTATCTATGCAAAGTCAACACTAATTCTTCACAGAGGATGATGAATTTTTTTGATGAAATAGATACTATTTTTTTGAGAAGAAGAAGAGTGGAGATAATGTTTTGGAATATTTTAATGCAGAAATAATTCTTTTTAAGACAAAGTATTAGGGACCAGACAGCTTCAGTAATGACAGATTAAGAAAATGGAATGTGTATTTTTATACCCTGGAATCTTCACTGTGTTTACAGACAGCTTTCCTGGAAGTTCATTTTGTAGGCCTTGATGCTTTTTGTCATTTAGGGGAAATGACCAGATTTCAAATTGCACATGGATATATTTGAGTAATGCAAACTAAGGCTTTAGCAGAGACTCTGTGGCCTGGTTTTTAGAACTGAGCCTCTCAAAATGTAAAAACCAGACTCCTAGGGGAAGAATTTAAAGGGTGTTGTAAGTTCAAGTAAAGATATATTTTGATACAGAAGATACTATTTTTAGTCACCTGAGGTGACTCTTATTTATCCTGTGGTCCAGTCTAGCTTGGCTCCTTAAGGTTTAGGGAGGTGAGATGGGGAAATGTCCTACAGAAAAAAATTGTACAACCAAGATTGGGTCCTGTCCTTGAGCCTTCTGTCTTCTCTTGTGTCTGTGAGGTACAGGAGAATACAAAGGACAGTTCAGATAATATTCAACTGTCACCTTGATCTGTTACAATTTCAAATTCAAAGAGCAGCTGGGGACAGGATCTTGTTTAGATGAAATTCTAAAGAATGTTTCTTACTTTCACTTTAAAATCCTGGTCAGCATTTTCCTCCTCAGCCACCAGTCCCAATCTTCATGAGAAGTGAGCTGAGGTCTGATGGACCAGATTCTGCAAGTGGACCCTTCACATTGTGACAGAAAATGACAAAGTAGCAAATATTTATGAGTACATTATGTATATAGCTAAATTGCACTTCTCTTGGTGAGCTCATCTTGGTTTTAAGATGCTTAGCTGTTTCTTTTACTGTGCCTATCAGATCTTCAGCTTTGTAAAATTTCAAAGCATGAATTTATATGTAGTTTGAAAAGTGAGAATATTAAGAAATGTAGTAATAAAGTAGAGTATTTTACAGTACATAAAAACATTGCTCAGGAATAGTCTTAAGAAATATTTTTAGTGTTTTTTTTTCCTAGTCTGCTGGAGACCAAATGTGAAATTTCGCATCGGTAAAGGAAACGAATGTAATTGACAGTATTACATTTCCAGAATCAGTATTTGTAAAGTTACACTTAATATGAATTGTAGTTGCATGTACATTCAGCTCTATGCAATTCAAGTGAAACTTAATCTGAGATGCTCAAATCTTGGCTGTGTCAGAGGTGTGGTGGGATGGGACTGAACACCAGCAGCTGCAGAGGACCAGCACACCCCAGTATTGCTGTTTCACCCTTTTGTTTTGGTCCAGCCTCATGGATTTCAGCTTTTTTAGATGAAAGGTTCCCGCACCCAGTGCTAGTATTTCAAGTTCTGGCCAAATTCTGCAAGCCTGCCTTAGCCAAATTTTCCTGATTCCCATGAATAGTAGCAAAAAGGAGGAGAGCTGCTTTGCCAATAATCAGGATTTTAATGCACTGTTCTAGTTCACTATTATAAGCACCAAACCTGAGGTGAGCAGGATCCAGGCAATAATCAGAGTAGCATTTTTTAAAAACAAATTCTGTTAGATGCAGTAAATAATTTAGCATGTTGTTATAGCATTGAATATTGCTGGATGCTAAATTTTCTAAATTGAAGCTTTCCTGGGATATAAGGAGGGCATGTAGATACAAGCACATTTTGCATGATCACTTCTTTAAAAATAAATAAACCCCATTTCAATCAGCTGTGACCAGAGCAAAGGCACTGGGAAAAGTATTTTGTCACAGAGGTAGGAAGGTTTTAATGTAGTGTTTGTCATCTTATGGACACCAGTCTGTGGCTGGAGACTAAAAGGTGAAGCAGGTGGAGGTGGTGATGCCACTTCAAAGGAATCTGAAAAACATCACTGGGCTCCACGTGGGATGTGGCCAAGTTTGTGTCACATGATAATCACACCAGTCTAATTTCTGGCATTGATTTGATGCTTCTGACACGCTTGTCTTTGTTCACACACAGAAAGAGGAATTCTGTGCTTGCCCCAACAAACAGCTCTTGGCCTGAGCACACCTGCAAGGGCTGGATTTTACCCTGTTTCCATTTAACTTCACCATGTTCTGGGCCTACAGATGGAAAGAGCTCCTTCTATGAAGAGGACTATGGTTTATATTTCTTTCATTTAATATTGACAGATATTGTCTTTAGAAGCACTTCTGAACCGAGCAGAAAAAAATTATTCCCTTAAACACATTCAGTTTAAAATTAATTACTTAAGATACTTTCACTGCACTGTGTTTGTGTGGTTATTAGCCCTTTTTTTTTAGAAGGTTTAGCAATATGATCATGTGGATCTAAGCCTAGCAGTGATGATGCTTCTTGAAGAACAGATTACTGTGATGTGAGAGATTTAAACAGAGTGATGTATTTTTATTTTGTTAGAGAATGTAAAAGTTTAGTGTTCTGCAGTATTACCTACAGAACAAATATGCTCAGGTTGTATTTTAAATAAACAGCCAGACTCTGCTTCAGTTCCATGAGTTTGAACAACTCAGTTATTTTCAGTGAAAGAACCCTCTTAGAAGATATGAAGAAAAAGAATTTCACTCCAATATTTATAAACTGTTTTCCTTAGTAATTCTAATTATTTTTAGTGCATCACATGAAGAAATTTAAAGCAATACTGTTTTTCTCTTGCCATGTTCCTTTTTTCTCCATGGCTTGCATCTCATACTGAGGGCAGGAATGTTTTCCCACCTCGTTTTCAGTTGGATACAGCAATAATGCTGCAGGGAGGGTTGTGCTGATTCCATCGGGCTGAACTGTCCTGCCCTCATCCCAGCACTCTTCGTGTCCTTTCTGTGTTGTTTGAGATAACTTAATTTGTATTTGCCATTTAAAGGATCTTGTTAGAATTCTGAGAGAATTTTGACAGTTTTTTTCAGCCAGTATGTGCTTTTTTGGAGCTGATACTTTAAATTTCTACAGTATGAAATTGCCTAGAATGTACTATTTTTTGCCTTATTTTAAAGGTATTGAGCCTTTGTTGCTCCCATTGCATTAGTGGTTTTTTATCTGAAAAATAAAGACCACTGGAAGGACTGAACTTGATTAACTGAGGATTTCCAGACCAGCTTTAGATGTTGGTATTCATGTATTCCTATTTATTTGAACTTTCTGTGGATATTTTTGCTAGTAGTTCCATGGGAAAGTGATCTTGTCATTCAAAGGTACCGTTTATTTGCTACAATAAAAGTGAGATACCGCCCTCTTTGTTGCCGAGTTGTATTTTTTTCTCAAGATGGCACCACTGAATTTTCTTGGAGAAAATTCCAATCTTGCAGTGTCGGGTGGAGGGGGTAGCTCAGCAAATCCCGGCTCCTGCTGGCCAAGGGAAGCCATAAAAATACGGAATTTTCCTTCATTTTGGGGCAATTCCATCCGGGATCCAGCGCGGGGGAAAACCCGGACTGGATTTCTGCTGGAGTACGGAATGGAGTCAGTAATGGCGGGGGAAAACCCGGACTGGATTTTCCCTGGAGTACGGAATGGAGTCAGCCGGTAAAAGCGAAAACCCGGACTGATTTCTCCTGGGTCGGAATGGAGTCAGCGGTAAAAGCTGAAAACCCGGACTGGCTTTCTCCTGGAGTACGGAATGGAGTCCCGGAATCGCGAAAACCCGGACTGGATTTTCTCCTGAAAAGTACGGAATGGAGTCAGCCGGTTAAAGCACGAACCCCGGAATGGATTTCTCATGGAGTACGGAATGGAAGTCAGCCGGTAATCGTGAAACCGGACGGATTTCTCCGGGTACGGATGGAGTCAGCCGGCTGAATCGAAAAAAACCCGGACTGGATTTCTCCTGGAGTACGGAATGGAGTCAGCCGGTAATCGCAAAAACCCGGACTGGATTTCTCCTGGAGTACGGAATGGAGTCAGCCGGTAAAAGCGAAAACCCGGACTGGATTTCTCCCGGAGTACGGAATGGAGTCAGCCGGTAATAGCAAAAACCTGGACTGGATTTCTCCTGGAGTACGGAATGGAGCAAAATCGGGACTGGATTTTTTTCCTGCTGTATGGAATGGGTATAATTTAATAATGAACAGCGTGTTCATGCGTTCAGCTGAGGCTAATCCAGAGCAAAATAAAGGGAGGGAGAGTGAAATTTTTTCTATTTTCTATTGCTGACAAATGTCTTTGTTTTGCTATTTCTGTAATATTTATAGCAAGCTTTACAAAGCTCCTTCGTGAGATATCACACAACAATTTTACTCAAAACACTCCTGCTATTTGAGGTTTTCCTGCTGTCCAAGCCTTCCTGTCCTGCCCTGCTATTTAACCAGTTGCTGTTATTTGTGAGTTTTGGAAGATCCCCCCTGCCTTCATGCCCACACTCAGGTACCTATTTGACATGATCTATTGCTTTTCTTCTCACCTGAACAGGAGATCAGTTCTTCTCTAATTCTTCTTTCACAACTTCCAAAGTACTAAATTAATTCTTTCCCAGTTCTAAAAGGGAATAAACTTTATGTCCAGTAAAAGCAAATCACGAGAATGCTGTAAGAAGTGTTTTCAAAGAAGCCAGAATCTCTCCCCTGCTCTCACTGTTCCTTAATTTTTTAATTTCCTGCTTCCTTATGAGGTTTTATGTAAAACATATTTTTCCCACATTGGGAGGGAAGTTCATCTCCAGTTATACAAGTTCATGCTTGCTTGGTGGCCTTTCTGTGGAACAGGACATATCAACTTTCAAACAGGCTTTGACAGAACTTGCTGTCGTTTCAAACTCTGAAATCACAAAGAAGCAACTTTCCTGGGCATAAACCCAGGTAAACCCAGCTGCTATTGAAAGTAAAGTTGAGTGTTTATTATTAGCAAACAATGATGAAGTTATTGGAGGATGGCATTTCCAAGGAACTGTTGAATCAATTCACGTGTTTACAGTTGTAAACATAGCAATAAAAATTGCAGCCATTGCCCATTTATTAGGCTGGAAGTGGCAGGTGCAGACTGACTGAAGCAACCCAACACCACGGGAGGACTGAGCTTTGCTTGGAGCCAGTTCAGTTTTACAGAAACAACAGTTCAGTTTTTTCACTTTGTCTGACGGGGTGGAAATAGCTGTGGTCCTCTGGGGCTGCCCACAGGGCTGGACACTGGGGGAAATGGTGGTGGAAAAGCCTTGGGCTGTCGGGAGCCATCACACAACGTTCCACAGATCCAGCTCTGCTGCACCTGGATGCTCCCACCTCCCATGGCAGGATTTTCTCAGGTTCCCCACGGTCCTGCTGCACCCCTTGGAGCTGCTCATCATCCTGCTGCTCCTGCAGGTGGGTGTGGGCTGGGATGTGGGCAGGGGTCCGGCTGCACGGGGGGCACGGCAGGAGCACGGAGCCAGGATTTTCTCAGGGTGTTGAGCAGTAGGGTCAGAGGCAAGGGGCAGGAGATGGCAACAGAACAATCCACCTGAACATGAAGAGAACTTCTGTCTGGGTGGCTGGGGCCTGGAATGGGCTGCCCAGAGACGTGATGGAATCTCCTTCCCTGGAGACACTCAGAATCCTTGTGGACACAATCCCGAGTAGTTCTGAGAGGACCTGCTGGAGCAGGGAGGCTGGACCAGCTGATCTCCAGTAGTCCCTTCCCACCTGAACTCCTCTGTGAGCCTGTTTGTCCTTGCTGGAGTCTCTGAAACGGGCAGCTCCTCTGCCCCAGCTCCTGGGCTCAGGTCTCTGGGAAGAGCTGTCCAGGGCTGGGGACCCTTTGCTCATCCTGCTGGGAATACCGGAGTGCTCACACCTGGCTGGTGTTAACCATCATCCCCCCAGGAATTCAGTGGAGCTTCCATGAGTGTTTCTGTGGGATTCATGGTCCTGTACTGGGTCATTCCTTTCTAGCAGTGTCCCTGGCTAGACACTGTCCCTGTCCCTCCCTGGAATGGAGGCAGCTCTACCCTGAGCCATGGCCGTGCAGGTGAACAAGAGGAGTGGGGAAGCCAGAAAATACACAATTAAAACTTCCAAAATGATTAAAAATGACTACACATAGAAAAGGGGAAAACAGCTTCTTCAGGGGTTCCAGCAGGGCTGAACCTGGAGCAAATCCAACAAAGACAACTTGCAAGTGCCAAGTTGCAGCCTTGCTTGCTGTTTTCACATTACGGAGCTTTTTTCTATGTATAAACAGCTCCAAGGCTTACTGGTGAACGCCTTTCATTACTCAGCAGGTTTATAACCATGACAATTTTACAATTTATTCTTCAGAATAAAGTCAAGAGATAAAGGCCTTTGGCTATGTCTGGGCAGGCAGAGATCTGTTCCATTTTTGGAAACATTTGATAGGATGAGTGATAGGATATACCCCAAGATTTCCAAGGGAAGTGTCAAGAAGTAGGAGAAAGGTGTCCAAGTCACCTGTGAGCTAATGGCAATGGTTTAATTTGAGCACTGTCATAGTCCTTGGAGGTGAAGATTTCCAGTAAAAAAGCAGTGTTTGAAGCAGGGAAGGACACTTGCATTTATACAGAAAGGCATATTGTGCCAATTTGGGTGTAATCACCCAAATTTATTTTACTCATTCAAGTTAGAGATTTTGCTGCAGTGATCACCTTCTGGTGAATCAGTTGTGTTTGGAACACCTCAAGTCACTCCACAGAGCCCCTGAGACTCTGAAAGCCTCCCCAGACTTAACTCTTTTTTGAAAAAGTCAGTTTATATCCTGTCAATACCAAAAAACTTCTAAAGGAGCACTGGACACAGAGAGTCAGTGGTGAATATTTAAAAAACTGGAGATACTTGATTTAGGAAAAGCCAGAGAGATATCAGCCAAAGACTGGTATCTGCATGGACACAGCATTTTTGTGGGGTCTGCATCACCTGGCCAGAGGAATTGCTCTCACAGCTCTCATGGCATTCATTTAGAAAGAGATGGATGATATTTGTGATGGTATTTGTGGAGTTAAGGGTTACATACAATTCAATACAATACTGTCAAAACTAGATCAATATGTTTATGTGAAGGAAAATTCCTCCTAGGCAACACATCAAGATTTTCTAGTGACCCACACTTGTCACAATCACTTTTCTTCTTTTCACAAGGTTACTGCTGCTGACAGTTTTTCTCATGAAATTGAGAATTTCAGTTTAACACCAGCCATCAGAAGGAAGAGTATTCAGGTTTGTAGTCAATATTATATAATAACAGATACACAGCAGCTAACTGTGCAAACTGTGACACTAAACCCTGGTTTTTATCCAATAGTGGATGGATTCTTATCAGTCAGACAGTCTGCAACCTCTGAAGCGAACAAAAAGGACCTGGATTATCACCACCATTGATGTTCAAGAGGAGGACAAAGGACCATTCCCCAAATATGCTGGACAGGTACAAACCACCTTGTAGGACAAGCTCTGCCTGAAGTTCAGCAAGGCATTCATCACCTCAGGTTGTACAATAAAATACCACAGGCAGCTGAGGGCAAGAAGTGTGCATGGAAAAGCAACTTTTAAAAAACTTACTCATCCAAACTTGTCTAATTTCCACAGAGATGGGTAGAACCGTGAGGTGGGAGGGATTTACTGGTCCTTCCCATGGGAAGTTGTGAGGACACACAGGGGGAAAAGATGCTGGAGTAGGAATGTAAGAGTGCAGGGTGCTGCAGACAGGGAGCTGTGGGGTTGGCTGAGACCAGGAGAGGCCCCATCTGCAAAGGGGAGAAGGGCAGGAAGACAATCAATCTACATTTTTAATTCTGTTCATTCTTCCCTGCTCATGTTGCACTTTTCCAAAGCTGTTCAATAACAGAGCATATAACACATCACTGAAGTATCTGATCAGTGGCCCTGGGGTGGATGAGGATCCAGAGGCTGGGCTGTTTTCCATAGAAGATGATGCCAATGGACACGTGTACGTCCATCGCACCATCGACAGGGAGAAGACCCCGGCTTTCCAGGTAACACACCTGGACAGGACACTTCCACCTGCCTGCAAAGATTACTGCTTCTCTCATGGCTAGATGCTTCACAGAAAAAAAAGACACACCTATAATAATATTAAATGGGTATTTTCATGACTTGCTTTTCTCACCTGGCACGTATAAATAGCTGCTAAATTGGTTGGCTCAGCGAAGACCAATTAACTTCTGCATCACTATTCATTATAAATCTCTGAATTTGTCTGAAATCCCACAAATATTTCCACACTTCTTTTCAGTCTTCTCTCTGGGATGACCCCTGATCATAACCTAAAAAGCTTAAAAGGCTGTTCTGAAATTCCAAATCTGTTACAGCTCTAGTGGCCATGAGAGCCACTAGAGTTGTAAACACAAGCTCCTAATCAAGAGAATGCAAGCAGAGTCATGTGTTACAAAAACTGGGTAATCCTGGAGGAGCTGCAAACCTCTGTTACTGTAACTTTACATAAGAGGAAGCATATGTTTCTCCTTAAAAAGCAGAAAAGTGTTCACAAGCAGGAAGTGCAATGAAAGAAATGTGATAACAAGTTTATGAATGAAATATGGGAGTGTGGGTTTGTTTTCCTCCTGAAAAAAAATTTTCAGTCATGGTCTCCTTATGTTTATTCTGTAATGATTTCTATTAGGGTCTCTGTGGATTAACTGCACTCAAATTATAGTTTTCCATGTGGTTTTCTGTGCAACATCTTGACTTTTAGGTAGCCATTTCAAATAATCAATTTCCAGTAAAAATCTTTTTTTTACCTATAAAAATATTGTTTGAGGCCCAGGATGACTATTACAAATCTACTACTTTTATGAGGTGAAATAATGTCTTAACCATGTGATTGAAAGCCAACGCTAAGCAAATTTGACTGAAGCAGCCTCAAAACAGAGGGGTTTTTGTTCTCTTCTGATATCTAAATGGTGCTGTTCAGTTCTTTCTGATGTCTGTATTGCTCCTCATTTAGATTCGTTTTGATATTGAGGACAGAAAATCTGGTGAGCTGTTGGACAGCCCTATATTTTTCAGGATAAAGGTTAAAGATATCAATGACAACGCACCTGAGTTTTCTATGGAAGAATATGACACTAAAATAAGAGAGAACCACAGTAAAGGTAAGTGCCACCCAAACAAGGATTACTGCTGGTTTGTGTATGACTGTTCTCTTCCTAACTCCTTCATTGCTATTATCCCTTTCCTACTAAATCTGTTACTCTCTGCCTTTTACTTAAACACTCATGAGTTTAGGGACATTTCCCTGTTTCCTATGCTTCAACCTCTTGTCTGATTAGCTGCAATGTCCATTAGAATATTATTGAAGACATTTTGGAAAAACTTCAAAGATGTTTCTTTTAAACTACAAGCCAAGACTGCAGCACATTGATCTCAGCTGTGCATCTGGAAGCTGCACATGCACCCAACTTCACTGAAGGTGGTCAGACACTGCTCAGAAACACAAAGGCTTAGTCTGGGTGTGTACACATGTGATGTCAACTCCTCAGGAGATGACATGAAAAAATAGCACATGTTTTTGAGGAAATAAATCCAGGAGTGTGGTAATTCTGTAGTCTAACAGTTCTTTAGGCAGATTTGCCACGCAAATGGAGTAGTGGCCAGAGTCTGTGCTGGGATAACGTGGCCATGAGAGAAGTTGTAGTTTTTCTTAGGAGTTGTGTGTTTAAGAACTTGTGGACAGGCCTGAGAACTCCACACTGAGACTAAACACACCTATTAATATCTCATTAATTCTTCATCCTAGATGACCCAGTTATCCAAGTCACAGCCCTGGACAGAGATGAAGCAGGCACTGTGAACTCACAGGTGTCCTACTCTATAAGTATGCAAATGCCCTCTCCAGATGGACTCACGTTCAACATTGATCCGACCACAGGATCAATATTTCTGTCAGGATGCCTGGATTATAAGGTGATGTTTATTTAGCATCTTCTCATCATTAACGCATGACACATGTTCAGTACACAGTTACCAGGTACAAGGGGAAGGAAAGTCTCACATCCAGCCATGGCTGGAAAAATGTGGGAACTGCTTCTCAGCTAAGTTTCAGGAACTTTATTTCTGTTTTTCAGACTGCCAACTCTTTCAACCTTCTGATTAAAGCCAGTGACCATGGAAGTCCCCCTCTGTCATCTACTGCAACAGTGACTGTCCTTGTTGAAGATGCAAACAACCACCTCCCTGTATTTACTAGTGATAACGTAAGGGAAAACATTCACTGAGCCTTGCTAAGCACAGTTCAGTCCTTCCAACTGCTAAATTCACTCAGCAGTGGGAATGGGAACTCTCAGAGCCTTGCAGAATCAGGGCAAAACTCGTGCAAATGAGATCTGTCAGATGAAACATCTCTTAAAGCACTAAATTTAGTTAATTTTCTGTGTACATCACTAGAAGGTTTTTGTGTCACTGGAAGAATAAGGAAAATGACAGACCAGCTTATTCTGACATCTGGGCAGCTGAGGTGCTGATTGCCCAGAGAAGTGCTGGATGATCCACTTCTGAAAGTGTCCCAGATCAGGCTGGGCTGGGCTCTGCCCCACCTTGTGAGAGGTGTCCCTGCCCATGGCAAAGGTTGGAACTAGGTGACCTTTAGGGTCCCTTCCAGCTCAAACCATTCCATGACTACAATCTCCTCTTTTTTTTACAATCCACCAAAACAAACCATCCCAACCAAACCCAGCATATGTATTCAGAATGCTGAGTCATGTCAGATGCTGGTCTGTGTAAATATTGGAGGTTGTAAAGAGCAGCAACAGATACAATAGGGTTACAACAGTGTGTACAAAGTGAAACAAAAACAAACACCTTCACCAGTATCTCCTACCTGGTGTTTGAAAGACCTGAGCTAATAATGTTATATCACCTGCAAAAATAGGTTTACACAAGAGTAATCAACCTATCTAGTAAAATTCCGACCTCTCTCCCAGATATTTGTTCCCTCTCTCTGAGTATCATCCTTATTGCATTTTTAAAAGTTGTGATGCAAGAACAGTGCTGTTTGTATATTAGAAGGCAAGAGTCTGACTTTTCAGCTCTCAACCACTGACCAATTCATTATAAGAAATAAAGACGAACAAATTACATATTATTGCTACCTCCTTAGGTGATTTAATTGGCATTTCTCAGTCTGTCTATGGAGTGAATGCTAGTTTAGGTGGCTACATTGTACCATCAAAAAAATTAAGCCATTGTGAAGAGATTATATAAGATAGATAGATAGACAGACAGATAGATAGATAGACAGACAGAAAGATAGCATCCTTATTTCCTTCCTTTTCCTTCCCAGTACCATCTGCAGGTTTCAGCAGGAGAAGAACATCCAGCTGTGTTACGGCTCCAAGTGGAAGATAAAGACTCTCCCAACACTCCAGCGTGGAGAGCAAAATACAAAATAACAAAGGGCAATGAGAAGGAGCAGTTCACCATCGAGACAGATCCAGCCACCAATGAAGGCATTTTGAGTGTTATCAAGGTGAGGAGATAATAGCAATATATAAGCTGAGCAATGCAATGTGGCATGTGGCATGTGACGTTCAGGGTCAGCTGGGTTGGGTCAGCTCAGCTCACCTGTGTTCCAGGTAAACAGGCGTGACTGCCAAAACAAAGGTCATAACTGCTAATAAACTGCTAAAAGGGCATATCTGCTAATTAAACTGCTTTTGTCTGGGGTTTTCAGCCTCTCAGCTATGAAGGTGACCCTGAGATGACACTCGTCATTTCTGTGGCAAATGAAGAACCATTCTTCTGGTGTAAAAATGGCATTGTGATGATCTCTGATCTGGAATCCACAAACACAGCTGTGAACATCAAGGTCTTACAGTCCCAGCGTGCTCCAAGGTTTCATCCTCCTATACTTACTGTCCAAAAGGAAGATTCAATGAAGCCTGGGAGGGTATTTAGAAAGTATCCTGCCACATATCCACATGATGTGCCAAAAAAGATTAAGTAAGTGGTGATGTTCCAACTCTTAGAATAAGAAATAGCTTAGGAATATGAAGAGGTTTACAAGTTTAGTTTGGTAAAATCCATTTAAAATAATAACTTGTAATTTTCCCCTTTCTTTTTCAGATATGAACTAGCCCATGACCCAGATGGCTGGCTGAGTGTGGATGAAAACTCTGGTGTCCTTACTGTGGCAAAAGAATTTGATCAAGAATCCCCCTTCTTGAACAACAGCCTGTACACCATTATTGTTCATGCTACTGATCATGGTGAGCAGCCAGACAGAGAATACTCAAGCAGTTTGGTTTTTTTAGACTGCAAGATGAGATGCATGTTGAACATAAAAAGCTAGCAAGACTAAGGATCTAGGTGGTTAAAGGATAACAAAGCACTCTAATATTAGTTTATAACTTGTGCTATGTGTGACTGGTAGGATAAACCAGACCTGCCCCTGGACTGGCATTTGTCAAAGCCCAGCTGTGAGTGTTTTTCTGTTTCTTTTGCTCCTGCCCAGGCAAGCCCCCACAGACTGGTACTGGCACCATCCTGCTTTATTTATCTGACATTAATGACCATATGCCATCATTGGTGGCTCCTGCTTTAGATGTCTGTGACAAAAAAGAAGGGACACCTCTCATTATAGAAGCCAGGGCTGCTCTGGCCCATTCACATTCAGGGCCATTTAAATTTGAGCTGGCTGAGGACTCTGAAGATGTGAAGCGTAACTGGACATTAGGAAGGAACTTTGGTGAGTTTTTCTTTTCATGTTCTTCCTGAGTTTATTGCCAATTGTGGGCCCTCTGGTTATTTCACTGTCTCTTACCTTTATGGTGTGTTACTGATGAGTCTCAGTGAGGCTGAAATGATGGGAAAGAAGAGCTTTCAAAAGATGAAGTTATGGCAATTTGTGAAAACTGACATTGCTCTCCATCTCTGCTGAGGACAGGACCAGCAGCAATGTGCTCAAACTGCAGAAAGGGGGATAAGACAGCTGAAGAACCAATTCTTCACCTGATTAACTACCTAAGGAATTCCAGAGGTTGTCAGGGAGCTGTGCCAGAGTGCAGCCAGGCTGGGAGAGATCTCTGCCCAGCAGGCTCGGTGAGGTGATAAAGTGGGATGTAATTTAGTCCTATTTACTATGGTGCATTAAGGCTGGAAAAAGTACTTGAAATTGTGGTGCATATGAGTTTCCTTTATCAACACAAGGGTCTGTAGAATATTCAGCTTCTTTCTGTGAGTCTTGAAATGATTCACTTGTCTTTTTAGGGCAGTCAGTTGAACTCCTGATGTTAAGAAGCCTCCCACAAGGCAGCTACTTGGTGCCCATCATTATTCAGGACAGGCAAGGATTTTCCACAAGGCAGAGCCAGCACATCAGGCTCTGCTTTTGCCCAGATGGACACACATGTGAATATTCACCAGTTCTACAAGCAGCAGTGGGACTTGGAAGTGGTGCCATTGTGATAATACTGATGGCTTTCTCATTACTACTGAGTAAGCAACCTCCTAATCTTAGATATGCAGGTTCTCTGTCATCTGACCACTGGGTCTCATTGCAATTGCAGCTCGCGAGCTCAAATCTACTAAAATCATGATTGTTTTGCATCTGGAGGATGACTGGCAAATGTAAATTGTATTAAGCTAAACTCTAGTACAATGTAGCAAGTATTTTTATTTGTGTTGGATACAATTGAATTTTTTTTCAAAAAAATTTTCTTTTCTGTGTCCTGGCAAACTGAAAGTAATGAAATTCTCCCATGGAGATTAAACTTGTTCTAGAGCTGGTTCCTCTGTACCAGCTCATGTTGGTTAATGCTGGAGAGAAGAACTGCTGATTCCTTACCTGAAGAAAAATTAAGATTGTCTGAGCACTGTTCCTGTGGTTACCTGTTCACGATCTGTCCTGTCTGCCTGCTCAGTCTCACCATTCCAACCAAGAATTCCACCTGCACAGCTGCATTCCTGGGGTTTCCCAAGGGAGCTCTTTTGGAAGTGGGCTGGGAACCTCTACCCCCATTGTGGTGAGCCAAACCCATCTATTCCCAGTGACCATTTCACCTTTCCCTTTCTCCTTTACAGTCTCCAGCATCATGCTGTACTGGTGTTACAGGTCAGGGGGTAAAAGCAAAGCCATTGCTCCACCCCAGGAGGGTGTACAGACTTTAATCAACTACAATGAAGAGAGCAAAAGTTCTTTTTCTGAGGTGAGTGTGACAGCATCCACAGTACCCCACCAGTGTTGTGTGGCTGAATGTGCTACTGATCATCTTTTTAATTATGTTTCCTCTGGTTTTGGTACTGAGAAAAAATTGCCACTAAGCCTCTCTGGGGGGCTGTGCTCTGCATGGGCTGGGTAATGGCACTCTGGTGTAATGGCACCCTTGCCAGCTCCCTGCTCCAAGACACATCTGGTGACAGACTGTTACCACTCCTACCCTTTTTCAGCATCAGCAGGACCTTCCCAGGTGCCTCATCCTGCTGGTGAATCTGACAGGTGAGGAAGCACAGCATCTCCTGTCACTCTACTACACACACAACCTGGTGTGTGCAACAAGGGAGTAAATAAGAGTGGAAAGTGGAATAGTCTGCAGAGGTGTGATCCTCCCCACTTAGTTCAGTTCCTTATTAACACCATCCCTCTCCCTGTGTGCAGGCTGGGCAGGATATTACACGTGGTGCTACTCCAACATCTGTGTCTGTGGAGGCTGGAAAAGAAGTGATTGCTGAGGTAACTGCCTGGTTCTTGATGAAAATGTCCTTTTTATACCAAAGGAAGTGATATCCCAAGAATTAGGTCTGGTGTTAATAACAGTGGGAAGAATGCAGTATCATTCAATTAGAAAATAACTGTCCCTTTTTGGAGTAACTGGAGAAGGCAGCACAGAAGAAATGGAAACAACAGAGAGAAAGATAATTAGAGTTATTTGTAAGTGAAAGAAATGTCAGAAGGTGGCTTTATGCTGCTCACACCTGAGATAATGTGTCTGTATTCCAGACTGGCTGTTTCACTGGCTATGAGACATCCCAAGCAAGACACCTGGATTGCTTCATACAGACAGTGGACAGAACACTGGCTCAGGTAAGAAATGAGAGTTGAACTCCTCCTGTGTCAAGTTTTGGAAACACAGGAGAAAGGGCTTCCAAAACTGGACAGCTGCTGTGAGCTCACATCCCAGAAGCACTGCAGTTGAAAGCAAGGGATATATTTGGGGGGAAAACATTCAAGACTTTGTTGAAAATACCATTTTTTCCTTGACTGAATTGTCCTTCAGGTTGGAGAAGTGGGGCTAAAATGCTTTCTGTGCCTGAACAGGGTTAAAATTTTGTCACTTGCTCTTGCACTTCTGTGCTGTCAGGGAAATTCAAATTCCTCTTGCCTTGCCCTGTCTGACCTTGCATGTTTACAGTCCTGTCCTTTGCCCTCCCTGGTCAGACTGCAGGCCCTACCAGCCAAGGTCACTTGCCAGCTCCCTGCTCCAAGACACATCAAATGCCCTTTGCTGCCCCATTTGTACCCTAGGGAAAATTCAAACTCTGGAATTTATACAGCTGAGACCTTCTGTAGGACTTTTCCTTGTCAGACAAAGACTTATATTCTTCCCTGTAAATTCCTGCCTAACTTGCATGCCATGATTTCCTTTAATTTTCAAAACGGCAGTAGGAACTTTTGTGCTGACTTGCATTGTTTCTTCCCTTCTTCAGAAAGTTTATTACCAAAGCACACTGGAAGATTATGGGGACATCTGTGACCCTTGCAGTTACACTGAGGAAGGGGAGTTAGAACCCAGTAACTCCCCCTGCTCCATCTCCATTGTCAGTGAGGATTTGCCTGATGATTTTTTGAACTCTCTGGGACCAATGTTTTCTGCTCTGGAAGACATCTGTCAGAAGTGATCTCCATCACTCAGTTAATATCAGAAGGCTGTGACTGTGGTGCTGCAAAGGCTTCTGGCAGGAGCAGTGACAATTTCAGAAGAAAAGGACCATCTGTGTCCTGTTTTGTCCATGTGTTTGCAGCATGAGAACTTGGCCTTTCATTCTTCCTGCCTTCACTGTTTCATGTGGGCAGCCAAGAAGCTGATGTGTCTCGAGGGTCCACTCTGCTTTGCAGAGATGATGGGGGGATTTGGGCATATTTGTGAACGCTGGCACAAATAGAAGGTCTGATATTAAGGATCCTCAATTTAGTATGCAAAGGAAAAAAAACAACCTAGATCAACTAGGTCTGAAATTCCAGGCAGACTTCCAGATGGAAATAAGTCAATTTTGAAGAGAGAAGGCAGTTACCTGCTGGACCAGTGTATAGTCCTTCCTCCAGTAAGTGGCCCCTTTAAATCCAAGATTAAGTTCAGTACAGTGCCATATTTTATATTCTTTATATATGACAATGAAACATGGAAGAGAAAGTTCACTTCTCCTCTGGGTTCACACACCTGGGACAGCTCTGCACCATCCCTCCTTTAGCATGAAAGAGACACTTCTGGTGCTCGTGTTTGTGCTGGCATCTGCTGGCTGTTGGTATCATGGCACTGCTGTAAATAATACCCCAAATGCTAAGAAATTGTTGTCAGACAAGGTTATTCCTTTCAATGAAATAACTTCCTGCTCTAAATTAGCCACAAGTGCCTCTGAGGGGGGAAACTCGTGGGTTTCCTCAAGCCCTGCTGATAAAACAGATGAATTGATAAATAAGGGATGGTATCAAATTTCCCTATCAGGAAACCACAGATGTGTTACTTTTAAATTTTGAGGTTTGGACATGTCTAATTGTGTGATTGAGCTCTGCTCAGTTATGGCATGAAGGCTATTGATCTTACAGAACAGAAATGGGGGAAGAACAGCTCAGGAGACTGTTCTGCCATTAGGTAAGTTATACATGCAGGAAGTGTTGGAATTTGTTACAAATCTTACTCCTGTTCTATTACAATTTTGTGCTGAAAGAAAAATGCTTTGCCTAAGGCAAACACTAAGTCTGGGAGCTAAGACAGTGTTCTTGTGTTTCAAAGTTTACTTAAACAATAAATTATGCTTTCGCTCAGATATTATTAACTAATAATTCAAGGCTGGGAACTTCAGTCAAGTGTGATAAAAGAATTTGGCTGAGTGGCAGGCAGCCACGTTCTTGTAAATGCCAGCAGCAAGATCTGTTTACGCAATAAATCACTCCTGTGATAAACTGTCCTTAACTTATAACTCCAGATGGAAGACTTCAAGACAGGCCAGTGATTTAGCAATGCTGCAAATACCTGAGGTGACATTTTTATTGCAGATGATAACCAGATTGGTAAGATTAGAGTTATGCTGTGTGTAGCTGTTTCTTCTGAAAATTACAGAAGGCTGAAAATAATCATGGAAGCATCCTGTGTGTTTGCTTGTGTAAAATCCTGTTGGGTTTGGAGCACATCATGCCTGCAATCACCCAAACATGAGATGTGATCAGACCCACGGTTGCTAATGTTGGTAAAGTTCTTGCATGGGACAAAAATACCTGTTTTAATGAAACACTATTTCTCAAATGACAATGTTCCCTGGAGGTTGTCACAATTCCATACCCTGTGCCCACACAGGAGGTAACACTCAGTATTTCAGCTTCTTCAGGGATTTGAAGACTTGTACACACTAAGCTAATACGGCTTCCCAGCACCATTGTGAGATAAAGATGCAATATTTACACCTTAAAGAGCAGAAATTTAGGCTGAAGGAGCTGCTTGGTTGACCACAGTCACACAGAGAGCTGTGGCAAACTAAGGAGTGGCACTTATCAATGGTGCTGCACGAGTATCTTGCCCTTCATCAATGATGTCGACTTTTGCAGCAGCTTTTAGCCCCTTCCTTTTGAGCATACCTGAGGGAAATATTCTCTGCTGCAGTCACTTCAAACCAGTACAAAATCTCTACAGTCTGGGAGCAAACAGTGATGGAAGCAGCAAATAATTAAACCCTTCATTTTATGGGTTTAATATAAGGGACAGAGGCATAGCTATTCTAAGTCAGCTCCTGTAATTTCAAAGAGACTTGTAGAATGGATTTAGATGGTCAGAATTCCCTTTTGTCACTGTAATAACTGAAGTATCATTATATTCATAATTCCCACCAAGCCCTGTCATTTATGCAACTACCTGGCCAAAAATACTCCTCTTTTTTCCCACTAAGTGTTTGCAGTCAGTAACTTGGTGATGTGAACTCCTGTTAATGACCACTGAATACTTTTATGTAGGAATGACAAAACATGGTACAAACACCCAAATAACCACTCAAACTGCTGGAAGCTGTTATGAATCCTGTTGCCAACACTGGGACAGGAAATCTGTCATATATCAACTGGGGGGATCTGGAACACAGCAAAACTCCAGCACTAAGTCTGGGTTGTAGGTATATGTGTCAGCTCCATATGACAATTACTTCTTTCTCCATCTGTGCATGAGGTTTGAGTTGACGTTTTTCCTCAAAGGGGAGTTAAGGAAACCTAAATTTGATTATTATCTCCCATTGTTTTGAAAACTAGAAACTTCTGCTTGAGACATCTGTAAGTTTTTAGAGGAGTTTGGCAGAAAGGAAGGCCAGGCTGATGAGGAACAGCTTCACTAACAAATTACTACAAACAAAAAGGTTTATTTAGAGGCTTTCATGAGGAACAGCGATTACTGAGAAGTGAAAATGAGGCATAAACCCATGCATTTCTCCCCTACATCACACATTTGCAGCAATCACACTTTTAAGGCGCTATTGCAGGCAGCTTCTCAGTGAATGGCTCTCAGCTATGAGAGGCAACCCCAGGAGACAAACCAAGGGGGAAGAGCTGGAGACAGCAGCTTTACTTCTGCCACCTCACACTGGATATTACCCTGATAGCCCAAGCTGCTCCTTTGTCTCCACGGGGTGTGAGGGAGAACCATCATCCCATCACCCAGGGAGCTGTCAGAGCTTCACCTGGAGGCTGGTGCCCTGTCCCTGCTGGACTCACACCATCCCTGCAGTGCCTCACAGCAAACCTGGGCTGACCTTTAGCCTGACAGGTGCCACATTTCTTCCCAAGGCCCCGTGCTTGTGCTTTCTGTCCCCAGGCCAGGCAGAGAACTCGAGCAGTGCACACAGGACCAGCCAGGAACAGCCCCCAGTGCTCTCTGTGCACACCCAGCTGTGTGTTATCCATGGCCCCAGCCCAGGCTTGGCTCATTCCCACTGGCACAGGGCCTGTGTGAATCCTCTGGCTCCTTCAGGGTCTGCTTTAAACTAAGTACCTCCATGGCTTGCTGTTTTCCCTCTGCTGGAGTGTTTCAATTACCTGTTCACAGTGAGAGGTCTAATCAGGACTCCTGTGAGCCCCCATTACTTCTGGCCCCTGCTGTGCCCAAGCCAGTGGGAGTCCCAGCAGCACAAATGTTTATCTCCGCACAATCTTCATCTCTGTCTTTGTTTTGCCTCGTTTATAAAGATCTTACTTAAAAGCAAATGACACACAATCAGTAAAGGGGAAATTAATCATGCTGGAAACCAAAGTTCTGACACTGAGTTTTAAAGGAAACAAGAGACACTGATCACAGGCTGGTCCTACAGGAAGGGAATGTCAGCACGCCAGTGATAAAGTCTTTTTGTCTCAGACAGAAAGCTTTTCCCTGTCTGCTATTTCCTCTACTCTGCTGAGCAATGGCATCCCCTGGGATCTCTGGGCTGCCACCGAAGGAGTATGAGTTTTAATCAAATCTTGCTGTGCCAGTTTGGGGTCATTTTCTTCCCTCTGAAAGATCCATTTGTCCTGATTAAGGTTTTCCAAGAAGTCACTTAAAGGACAGATAAATGGCAAGAGAGTCTACAAGTGAAGGGGAAACCACATGCTGAGAGGGTTATAATTAGTTCCTTCTATTAATGCCTTAGGTGTTGTTGTATTTCACAATCCTAATAATTAAACACTTAGTAGCAGAGTGTTGGATTAGTGGTTAAAAAGCTCCACAGACCAAGGTGGAGGCTTCTCTCAAGGTTTTCTGACAGCGAGTAGGGAACAGACGTCCTAGCACGTGTGGTAGTGGCAAAGTTTCCCAACTGAGCTCAAAGGCTGTGATCACCTTCAAAGAAACTGGAAATAGGCTTTTCCTTTTTTAACATGTGCTGATGCTGACGACTGAGAAAAATGAGAGATTTATGCCATTACAATGGCTTTCCATTTCAGCCTGTAATAGCACTTGGACAGAAAACTGGTGATTGGGGAAAATTGAGGGAAGGCGCATGCAAAGCACAGTCACAGGTGCTGAACATTCCTTGTGCTGCTTCTGCTCTTTGCTCTCCCATTATTTCATACCATTCAAAAGTGGTGAGAAGCCTTCACAATGGAAACATCTGCTCCTGTTAGAGAAACATGGCCCGTTGACCTGGACCTGCCCAGCACCCTCCTTGATGCCTGGAATAACAAAACTCTCAATGTCTACTGTAATTACCAAATTCTATCCTGAATGCACAATTCTTAGGGACTGGGCATTTCTCAAAAACAACCAGAAGGCACTGGAAAAACGTGAATATTTGGCATTTCAGTTGCCCAATTTGTTTTTCCTAACACTTGTGGTAGGAATCAGCTATTCCCAGTTACTCTGTGAGCTGTGAACTCAAACTCAAATTCACAAAGTATTTGTTACTCTGAAGGATAAACCCCATCATTTTTCTCTCCTCTGTCTGTGCCACCTCTCCCACTGAGGATGCTGCAGTGAAATGCAGTTTGCAAGAAAAACATTCTATTCTATGGAAAATGAAACAAAATGAGGTTCCAGAAGACAGTGAAGGCCCTTCAGCCTTTTTCCCTGTCCTCTAGAGAGGTGTGAGACTTGGCAGGAGTGATGAAATGAACAAATAGAACAGCAAAGCTAAGATTTCCAGCAGCTCATACAACATCATCTGCTCTTTGAAGGTTCTTCTACTACTTGCATTAGAACTGGAGTCTCCCACAGCACAGTTATCTCCAGTAAAATATTTTGTGACACAGCTAACATCTGTTCCTTCTTTCTGCTCATCCCCAAGAGATTAAACCCCAGTATTTTGAGGAAATGGAGCTCCCATTAGCAAAATATCAGTACAAAAAAGTATTTTTTTTAGTAAAACATATCTTCACTAAATATATCAGTATTGTGGGGATGACAGTTACAAAGACCTTTTTGGTACAATCTACTGATTATTTTAATAGTTGAATATGATACATTGTTAATAATTCTGGAGTTTTTGAATTGTTCTAAATTCTATAAAATAAGAAAAAAATTGCTTCAGGGATTCAATTAGTAAATTATTTCAAGGCACTGATAATTATTAATGCTGCTTGATAGAGGTTTTCCCTGTGTAGAGACAGTTCTGTAATTACCCAGGAGATGGCATAAGTAGGCCAGTTATCGACCTCTCAGTACCAAGGAGTAAAACCAAGGAAGGATTATTAATACCCTATTTGAAAACAAATCTACTTACAAAATGTACATTTTGATATGGTCAGTGGAGAGGAGGTTTTTTTCTCAAGAAAAAGCCCTTTCCTCATCAGTATCACACAAGGAAAGGGTCACTTAATACAGCAGCACTGAGGAAAAGGGATGTGAGGAGGCCAATATAAAAATCTTCAGCAGATATTCTGATCTTTTTCCTTAAGCTATGTCCTTTATATAGAAAACTTTCTATTTGTCCACTATTTTTTTATGAAGAAGAGACAGCAACAATGACTGATAAGAAATATATCTGCATTGTCCTCAGTCTACCTCATTCCATCCTGTTTAGTTTTCCAAAGGGTTTATCCAAAGAATTTCTAGAAGTATAGACAACATGGTAGAATCCATTTATACCAACAAATGAACACTTTCAAGCACAGAGAAGGAATTAATTTTTGCATCTGGCCTTCAATATATAACTTTCTATATCAGCATTTTACATATTCTGATAAATATTTTCACTATTCAAACCTTTCAATCCCATGAACAGAATGGATGCTCTGCACACTGTGGTAATGGATACTTCAAAAAAGAAACAAAAATTCGAGATCAGTTTCCCTCTCTCCATTCAGTGCTCCAAAATGCCTAATTTGTGGCTCAGGGAGACATTTGATAGTGTCAAACTGCAGTTCCTGATGATATAAATGTACTTGGGGTTAGTGTGAAATTTCCTGATGTGCTATCTGCTGCCTGTCACACTGAGGTTATTGTCCAGAAACGAAACCACAGAGAAATGCAATTAAACAAAAAACCCTTTCTTGGATCTGGGGTGAAACCCTGAATATGCAGATGCTGAAAGTGATCTCGATAGACTCTGCAATCACTTTTTTTTTTTTTTTTTTCCCTAGGCAATTTCAAGGTGCCACAGAATGTCACAGTTGAAACCTCCCCTCATGAAAGGGCAGGAGCTGAGTTAGAAGAGTTACTGCAAATCAGCTCAGTGATGCAGCAGCTCAGTCCTGTAGGGGGATTTGTAAACAGCTGGCAAGGCAAGCACCACAGTTCTAAGTTCTGCCTTAATTACAAGGAAATGATAAAGGTACCATGTCTAGGATTAGGGGGGATGAGCATGTTAATATAAAAGAGAAGAAAAAATACTAAACTTGCCTGTTTCTTTCAGAACTGTAGATCACCAGTTCAGCATCCTTCCTGATCTCCATCAAACATCAGTGAATCTTATCCGTGGATTGTGTGGGCAGGTTGCATCTTTTAGTCCTCGACAGAACCTGAAAGAAGAGATTTTAGTCCTTAATTAGGGCTTCAAGATGCTTCTGCAAGAAAAGCAGTAACAGATAGACACAGAACTACTGTTTGTGCTTTAGAATTTTTTTTTTTTTACATATTTTTCAGGATACCTGTGAAAGGGTGGTTTGTTTTTTCACCCTGTAATGTTTGCTTCTTGCCCAGAATAGCTTCTACATAGCCAGAGATAGGAATCGCATGTTTAAAAGCACCTGTGCTTTTTTTGTTTTTGTTTTCAAACATTTTGTTTAAAAATCATCAGCTATAGCCAGGACTATCATAAACCCACAAAATCTCAGTCCAGTTCAGCATGTCACCTTGCCAAGAATGTGCTTAGATTATTACAAACACCATCAAACTACTTAATTGAATTGCATTTGGGAGAGATAAGGAAAAGAATATAAGGTGA
The DNA here is from genome assembly GCA_018697195.1 of Certhia americana. Classification (NCBI taxonomy): domain Eukaryota; kingdom Metazoa; phylum Chordata; class Aves; order Passeriformes; family Certhiidae; genus Certhia; species Certhia americana. Next base: position 9,321,289 of record CM031874.1, on the reverse strand, counting down.
TTGTGGAAGCTGCACCAACAAATCTTGCAAAGAACATGCTACAGAATTTTATATGGCAAAAATAATAGCAAACATATTACAAGGCACTGGCACTCGCAGTTGCTCCTAGCAGAAAGGCAACATAAAGAAATGGCTTTCAGTGTAGAAACTGGAGTGTATCCTAGATCCTGCAAAGCTGCTGACACAGGCTGTAACTGATGGAAAACCAACAGAACTTGTCATCCCCATGTTTCAATACTGACAGTGTAAAAGGTTTTTTTCATTTAGAAATTCATTTGAAAGCAGTAGTGACAAGTCCTATTTCCATCTACAGTGGAAAGAATTTCCCACTCCAATGGCTGATTCTTCTTTTTGTTATTTTGGGGAAAATTTGGGATGATTCTGGCAAAGACAGAGTGGTGGAATAAAGCAAATGGAGAGGATGGGACCCTACACATTTCTTGGTCAGAGCATTCTGACTGTGACAAGGACATTCTACTCACTGATGACAGCAGGACACAGTAGCAATCATGGTGTTTTTTGAAGAGAGGGTGTTTTGAAATGTTTATATTAGAAAGGAGACACATGGAATTGGGAAAAAAACAAGCTTAACTTTCCTAATGAACTTGGAGGGTGAGAAAGTCTGGGCTGTAGAATCTGGGCAACTCCTTACTCAGAGATGCTCAGAAATCGCAGTAGAAAGGAGTATCTCTTCAAATCCTGACTGGAATAAACAAGGAAAAAGAATTCTGGAATGACTCAACAGTAAAACTGAAGAGATTTAATGCTTGTTAGCAAAGTTTTGTCATGGGCAGGGTGTAATTACAAACACAGACATCACTGCCTCATGCATGCAAAAGCAAAACTGCAGAATCCCTCTCCAGACACAGCACTGGCTCCTGCAGAGAAAATCAGGACCTCAGGTGCAGGAGAGAGTTTGTGTTTGCATCTTGTTCCAAGAGAACAGGAAAAGGTTCTGGAACACGCATCCATCACAGGAGCTGGGAAGCACTGCCAAGGCCAGTAATTAAGAAATAATTTCAGTTTTCTTGCTTGAAGATCCAGGTGGCTCCAAAGCAGAGTGAGAGAGCTAACATCACTGTGGTATGATGGATAATGGGGAAGGTTTGGCTCCTGACTCAACTGAAAGCCTAAGCTAATGCTGCTGTATACACCTGGTCATGGTATTTAAAATAAAATGCCCTCAGCATGAGGGGAAAACCAGGAAGGTTTGTGTTCCAGCAGGTTCACTGCTGAGCCACAACTCTGAAAATCACTTTGTGGGACTTCTCTGTGACCCTGGGCAAGTAACGTGCAGTCGGATTTTAATAAACTGTTCAGCATCTACCTCCACTGGAATTAGTGGAAATTAAATGTCATACATCTGTCTATTACATCTCTCCAGCTGTGAAATGGGAGCTGTCCTTCCTGCCTCAAAGAAATACTTCCAGAGATTCTGAAGTGTTTTGACAGGGAAGTAATAGGAAGTGTGCACGTATTCTAAACAGAAATATGAAGTTTCCTCATCTGATGCTGTGCTGATGTGCTGAATAAATATTGTCTTTAGTTTTTTGCAATATTCAGGTTTATGAGCCAAATGAAAGGCAGGCATGGATGGTATTTTTAATGTGCTGAATAAATATTCATCAGGATATTCATCAGGATATGCATTTTTTAAGCTAAAGAGCCAATATTATTTATAGTCTGTGCTTTCATGTAGAGAAGCCAGTTATATGAGAAATGAGGAGGAAAAGTGACACCCTGCTATGAGGTTGCTGGATATTTGCTAACAAGACCATGATGAGGGTGAAACAATCCTGTGCTTGACTTGAATGGGGAGTGTGGGAGTTGAAAAATCGAGGTTTATTTCAGTATCTTGTGGAACTTGGATGGGTAACTTTAGGCATTCAAATAATTTGTGCAAGATACTTGGCAAGCACCAGAGTGAGACATTCAGAGAAACAGGTGAAAAAACCAAACACACACATCTAGTGATTTAAAATCCCTAGATCTCGCAATGCAGGTGGTTTTAACATGGCAGAGGAACATCATTATTGGGATTTTTTTTTAATTCTCAAGAAAGGCTTATGCATGGCCAGTAGCAACAGTGTCACTCCTTTCCCCAGGACAACTCAGGGACTGTTTTCAGCTCATGCTACTGTATACATTGCATCATTATGTGCCTCTAAAAATGAAAAATAGGTCAAGAAATTGTGAGGTGAACAAGTTAATACATTAACCATTATCACACTCAAGTGCTATACAACTGAAATCCTTCCATTTAATTATGAGGCAGTGGAGTCAGCGCAGTGTGCTGACATTAATCATTACAATACTGAAATTTTGTTACCATGGTGTGTCTTTTAAGAGGAAACTATTTTAAGATGTAAATTAACTTTGCCTTAGAATTTCCCTCCTCACACCCTCAGACAAGCAGTAATCACTGTTTGTGGGCATTGTGTTGCAAGAGCAGCTCACACACCTTATTAACTGCTCTCATCAGAGTATCCTTATTTTGGCCCCCTTGCAAAGCCTTCCCATTTCCCTGCTGTCTCTTTGCACTTTATAACAGATTTTAGCAGTCAGGGGATGTTATGCAGTGACAGCTATGAACTTTAATATCCTTTATCTAACATGAGGAATCATAAACCAGGCATTAGTTCCCTCCCCATGGCCAGCCTGGCTCTCAGGGCAGCAGGATGTGTCTGTCAGCCCTGTTTGCTCTCCAGACCTCACACCGAGGGAGCTCCCCTGCAAAGGGACAGAGCTTTTCGTGCACATGCTGGTATTTACTAGAATTCACTCCTGCAACATCTGCCTATAAAGCCCACAAATCAAACTGAATCTTTACCCAGCACTGCAGATCCCTCTGCATCATGCCCAACTCTTGGGTTTACGTCCTAAGGTGTAATTTAGGCTATTACAGTTGGTCAGCTGCACTGAGATGATGGAGTGGGGTGATTTCTGGAATCAAACCAGATCCTGGGGTGGGAGAGCTGGGAATAAAGCCTTGGATCAGGCCCAGGTTAGAGATGCTGAGGAAGCATTTCTGGCCTGGACTGAAGGACTGCTGAAGAGATGTGGTCAGGAAACAGACAAGAGTAAAAAGTTTTTTTGGGAGAAGTTGGAGGAGGTGATATTATTTTTTAGGCAGAAACTTGTGATTGTAAATCTGTATTAAAGTCATTCCCATATCTGCAGAGCTGAATTTTCCAGTGAGATACATTTTGTCAGTCATCATGATCATGACCACACAACAGTCCCTGGAAATCAGACTAGATTATTGTTATGGCAATGAAGCAAATATTCTGTTACTGTAAAGGGCAACCATTTTGTGCTTCCTGAGCTGAAAAACTATTGTCAATAAGTTACAAATTCAGACTAGAGCCTGAGGGAGTCAGACACTCAAATGCCATTGAACTTCATAAACAGATGAGTGCTTACATCCTTTAGGCTCCTAAATCCTTCCCTTAAATTACAAATCTGGTCTATAAACACAAAAATCTAATAGTTTGAAAGAAAGGTTTGCAATAAAGTATAGATCCAGCCTAAATCCTTTGTTCATGAGATGCTGATCAATATACATAACTCCAGTGTCAGCTCATCGCTTGCAAAATCTTTTGACCTTGAACTGTTTTTACTTCTTAATTTCACTTGCTTAATTTTTGGTTGCCAGCTATCTGAATCGAAGCTCTCTGAAGTAAGAAAACTCATATTATTAATTCTATGTTCACTGGCTCTAAGCAAGGTGGGCAAATCTGTATCTTTTTGCTTACAGGCAAATCCCTCTTGCAGATCAGTTGCAAAGTTTTCTCTGTAGTCATCTGAGGCACATTTTCAGCCTCTAATCTCCTGCTGGAGTGAAATTCAAAGCACAATGGACTGAGTAGGATTCCTTTCTTGAATTTGTTTTGCTTTTAGTGGAAGTTCAGCATTTCTGGCTTTTGACTGGAATCCCTTTGTCCTGTCCCACCCATCAGAGAGGTCATGCCTGTCTCCCTTTGGCACGGAGATGCCATTTTGCTGTGAAAAGAAGGAACTGCATGCAGCACACTGTGCATTTGCATAACCTCTTTGGTAACAGTTTGTCAAGAATCCCTCTCACTGTTATTGCTGTATTATTCTCTGTCTCGCTGAGAGAACAGTGCAGTTTCTAAGGATGCAAAATAATAGCTCTGTCTGGCGTATGATAGAATATTAAATACATTATTAAATCTAGCTACTTCTGACAGAGTTCTTGTAGTATTTGTCACTTAAGGGTTTGTTGAACCCTCACAAAGCGCATTTTCAGAGAACTGAGCACATAAAGTTTCGGTAAGAGAATTTTTGAGGTGCCTTTTCTCTTTTTCTCACTTTGGTTTACTGACACATGATTAACAGACATGTAAACAGGTTTTATTTTGCTAAATATCAACACATTCAACTGCTTCACTGCTTTTAGCTTCTGATCTTAATCAAGATTTGACCAGAACATAGCAATAGCAAAACAAAATAGCAAAATACCTTTTTAGATTTCCTGCACCTCTATTCATTAAAACATTTTCATGACCACACAGGACAGCTGAGGGAAGAACCACTACTTAACCAAACATCCATACACCTGCTTAGAGATCTCAGACTCTTTTCTACCTATTCTGAGAGGTGTTTTGCATATTTTAGGTCAGAACTGATACGCTGGCTCTGCATTGGTTGTGTCTGTTGAGGTGCATCCACGTTAAGGCAGGAATTCCTGGCAGCTCCCAGGCTGTGGGTGCTCAGCAGGTGGCACTCGGTGTCTGGAGCAGACAGACAGTGATGGAATGACGGAAATCCTTCTTTAACCAGGGAGCAGAAGGCAGCAAACCTCACCACGTGCAGAATTAACTGCTCAGAATATGTAACCACTAGCTGTGGATCAATTGAATTAGTGTTCTGTCAACGTGTGCAGCCACCCTTTTGATCCATATCCCAGCACACTCCTCTGATGTGTTTACAAACTGGGCCTTACAAAAGAGGAGTCAGAGGCTGTGAGTGACAGCAGGGGTCTCCATGGCTGTGAAACCCATCAAACACGGGTGTTATCGACCAGTTATTGCCCCAACACTGGGGTCATCCTCTGTTATTTCCTCCCGACAGAGATACTTGCAATAAATTTAGACGACACCGGAATATAAAAGAATAAAAGCCCTTTGTTCCATCTAAAGTGGGTGCTGATAAGCAATCATCATTAACACACCGTTGGAAACTTGTTGTATAGACAACATTCAGCAGAGTGTAAGACATTTCCCAGTTTCAACCACTTCAATTTAAGATACAAATGCCCCCGTATCTTAGCAATTGTTGCCTGACAACTTCTAGGTTTTTGGAAAAACATATCAGAGTCCAACAATGAACTCCAGTTGCTCTCACTTGGTTTGGCTTTCTAGGAACCTAATGGAAAAAATAAATTGTATTTTGTTTGATAGATTAGCTGATGAGGCTGGCATGAAAGGGGTTACACACAGTTGTTCTGCTCAAAGGCGTGAGAGAAACTGATTTTAGAAATATTACATACAAGGTGGGTCACAATGAGAGTGGATGCTGATATTGAAAAGGTAATATCAACAGAAATAAAGATTGAATCACTAGGCATAGTTTGATCTAAGAGCAATGCACATGAAGATACCATGATTTTTTTTGCCAGAATGGAAATGTAGATTTCAAAAGGATTCAATTGCGCCATGTATTGAAATTAATAGGAGCTGAATTTCCCAAGCTGTAGCTGTGTTTCAGAATTCTGCCAGAGCAGCTGGACCTGCAACATCCTTGTCTTGTCAGTTATGAGAATATTTCTCATGCACTGGAAATAGCAAGCCTAATAACAGGCCAACAAACATCCTTCAAAATCCACACTAAACCGGGGAAAATTACTTGCAATATTATTTGGCCACAGAAATTATTTTAGCTTCCATTTTACACTGAGAAGTAGAAAGTGGTACGAACAAATGAATTCTGAGGAAACTCTGCAGCAATTTGCCCACTGGCCTGTGGGGAAGTCCTTGTGCCTCTGGCTACTCACGTGCAACTTGTGACAGCTGAGGAAGGGATGTGGATTGCTGGAGCTGCCTCCTCTCCCTACTCCTCTCATTATTTATCACATGGATTTTGAAATTGAAACGTGGAGCAAGGGTGCAGGATGGAGAATGGGGGTGAGATGAAGGAGCTGCAACCTGCCTGTCTCACAGAACTTCTCCACAGGCATTTGGGAACATCATTCTCTGACAGAAAAATAAACCCCCAAAAAACCCCAAACCAAAACAGCTGCACAGGTAGACGGGGAAACAAATCCTATTTGGAAAATATACAAATTCTGATGTTTTATACAAACTTGATTATACTGGCTGACATTATTGATGTTGACAGCAATTGTAAAGTGAATTTGGAGAGATTAAGTGTGTAGGGGCATTGTCTGTAATTTTTAATAATCCTCTTCTCTTAGATCCTGAAGAAAAGGAACATTATTGTTGTGGATGTATTAATGGAATCTGCCTGTCAAAATAATGAAATCGAAAAAGCTTTTATTGGGTATGTATATCATAGAAATGTTAGCATTATATATGTCCCTTGTGCCAAATGTATTACCGCAGCAATAAGTGGAGAAGCATCAACAGGAACACAGTATATAATGATGCTTAAAAATCCCTCATATATTGACATTACTATAAATCTAACCAGGTCTAGGAGCCACATTCCCCCAAATAATTTGCAACACTTTCTATTAGCATCTAACATTTATTGTTTCCTTCATTTCAAGTATTATTCTAATAGGAAACAACTGAGAGGTTTGGAATGCAAATCCAAAGCCTTTCATATCAGGTGCAGCATTACATTACCCATTTCCTCTCCTTAGCAAACTTGATCATGTGCAATCTTATATATCCTACCCCTTTCCATCATAAAGCTGAGGTTTTCCATGAATGATTGGCCAACCAGATACAAGACAAATTCAAGATGAAATCCCATTGAGTAATTGCTAAATGCTGTAGTCAGAAAAGTATGTAACATGCATCATAATGCAGAAGTTTTGTGGGAGCTGTAATGGATTTTTTTCTGTATATTGACTGCCACCATAAACTCTGTGGCAGTCAATAAGTCCATGTTTATGCAGAAAAATGTAAAATAAATACAGTCTTGGTAAAATACAGGCAGTAATTATTTGTTTGTTTCAGCTGAAGTAAATTATCTCTGGATGCAAAATTCACGTTTTGGGAAAGTTGTTGAAAAAATGAAGTCAGAGAAGAGGGTTGAGGGTTGAGGGTTAATAAGTGAACAAAACACCTAGACTGCTCAGCTGAAGCAAAGACAACACTGAGGGAGAAATGAGGACTACAAAATATTTCAAATATGTCACCATCAAATTGTTCTCCCTGTGTATAGAGACCAGGACAAGAAATGTAGCATTTCACCTTTTTGAAGGGAAAATGAGAAGAGTCAGTTTTCCAGTGTTGGTAAGTGATTAGATTGCCTAAGGATACAGTGGAATCATCCCTGGATAATTTAAAACACATGTGGTAAGAATAGTAAAAATATCCCTGATAATCAAGAGGAGAATGGATTAGATAAAGGCACCCACACTGTCACCTCCTGTGATCTGCAAGGCCACTGCAAGTGGCTTAAAGGAAATGTGGAATACCAGAGTGAAGAGGACGTTTTGATGTCTTTTAATGCAAAGATTTTTATTCATGGGTAGCAGACTTCATACTGGTATGGCTATAACATTATATACTGGAACTCAGCTTCATATATACATTTAAAACACTGTACTATAACATAAGTTTAAATGAATATTAGGAATAGGAAATGTTTATTAGGACAGGAAACTGGCAATGGGAATTAATTTTTTTTTAACTTTCGGAATGGATTTTTGAAGCAATGACTCAACTATTCTGTGTGGTTTTAGTATGCACACACATAAACTGGATCATATATCTGCAGGAAATTTGCATTCCTGAAGATGAAGGATTTTGTGTCAGTGTTAAACAGCGTGTGATGTACAACACCACCACCCCATCCCCAGAATTTATGTTCTAGTTAGGGAGTCTATGATCAGGAAATTCTAAACAATTTAGGAGGAAATGAATGTGTCAGCTCTTAATATCAGGTTAGAGAGTCAAAGTCAGTCTTGGTAAGGTAGGAGACACTTCTTTCTCAACCAAGGCTTCTGAGAAAATGAAATCAAAAGTTGGTGCTGCAGCTGTAAATTGACAAGTTAAAAATGCTGTGGAGCTGCAGCAGCAGGAACGGGGAGGGAACATCTCCTGTGTGGCAGAGGAGAAGGAGAACCTGCATGAAGCACTTAGCAGTGTCTGCAGGTGGGGCTCTTCAGAGATGCTTTTGCTTTCCCTCCCTTCCAAGAATGATTAACTCCTGCCTCTTAAACATAGCCCAGCTGTTTCCCCTCTTTGGCAATGATACCCTGGCAGGGATGGAGCCCTGCAGACTGGGCTGGACCAGCAGCAGTGGCTCCTCCTGCTCCATAGCGTCGATCCCGAGGAGCTGGGAAGAGCCGTGCACTGGGAATGCGCTTGGCTGGCTCTACTTTCCAAGTAGGAGAGGATGCACAGGGAAGTCCCAAAGCCTTCCATTCAATTAGTGAACATCCCTGCCTCTAGCAACGGGGCTGAACTACAGCTGGTACCAAAGAGGGAAACTCAGATGTCACTTTGCCGCTCGCGTACACGTGTAGTGATTTGTTCTTGTACATGTGAATATTTCAGAAATGCCTAAAACACTTGAAAGAGTTACTCTGCCTCAGCCTCACTCCAGCTGCTGGCAACCATTAGGCTGCTTGTCTCCTCTTTGTTGGACTGGCATTGCTGGGAGCAACACCACTGGCACGGCAGTGAGTGACAGGAGATGCTGCGGAGAGGCACTAATTGGGGGAAGCAGGAGCAGCAGCCCACGGCTCACAGGGCAGCTCAGGGGAGGGAAGGGGTTTGGAAAGTGACCTGGACTGATGCTGATGGGGAAAGGGCAAGGCAGGAGGGCTGAACACGAGAGAAAGGACACACCTGTGTGAGTGTGTGACCCTGAGCAGCAGCACAAGGTCGTGTTATCAAGTCAGATTTTTGCCACGGAAGGAAATGATGTGACTATCCTTTTTGGATTAAAAAATGAGAATTACTGCAGTGCCTACAAGCATGAGAAACTTATTTGCATGCCCTGCCATCTGGAACGTTACCTCCCTTTCCATCCTGGGTGCTGTCACATTTTTCATACCATGGCTCAGTTCTTGCTAGAAAACCTTCTGATGGACCACTTCTTTCTTTCTTTATCCCATCATGGACTGTGCCTTCCTCTTGGGAAGACATTATCCAGATCTCTCTGGCAATTAAAGCAGCTGCTAAAAAGCAGCCCAGAAGGTCCCTCTTCAAATCCAGTTGTGTTAGTTAAAAAAATGGACTCTTCATTGCCATGACAAATTCAAAAACACAGAAACAAAATAATACCATCACCAAGAACAAGGCTTTAAGAACATCTATAACATCTCATTGTGAAAACAGTGCTGGATACTGGACCCCCATTCTCTCTGAGTTCATTATGGAAACACAGGCAGGAAGGTTGCACTTGCTGGGGGAGAGAGAGATGCATGACAGGAGAAACACTGTCATTCCCTGTGCTCATAACCTGATTTTCCTTACGTGTGGACAAACTTCTCTTCCACAATATCCCCATACTTTCTTTATTCCCTTCAGATGGTAAATGTTTTTCAGCAGATATTGCATCTTTGTATTTGCTAACAAGGTAGCAGGACAGATGGCACACCTAAAGTGTACCATGAGACATATGTTTTTGTGTAAGTACTTGAGGCATTCAGGATGCAGGAATTTATATATTTTTGTTATTTGTGTATTTATTTTTGTTAGTGGAACCTATATATCTATATTGGTCAGCTGATGGTCTGGCATGGCATCCATGTCAATTCATGAGACAAAATTTCTTAATTCCAAATGTCTACCTGATTTTTAAAGGCTTAAATTAAAGTTAGTTCTGCTACTCAGCTAGGAGGTTGGTAAGGTATTTGAGATTTTGTGTTAAAACTCAGAGCCAGGTGGTATGACTTGAAGAATAGAAGATTCCTTTAAATAATTGGTGTATAGACAAGAGTGGAAGATATTTCGCCTTGCCAGTCAGATTTCAAATACCTCATGGCAGCTGAAATACATGCAGGGTAGAAATTCTGTAAAATGCATTTGTGGCTGTGGAATAGATTACAAGAGAAAGAGAAAAAAGCAACAAACAAACAAACAAACAAACAAACAAAACCCCCCAAAACAACCCCACAACATGCTTTTGGTTGGGGAAAAGATCAAAGGTATGGCAGTGCAGTTGGTTTGGAAATCTCTCCAGGAGCAGGATTTCATGCAGACACCTGCTGGTACCGTCTGCTGCTCCCTGTGTTTGTGTGGTCTGTGCCAAGGAGACTTTTGGGGAGTATCTGCAAAAATGTGCAAGTTGCTGATAGAACATTGCACAAAGTGAGAAGTTTTGTTATTTAATTAATAACACCAACCTTTTTTTTGGGTTTTTTTTTGGTGTTTTTTTTTTTTTTTTTTCTGGTATGGGTCGTGTTTCAGCACTCACAGCACATGGGAAGCTGAGCACTGGCAGACCCTTGGAGTTCTCCTGCAGGACAGGGAAGGACTCATTGTAGGGGTTTCTTCAGAGTTTATTAAAGCTAAACCAATGCCTTTCAAAATGGCCTCGATGGTCTCTAAGCTCTTGATGAGAAAATCACTGGATTTCTCAAAACATGAATCTGGGCTGGTTTTGGGTACCTGTCTTCCAAGCAGAAAACAGAAGCATCTGTGAAAAATTTTACTTCCTTCTGACATCGTGTGAAATATTTCACCTAGAGGACTTGCAGTCAAAGCTGCAAAAATAATTTGTCTTCTATTTCCTATCTGCTTGTTTTATCCTACTACTGAAATAGTTTTAAACTACAAATGGTCAATAAGAAATAGATTTTAAATTCTTTTTCATCAGTGTCCTGATTGTGATTATTGCACAGTATTTTAGAGAAAATATGGGATCTGGCAGCGATAAATTTTTCCAGCTTCTGGATGAAATAGAGACACTCTGAAACAGGGATGTTATGCATGAATACAAAAACTCTTTTAAATTATAAAACAAAAGCTGGCCACACAACCAAGCCTCCTTTTCATCTTCTTGTCAGTCCAGCTCAAGATGCAGATACCCTGAGTGAGTAATATATCCCTGGAGTGACAGCACTGAGCCATCACTCACTTGGAAAAGCCACACAAGCTGCAGCTCTGACAGGCTGCAAGAGGAGATGGAAGCTCTGCAGTTCTGCTGAAGGCAAAGCACTGAAAAGTCATCTGAAGATCAGAGGGATGGACATTCTAAGCAGTGTAAGGGGTTTCAAGTCTTCATGTAGAGTGCTGGGAAAAGGTGTGGGAGATGTCCAAGTGCCCCAAAAGGACACAAGGAGCTCATGGTCTCTTTGGCCTAAGCACAGGAGGACTCTGCTATTCAAAGGTAGCACAGACGAGAAAAACATTATTTTATAACATTTTTTATGAAAGGAAATTTAGTTAAATGAGTGGTTCCTATTGCAATGTATTAGGGTTCAGCAGGAGATATATAATTGTACATTTTGAAATACTATTTATTGTGAAAGTACACTGGAAGACCTAATGAACCTGTCCATAGCCATGGAGTAGGACCTGTCTGACCAGAGAACACTGAGCACTCAGTCTGGTGCTCAAGGAACCTCTTGTAGTAGGGCTGGTGGATTTTTTAAGCTGGCCTTTGTTAGAAAGAGGTGACACAGCATCTCCCTGTAACAGAAATATCAGTGTTTGCCATGTGGTCTATCCCAGGGCTTTTGAAACATCCAGGAAGATTCATTCTTTGGTGACTGACACTCACAAAAGTTGTAAGGGCCTAAAGGAACCCCTCCAAACAGACAAGAACTGAGATTGTTCTGCAGGGTCAGGCTCTGCTTGCCCCACAACCACCTAACACCTATCCAGTCCCAGATGGAGCAGCTGATGCAGATATCATCCAAAAGTTTAAAGGCATTTGCAGCTACACAGATTTCTTGTACACAGCTTCAGCATCTCAGATATCTTGGTGTTTTTTCTCTCTGAAAGGAGCGTTGTAGCAATTTTAGAAGAATTATCTGAACAGCCACCTACAAACCTGTGATAACTTCTATTCCTTTTGCACAGGGCCAGCATAGCTCCTCTGTCTCTCACCCTTTGGGGGTTTATAACCCCTCCTTCCTTCTTCTGTGCCCCTTTGCCAGCCTCGTGCTCCCATTTGTCTTGCTCATCCGGAGCTCCTTACCAGAGCAGGCTGAGCAGAGCAGCTGCCTCTCCACAAGTCAGATTGATGCACATGATTACATGGACTGTTAACTTGGCTTTAAAAAAATTATTTACCTGCCAGCACACACAGACACCTTCACAAACCACTTGCTGATGACACTGGTGCTCACCTTGGGAAGGACATGGAGTGAGGAACAGGGTGTGACATCCCTTAATGGATTGCCTGGAATTTGCCGCAGCGCTCGCGGGCGTCTGACTCATGTCATGTCTGAGAAATACAACTCCTCCAAGAGACCCAGAAGATTTACTGAGGAAATAATGCCTATATGTCTGTATTATTGAAGGCATTACGTATCTCAGCTTTATAGTGCTTCTCCCAATTCCGTGTTCAAAACACATTTTAAAAAGGTAGCAAAGTATCTGCTCTGTAGTACAGAACTACTTACGGCTCTGTTTTCCCATGCTGTGTTGAAAACGGAAAGTTTTGGCAACAATGGGAAGCTTTATGTTATTGTTTGATCTGTCTGTGCACACTTGCATAAGTGGACAAACACTCTCCGAAAACTCAGCAAAGGGCATAGCTGAACACAGAAATTTTCCTATTTCACTAGAGAAAATGTCCAGAAGTCTCCAAAATTTTTCTCAACCAAGACTGCCTGGCATTGGTGGTGTTCCCTGACTGGGGCCACTTATTTGGTTCCTTTCCTCCTGCTAATTCTTAGGGGATTTCTATGGAAAATCTTCATAACTAGTGTTTATCCCAAATACTATATAATCCATCCGGAAGTAAAAATGAGCTTTAAATAATGAACTTCAGCTTCTCCTTTTTTTGACCATATGGACCAGATTCTGATGCTGTGAAGACCAGAATTTTATGGTGAAAATTGATGCATTCCCATTCACTAGAGCCATATTAATTTACTTGATTACTTTAATTTCATATGATTTATTTGACACTATAGAAACCCACAGAAACAAAATGATGAGTCTCAGTCTTTGTGACAGTTGGCAGCCCTGGCTCTTCTGTTGAAGTGGAAGTGTAATTGCTCACATGGCACTTATTTTGCATAATAAATAAATAAATACATGTAAATTAATTGATGCTTTGTAAGACAATAGAGGGAAGTGCAGCAGTGACCACATCACAGACTTTGTTCTAACAAGGAACTTAACAGAAGCTCAAAGAAATCACACCCTAAAATGGGAGCTTCTGCAAAGAACAGATTCTACAGCTGGAGTCTAACACTCTGAAAAGGTGGAACTGATGCTTTTCAAATGCACTCCATTTTTATCACTATTTTATTTTGATCTTTTAAGGTACAGCTCTATTTATGGAAACTTACTGATATTCTAAAAATGGGATGTGTTCCTGTGCTATCTCAGATAAAATGTGCCATGTTGGAAGATGAATGTCTAGGATCTCTCTAAGAGAAAACAAACAAACAATTGTTTTGTCTTTTGAGAACAACATTTCTTTGTCACAAAGAGATTGAACTCTGTGGATCTTTTTAATCCCCATGAAGAATTTTGTGAATATTTGCAAGATGTCAAAAATAATTAGACAAAAGCAGTTTCCCCATCCCTGGTATAAATAGTACATACATTGTAGAGATCAAAGGACTTTGCTTTCTCTCTTGTAAATCTAAAAAAGAAGGTTTCTTTGAAGAAAAAATAGGAAACAATGGTAAAGAATAAAAGAATGCATCACATTCTTCTATTAGAGTAACTGCTGCTATTAAAACTTTGTCAGAAATAGGTCTGGATTAAAGGCAGCTGATCTCCAACAGAATGAAGAGCTGAGCTCCTGCAGTGCTACTGTGTGCACTCAGAGTTGCTAATTCTTAGCAAACATTTATAATCACTCAAGATTTGTCCACTGATTCATTCAGGGTTAATGTCACACAATATTTTTTGAAATTATGCTTGCCAATATGAAGTATTTAAAAAGAAACAGAAATTATTGAAATGGAAATTATTAAAAAAAAAAAAATAAATAAATCTGATATGGTAACAAGGAGTATCTACCCTAAATGAAATAGAAAAAGGGGAAACTCTTTGCTGTGCCAGTCAGCTGCCTCTGTAACCCTGACAGCACTTGATGCTGGCTTGTGTCCTGTTGGTCTGTCCTGCCACATCCCCTCTGCTGGCACAGACACAGCAGTACAGACACAACCTCACTTTACACCAGCAGCATCACATCACTCAGTGTTGTGCAGTTAAAAAGACAAAGAAAATCCAAGGAGAGGTAAAGGATCAGAAATCCCTTTTACACTCTCACTTTTTCTGCTCTCTCTCCTTATCTCTTCCCTGGTCTATCAGTTTTCATTCAGATTTGCCATTTAAATTTACTGAAATGTGGTTTCACCTCTCCAGGGCATGGCTGATACGAAACCTGACAGAACACTCAGAGTCCTGTTCTCCCAGATCAAGAAACTGGGCGAGACCACGTGAAGAAATTATTGAGAAATACACATTTTGCAAAGAAAAGCCCCCAACCAAATGAACTCAAACAATAACAACAAAGTATACCAAAGACAATCAAGATGAGGTGAAAAATGATAAGCAGACTCTGTTAGGGCTAGTTGCACGTGTCACATTTAGTGCACACACCAAGGGAAAAGAAAACCCACATTTCTTTCCGCCTCTGATCCATGTTCATATTTGTGGGAATCAAGTGGAAGTAGTCCTCTGCTTAAAGTTAAGCCAGGTACAAACCTAAATGTTTGCAGGAGATAGGCCTTGGACTTGACAGAATAAGCAGCTCTTCCTACAGTACATTCAATTTCTTAGCCAGGCAACTCTCAGATAACAATGTTCATTATCAAAAATATGATAAAATACTGAACTGCAGGGCCTTTCTGGCAACTCTGCCACTGCCACTTCCATGATCATGGTTACACTGGGCATTTTTTCTGTCTCCCATGTAAAGAAAACCTTTCCCTGCTTTTAATGGAACATAATCTCTCGTGTTCTGAGCACTTTGATGATGTAAAGTGCAATTTAATTGCTAAGTGTTGCTACAAAAATATAGAAGCTTCCAGCACCTACAGCACAAAATGCTAATTCAGACACCACTCATACACACATCTCACAACTCATCTTCAGTACATGGGTGGAGATACGTCAAATCTGTCAAGGTAGTAATGTATTACTACATCTGCTCTACTTATTTTGATTTAACTCAGCCATCACAGCCACCTTATCAAGACAGAACATGATCAAAATATCCACTGCTTCCCTTTTTATTATCAATAGCAAGTGAAGGACCCTTTACAAGTTGTGGATATTTGAGTAGCACAATGTTTCTGATCTAAAATACAACAAAAGATAACAGAAGTGGAGGGCAGAAGAGCAACACCAAATAAAAATTGCATGGATCTCTAAAGCCTTAAATAAAAGACAAGCCAGAGGCTCCATTTTACAGGAGAGGTGATGGAGGCATAAGATGGTCTGGGGATAGAGCTACCTGACAAACCACTATGACCTCAAGGTTCTAACTCATCTTCTCCTCCCAAATGTTCACTTCCCCAAAACCTTCAGATCCACAATATTTGATCATTGTGCTTGCCTGCACAGCTGGGATAGGAGGTTGCATTTTAACTCTAGCTAGAAAATACCCAATTCACCAGGAAGAGTATAATCATTATGTTCTACCAGTATGTCAAAGAAATGTCAATTTAATGACATAACAATATCTTTAGAACACAACAGGATTGAACAAAAGGGCCACACTTGGAAACTACACACAACAACTTGGCAAAATTTGCAAACAGTTATGGAAAATTCTCACCAGGTGCACATGTGCTCATTTCAAATCTATTTATCCACACCATGTTATGTCTCCTGCTGCTCTACTGAATGTGGGTTTGGCTCAGGCATGACTGAGAAGAAGGACAATAATAGCAATTATCAGAACTCTCACTACTGCCTTTAGCTCTGGTATCTTAATTTATCTCTACTTGGTGACTTTTTAAATAGCTGTGTAGACACCGATTTCCTCTCCTGGCACAATATTAAAGCTGTAATACTTTGTGTTTCCTAGCCTCCATTTTCCTCTTGTTTTTACCTCCTTCGCCACCATTTCCTACTTCCATTTCAGTGGAATGCCCTTTCCATTTATGAATGACATTTAAATTTGGATTGAGGATGTGACCCTGCCCCTAGGAAGGCTTTGCTGACTCCTGCAGCATAAATACAAACAAGGCTGAAGTACAGGTCAGCAACTAGTTGGTTCTGCCCAGGAGAAAAGGAGAATGCATTGAATGATTGTATCATAATTTGTTGCACTTTTCTTTCTCCTGGGAAAAAAGTAAACTCTTATTTCTTCAGCAGGTAGAGGCTGCCAGTGTGTCCTACCTTTTGGATATAAAGAAGGACCAGAGAAGGTTTATTTTAGAGGCAGTCTGGCACTAATGCTGAGAAAAACTTCTGGAATGTCTTTCCTCTGTAATTATTTTTTAAACAATCATGATTTTGTTTAATTTGAAACTTTACATTATTTTTACAGATGACATGAAAATTGTTGATTCCATTTGTTGGTTCCATTGTTGATTTATGCATTTTCACAGGGGAAAGTAGGCAAACATGGGAAGTAATTGGGGGGTTTCCTAGGCTTTATTTTGCTCATTTCAACATCTGACAAAAAACGTTTCTGCAATATATGTTTTTGTTAGGAGCAACATTTTTTTTTCCATGAAATAAATGGACCAACTCTAATTATACATTTTATATTAATGAGACACTTTTCTAGGTGTTCATCCTGCTGGCACTGTTTTGCATATCAGGCAGAGACAGCCCCACACCTGTCTCACAGAGGAACATCAAGATCCATTATTCTTTTTTGCTTCCTCACAGTGCCCCAGTACATTACAGTATCTGTAATGATGAATCCATTAATAAAATAATCCAGCAGAAAACTGTGAGCATTTGCCTGTTATAGTTTCTGTGCAGCTGGGCATCACTGACAACATCTGGCAGGACACTTGTCATGGTTTAACCTACAGACAGCTGAACACCACACAGCTCCCTCCCTGCCTCATGGGATGGGGAGAGAATTAGGAAAAAAAAGTAAAATTCATCAGTTGAGATGGAGACAGTTTAGGAGTATGGAAAAGAAAGGGACGACAACGACAACAACAACAACAACAACAACAACAACAACAACAACAACAACTCCTCAACCATCAGGGTGTTATCAACACTGCTCTCACCCCAAATCCAAATCACAGTTACTGGGAGGAAAAGTGACTCCATCCCAGCTGAAACCGGGACAACATTTTAACAAAGTAAGTT
The DNA here is from genome assembly GCA_018697195.1 of Certhia americana. Lineage (NCBI taxonomy): Eukaryota > Metazoa > Chordata > Aves > Passeriformes > Certhiidae > Certhia > Certhia americana. The sequence continues at coordinate 9,303,707 of CM031874.1, read as the reverse complement.
GCTATTTTTAAGTTATTGCAGTAATTTATTTTTTAGCTAAAAACATGAGGAACTGAGTTGATGAGCAGGTGTTTTATTAAGCACTTACCAGCCACCTGTAGCCTGGACAGGTATCAAAAAAATCACTAGAGACTTAGCAACTGCTTTTTGAAGTTACTTTAAATTAATAACAGCTTGATTTTTCCCGTTTCCTTTGCTTCACTGATTTTAATCACTTGTCACCAAGTTGTATATGTGTCACTGTTCTTTTTGAACAGCTGAACTCCCCATTTCAAGCAAACTGTTTGCAGGTACTTGTTTGAGAATTTGGGGCAGCAGTTTAACCTGATGTGCTCTGAGTGGTGGTGATGCAGAGTTTCATGCCCCAGGAGCACACGAGATAAGAAACAACAACTGCTTGGAAGAGATGCAGCTGCACCACGAGGAAAATTGCTTGTTATTCACATGGATCTGTCTCAAGTGACTTCCCTGTCTGAATGAGTTTGCTGTTGCTGGGCTTTTTTCACAGGAGCTCCTGAGTTTGTCTGCAGAGCTGAGTTAACTGAACTGATAACAGCTACAGCTCCTGGTTTGGTTTCCAGCTAGCACAACCTGCCTGAGCCTGAGTGCTTTCACTGGCATTGATTGACCCAAGGTGGGTTTATGAACCAGAGCCTCATTAAGCACAACTTCCCAGCCTCTCCCTGGAGCACAGAGCAGAGCAGAGCTGGCAGGGCTCGTTCCAATGCAGCTGAGCTCCTTCCCAGGACTTTGCACAAAGTCAGAAGCAGAAAGAACAGCCTCACCTGCTAACACATGTGAATTAAAGTGGAATCTCCAAGCTTTATACTCCAGGTCACATAATATTTTATCATACATTACACAGAGGGCACTGTTTTATAAACTCAAAGGTACTACTTTTTTAAAAAGTGGCCACAGAATTCTAATATTTTTCCACAGCTGCACAGAACACTGAGGGGTTTATTTGTAGTAATTGAAAAAAGAGAGAGTCCAGGAAGTGCTTTTCAAGAGCTACACCAACTTTCCATGTATGGTCTTTCTTGAGAAGGAAGACATGATAAATAGCATGCTAAATAGCATTACTAGAACAAACATGGGACAACACAAACGTGCTTTGGAAGTGGATATTGGATTTTTGGCCCCTGGCAGCAAGAGAATGATACCTGTGACGGGCATAAATCTTTCAGGTAGCAACTGCCAGAGGCTCTTTGTCCTCTGTGCTGACCATCTGCCTGAGGGAGTGCAATCCCTTTTCTCAGCATAAGTTTTTGAGATATTTTTCCTGCAGTGTCCATAAACTTGTAATTTTTTTCTCTTTTGCCTTTTGAACTGGTTGTTTTGCATCAACTCCCCCCTGCTACCATTAGTAACTCACTTTTTAAATATTATTATCATTATTAATTTAGTCAATCTGGTAATTCAGCTAGAAACAACATTTTTTACTACTCTTTTTCACTGATGCCCTGTCTCTGGAGCTTGTCCTGCTCTGTAAGGTTATGACAGTTCCCAATCCTATACTTTTCACTGACACTACAGGGGATTTCCAGCCAAGACTTGTAAATCCTGACTGTGTGAGGGAAGGTGGTGCTTTGTTAAAGCAGCAGTTTCTAAAACATTATGTTTCCATAGTGACATTACTGGTGTTCTCTATTAAACCTTTTAAAGGTGTCCTTTGGCTACTTGGGTAAGCAAAGAGAGAACTGGAAGTGTGTCATGGTCACAATCTGTTCAGTCTGGGGATATTCAGCTCTGCTGAATATATCAGTGATATAATTGGAGAGCTTTAATCAGAACTCCTAAAGAGGTGGCTATGTAAATGTTATGCAACGTCAAACTAATCACAGAGTCAGATATGAACTCACACCAGGGTGTCTGATCACCCAGGGCACACTGCCCTTCCAGTATGATTTCATCTCCTAGAAAGGATCTCTGGTGTGAAACAAGCTCCCTGGATCCCTTCCAGTCCTCCCCTGCATGTCACACTTGCTGTAGAACAACTGTAATTTAGCCAAGTCTTTGTAGACTTCAAATGTCTTCAGAAACCATCTTGATTTTTTGGCAATGAAGGAAAAGCCCTGAAATTACTTAACCATCTAATGATTGCAGACTTTGGAGCTGGCTTCAGTTCTCGTTATTCAGTCAATACCTCAGCTGATGCAAACACAAAATACAGTTGTCAGTGCTTTGTTGGAATTGCCAGCACAGGACTTGTCTGTGTGCAGTGGTCTCTAGCAGTGTGTGATTAACTGGGAACAGCTCCTGGCTTAACCTGTCACACCAGGGCAAAGTGGGAGGGTGCAGAACTCAGCAGTATGAGAGCAGGATGGAATAAAGTTTGCACTGTAATTAATACAGATCGTTTAATTGTTAGAGCTTATCATTAACATTTCTAAAGATAGGGACAGTAATGGCACAAATAATTAAACTGTGCTATCTGCAATATCTTCTACCAGCAACTATCACTTACTGTAGAATGAATTCTTTAAATAACCCTCACACGAACCTCAGTGAAAGCAGGGAAATGTATTCAAGACCTTGTAGCCCTACAGGGAAGCAGAGCTCTTTGTCCATTTCCATCACAGAGCATGGGGAAATAGTCCAAGTGTCTTCAGAGGCATAATGGAATTTCTACCACAGTTTTATATAAGCAATGTCCTCTAATACTTCTAATGTTCGGTAAACTCTCACTAGTTAGTAACACATTTGAAGTTAAAATGAAAAAAAAAGAAAACAAAGCAGCTTCCTAATTTGACCATTTTAGAGTAACATTTAGTGATATCTCTATTTGCTGTCCTCCCATGAATAGTTACCACATGTTGGAGTTAATAGAAACATTGCATCATCTTTTATGAGTGCATCAACTCATCTGCAATTAAGCTTAGATTGTCTAATAAAGTTCTGTGACATTTTAGCCTACATTTTATTTCCCAGTAAAAGACTCCTCTGAATGTTGTTGCCATAAGAATCCTGGTAATGAGGAAAGATAAACCATTTCATTTGAGGCTGGACAGATGAATATGTCAGCAGAAAACACAGCAGCTGATAGATGAATATACAGTGAGGCAGCTGAGGTGAGGAACTCTGAATGAAGTTCAGCCAAAACTGCATGATCCAAGGAGCTCCAGAATTGTTTAATAATAAAGGAGAGGATTCCATGGAGCTGGCACTTTTAGCTTTGTGCTGTTCCTGTAGAAGTGCTTACACATATGAGAAAGACAATGAAGGACAAAAAATTTGCTAAAGAAAGACCCAGGTCCTCCTGGCAATTTAATAACTGTTCTTTCCTCACCTTTACTTGCAGGAAATAGCTGACTAAGGCACTTAGAGCTGGAGCTGAATTCCCACAAACCTGGAAGTTTGTTGTTGCCCAATATCTCATTTCCTGGGAAGTCCCACCACAACCCACCAGATCCAACCCACCTGGAACTGAAGGTCCACTGAAGACTATAATTTTTTGGGGTTCCTGTCTAAGTCGGTAAAAAGAGTGTATATTGTGTTTTGTTTCCCCAAACAGAGCACTTCAGGGAAGGGATAAATTCAGTGTTCCAGTCAATCCTTGGCCTTGTTGAAAGCATTCCTGAAGTTGTTAATTAATGCTTGTGCAAACAAAATTGTATTTCTGGATATGGGTATCTGACATGGCAAGGCTCCAAATTTCCCTGAGGATATTTAGACTGAAAGCACAGAGTGCTGCTCTAACAGACCATTCCTCAGCACTCTTCACTTTCCAATTAAAAATTTCTCCCTCTTTGCTGTAAAATTTACATTACTCTACCTTTTCCTGAATGTCATGCATTATTTATTTAATTTAAAACTCTTGTCTTCAAAAAGAAAGGGATAAGAAATGAAGCAACTGGAGTTCTGGAAAGGCTGATAGACAAGGATGGATTGCAGCCTAAGCCTAATTGAAGAAAAAGTGTCAATTCTCCATTTAAAACTGAAAGCAACTTTCCAGCTGAGGATTCATCTTCAAACACAAGCCTGGCTCTTTAATGAAAAAGAGGGCAAAACACATTTTAAAGAACTGTCCTGGGAGACTTTCAAACACTTTGAATTTGTCACACCAGCCTAGGTTAACAAATGTTATGGATGAACCTTTTGTTATAAGATAGAATGTGTGCAAATCCTCCATGATTTGGGATTTTTGAAAATCCCTGAGACTGTTTATGAAGCAATTTCATATATAAAAGATCCTCCTGGCCCTCACCCAGTGGCATTTATATTTTTACCCTAGAAATCAATGTCTAGCTTTGAGGGAAGGGAAAATGGACAACTCATTACAAACACTGATCCTACTGTAGGATCAGTTTTACTGTGGCACATTCATTTAGATCTGAATTAAAATGAAAAGAAATCATATTGGAATTCTGTATAAAAAAAAAAAAAAAAAAAAAAAAAAAAAGAAGCAAAAAAAAAAGCAGATATGTCACCTTTCTTTTCCAAATACATAAAAACACTACTCCATGGAGAACAATAAGACAACTCCAAACTTATCAGAATAAGAGTAGGTAGAGGAAACAAAACAGCACAATTAATTTGATCCTTAGTGTTTTGTGAGGAAGTTTTCCTACCACATAATTTCTGATTAATTTGTGACTCCTCTTGAGATACTCTTCCACTTGACTTAAACTTCAAAAAGATGAAAAAAAGTTGCTGTAATTAAACTTCCCCAATCCTCTCTGCTTTTCCATAATATAACACAAAAGAAACTTCACTGGACACTGCTCATGGATGCCTCCATGTGCCTTCAAATATGAAATCACACACAACAATTTGGAGGAAAGTAACATTCCCCAGTAGGCTTTAAATGAGAATGGAATGTAATTTTAAAATAGCTATTACTTGACTGAAATGATGTGTTATTATGTATTTTTATAGGTAATTTGGTATATTTACTTTAATAAAGCATAATAGGTGTTTGAATCAGATATGCAATTTAATAATATTTGTTAACAAAAATGTTTACAAGGTGTAGCCATTTAGAGAAGATATATTAGCCCTAAAATTAATAGACTGTCCCTTCCCTTTGCTTTATTCAATACAAGATGACAAAGAGAGTCTTCATTTAGTTCATAATCTGAAATACTCTGTTATTCAACTTGGAATAATGTATCCAAATGATTTTTACACAACAAAGAGCTGCATAAGCCCAGCACTAATATTTAAAAGTGATGGATATAAACAACCTGTCCATATTTCATCCTCTTGCAATATTTATTCAGCAGAAAAGAGATGCGGGGTGGGAAATGAACTTTACAAAGTAATTACTTTGAATCTTGACAAAATCTATTCACAAGCCTTCAGGTAAACATCAGCTTGATGGGTGCACTGTGGTTTGCCACAGTTACGTGTCCTGCTTAATGGAAATCGGATGTAACTTAAACCAAACAGCTGGTCCAGGGAGGAACAGAAAATACTTAGAAAAAATGTAACTAATAATAGATGAGAAATGTAGGAATTAAAAAGATAACTGATGGTAGGACCACAGCAGTTACCACAGCCAACATATGCCTGTATTTAGCCCCATTTTTTCAAAAGGACTGTTTATAAGCTTGCATATAACAAATATTTTGTATATTCAAATATTTTGAAGGCAGCTTGGACAAATCCTCTTGAATTATAGATAAAATATTTTTATAAACCATAAGGTAACAATATCACTATTAATATCTCCCAAGCCCCTTCAGAAAACAAACAAAAAAACCCCTTGCAGTTGATATTCAGAGCATGATCAGGTCTCTGCTTTTCTTGGGAGTGATCTGTGGGATTTCAGACCTTGCTGTGAAGTCCCACCCTCAGTGCCATCACCACCAAAGATTTGTTAATGCCTCTATTAGGAAAAGCATTCTCTTGGAGATGATGAGGCACCAAATCCACCTCCCAAACCTGCCAGGACACAGCCCTGGACACTTCCCATTGGAAGCCACAGTGTGACTCTGCTGGATGTTCCCAAATTGCCCCACAAACCATGGGAAGGTGGCTGCATTCTGCATTTCTTGGCATAAAAGTCTGGAAAGCACATTTGGATCGCCCAGAATGAAAGTCATTCTGTAAATGTGATTATAAATGGATGCTGCTGAATTTGAATAAAATTTACAGCAAACAACAACAGACTTTACATCTCTTTCACACATGCAAAGAAAGCTGAGCATAATGGAACATTCTAAGGGGAATAATCAGAGTCAAACAGCAGCATAAGAAACTGAAAGCTCCATATTACAGTAAGCAACTCTGGAGAAGATGGTAGGGAATGTTTTATAGTCATATTTTCCTTACTATACTTTAAGCACAAAAATAAAGTAAATTTTTTACAGCAGTACACGTAGTAGGGAAGTTGTTTTACTACTCTACTGATTTTATCTTCTCATTTCTTCACAGATAAGCAGCGATAAAGAAAAAATGGTCAATAAAACATTACTTTTTAATTTTTTGCATATTGCTCCTACTCTAAGTTTCATTCTCAGTGTTCCTAAATAAAAATCTTTTTTAATGATCTCTGTTATTGGTTGTTATGTGAGGAAACAGAGCTGAGAATTTGAGAATGAAGAGCCTTCCAGATGGAGCTTACACATTAACATTTAATATTTATGACATGGAAAAGGTCACCATGCAAAACTCTATATCAGCTGAATGAAAAGTAAATTTAGAATTTAGGGCTGGCTGATGCTCAATTCCTGCTGTGGATGTTACAGTCTGCGAAGTGATAAGTAAAATTTGGGTTTCAAGGAAACTGAAAGAGAATCCCACGTGGGGCAAAAACTTTGGTGAAAATACTTTCTAACAATCTGTGCTGGGTTAGGGACATTTTAGGGAGTTCTAACATTATCCCACAAGCTGCTGTGTGGGTGTAGAAAAACCACCCATGTCCAAGGAGTCTGAACCTAAACAGGCTGGGTTTGCCTTTGTCTCTCCCTTCCCACAACTCTCTCTTGGTATTTGCTTTTCTTGGGCAGCCGCATGAATGTTGTAACATTTACTTTGAGCTGCTTGGGAAAAAAAGAATGACAGCTTACAAACTTTGGCTCTGGTGTAAATCTCCAGCTCCTGTTTCTATTCTCAGCTACCTCTTTCCCTCCAGTTTATTTGTTTTTCTATGTTACATTTAGTTCTAGTTTTGCTGAAGTAAATTGAGAAGAGAAGAGAAGAGAAGAGTAATACTCTAGTCCCACGCCCGGCCCTACCGTTCCGTGAGAGAAGAGAAGAGAAGAGAAGAGAAGAGAAGAGAAGAGAAGAGAAGAAGAAGGTGATGGTTTTATAGATAACTTTCAAAAAGCCCTTTCGTTTGTGTAAGAGATCTGGGATCAGCCAAGTAAGTACAAAGATGTGTCTCAGTCTCACTTAGGTGCTTTGGGTTTAATTTTTCACTTGTTCCTCTATACAAAACAGGAAGGTGAGCATGAGTGGGCAAGTGAGGAAGAGCAGGATGTTGGGAAACAGCAGCATTTTGCTGAGGACAATGTTTAAGTCTTGCATGTTTTTAATTAAAAGCAAGAGCATGAAATATTCATGGAAGTGATCCTTATGACAGTGCTTGGCCACAGGAAGATTCCCCTCTAACACAGCCCTTGGAATGGCTTATCTACTGTTTAAAACACCAACTTGCAGATGACCCTAAAAAGAATTATAGTGTTGATGTGTCTGGAAAGAGGCAGCTCCTGATCTATTGGTCTGTTTTGCTCTTACAGCTTGAGAATTCTTCCCCGTCTGCCAAAATCAGCATCAGTAAGACCTTGTCAGCTTCTCTGCATCAAACCCACAGAAATGCAGCCCTGCAGGTGGAACTGCCCAGCTCTGTGCTGGCTTCCCCCCAGCAGCAGGAGAGGGGCAGAGCCTGCAGAGCCCCCCAGATGAAGAGGGGAGAGCCCCCAGGATGTGCAGTGCAGGAAGGTGTGAGAGGCATGGGAAGAGCCTGCTGGTGCTGGGGAGAACATTCTGTCCCCAAGAGTTCCTGAGGTGCTGCTAGCACTGTGGCAATGCTCCCCAGCAGGCAGAAGATGTGTGTGTGTGATATCAGCTGCAGGGGAACACACAGAAAGGGAACACGAACCTGTGACAGGAATCAGGAGAGTTTGGGAATAAGAGTGGGGATCCTCTCTGGATCTAGAGGAAGGAGTTATCAGGACTGTAAGAGTCAACAGTGGGAGGTAAGGAGGGGGAGAAGGAGGCAGGAAGGAAGGACTGTACTGTAAAATCCCATAATAGGCTTGATATTAACTTATAACTCTCTAGCCATGCAAATATTATCAGGTAAACACTGCAAGGCAGTGAACAGCAAGTCATTCTCAACTGTCAGTTTTTTGACTTGGATCAAACCAGGCCAGCTTGATAATCTGCCATTCTCTGTTTGCTGGCTCAGAAATGTGCATTTTTCCATGTAATAGTCTCTCAAACTTGGTATTAAAAAGGAAGGACAGAGATGTTTTTGCCTTTCAGCTAGTTTCAGAACTCCTCAAACAAGAAGGCAGAGTTTTCCCTACAGAGTCACTTTTTCAGAAGATCAACACTTTGAAGGATAAAGAGGTTTTTCTTTCTGCTGGGGATAGAAGAGCCTTGCAGATAGGAGCTGCCACATGTCTCTGATCAGTGAGAGCCCCAAACCAGTGCCCCTTTAACCTCCTCCTGGTTACCTCTCTGTCTCTGCTTTGTTCCAGTACCATCACAATGAGAATATGGCCATGAGGACATCCAATCCTCTGATAGAGGTGATCATGGCTATTACCATTTTCATGATCTACAACAAAGGCCATGAATTTCTGATCACTTGGTTAAAAGAAACTGTCTGGGAGCAAATTTTATATCATGAAACTATTGTAGCAAATGGAGATAGCCTGTTAATGCCACCATTTCTGCTATTTAGACACACCTAGAAAACAGCTTGTCATTGTAATGGGCTACCTTGAGTGCTCAATAGAGGAGTTTTCAGAAATCGATCACATCTAGCCCTATTTGATACTCTTGTCATAGTTTGTACCTGAAATAATGAACTGAGCAAATCTATTCAGAATTGGCTTCAAAATTATACAGCAAATTAATCAATAACTTGATTGCAGTCCTCTTTTCCACAGCAACGTTGCATTGACATTTTCACGTTATAATAAGTGCCTATAGCTCTGAGTACACAAAAAACATCACTTTTGGCAATGACAATCCTTTAGTGGCTGGAGTGTTAGAGCCCAGGATCAGCTCAGGTCCAGGATCAATACAGCAGCAAGCATTAGTCAGTTAATATTGAGAACAAACTGCTAGAACATCCAAATATGAAAGGGCCTTTTGTGAAGGTAATTCGTGCTTTTCAAAATATAAAAATAATAGCAAAGTACAGAAGATAATAGTGAAATATTAGGCTGCTTCTCTAAGCCTGTCTGTAGGCTCACAGGCCACCTGCTCCCAATTTCCTGCCTACATTCACATTTCTCATTATTCCAAAATCCTCCTGACACAGTTCTTATCCCCTTCTTGTCCAGTTTTCAGTGTCCTACCCCATGTTCATCTCTGGAGGCAGAGTAGAGATTAAAGTACTGAAAATCTGAATCCAAGTAGTCTTGAACCAACATTCATGAGTGGAAATAAAACTTTTTTTTTTTTTTTCAGTATTCCATGTTAACAAAAAAAAAAAAAAAAAAAAAAAAAAAAAAAAAAAAAAAAAAAAAAAGTTTTATTTAGGCTCAATTCAAGCAGAATTTATTTTTTCCCTCACTTTGGCAACTGAACCAAAAAAAAAAAAAATAAAAATCAATTATTCAGAGAGCCCTAAGAGCCTTACTGAAGCCACCAGGGACCAGTGCTCCACTAACGATTTTTTGTGAGTTATTTTGGTTTAATAGCAAAAAGGCTGCGTCTGAGTTGAGCCAAGAGCCTTTTGTAATGTTTGTGTGTCAGCATTACACGGCCTTTATTTTCTCTTCTCTAAAGTCGGATTGTTTGAAGCCTAATACTGTGATCATTTATTTACACATAGCCCAGGAGGAAGCAGTTGGGCTTGGTTAATATTCAGCACAGATTTCTGCAGTGATTGTCCCTGGCTTGCAGCTTCCACATCAGACACATGCTCTAAGCTCATTGTGCACAAAAGGATGTTGTTTCCACCATGACATTATAATTTTGTAATGGACTAATTTTCACTTTAATCTACTCATGGATAATCTGTTGGTGGGGGATACAACTGTCAGGCCCTTCTGGGCTTTTCCAGAGCTGTCACAAGAGCACTCCACAAGTACCAGACCACTGTTTTCGTGCAAACCATGGGAGCAGAAGGATGACTATTGGAGGAAGAATAATGCACATGTACCTTCCAATGGGAAAAAGAAAAGGACTTTCTGAGAAACAGAATCATTTGTAGATAAGGAGCTGTAATGAAACACTCATGAAAGATATATGACCAATATTTTATCCACTATATGCTGAAACCTACGTAAGGTTTTATTTTTCTCTTCAACCTTTCCAAACACAACTTCAGCAGGTTCTCTTACTAAACATTGCCTTTTGAATTTCTCCCTCCACAAGTGAACAGGCATGCATGGAAAGGCCAAACGTGGGTTTTTTTGGTATTTTGAAAGAGATCCCCATCAAAAATTAAATAATTTCTTCCTCCACAGCAGAGACTCCACGGAAGCAGCTGTGATAATTAAATTTATTAAGATTGTAAAGTAAATTTAGACCAGTTTCATGCACTGATCTGTTCCTTTACATTACATGTCTAAAACCCAGAAAACAAGGATTTGACCAGAAAGTTAAGCATCTGTACCTGATAAAATGGTTTTAAATGCTTGTGCTGTAGGTTAGTGCCTCGATACAGATTTTATTGCAGGGCCATTGCTAAGAGGTGCTACCTTAGCTTGCAACTTTTATCCAGTGTACTTGGGGTATTTCAAATACAAAACCTGTCATAGCTGATGCTTGCTAAATGCAAATTACAGGCAAGTTGCTAAAACAGAGCCTTGAGGCACGTGTCAGGGTGCTGAGGGGTGTGCATGCTCGTTTGTTTGAAAGAAGGGAACAATTATGTGAGGGATTTATTCAATTTATATACCACAGCTAATACAGCATTAACTGATCTGTTATCAGCTATTCCAAGAGTGCACCTCACTGGTGGGAACAATGCAAATTTTAATCCCAAATCTGGAGTACTGAGTAAATCCTCTGAAGAAGATTGTAAACTCCCTTTTCTCTTGGTGCAGCTCAGCAGCCTCCTGCAAACCAGGTCTCAGAGAATTTGTCTGAATAACCTCCTACCACTGAGACCATAGAGAGAATGGAATATTTTATACGTAAAAACCCCCCCAAAACCGAACAACTTTGTTGTCTGCAGGAAGAAAGTGGAATTAATTAACTATTACAGTGAAACACATCTCTGCAGTTTTTTGTTGCTTTCATCTTGTGTCTATAAGCACACTGATCATGGTGTGGCCCAAATAAACTGCATAGGTTTAGTTTACATAATTATATTATTTCTTGGGAAGTGAGAACCTTCACAAACCATGTGATTTATGGTTTGACTCAGGGATGAGTCAACTCCTTGCTAGACATTACCAAATAATGTGTTTCCTAGAACAGCAGCTCTGGATCAATCCAACACAGGGTGCTTCTGTGGAGGATTGAGATCACAAACCAGAAATCAAACACTGGGGCCATACCTTAAAATCTGTGAGGAGTTTTGTAAATTTCTGGGTTTCTGAGATGGAGATTTATGTTGCTATGAATGGCTCTCTCTTGAGGAACTTTTTGCAGGTTCTCAAAAAAACCTCATTACTTAGTTTTAATTTTGTTTTAATAGAAATGCTGTTTTGACCACTTTAATGGCCAAGCCATGTCACCTCTTCTATCTCTCTTCTGCTCATCCCAAACTAGTATTTTGACATAACTCTGTTGAGGATCTGGTTCATTATCTCCTGAAGAACATCTTTTTCTCAAATGTCAAAACAAAACTATGCTCAGCTGTTCTGCAGAAATTTGCAAACTAATGGACCTTTCACTCTAGAAATAAAGGACTTTAATTGAGTATTTTAATGTGTTTGGGAGGATGTAGAAGATGGATGAAGGAAAGTGATACGTCTTTTACCAACAAAGACTAATGTTGCAAGAATGTAGGGGGAAGTGCATAATTAGTTTCCATTTTTATCAGAGCAGATACTCAGCTTCCAGAAGGTCTGAACTAAACCAATTTCGATATGTAACCATTCCAAAAGAAATTTTTAATGCTCACGTAATGCAAAAATAAAATAAAAATTTGCTTCTAATAAATATTAGTTTGCAACTAATATTAGAAGTACAACAGGCTGCATGTTTTTTGGTAAACTTCTATCTAAAATATTTGTATTTTCTTCTACAGGTAAATTATTTTGAATTATATTTAAGTGCATTCTTATGCTAATGGCTTTCAGGAAGAGCATCTCTCTAATTTCCCGCTCTGATAAGTCTTTGCCATGGGATCTTCTGCCCATGAAATGAATCCTGTTGCTACCAGCAGGTTTGATGTATTATAGCAACAACCACTAATGTGGAAAATTCAAACAGAAGAAAGACACTTGACAAGAACTCAGGTGATATTCTAGAACACTTCTCAGGAAGTTCCTCAAATGCTTAGGTTTTTTAAAAAAAATTAAAATTTCAAAACCCAGTTTCTGTTCCTTCTTTCATAGAAATCTTACAGCTAAATTCTAAGGCAATCACTCCCTTTGTATACAAAAATGTGGACATCAGGGATTTTACCTCAGTGCAGAATAGGGGAGGGGTGGTGAGAAAAGAGTTTTCCCATTGTTGGAGTACAGGGTACATGTGGGATCCTACACCACAAATATCAAATGAACTATTTAATTTTGGGGAATAGAGAGCAGGTAGCTCATTAAATTTTCCTCGGTGCTTTTCATTATTCTAAAAACTATGCCCAAACTCTATGAAGTTGAAACAGTTTCTGAGTGTTAAAACCTTTATCTGTGTTTTTCCCTTATTTTTTTCCTGTCTTTATATTTCATTCTGAAATGAATTTGAGCACAGGTGTGCTGATGTACAGCCAAAAGAAGGCTTTGTTATTTCTCATCTAAGAGTCTAGAAGTAATTTTTTTAAAAATTGAAATGTGATTTCTGCTACATATTTCTTAAAAATACCCCCAATTAATTGAACCCACCAGCACTCCAGTGACTTATCTTAACTAGTGGTAAGAAACTGAAAGAGGCAGAAATGGGAAACTTCCTGTAGTGCAAAATTCTAACCACTGAACCCTATGCCAAGCTTTTTTAAAATTTATTTTGTAGGCTTTATATTCCTGACAATTCTGCAGCAATTCTGAATCCATCCAGCCATGGGATGGGAGAAAAGAAGGGGATTTGTGACTGATGCTGTCCAGTAACCCAGCAAACAGAGAGAAACTCAGGCTTTTCCCCAAAATCTTGCAGTCATGTCCCATGTTATAAATGTTTCTGTGAGTGACTCACAGCAGTGCAGCAATTACCAGCCAGGCCACAGCCCAGTGCTGCAAAATGTAATGAGAACTTTTTCACCAGTGCACCATCTGTTTTTTCCCTGCAAGGAGATCAAACTGTTTTGTTATTTACATTAAAAAAAATAAAAAATCAGCAAAGATCCAAGTTATGGTGATTTCAGTGGATAAGAACTGATGTATCATCAGGGGGATTTTGAGCATAACTACAACGCAGATGCTCCAAATGTGCTTCAGAAAAAGACAGCCCAATATGGGTCATGGCTGCACTGCATGGAGTGGAAAGAGTCATTAATAGATTTGGCTTTTTTTTTCACTGTAGTGTGCTGGTTAGATAAACCTGCTCATGCTTCATTCCCTTTTGGTTTGGCAGGATTTCTTTCCCAATCATATAAATGCTTTCAGGTAATCTACTACAGGTCCATACTGTCAAGTGGCCAGAAGTATAACATGGGCATACTGGAACCCCTGTATTTCTTGGACTGTTTTATCCAATTTTTAGTCTCACTAAGTCCTGGAAATGCCCTGAATATTAATGGAAAGAAGTAAAGCTCTATCCCTTGGTTTAGGAATACTGCATTTCTCCATCATCCCAATGCGAAGTTTAATTTCTCATGTTACTGTCATTCTGATAAAGTAAAAGTTTGGTGTTTAAGTCTTGTCTCAGGAAAGTGGTGGCAAATTGAAAGTGAATACAATTTGTCCGTTAACACCTCATGTTTTGAAATAATCTATCATACAAACATTTCCTGGAAAACAAAAGCCACTTATGTGCAGGCAACTTATAAAATGTTCCTTGTTTATCTAATAAACTACCCTGGGGCCTACAACTACATTAGCATTGCACAAACTTTCTAACTTATTCATCATCACTATTTATTATTAAAACTTTATCTGTTTCAAGTTAGTGAATAGCTGCCTTGGGATACACTGCTCAGAGCACAGGCAACCGAATAAAGTTTACACAATTTGCATAATATTGTACAACGGATATTAGCTTAGAACAATATGAATCCCCTGGATCATTTGCACAGCCCCTTTGGTGTTTAATGTTGGTAAATATTTAAATAACAGCAAGCCTATATAATTAGGAAGATTCCTCTTCCTAATCCGCACAGATTGTACGAAATGTCGTAAATCATGTCTGCTACACAGTCATAGCCAGACTGAGAATAAAGAGATGATTTGGAGATGCTTTATGCCTTTTCTGGGAATTTTGTGATCCATCATTCAACACAAGTTTGCTGCCAGGCAGGAGCAACCCGTGTGAGCACTGCCCAGTGTGGACACTGGGTGTGACAAAGGATGGACACTTTGGAAGCTGACATAGATTTCATTGCTCTGTTGTGTTTTTTGGTTTTGCTACAAATCAGCTGTAGATCAGGTGTCTGAGAGGTTTACAGTCCCTCTGTGCTTATTTTCAAAGTGCTGGATAAAACAGAGTAGGATGAATTCTTTTCCACAGGACTGGTAACACTCCTGAAGGAGATGTCACCTCACAGTGTAGATTAAATTGTTTCATGCTGGTAAAGTTCTCCCAGCTTGTGGAGGCACATTTAAGGACCTGATTCCCAAAACTTCAGAGCACCTTGGGATTTATGATGTACTGTGGAACAGCAGAACTCCTTAAGATCTTAAGATCTTTCCTGAGACTGATTATGAAACTCAAGGCCTTCATTAATCATTTGCTTGCACATTCATTTTTTTTTTTTTAAATCTTTGTTTTTCTGTTTTTTTTTTT